>OY776284.1:20136424-20881066 GCA_963675345.1 Trididemnum clinides | reverse complement strand
ATGCTTTCAATTTAAGCACTTGCTGAATATAACGGATAAAATTGTCAAGTTTAATGACGCTTATGGTGAAAGTAGAGCAAATAAGACGTCGCCAGGGGCTCGATAAACTTGGGTGACATGTAATGGCTATGGGCAACTCCACAAAAACTATTTCAATCGATTGCATTTCAAAAAACGATAGTTTTGTTTGAAAAACATTTGGTCATGTCAAAAAACATAAATATTTATTACTGTTTTCACAAATATTTATTAAGTGAAGCTTGGTCGGCTGAGCCGATATTGTTAACCTCAACATTACAATGGAAGTTGAAGGGCGACGTCGGCATAGCCGGCTAGTGATATATACATATTGCAGTTGGGACACAAATCTACTCGAAAAGTAAAAATGATATTTGGACTTGAAAAATGTTATTGTTGGTAGAAATCAAGGCCTAGTCATGGAGTGGAGGTAAGAAATAGGGCTTGTCCATTTGTAGTCCTAACCTATTTAATGTTGCACGACTTGCCACCACATAATAAATTTATTCAAAACTTCTATTTTTTCAAGACTTAAAAAATTAAAAAAACAATATTTACAGATTTACAAACACACCGATTGCATGTATAGTGGACTCTGTTTTGCATGCTGGTGTAATATGTACTTGTAAATATTGGAATTGGAAGTATATTTGCAGTAATATTTGGGTTTTTGTGTTTATCGTTATCATACAAGCTATGCATCACACTGTTATTGGATGCTTTAATACTTTCTTATTCTAAGGTGTTTCAAAGACGCTTTAGTGGAGATCTTAACTTTAGTCGGAATTGGACTGAATACAAAGAAGGCTTCGGTGATTTGAACAGCAATTTTTGGCTGGGTGAGTTGTCGCTATGACGTGTCAACGTCACCTGAGTGTAAGTTTGTATCGCAACAATAATTATGACCGGGAGCCTCACAGAAAACTGGTAAATAAGTTTTTGCAAAAATACCTGTATGGGACCGAGTCATTCTAGCATTGTTGGCTTAACCAATTCCATTTGATGTGTTTACTGTGATTGTATCAAGTTAAAAATTAATTTTAACTTCTTTCATCAGGTAACGGAAATAGAAAGTAGATCTAAAGACAAAAAGAAATAATATTCGAATAATGTAAAGGTAGCCGACGATTGGCCAGAGGTTTTAAATAAGACTTAGGCTAGTTAGAACTTTCGAAATGTTGAATCTAAATTAGGTCCATAAAAGTGGAAGTTTTGTAAGCATTCTCTGACGTCGAGTCACCTCTAAATGTGCTGCGGATGATGCAAGCCGCACAGCGTCTAGCATAATGCAAGAACAATAGTGCTGTCGTCTTGTTTAGCAGTGCTGTTGAACTGAAACTACTAGGTCTATTGTTGTGTAGTGACCATAGACGCCTCCAACAAATATTTATGCGTTTCTACCTGTTTCGCAAAAGAGCAACAACAAAATCTGTAGAAATCGGCATACCCGTATTTTAACTAATATTACGGAACACAAGCTGTCACATGATCAAAGTAAAAAACAAGACTTTGCCAAACCTTGAAGCTGAAAAAATCAAAACGTAAAATTTAGACAGCAGTTAGTACTCGAATCAGGTACCAATGATTGAATGATGATACCATCAATCTCCAGTTTATCGGTCCAAGTCTAATCAAACCACTCACCTAATCGGACCATGATTCACCGGTTCCAATTCAAAAATATTTTTCTGCAAAATTTTACATGCTTGTTCTTATCACCACTTTGTTTGGATGGATCATGCCTCTCCAACCGCTTTTATTCTAACAATTTGTGGTTTTTGGTGGATTTCCTTTTTCATTATAATTTTAATATGGACAACAATGCCGCAATAGAAGATATGAACAATCTACTATGTTGTTGCTAAGCCATTATAAAATATAGGCTAGACAAAATCAAACGCTTAAATACAGTACTTTATCAGATCCAGTGATAATAACAATGGGTTTTTTAATTTTTGAAAAATTGTTTATGCTTTTTTTCAAAGAATTGCTTAGATAGAGCCCTTTTTAAAGCGTCTCTTCGAGTTTTAGGCTCACCAGACTGATTTTCCGCTGGCTAATATCAAGGTGAAACAGCTTTATACGCTGTTTTACTACATCTCAAAAAGGTCATAAAGCTGGTCCAAGTGAGCTCTCGTTACAGTATACTCTTTGGATTACTGCCATCAAAAAGCCTACGGACATGCGCAAACGACTTAAATCATCACAAGATCAGAAGTCATACATACAAATAAGCTAGGATGCAGCATCGCGTAATCTACTGTACAATAAAGAAATAAAGTTTGATATTGCTTTTAATTATGTTTATAACCTCAGTTGCAACTGTTTAAACCACTATCAAAAACAAAAACTACTAAAGATTTTGAACATTTGCCACCCCCCGCACCCAAATTTTTTTAGTTCCACTTACAAAGCAGGATCAATTTGTCTTGTTCCTGAAATGATTTGATTAAGCGGTATCAGCTACATTTGCAAACCTCCGGAGTTAAACAACAAAGATGACGTTGACTCCTAAATGTCTTCAGTTGATGAAAACGTGATTAAAATAGATAATTTAGTCATTATTCGCTTAATGCAAAAACTGTAGCCTCATTCTACAGCGGTTGTATTGATAAAAGCTACAAAAACGAACATTCAGGAAAATCTGATAGACGAGAAATTGGGCTGAAAAACTCAGAATTACTCTCACGTCGTACATAACACATAATGATTGCTACTCATTTTTTCAAAGCGACATCATAAAACAGCTTTCAGCTCCATTGAACCGTGGAGACAGTGCTTCAGAAAAGATAAGATGTTTGTACAGTATTTGCAACCAGTTTTAGAGTAGTTCAATGACTTTCCAGAAAATTTCTTTTGATTACAAAAATATTTTATTAAAACACTATGTGCAAATAAGTTGTTTTATAGTAATGCAAGAGGCTAGCGATGCACTTAGCAAACTGCAGACAGTGACACTGTTTCAACCTATCAGGTATTTTCAGTGCAGTTGATGACCAACAAGAAGCTAGCAGCTTTTAATAAAGCATAGCCATGACCGCCACACTTGAGGGACTTATACTGACAGACCTTCCACCAAGTGGAAGGTCTGTCAATGCTCTGCAAACCCGTATCACTCGTGGATCAGTGGCAGTACTTGCAGGTGCACTAAATCTAGCAACTGCTTGAACAATTGTGGTGTCACAGCCTAGTGATCACAAGCTCTTATAGTAATACAAGAAGCTAGCAATGCACTTAGCAAAGTGCAGCAGTGACACTGTTTTGACCTATCAGGTATTTTTAGTGCAGTTGGTGACCGAGGTTTTTAAAAAAGCATAGCTTAGACCGCCACACTTGTGGGACTTATACTGACAGACCTTCCACCAAGTGGATCTAGTATAGGCCCCACAAGTGTGGCGGTCTAAGCTATGCTTTTTTAAAAACCTCGGTCACCAACTGCACTAAAAATACCTGATAGGTCAAAACAGTGTCACTGCTGCACTTTGCTAAGTGCATTGCTAGCTTCTTGTATTACTATAAGAGCTTGTGATCACTAGGCTGTGACACCACAATTGTTCAAGCAGTTGCTAGACTTAGTGCACCTGCGACTACTGCCACTGATCCACGAGTGATACGGATTTGCAGAGCATTGACAGACCTTCCACCAAGTGGATCCAGTATAGGTTCAACAAGTGTGGCGGTCTAAGCTATGCTTTATTAAAAGCTGCTAGCTTCTTGTCGGTCATCAACTGCACTGAAGAGATCTGATAGGTCGGAACGATGTCACTGTCTGCAGTTTGCCAAGTTGTTTTATGTTTTTTATATTTTTTAATTATGTAGAAGATTTGTTAAATATATTTCTTTTGGAATACAAGTGGTGCTGTTTGAGGTGCTTATGCCGTGTGAAAACATACTTGTTCTGAACGATTGTTGCTTTATTTATACAAGTGCTACAAACACTATTCTTAGCAAACATCAAGCAGTATTACTCAATGATCACACTTCAAATATTTGTTGGTCTATCTTCTACAGCATGAGATCTCGAAATTTAAATAGATCGGACTGTTTTGGCAGGCTGCTAAAATACTATTTTTCTGAGGTTCAATCGGCCTAAGTTAGGGTTACCATATCGTGCATTTAATTCATGAGTTTTGAGAATATTATGAAATTATTGATTAACAATTTCATCTTTATACTTTTGTGTATTGCAAAGCAACTGCTTTGTATTTTTATTAAAATTAAGAAATGTCAAAATACTAACTTTGACAAGCTGAAACTAAGTATACAAACAATATAAAAATAGATCAAGATTTAAACAATTAAAGATTATGAAACTTTGAGAAATATTTTATTATTCTTGCATTTCCTTTTTGTAGAGATACCTGATGAGAGCAAAACGTGTTGCTGAAAATGTTTGTGTGAATTGTGATGTAAAATAGCTTTAAAACAATAAAAGATTTTAATCACAATGAATGGAGTGGTGTTATAGCAATTATATACTTATCATAGATGTTTGTTTACAGTAAGTCCATATTCATTAGTAGATAAAGCAATAACTTCTTGTTAAGTTCTAAATCAACTATAAACTGTGTTTCACATCATTTATGCTCTCTCTCTCTCTCTCTTTCTCTCTCTTCAGCGCTTTTATTTGACATAATATTAATAATGATGATTAAAATTGTCTTGCAATATTGAAGGTCTTGACAAGATTCACAACCTCACCAAAGGCCGAGGATGCAAACTGCTTGTTGATATATGGAGAACGAAAGATGTTCAATCATATGCCTTATACAGGTACCTGCTTACAAAATATCCTACTCTTTATTCAATGACATATATGTCCAGGGTCCGCCATATGCCTTTGAGATGATTTCTGAGGATTCTGTCTCGTCAGGGCCATCACTTCTGTCTGATGCTCAGTCATTGTTACTGTAACCAGTCGATTTGAACATGGAAAATCTTTCATTGTCGAGGGGCAGCGGGGTGAGGGTCGAGGCAATTGTTCCCTTACCATGCTTTTTGATATTTTTAGACACAGGGCACCAAAGTGTCTTTGAAAGATATTTTTAAGTTTTTTTAACATAAAAGTGCCTTTTGTAGAATTTTGACCCCAAGCAGAATATTTTCAGCACCCCTGCCTCTGGCTCTATCACATCAAACATTTCACCAAACTCGTGATCGCTGGATAGGTGGGTGGTTTGGACTGAAATTGCTGTTGAAATTATCCTTGGCCGAATATCACGTTCTCAGCTTTCTAGAACCACTTCATTACTGCAATCTTTTGCTATTTTGTAAATTGTTGGAGCATAAGGATATATCTGATAAGTATATCTAGTATATATTTGAATATAATGAGTATACATGCCAGAGAAATGGAAATCAAATAAAACTTATATCAAAAGAGAAAAAATGCGTAAGTGCATAACTCAACAAATGCATAACAAACGAAAATATATAATCTTTTATGGTAGGGACTCACATTTATTGCAGTTTCCCAAGTGTGACCATTGAAAAATGTTACTGGTAATACATTTTGCTGAAAAATAATTGTTTCATTTATTTTAAAGAATAAAAAATATAGTAGCTGCTAATCTTCTCACAATTTATGGGCTCATTTAGCCAACTGATGAGTTTTAATCATGTGATTTGGCTTCTGGAATTTTATTGATAAACTTGATATTGGATGCAATCGAACAAGTGGTGAAATTCATATCAAGAATATTTTGCTTCTAGAGCATTGTTTAATTGTTGACCAGGAAAATTTAAACTGAAATGCAAATATCAGATTTGATATTTGTTTGAAGTATTTTTTTAACATTCTGTTCAAACATCATCACGTATTTCAAGATTAGAAATTGTTGATATGCAAAGCACATAAATTCTATTCCGCTTGTTGCACAATTAGGATTACAGCACATAAACGTTTAAGGTGTTACTATTCCACTGATCAAAGATTAGAATTGATTGTTGCTGATTGTTATCGCACCAATGCCCATTTTTTAACTCACCGATAATCGAACTGCAGCCCTGAGAACAAGAGTCTTATTGCACGTATTGTTTTGTCGCACTTTACTTTGTTACAATTATCTATTTCTACACTCGGACCTAAGCACACAAAACGCATGGCTTCAGGCTCTTACTAATTATGTATATAAAGAAAAAGAAGTTACTTCAAATTCTATTTTTGGTTCTTGAATGTTGCTGGTTCAATCGTTGTGGATAAAAGTCTAGTCAATTTTCTTGCGCTGGCCTATTCGAACTTTTTATTGTTATTCTGTCAATATACCCATTGATTTTACTGTTTGATTTTAAACTGGTGGTTGGATAGAGAACAGTGCGAGGAAGGTCCTGGCCGTCCGCCTGTGACAACTATAATAGAAGATTTATCCCCCCGAAGGAGAATGAAGGAGATCCCCCGAGGAGATGAATCTTCTATTATAGTTGTCACAGGCGGACGGATAGGACCTTCCTCGCACTGTTCTCTATCCAACCACCAGTTCAAAATCAAATAGTAAAATCAATGCGTATATTGACAGAATAACTATAAAAAGTTCGAATAGGCCAGCGCGAGAAATTGACTAGACTAAGAAATCTTCCGAAAGGTGATTAGGCTCGTTACCCCCTTTTAAAGATTCGCGTTGGATTCTTTGAACTGGTGGAAAAGTTTGCGCGATTTGAGAAATCTTCGGCCTATCAACATCTTCAGTTGGAAATTCACGATTCGAAGAAACATCTTTACTTCAAGTTCAATTGGAGCATTGCAAGGTACCGTCTGTCAGTCATTTTTATTTTGAAACTGACGTCAAGGACTCAGCTATTTTTACTTGGGAGACTAACAGACATCTTATCTTGGCTCTTCTGCAAAACTGATTCTGCAGGAAGTTGAAGTCACTGTGCAATTCCACTTTTTTACGAAGAATTCTCGAAGATCTTTGGTGCAATTGCGTGAGATCAGCGACATCGGATCTTCAGCACAACAGTTCTTTACCGAAGACCTGGATCATCCTTTATTTACGAACGGTTGGAATTTATTTTCATTATTTATTTAATTAATTTTTATATTTAACCTACATACTAAAGTACAGTATGTCTTTCATTTCTAACATTAAGAATTGCGAAAATAACGTAATTCAATTGACATGTAATGGAGCCCGTCCCGCAGGGCATGTGGAGGGTGACCAAACTGCTACAGTTGGGGAACTAGGCAACGACCTTGCATCCCAAGCCTACACGATCATATCAGAGGTAAATACTCGTAAACTTTTAACGACAAAGCGACAACTTTCCATGCGTTTAAAGCGATCGCGTGATGCCCTTGCAAGATGTTCATCGCACGAACATTTTGCCAAAGCCCTCGAACAATTTGATAAAATTAAAATTGACTACGCTAAATATAAAACGGCTTTAAACAACATCTTAGACCCTGAAGTTTCAAACGAGCTTCTAGAAAGTGTAGCTGATCTGTTTAATCAATGCTTTGATCTTTATGAAAATGCTAAATGGGGTACTTGTATGTTGACCTCACCCAGGAAAATTCAGTCCATCATGAGGACAATGGTACCATTGATGTCGAGCCTGAGGATAGTGTATCGCAGGTTGCTGAAAGTGTCAGCGCGACATCAAATAGCACGTTTATAGCCCGGCAAGTTAAATTAGATAAGAAACGGGCTGAACTTGAAGCTAGACATGCTTTTGTAAAAGCGGAAGCGGAAGCCAAACAACAACATGCTCTCGAAATCGCAAAAGCGGAGGCGAAAGCCAAACAAAAACATGCTCTCGAAATCGCAAAAGCAGAAGAGCAACTTAAAATCGCTGCTGCTGAATTAGATGCGGAAGAGAGGCTGATTGCGCTTTCAGAAAGGGCAGGGCAGGCCCCAATAATTCCTTGAATAACTTATTTGGAGGGCGCTCAAACTTTCGTGAGGCGTTTCGCGGAGACCTAAAACCGCTCTTAAAGAAAACGCAATTAGCCACTTGTGCTGGAGAAACGAGTTCTTCTTTGTTAGAAGGATCGGTAAAAAGAAATATAGTTTGAGTTAAAAATAATACAGGCTTCTCGCGGGAAAATTCTGAATTTCCCAAACGAGAGAAAACTGTTTATAAATCGGCTGTTCCTAACTTTCAATCGGCGTTAGATCGCGTTGTGACTAATCGAAATGATTTTCCTATATATGGTAGCAATTCGCAAACTCTAGTGAAGTCGCTTGTGGGCCCTGCTGTTGGAGATGGCGAGTCCTTAAGGCGGCCTTCTGTTGCTCATGGTGAACTGGCATTACGCGCCTATATCGAACGCCAAGACAGAAATGAATATATAAATCTTGCCTCACAGATAGGCTATGACAGTAGCAACATAGACTTCGTATTTTATGAAAACCAAATTCGGAGGCTTATGCACAAGAGTTCCTATGATGAACGTCGGCTCGAAATTTTGAGAGCCTCGTGCATTGGTCAGCCTCGGGAAATGGTCAATTTGTTTTTTGCGCCTATGAGAAATATGAGTACCTCTAGGCGCATTGAAAGAGCCCTGGACCGTTGCGTCAGAGATATGGCGTTTCTGGTGGGCTTACTTTGGAACCTAAAATTGCGAAAATCCGTACCGGACCTAGGGTGACAATGAGCGTCGCTTCATTGAAAGCGTTCAATGAAGATCTAAACACTCTTGAAGTTTATGCACATGCCCATGGCGAGCTGGACAAGCTATCTGGGCAATTAATGTTGGACACTGCAAACCGGTTACCTGGGGTACTTAAACGAAGATACCTTGATTACCTTAAAAAAAAGGGTTTTAGTTTAAATCAACCTGGATTTGAATCTTTGCGTGAGTTTGTAGTTTATGAACTAAACATAATGACCTCCGATTATGCGCAGTCGTTTTTTAAGTCAGATGATAAAGATAAAGCAAGTGGGTCTGGCAATAGACATATGGCTCTTCGCGTCAGACAAGTCGCTGTAATCGGAGAACGTCCTGGCACTCGCTCAGTAGAGACCGTTGGCGAAAGCTCGCGTAGCTGTAATAAAACTCAACATTCTACTAAACCTCCCCCGGTGTGTTTTGTATGCAACGACCCGTGTTCAAAACATTTTTTAACTGATTGTGAACAATTTAAAAGCAAAACTCCTGAGCAAAAGTGCAAAACTGTTATTGATGCTGCCAGATGTTTTAATTGTCTTTCTTTGGGACATTTCTCTAGAGAATGTACTTCTTTGTCGAAATGTCGCTTATGCGGGCCACATTTTGGTCCTAAGCATTCTACCGCCTTGCATGACCTATATGTTAGGTCAGACTCAGTAAACCTTGGGGCCGCCAGCGCGGGGCATTGCCAGACTTCGGTGACACCCGACGCTGGAAAGAAGCAGACAGACGCTGAACAAACAGTTGTGAGAAAACTGACCTTTAATAACGATTTGGTGATGCTTCGTACGAGTGCCGTAAGGGTTATAAACCCTGTGACGGGCAAGTCTACTTTGGCATATGCACAGCATGATACTGCTTCTCAGGCTACATTGATCTCAGAGAGTTTGAGGTACGAGCTTGGGCTCGCTACTAAAACGGATCATGCAATAACCATTCGCACCTTAGCTGAACAAACTATGCGCAGTGGTGGTCTTACAAACTGTGAAATTGAATCACTTTCAAATAAAGAAACTTTTGCTATAAAGAACGCTTTGGTTGTCCCGGACTTTATTGATGATGAGAACGTTCTGCCTCATGCCGTAAATACGCAAAAACTTGGGCATTTCGAAGGGGTTAAAATCCCCACTATTCCTCAACGGCAAAGGATTGACATTTTGATAGGACAAACTAATAAAGAGTTGCTCACTGTTATGGAGGAAAGAGAGGGTGTAAATGCGAGTGAACCTAACTACGTTCTGACTCGACTGGGTCCTATAGCCAGCGGTGGTCGCGTTGGGGTGAGATCGGATTCGCGCCAAGTCTTAAAAGCAAGAGTAAACGTTGATTGTGACACAAACGAATGTGAACAACTTAGACAAGAAATTACTGAGCTAAAGGCGGCTTTGCGACAAGTTGAATTGGAGAACGAGGAGACTCAACCCTCTAGGAGTGAGGAGCTTGTGTGTTCGTTGGTGGAACCTAACATCAAAGTAAAAGATGGTCGTTACGAGATTCCGGTTCCTTTGAGATCGGATATTGTTAAAAAGATTCCCAATAACTTTTCAAATGCATTAGAGCGTACTATGTCTCTGCGTCGGAAAGCTCTAGGCGATCCTACTTTAAACCGAACCCTTACAGACACATTTCAAGAGTTGCTTGCTGAGGGTTGGTTGACGCATGTGCAGAAGATAAAAGTTGATGGGCCTACTTGGTATTTGCCTTTCTTTGTGACGAAACAAGAAAAATCTCGTGTTGTATATGATGGTGCAGCCACATTTAAGGGAATGTGTCTTAACCATGCTGTTTTGCCCGGCGCTAATCTTTTGAATAGGTTGACGGACGTTTTGACTCGTTTTTGTTTGGGTAAATTTGCGTGTATGGCCGACTTAAGCAAATGTTTCTTTTAAATTTCTACTCCAGAAGACCAGCGGGATCTCTTTCGTTTGGTCTTGTTTAAGAATAACGACATAAAACTTGGTGAAACCGAAATATTTCGGTTTTCTAGACATGTCTGGGGGATAAACTCCAGTCCTTACATTGCTCTTCATGCAATACAGCGTTTGATTGATGAAAATCCTACCAAAGCAGGTCGACTGACTTTGGAAGCTATCCTAAACAATCGATATATGGATGACTTACTCATTACTGCCGAATCCCTGGCTGATATGGAGGTTATTTCTCGAGAGTCTAAGTCACTGTTTGAAAGCAGAGGCTTTAGACTGCGTAAGTGGTCGGCGAATCACTTGGCTAGGCCAGTTTTACTGAATATTCCCAAATGCGATCTCGGCTCTAATATCCGAGAAATTGACCTTGGTTCAAACCCTATGCCAGACTCTAAAGCATTGGGCCTAATATGGGACGTGGAAAAGGACTGCCTCAAGGCTCATTGTAATAAAAATTTGACTATGCCAGCTAGACTCAGTCGTCGCGAAATGCTGCGCTTTCTTGCGGGCCACTTTGACCCACTGGGTTTTATCGCTCCTTATCTCTTGGGAGGCAAGCTAATTCTTCCCGAGCTACCTGTGCTGGTATTGGCTGGGATGACGAGCTTCCGAAGGACATCATGATCGATTGGAGCGCGTGGCTTGGTCTTTTACGGCCTATTTCAGAGGTTTCGATTCCTCGCTACTGCTTTTGGGAGGCCAAAACCGAGGCCAGAGATGATGAAAGCGTTAGCTATCAGCTGCATGGGTTTAGTGACGCTTCGAATGATGCCTTGTCCTGTGTGGTCTATCTGAGGCGCTTAATTGGGCGACGATCGAACGCGTCGCCTTCGTGCATGGCAAGTCGAAACTGGTTTTGTTGTCTCAGACGAATTGGACGATCTCTCGAAAAGAATTGGAAGCGGCTAGGCTTTGTTCTGAACTGGTGTTCGCCGTGTCTAAATCGTTGCAGCATTTGTCTTGCAGCTTTCACTTGTGGACAGACTCACAAGTGGCACTTAAATGGATTGTAAACCCGGATCTTCATCTTCCGCGATTTGTAAAACGCCGTGTAGATAAAATACACCTTATGACTTCGGCTTGTGACTGGAATTATGTTCAAGGATCTTTAAATCCCGCTGATGTTGGTACACGCGAAGGCAGCGTAAGGAACTCTGATTCCTTTGCATTGTGGCTTAGAGGACCTCCATTTCTTTTACAGGGATCTTTGGAACCCAAGCCCGTGAGCCCTGCCGTGGTTGTTCGTAGTGCCAGCATTAATGTAGATCTTTTGTCTCTTAAAAGCAATACCTGCCTGGATCGGATAATTGAAGCGCTCCCGATCTGTACACATTAAAAAAGCGTGTGGCTTATCTTATTGCTTTCAAACAGTATATTGTCGCCAAATCACAAAAGTGTAACCTTTGTAAACCGAAACTTGATGCAGACTACTTGGATAACGCCTTCATGGAAGTTGTAAAATTTGTTCAGAAAACCCATTTCGGGACCGCAATTAAGCTTCTCCAGGAAAAGTCATCAGATGCTTATGATTTGATTTTAAAAAAATTCGGTAGTAACTTGTCAGATTTAGAACACGTCCGTCGTGTCTCTGAATTAAAAACTCTGCGAAACCTGCGCCCCTGTGTGGACAATAACTCGATGTTGCGTGTTGAGGGTCGCCTGGAAAACGCTGATCTCCCAACAGACACTAAACATCCTTTGATACTCCCTAGCAGGCACCCACTTACTAGGTTGATCATTCTCGATGAACACGCTAAAGCTGGACATGCAGGTCCATGCTATACGCTAATGTGTACGCGGCAGCGTTTTTGGATTGTGTATGGAATTTCGAGCGTTAAGCGTTACCTGACGGAATGTGTAAAATGTGCAATGCGAAAAGCAACTCCTGTTCGACAGCTGATGGCCAATCTACCGGCTTGCCGAGTAACTGCCACAAATAAACCCTTCAAGTATTGCGGCGTAGATTATCTTGGACAGTATTTTTATCGCCAAAATTGTAGTAATTGCAAATGTTGGGGTTTACTGTTCACGCGTTTATGCACTCGTTGCATACACGTGGAAATCGTCACTAGTCTTGACTTGAATGAATTTTTGCTCGCATTTTCTAGATTTACAAATCTTCGGGGAGCAGTTGACACTGTTTATTCGGATAATGGCTCGACGTTTCGGGCTGCTGCTAATCGGCTTTCCTCGTTGCTTGGTTCGACAGAATTCTGTAATTCTTTTAGGAGGCGTAACATCAATTGGGTTAAAATCCCTCCATACTCTCCTAGTCAAGGAGGTAGTTGGGAGAGTATGGTGAAGTTATTTAAAGACGCCTTTAATCGCGTTTTAGATTAATCTCGACGTAAGCCTTCACTTATTGAAATACAGACTTTCACTTCAGACGCGGTGCGCATAGTAAACGATCGCCCGCTCACTTCGCTTAGCGATAAACCTAATGATTTGGCTGTAATCACGCCTTCGTCTTTCTTGGGGCAAGGTCTTGCCCCCAATACACCTCTAAGTGCATTTTATGATCGGGGAACTTGCGTCGTGACTTTCTATATAATACAACTTTGGCTCATAAATTTTGGCTCTGTTGGATGCAAGGTTACCTCCCTACTCTACAAGGTAGAAACAAGTGGAGGGTAACTTGGAATAATATCTGCACTAGTTGAAGAGTTGATTTGTGGTACAGAATTTGAAAATTGCAGAAAGTAGAGTATTCATTCTCGAAGCTTTTCGTCTGACACTTTTCAAGAGAATCCGTCAGAAATGAGTGAAAAGGTGAAGTGAGTCACTTATATAGAGACACAGTTGACGAAAAAGAAAAAATGGGAAAAAAAAGGCTCTATCGTGATTGGTAAAAAGAAGCGGCCAATAGAAGGAGCGGAAACTAATGTGCGATTTTTAGACCATAAACGAATTCCTTTTGTTTGCATAAATTTGGTTTGGATGTTTTAATGTACGTGGCTTCTTTTTCGTCAACTGTGTCTCTATATAAGTGACTCACTTCACCTTTTCACTCATTTCTGACGGATTCTCTTGAAAAGTGTCAGACGAAAAGCTTCGAGAATGAATACTCTACTTTCTGCAATTTTCAAATTCTGTACCACAAATCAACTCTTCAAATATTTCCGAAGACGGTACAGCGACCAGCAACTGAAGATCCTCAACAAGCTGGTCAGAACTCGTGGAAAGATTAGAAGTGCTATCTCACAAACAGCCTTTCTTAAGGCTTCTGTTGGTCAACGAACGCTCCCTAAGTTCGTGAAGTTTCGAATAGAAAAGTCATCAGTGCGTCAGACACCAAATATGGAACGTGCGTTTATGTGCGATGAAATTGAAAAGAGTAAATCGTTGATAACATTCTTGAAAGGCAAACTGCGCGCGCTGTGGCAAGAAGTTAGACAATTCCTGTCTTTCTTCGATTTCATTCGATTCTGCAGATATATAGCCACCATTGACGAACGGAAAGAACGAGAACTTTCTATCAAGAATGAACGGAAACTCAAATTTCTTTTCCAACAACGATTTGGCAACATGGCAAAACCAAACAAGGACACTATTATTAATCTCTCGAATTACAAACTCTCCCCAACGGAAGAATTTGTTCTCTCCCATTGACTAAATTTTTGTCTACCACCTCACAGTGTTCAACGGGAAGAGATCTTTGCCGAATTCGAAGTGCTCATTGGTCAATTGCTACATCATGTCCCTCATTCCTCCGAGCAATTTTCAGCCTTGAAAGCCAGATTAAGCGACCTCGCCCATGCTTATTGCGGTAATCCAATTGACATGGGCGACTTTCTGATTTTAAAAGAGTGCATCCAGGCAACCCGATCCCTCAGATGCAATGAAAATATCCATATCACTAAACCTGACAAGGGTTCTGGGGTTGTCATAATGAACAAGATTGATTACATTTCAAAAATGGATTTTATTTTGCAAGACAACTCTAAATTTGAAAATCTTGGCCCTTCTTCCGAATTTGACAACACTGCGAAGAATGAATCTCATATTCAAAGACGGTTGCTTCAACTCAAGAAAGAAGGCCTTCTTCCATCCAAGATTTACAGCAGGATTCGACCAACTGGTTCACAACGGCCCCGAATGTATGGTTTGCCAAAAATTCACAAGCAAGATGTACCCTTACGTCCTATATTGTCAATGGCTGGCTCAGCACAGCATCAATTAGCGCAATGGCTTACGTCAGTTATTGATCCTGTTCTTTCACTTTATTCTACCTACTGTATTTCCGATTCTTTTACTTTTGCTGACAAAGTCAAAACTTTTAACTTTCCTCCATCTGTCTTTCTCTGCTCCTATGACGTCTGTAGCCTTTTTACTAATGTTCCACTCGCAGAAACTATTGAAATCTGCGCTAATGCTCTGTATGATGGCGAGCTTACTCCGCCTCCTTTTCCTCGTGCAGTTTTTGTGGAGCTGATGCAAACGGCTACTTCCTCCGTAGAATTCAGTTTCAACATTATAATGCACCGACAGATTGATGGCGTTGCTATGGGTTCACCTCTTGGCCCATCTCTTGCCAACATCTTTGTCGGATATTACGAAGCTTTGCTTTTCAAAAGAGTCAACAAACCACTTATGTATTATCGATACGTCGATGATACTTTTACAGTTTTTAACGATGAAGACGAATGCAATGAGTTTTTCTCTCATCTAAATTCTCTCCATCCATCGCTTCGTTTCACTTTTGAAAAGGAATGCAATCGGACTTTGCCCTTTCTTGACGTCCTGGTAGAAAAGAATGATCACGAATTTGTTACATCGATCTACAGGAAACCGACTTTCACTGGCCAATACATTCGCTGGAACTCTTTTTGCCCCATGAAGCGGAAGACTAATTTGATTTCAACTCTAGTCCACAGAGCTCTAGTTATCTGTTCAAAATCTACTCTTGAAAATGAACTTTCCAATATTCGATCAATCCTTATCAACAACGGTTACCCTGAAGCTATAATCAACACTGTTATGACCAAGAAAATGAATCAATTTCGCAGACCAACGCAATTCGGTCCGAAGAAATGCCCAGTTTATCTTCACTTGCCATGGCTGGGCAATGTTTCGATGAGGTACGAAATGCAAATTAAAAGAGCTGTCAAACGCTGTTACTTTGCAGTTGAACCATGCATTGTCTACACCACCAGACAACTTCTGCCTGTAGCCAAAAAGGATGTACTACCCGCTTTTTATCAAAGCAACATTGTTTATCAATTTCTGTGCCACTGCGATAGTCGGTATGTGGGTCGTACGTCTCAAAGGCTACAACAGAGGATTAAGCAGCACGTGCCGAAAACCATACTCCAGAAGCATATTTCTCAGGACCGAAGCACATTGGCCCGCTCTTGCAAGCCAATCAGAAGCTTTAAAACTGAAACTTCCTTTTCTGCCATAGGTCAACATCTTTTACAAAACCCTACATGCGCACACGAATATAATGACAACAAATTTTCTATTCTTGCCCGTGGCCGTACTTCTTTTCACCTTTCCACCCTTGAAGCCACGTACATTAAAACATCCAAACCAAATTTATGCAAACAAAAGGAATTCGTTTATGGTCTAAAAATCGCACATTAGTTTCCGCTCCTTCTATTGGTCGCTTCTTTTTACCAATCACGATAGAGCCTTTTTTTTCCCATTTTTTCTTTTTCGTCAACTGTGTCTCTATATAAGTGACTCACTTCACCTTTTCACTCATTTCTGACGGATTCTCTTGAAAAGTGTCAGACGAAAAGCTTCGAGAATGAATACTCTACTTTCTGCAATATCTGCACTGGCCAATTGGTCCTGGTTGGAGATGCTGAGGACATCTCAAGGCGCAGGGCTTATCGTTTGGGCCGGGTACACTGGTTGCACCCTCAGTGGCGCAACGGAAAAGAGTTAGTCCGTAGAGCAACTGTTGCTGTGTTGAAAGATTGCGGGGATGGTACAAATAAAATCGAATACATCCTTCGTGATATATCAAAAATTGCTCCCGTATAATATTTTATTGTATTTTATCTTTTGTTTTTATATTCGTATTTCCCCAAGCATTATTGACATTTTTATGCTTTAAAATCTGTAATTTTATATCAGAAAATTCGGACTTGGCCTTTAGCATACGTATTTAGTCACCTTTTCCTTTATTTATTGCACCGTCTATATGAATGTTAATGATGATGGTGGACTACCATCAAAAAGAACTTCGTATACCTGACCACTGCATCATTGTTCTTTGAATATGTTAAGTTAATCTTATTATTGTAGCGCCTTGGTGCTCTATATGTATTATGTTTTTGTTTGAAACTTCACCCTGTGTCCTTGTTTCAAAGGGGCCGCAATGTTATTGCACCAATGCCCATTTTTTAACTCACCGATAATCGAACTGCAGCCCTGAGAACAAGAGTCTTATTGCACGTATTGTTTTGTCGCACTTTACTTTGTTACAATTATCTATTTCTACACTCGGACCTAAGCACACAAAACGCATGGCTTCAGGCTCTTACTAATTATGTATATAAAGAAAAAGAAGTTACTTCAAATTCTATTTTTGGTTCTTGAATGTTGCTGGTTCAATCGTTGTGGATAAAAGTCTAGTCAATTTTCTTGCGCTGGCCTATTCGAACTTTTTATTGTTATTCTGTCAATATACCCATTGATTTTACTGTTTGATTTTAAACTGGTGGTTGGATAGAGAACAGTGCGAGGAAGGTCCTGGCCGTCCGCCTGTGACAACTATAATAGAAGATTCATCTCCTTCGAGTGGTGAATCCTTAACACTGATTTATTGTGTGACCAAGCCCGTTACTGGAGAAGAGGCACAGGTGGAGCAGCTCCTCTACAAACCTTTGACTCTACTTTTACTCTAAAACAGAATTACATTAAAACGTAACAACTCAATATATTTTTCAAATCATTATTTAGGTAACAATAAAAATACAAACCCTAAATATACTGCACATTCAAATTATATCAGAACAAAAAATTTACCCTGTGCAAGGAGTCCAATGAACGCGGGTAGCAAATATAAATATATTCAAGGAGGGCTCTTCAAAGGGATGTTGTGACTGCAGCCCCACTGTTTTTTTTGTTCTACATTATAATTTGAAGAATAATTTGTCTCTGTAAATACACCTACTATTATTTGTAACGTCAAAGCATTTTTATTTATGTTGTTGCTTTAGTTGCTTTGATTTTTGCTTGGTAAACAAAAATATTGTAGTTGGTGGTCGATAATTTCCGCTGTCTTGTTCTGCGATTATGAAATTGGTGGGAAGGTTCACAACGACATAAACCACAAGCATTATATTGAAAACAATTTAGGGTGTACTGCAATACACACTAAATTGTTTTCAATATAATGTTTGTGGTTTATGTCAGTGTGAACCTTCCAACCATCAACTAACCTTGCATATCGTTATCTGATTATGAATTTTTGAAATTCTGTGATTTTGAAATCCAACAACTGCTTAGTTCATCATTCACTTAAACAAACAGAATAAGAAGCGATTTGGGACAGCCGCATACTTGCAATTTAGTTTTTTGTTAGATTTGTTCCAACCAGGCCTTTGATAACGTCAAGTAAATGTGCGTAAGAGTATAAGACGGTTTAATTGTTTGTTGCTTGATTATCGTAATTACTATTTAGGCTGCGTTCGCACATAACGGTTTTCGCAACCAGGTATCAAACTTCTTACCAATATTTAGAGCAGGTTTTGAGACTAAGTTTTGCTGCTTGATACTGAGTGCGAAGAAAATGTCGCTCAGTTTACGTAAACTTAATGTTTAAGTTTGCGGTATTCAGTTGGCATACTGATTTAAATTGATTTTAATTCATCTTCTAGCGTCACTTGCATTTAAATAAGATCACCTGATGAAGCAGTACTTAAAACCGCAAAAGCTAGTGTTTCATTATTAACGTACCAGTTAGCCTCAAAAAAAGTGCCACCGTGTGCTTGTTTTAGATTTATTGTACAATGTCAAAATCTAACACAGCTAATAATTTTAATGCATCAATTTCTTTGTGGCTTTGTTCTTGGCATAAAACATCTATTTTTTTACTGTTATTCTGGCCACCAGGTATTTTTGATAAATTCATTTTATTTAGCTCTTCTGGTAATGATAACGTTTATTCAAGTTGATACAAATTCTTACCGAGCATGCAAAAAACTTCTATATCCGTCAACGTTTCGAACAGCTATACAGCTGTTCTTCATCAGGACTAATAATAAACGAAAGCACGAGTGAGGCAATATAAATAGTGTGCTACGCAATCGAAAGAAAAAGGCAAAACAAAAAGTGTAAAGGCGAATAATAAACAACTGTAGATTACGTCAAATTATCATAAATTTCAGAATAAAAACAATTTCCTTTATCATTGATTGAATTTTCAGAATTATGAATAAAAAAAGATTCAAGAAATCGGCGTTGTGTGTCTTTTAAAAAGAGCTTAATCACAATTAAATTCCAAGCGGGCAAATAAAACATTAGAAACTTCAAAAATTATGGAAGCTTTAAAAAAGGATGATTATCCCACATGGATTCTAAAACGCACAGTTAGAATTTTGAAAACAAAAACAAATTTATCTTTAGCGAATAAAAAGGAAACTAAAACACGTGTTGTGCTGCCTTATGTTCCAAGATACTTTGAGGCTTTGTCAAAAATTTTAAGAAACGTAGGAATTTTGGTTAGTAGCAAACCGCATTTAACTTTAAAAGACATGTAACCAAAGGCAAAAGACTCGGTTGATAGGTCGTCTAGACCTAGTGTAGTTAACCAGATTCCTTGTCAAGATTGCACTGGTATCTACATTGGGGAAACTGGACGGGCTTACAAAACAAGATTGGCTGAGTATAAAAGAAATTTAAAGCCAGCAAATCTGGCAAAAATTGATGACAACAATTTTAATAAAAAAACGGCATTGGTTAAGCATGTCATCACCAAAGATCACCGAGTTGACTGGGATCATAGCAAAATTTTAACCTTTGAAATAGATTTTACCAAACGCCGATTTCTTGAATCTTTTTTTATTCATAATTCTGAAAATTCAATCAATGATAAAGGAAATTGTTTTTATTCTGAAATTTATGATAATTTGACGTAATCTACAGTTGTTTATTATTCGCCTTTACACTTTTTGTTTTGCCTTTTTCTTTCGATTGCGTAGCACACTATTTATATTGCCTCACTCGTGCTTTCGTTTATTATTAGTCCTGATGAAGAACAGCTGTATAGCTGTTCGAAACGTTGACGGATATTGAAGTTTTCTGCATGGTCGGTAAGAATTTGTATCAACTTGAATAAACGTTATCATTACCAGAAGAGCTAAATAAAATGTATCTATTTTTTTATTTAACGTAAATATCAAAATCAACTTTAGGCGAGACATGGCCTTCCTTTTCATGTTAAAAAAGAAAAGAATCAGTATTTAACAATTGAAGCGATTAACCAAACTGTAGAGTCAGACCGCTCATTTTTTTCTGCTGTAGGCCTATCTAAAACATTGAATAAGACAGTGAAGTTTTTACTGCATTGTATTTTTCAAAATTACTTGTAGGTAAGAGTAAACACATATAAGTTTATCCATTGTTAATTCCGTGAAATTTCTACAAACATAACGTTTAGTGGATTAACTTTGCAAGAAAAATACAACGATCAAAATTTATGACAAAACATTATATTATTAGTTAAAGTTATTGATCAAATTTGCTTACAATACTTTTTCAAAATTGTGGGCGTCACGACTTACAGCAGGGCTTAACTCCATGGCTTGGTGTTTCTCTACACAGCCATTTTTGTGGAGGTGCTGCAGAGCTGGTGAGCTGCAGGCAACAATGTGTCAGATTTGACCACCTGGTAGTTAAATTCGAGTCTCTCGCGTCAGAGCCCATCACGTTGACCACTATATTATCTGGGTAGTATATCAAGTTATCAACAAATATAAGAAGTTAGGTTTTACCGCTCCGTCTGTTTCAAGTACGCACAAGCCGTCTTTACTTATATCATAGAGTCCTATTATAGTTTGCAGCAAATCTTGCTTTTTGGTTTGGTGTTTTTCAACTGTAATGGTTTTTTAGCGTCTGATTTATTGCTGCAGCGTTTAGATTATGTTCTTCACATTCATCCTATTGCTGAGTGCCAAGCAGCAGATCTGTGAAAATTATTTTCAAAATCTTTGGTACCACTTGACAAGGGAAATGAACCTAAATCTACCGATAGCAAACTGGACTTACGCTCTGATTACTATAGGTCAGCGTCGGCACTTCAAGGATTTATAATTGTCCCATTGTTACAGCATAACATGAAACAACTAAGTTGCAGGTGCTATAAATTAAAAGTGGAGATGTATTTCAACCTATAATAAAAAAAATCAATAAAAAGTCATAAAAGAACACATTTGAAAATTATAAAGTGACAATGGCGTGAGATTATTCATTAATACATTTAACTTCAATCAGAGAAGTCGTAATTTAAAAGGCTGTCGTAGCGATTTATGAGCTTGTTACAATAAGAAAATACTTTTAAAAAATCGAGCATTTTACCTATTCAAAATCATGACGATGCAAATATTCAGCGTTTGCAGAAAATTTTAAGCAAATGGTGAAGTTCTTGGGGTCATATTTGTTGGTGAATTTAGGTGAAATAAAGAATTTCAACGTTTGAATTGGTGTAGCATAGCAAATACAGAGCTGTAATGCGTAAGTTTCAACTTTCAGTTATCATAGAATGAGAGCCATTTACTGTCCACATGTCAAGCCTAAAATTTTTAAATCGGATTTTTGTTCTTATTTTTACTTTTGGTCATAAATCATAAATAATGACCAAAAATGTCATCGCGAAAGCAAGCTACTACTATTGGTTTTGCAGAAAAAACAAAACCTTTTGTGTTAGCGGATGTACTGGAGGTAAAAATTGACAGTTTATAGAAAACTACTAAAGATGCTGTCCCTAAGAATTTAAGATCATTTGCAAACAATATCAGTGCTAAGGGTAACATCAATTATGCATTACTTCAGTGGATTTTAAATTGCCATTTGCGAGGTCCCGATGCATTTATTCAATTTGAAAAGCATTCCATGATAAGTACAAATTATGACCAAGCAGTAGAGTTGATTTCCATGAAATGATCTAAGAAAATTTTTATTTGATTTCCACTCACCTCTGGTAAATACTAACTTTTCCATTTTTATTACGTGTTGTTTACATAAAGGGAAATTTTCTGCAGTGACGCTATTATAGGAAAAAAAGAGAAGCAGTCACCGCAGTTAAAGATTTAAAACAACTCTTCTAAAAGTAAGGAAGTTATGGATTCCTTGAAAGACTCCGAAGTTTTTAGCAGGTTCTTTAAAATTCGATTTGTGAAACAGAAAATATTGCTCAAAAATGATCACCAACATCATACTGTAACATACAGCAATCTATTACATCATAGCAATAACCCGCAATCGGTTTCAACTTTATTGGGTCTCATCAGGCGTGTGTGAGAAACATTCAATAATAAATATGTTGAAAAAACAAATTTGCCATTGGACGTAAAAACAAGATGCAATACCAAACAATATGATACAGCAATAACTATATCATGGGGGTATCATTTAAGGACACACACACATGACATGGACTACAAGTCACATCAATAAGCCCTAATAGGGGTGTAGGATCATTGTTTAGACTTAATCATTTTACAAAATATAGTTGCTAGTTGCTAATTAGCAATATTGTTTTTTCAGCATGTTTATTTTTGAGTGTTTCTTACACCCGCCTAATGAGACCCAATGAGGTCGAAACCGGTGGCGGGTCATTGACATGATGTAATTGATTGCTGTATGTTACAATGTGATGTTGGTGATTATTTTTGAGCAATATTTTCTGTTTTACCTTAGTGTGATGCTGGAGGTGAATGTACCCAACATCTTAAAACTTGATTTCGCAAAGATTTACCTTTTATTGTCACTTCTATTTCCAGTAAAGTTAAAAGAAATAAATTTGTCTTGTTGCTTGCTGCCACTACTGAAAACTACTGAAAGTTTGACCTAAAATATTGATAAGCTTGTCAATCGCTTTATTTTTTCTTGCTTACTTATGCAGTAATCGGTAGCTTTAGAATTGTTAATTTAGGACGTGCTATCAAGCTCTCAATCACTTCTCGGTTCTTTACCGATACTGCTGTTAGTTTAGGAGAATGAATAAACAACTGACAGTTTCGCAGGGTGAATCAATTCTTAAAAACCCGTTGGCCATTGTTTTTAAAATATCGGACAAAAAATTATTCAAATATTGCACGTTAGCCCTGATTCTAGGAAAAATCGTAACATCGTTTTTTAGCGCTATTCACTGGTCGATTTCCAATTTTTTGCATAAAAAGCCGAGAACAGTAATTGTGTGAATGTACTCAGTTAAACAGGCAAAAATTAGAGCTAATTGGAAACAACTTTTTAACCGAAAATTGTGCAGTAGTAAATTTTAGCACCATTTACACAAAACTACATTATGTAGAGTTTCTTTTTGAACGAAAATCGGAGCTTTGTAATTAGGTTCAGTCTGATTAGAGATCGGCGGAGATCTGTCCCCGTGTGAATGCTGCTAAACAACAAAAAGACTGTTAACTTTAGTGATTTTTACATCGAAGATGAAAGTGACAACTACAAACTTCAAGTGAGCGGATACAACGGCAGAGCTGGAGACCACCTGAACTATCACAATGGCATGCAGTTTTCGACAAAAGATCGTGACAATGACGACCACTCGTCTTAGTGAGTAGCTTACTCATTAATGCAAGCAAAATATATTGTTCAACTGATATCCAGCTTTTTGTCTAGGAGCTTTTAACAATACTTTAGATAATTAAATACTTTTGAAGATATTTTGTGGACAAAACTGACAATACCTTGTATTAATGCTGAAACAAGGCATATACGAGCAGCTCCTGTGGCTAGAATACAGTGTGCTGTATTGTCTACCTTAGTAAGCTTTTCTTGTTTTTAAAGTCGCTTTTGAAACTAATTGTATAAATACTGTATGTGTAAAGTAAATATTTCTCTAATGTAAGAAAATAATACTTTTGTTAAAAATGTAAAGGTTTTGTGAGGGTAACGGTTTATGGAAGAAATCACTGCCATCACCAACTCTCAATTTTTATGTGTTAGCAATTGATAATTTCCCATTCCGATTTCATGCTGATCGTTCAAACGCAAGTGAAAATGAGTAGGAAAAAATAAATAAAATGTTCAATCACTAAATATCAAGCAACTGTTTGTTGTTAGTTTATTTTTACTGCCGTTGATCATGATAGCATCAGCGCTTCGACCACATCAGTGCCTGTGAACAAGTCAACGACTTTCCTCTTAATTGCTTGATATTGCTTCCGAGAAATCCATTACTTGTTACAATCCACCAATCAGAGAAAACCATGGCGAAGTGATGTTTTTGTTTTCATTCCACTGATGCGACATCGTTAAACAAAACGCTCGATTACTTGAGCGGGGTTATTACGGGATAACTTTAAAAAAATGTCACCGCCACGAACCCACTTGACTACGTTGCAGAACAAAATATTTTGCTCAAAAAGCTTTGCAATTGACTAAAATGTAAATTCCGCTGTTTTGCAGTCATTGTGCAGTTGGTCACGGAGGAGGAGGATGGTGGTATAAGAGTTGCGACCACGCAAATTTAAACCGACCACCATCGATGGAATGGGGGGCTAATGACGTTGTAAAATCGACCATGAAAGTTCGTTGTGACTAGCTTGCATACTGTAGTGCTTGCTTGCATTGATCCTTATGATAATGTTGTGTAAATAAACTACGTAGCACAATCATATCTGCTATTATTGTGATGTTCCAGAATATTTCAAGGTAGACTAAAGAAAATTAAAAAAGTAGAGATGTTACTGTTGAAAAAACAATAAATTCAGAGGTCAACCCGTTTTAAAAAACATTGTTTTAAGAAGAAAATTAGGATCAAGCCAAAATTTTATTTCAAACACTTAATCAATATGTGGCATTTCCAAAGTGCCAAGTCTTTTAAAAAATCGCGGCTTGTCTCCATAGATATTCCCCTAGATCCTTATCTCTACTTCTTTATCTAAAGCTATCCCAAAGCTTTGTTTATTGTGATGTTTTGGGGTAACATTATAATGAAAACAACAACTGGCACTACTACCTTTGGTGTCCACTGTCAGTTTGAAAGCAAACGTAAGTTGTAAAACCTATTACAGATATGATGTGTGTTAAAGTAGAATGATGCGTTACTGTACTGATGCACCGGTGGGCCGAGAAACGTGTTTAGTAATGGAAAGTTTGAATGCCTTGGTACAGTGGTATCGTGCGCTCGACTAATCTTAATCTCAAAGACGTAATAGATCAATCAAATACAGCAACACAAGATGGCGGATTGTTTGTTGTGAAATTATGCAGGAATTACAAAAATCAATCTTCCTGTATGATACAAAACTTGGTTTATAGATTATACTTTTAAGCCGTGCTTCAGGGTACTTAGCTCGTTGTGCCCTGATAAAGCTTCATACGGCAGCCAGAAGCTTTACATCATGAAAATAGAGCTACAATTACAAAAAGTCCGCAAGTAGGGAGCCCACAATATCGCAGCGTATTTCTGTAACTAAGCTACTCATCATTCATTTGGCATCCGCCCATTTATGCTCCTATGCTCTAAGTGAAATAAACGAATAAAAATGTGTAAAAATTATCGGCTGTTTCAAGACCGAGAAAGCTCAAATCAAAAGTACGCACACGCTGGAAACAGGGAAAATACACGCAGCTACAGATTTTAAAATTTCTGGAGAGATACAAAAAACAACGCTTCTTTGTTAAATTGCATTATACGCGGGAAAGACTATTGCTGCTTTTTCCTTGGAAACACCTCAGCAAGCCTATATTCCGATGTTAGGTATATGCGATTAAAATGAGACACATTTCTGTCAGCCATGGCCTTTCGCTTCGCCAATGCGAGAAATAAAGCACTTATGACGTAGCAGATATTTGAGGATAGTAATCTAAATGTGAAAAAAAGCGTAGCAAGTGGTAGAGAGGCCTACCACTTAATATACTATTTTTGTCACAACGGCAACCACTTTGGCGCTACCCACTTATGTTAATAAGTGGCCCTTTATTCATTTAAAAAAGCCGTTGAGGGTTCACAATAAGGGAAATATAACGTCAGAGTAACTCACGATATTGTATGTGACTGAATTCCCTTTTCAAATCTGGGTAGTTTTAAATCAATGGACGTGGACATGGACGATGCATAACCGATCAAGTAGTTAAACTAATCATGCAATGACAGCCAACAAAAATTTAAAAACAATAAATAAGGTCTAGTTTTGGTAGATTTTATTGTCGCATACGCTACTGCTCGACGTACTACGCATGATCACAGATAAGAGCATAGCGCGTTTGGTATCTAATATACTGTACTTGCAAACCGGTGCTTCATCCTCAAGACTGGTGATTGCCAACCTAGCCAGCTCTGTAGGTTAAGGAATGGCCTACCACAAAAATCACGCATAGCTCCACTACTCTTTAATATGTACATCAGTGATCTACCGTACCCATCGCCACAACATCATGCTCTGACTAAGCAGATAACTTAGCACTCCTGTTGGCTCTAGACTCCTGGACTGCCGCCAAGGTTGCGGTTCCTCTAACTTTAGGCATAACAGAAATATTTTGCTATTAGAGGAAATGGAAACTGAAGTCAAGTCTAGCTAAACGACAACCACAATTTTCCGCCACCATAAAAAGGAAACAAATTGCCGACAAAAAGTCATGTGCAGCGATTTCCCAGTTTCTAATCATCTTCACCCAATATAACGAGACGTAAAGCTAGGCTGCCAGCTGACCTTCAAGGAGCATAGTGAGTCTGTCGAGGCTAAAATAAGTGCGTGACGTAAAAGGTGTTGCATTTTGTTGATTTCTAAAAGCCTTTTTCTCTTACCCATTTTCGTACTTTTTGTTTCCACATAAATTTATTCCATCCACTCAATACAATTTCTTTCGCAAATAGCCCTTCTTTTATAAAACGTTATTTGCTTACGAGACTCTACCACTCACAATGAACTTACCGACCCTCTGAATAAAGCAAAAGCTGGTAAAACGCCTACTCCTTATTATATTTAAAATGAGCTAAGTCTTCTGAGCAAATGATTTAAAAAATGATACCAATTTTAGCTCTTTTTACAGCAATTTATGCATGCCAACAAAACTTAAAGAACATTTACATCAATTCCTCATATTAACTTTAATGAGAAGAGATCATCACGTCATTAGCAACAGCAAAATTGAATGCAAAATTTCGAAATTTTTTTATTATTCAAGTTTGGCATGTGATTGACATAATTCTTTTCTCGATGCGATTGACAGAGTCTTTTGCATGACTTGATCTGTCTTCCTCGTACAATAGAAATTATTCCTTTGCTGTTTATACTTCACTTGTTGCAAAACTGTACTTGGCACAATTAACATCGAAGTATACTTGGACCTCTCTGTTAATGGCGTCTAAATACAATTGCCAATACACTAACCGTATTTTCATCCAGAATAAGTCGTATTGTGCACTGGAATAAGTTAAACCACTGGCTCTTTTTAAATCTGTGCAACGGTTTAATCATTCCAATGGTCACCGTTGGAAAGTTGATTGAAATTCTTCTTCTGTCAAAGTCCTTGAAGCTATTGAACTAGCTGTTTATTAGAATACAAAACGAAGGGCGTGACTTTGAATAGCGCAAGATTTTTTTTTATCGTATTATTCCCCAAGTCAAAAAAATCTGCGTCAAAACAATTTTCTGCAACGGGAGACTTTTGCTAATACCTTGCTCTTTCATTCGCTTTCTGCAATACCAAAGCACACTAATGGCCAAGGGAGTAACTCAAGTTAATTCTTCCGTCAGGTGGCGCTAGTGGCTTTTTAAAAGGATCTGGGCGGCAATTTTTTTGCTTGTGGCAGAAATTTACTCTGCCAGCAAAATTGGTAACTCCAAAGCTGGTTTGAACAAAACATGTTTAAGCACAACTGACAACAAAATTTGATTAACCGGAAGATAAAAACAATGATTTAACTCATAATCTGTTTATCGTCTACACCCAGGCTGTGCAATTTGCGGCCCGAGACGTCAAATTTTGTGACCTTGAATGGTAAGCCTATCAATTACATCTCGGAATAACCGATCTTTAAAAAAAGGTCATTACACTTGCATTTGAAAAAAATAGAACAGTTTTATATTCAAAAAAAAAAGTCTTCATCATTATTTTGAATGAACACAGCCACCAGCCACCGCTTTAAAGCCTATTTGTTCAAAAAAACGTCATAGATTATGAACTCTGACTGGCAGGCAAAACGTTCAAGAAGCCTTGAATTGGCCCGCCTGCAAAAAAGGTTTCAGGGTCCTGGTTTACTTCTAAATAATGATCAGAGATAACATAGTTCTACAGCTATACAGTAAGGTAGGTTATGTCAAAAAAGTGAATAGTTTAAATGCAAAAATTGCCAAGGAAGTCCTCCATTAACGCTAATATGAAATAGGACCTGCACTGTGCAAGTTAGCTACGTCTATGTGATCTATTTCATATTTAGCTCCACCAATGATTTTTATTAATTTGATCTTTTTCAATAATGCGATCAACACAATCACGAAATCAATACAAAAATACATAAGGGTCGTCAACGTGAAAGGGTAAGTTGGGGTGCGGTTATAACCGTAGGGTTGAAGCTCACGATAATCGTCTTTTACGTCCTTGGGAATATTATCTACCAGAATTTTTTATATAATACAAGTACAACGTGTTGGCCATAATGAGAAAAGAGACCATGCCTTTTTCCTAAGTCACATAACCTATTCTGATAGGTGCCTATTAAACTCTTTTCAAACAAAAGCATCATCTTTTAATCAGGGATGTGGAAGCGGCTATTTTTTCAACCGCTTCCACTAACAAAAAACGAGAAAACGACCGTTGACAATTTTTTTAACTTTTGTAGGTCTGTAGCCTGCCTTCACCTACACTTTATCATTTTGAGGAGACAACAACCTCCATATATTGCAATTACTTTACCTACTTCGCTTAAGCTTATTGTTCCGAACTACTTTGTATTTCTTTGTTCCAAAATATTGAAACTCGTGTTGAATGTAGAACAGTGCTCTTCACCCTTTTCGTCTTCGCGGAACCCCCGATCTTCTTTAGCGTTTGTCACGTAACTCCCATTAACAAAAACTTATAAATCTTGAATTGCTTATCAGAAAATCAATTATTTCGTTACTACACTTCAAAAAATAATTAAATACTTCAACAAATAATCAGTTATTACAAGTTCCTTCACTACTTACAACCACTTTTACATTAGTTAACCTAATGCTTCTCAGATCTAAACCATATGACTACATGTTACAGCTCTCGACATCAACTTGTCGTCACAAAAACAAATTACAACGGTATAGCGCTGATTTTTTCTTTCTATCCTTAACTAACTCTGACTTTGAGTTAACTTTAACTCTAATCATCAATACAGACCTTCTGTCCGTCCCCAAAACACGTACTCTAATCTTTCTGAGTAGTGAAGTGCGAAATTTCTGTCTTATATACAGTACATAAAGCGATGATAATTTTTCAAACAGTTTTGCCCTCTAATTATGCAAAGGTATGTTAGCGTATTACAGCTGGTCATGAATTTAACCTTTTTTCCCACAGTTGCCATTTGGCAACAATAAAATCAAACCTCGTTTTCTTGAAGAAACTGTTGCCAGAAGATTCTAGTGAGAAAATATGGTATGAACGTAATCAAATCTTTTTACTATTTATGTTTTAGTTTCGGTTGACTGATCACGCTTGTGACGTGCAGTAGCTCAAAAACACCCGCTCAACCGCAACTTAATAACAGCTTCAAATGGTGCCTTAGCAAATAAAGTAAGGGTTTATTGCTACTGCAAGAAAAGTTGGTTTTGATTTATACGTCAAAGGTATAATCCCAAGGCAACAGCAGAAAAAATTCAAGTTTTCCTGAAGGCAATGAGTGCAGAATTTTTTGAAAATGCACGTTGCCATTGGAAGCAAGGGGAAAGTAGGCTAATTTTTTGATTGCATAGCAATCTTAGTGAGTGCTTTGAAATTTTTGCTCTGGCAGGTTTCCGGCGCGACTAGATCACTCTAAAAGACAGCTTACTGTTTGTTATTTTGTATGCTTTAGTGATTACAAGTGTTGTATATAAATGGGTGATTATCAGCAACTTGATCTTCATGATGCTGTGAATATGGTTTATTGCCAGATGGCAACATTTCTGATTTTGAAGAAAACCATGACGAAGAAAAAGAGTTAGATCCAGATTACGTTTCAGATGAGAATGTGAACTCACGCCCACTTGAAATAGAAGTGGAAAGATGCGATCCCATGGATGGTGCAGCTACTACATCATCTATTGATCAAATGAAAAGTCCAACAGCTACAAATGATCAACTAGATGGTTCAGCTGTTACATTATCAACTGGCAATTTCAAGTGCTCCAGCAAATAGTACAACATCAGGGCAGCACAATGACCCAATAACTCCCAGTTTCAGCTATAGATGGCGCAAAAGAGACCTTCTCATCACTGATCACATTGCTTTTACAGGATCTTTTTCAGATCTTCCTCATGAAATTCCAACATCTCTGCAGTATTTCAGACAGGTTTTATCAAAAGAATTTATGGAATATATTGCTTGCCAATCAAATTTGTGTGCTACGCAGAAAGATGGAAAGGTGCTTGGCACATCATTCGGTGAAATTGAGCAGTTTATTGGCATACTTTTGCTTACAGGAGTATTTATATGCACATCCTATAGTCATTATATTGGGCTAATTTTTGTCGGTTTAATATGATTGCTGATGTGATGTCTTGAAATCGATTTGGGTTGTTGTTACGATACATACATTTTAATGACAATACCAACATGAAGCCCCGAGAACACCCACAGTATGATGTACTTTTTAAAATTGCACCCTTGTGGGATCGTCTTCGGTCTGCCATGCAGTCCATTGAACCCAAAAAAATGCAAGCAATTGATGAGCAAATGATACCTTTCAAAGGTAGAAGTTCAATGAAACAGTATACGAAAAAAAGCCTCGTAAGTGGGGTTTCAAAGTGTTTGCACGTGCAGATACTTCAGGCATCACATATGACTTTGAAGTTTACACCGAAAAGTCTATGCAATCGCCTAGTGAGTTTGGTGTTTCAGGCAATGTAGTACTGCGCTTGATGCAAAATTTGAACGCTGCAAGTAATTTCAAAGTACTTTTTGACAATTGATTCTCTTCAGTTGGTTTGGTTGAATGTCCAAAGCAAAAAAGATATGGACAGTTGGCACCATTCGTCCCAATCGTTTGAAAGGTTGCAAACTGCTAGCAGACCAAGAGCTAAAAAACAAAGGCAGAGGAGCTTGTGACTTCAAAATTGACCAGGAGCATGGAGTGATTATAGTAAAATGGTATAACAACCAGTTCACCTTATTTCATCGTTTTCTGGTGTTGGGCCAAGAGACAAATGTAATCGTTGGAGTGTGCCCTTGAAGCAAAAGGTAGAAATTAATCGACCAAACATTGTAAAAGAGTACAATCGTTACATGGGTGGTGTTGATCTGTGTGACATGATGATCGAATTTTATTGAACAAACATCAAAAGCAACAAATGTTACGTGCGAATTGCTTACTACAGCATTGATTTGGCGGCCGTAAATTCATGGCTACTTTACCGCAGGCACATGAAACAATACAACAATGCAAAATATATTCCTTTGACGAACTTTCGATGCAGTGTTGCTTCTGCTTTACTTCATGCAAAAAAACACCTGTAAAAAAACGAGGTCGCCTATTAGCTGCGAGCAATGATGAGAATCTTCAACCAGTGTCCAAGCGCAATGTGGGCACAGCTTTGCCCACTGCTGATGTTAGATATGACCAGCATGCACGTTGGCCTATCGACCGTGACAAAAACATAAGATTCATTTTATTTAGCTCTTCTGGTAATGATAACGTTTATTCAAGTTGATACAAATTCTTACCGACCATGCAGAAAACTTCAATATCCGTCAACGTTTCGAACAGCTATACAGCTGTTCTTCATCAGGACTAATAATAAACGAAAGCACGAGTGAGGCAATATAAATAGTGTGCTACGCAATCGAAAGAAAAAGGCAAAACAAAAAGTGTAAAGGCGAATAATAAACAACTGTAGATTACGTCAAATTATCATAAATTTCAGAATAAAAACAATTTCCTTTATTATTGATTGAATTTTCAGAATTATGAATAAAAAAAGATTCAAGAAATCGGCGTTTGGTAAAATCTATTTCAAAGGTTAAAATTTTGCTATGATCCCAGTCAACTCGGTGATCTTTGGTGATGACATGCTTGACCAATGCCGTTTTTTTATTAAAATTGTTGTCATCAACTTTTGCCAGATTTGCTGGCTTTAAATTTCTTTTATACTCAGCCAATCTTGTTTTGTAAGCCCGTCCAGTTTCCCCAATGTAGATACCAGTGCAATCTCGACAAGGAATCTGGTTAACTACGCCAGAGTGCTTAGCTCATTGTGCCAAGATCAAGCCTGATACGGCAGCGACAGGTTTTACATCATGTAAATAGGCCTACAATTACGGAAAGTCCGCACTTAGTGAGCATACAATTTCACAGCTCATTTGTTTAACTAAGCTATATGTCATTCATTTGACATCCGCCCACAACTTTTAATTTATGCTTCTATGCTCTTAGTGACAACTAACGTATAAAAGTGTGTAAAATTATCGGCTGTTTTAATGGTGAGAAGGTCAAGTCCTAAAGTGCGGAAACAGTTCACAAATACATGGCCACCAACTTCAAAAACTCTGGAAAAAAAAACAAAAAGCATGACTCTTGTATGAAACCGCACTGCACATGGGATAAACTATTGCTATTCTCCTTTGAAGCGCGCCAGTAGGCCTACCAAAGTTACGAATAAACACTTGGGATGAGATATGGCGTCTATTGCCGTCTTTCACTACCCTTGACCGGGAAAAAGAGCGCGGAAGGCGTAGCAGAGTTGAGATCACTAATGTATTAATAAATAAAAACCGTCTATTGCCGTCTTTCACTACCCTTAACCGGGAAAAAGAGCGCGGAAGGCGTAGCAGAGTTGAGGTCACTAATGTATTAATAAATAAAAACCCTACCATGTAATGAGCAGGCCCACAGCTTCATGTCGTCTTTTTGTGACAACAGCAACCACTTTGGTGCTACCTTCTTACTTTAATTTGCTACCTTGTAATAATTCAAAGAAGCAACACAGGGGTCACAATGAAGCAAATCTAGCGGCCATGAGTAACTCACCACGTTATATTTGACTAAATTATCTTTTATAAAATAGTAGTTTTGATTTTTAAAAAAATTGGCTACCTCCAAAACATAATAATTTTTCGTCAATGTTTTTACCACTACCAATTGGTAAAGCCGCCGCAGCTGGCTGAAGCGATATTCTTAACCCTGACGTTATTAATCGGGAACCTGGGAGCCACGTCGGTAAGCGCGGCTGGTTTTTCGTAAAATCTTTTAATTATTACTGTTCAACAAAAATATTTTTTTGGAGTTTGGAAATTTTTTATCAGTTGATAGGTATATTTGCGTTTATAAATTCGAATCTGTTGTCCATTTGTTTTCCATCACGTCAGATTTTTTAGTTACCTCCATGCTGAAGTCTACTCAAATTAGGAAAAATACATGCATTTTGGCTATCGGTAAATGTTTTTATACACATATTTTTGTCCATATTTCTGTCCAAAACCGGTGACAATACACCGGGCCCAAAACTAGGGGAAGGGAGAGTGTAAACGCCTTGACTAAAAATTTTACCCCAATTTGAAATGATTACATATTCATGTGAAAATTATGGTTTGTCTTTAAGTATTTTTCATGCCCCTCAAAACATTTGTACTCCACCAATACATATTGATAAGTTGCTTCTCTACTAGACACAGCGAAACAATTAATTTATTGCTTTGACATGCATAGCGCACTCTATATTCGGTTAAAAATGTCTTTGGTTCCTTGCTTTGCATCAATGTGAGGCGTTACTTTCTCTCTCCAGGTTCCATCAATAATCCCCCATCATGTTATCGCTTGGCTTTTTTTGGTAACGCGTTTCAATGTTAGAAATGTCTTGGTGAAACCTTTTACCGTGCTCTTCGCTCACATCTCCTGAATTGTCAGAAAAAGATTCCAAATGTGAGTGCAAGAAATGTATTTTTAACGACGTACGACACCCTAACTTCTGATACACGATGAACATCTCTTGCACGATATCAGCCTAATGCTCACTTCATTTGCTTCATGGAAAGTCATGTACCACTTGCTTGAACTATCTCCAAGCGCGCAACTCCAAACTGTTCATATGTTGATCGAACTTTTCATCCTTCATGAGATTTGTGATATCTGGTCCAACGAAATCCCGCTTTTTACTTAACATTACTCTTCTTGGGGCTAAATTTTTCCAACAACTACTGGAAACCTTCCCCATGAAGATCCATTGGTTTGACAAAATTTTTCATAAGTCCCAGTTTTATATGCAGTGTTGGCAAGTATACCTTTTGTGGATCAATAAGAGGTGTACGGTTCACGTTATATCTACCAACTGCAAGCTATTCTTGTGGAGGCCAAATAATCTTAATATAGTGATTATTGTTTTCATGACTATCTCGAAGACATAAAAAACACATGCTTTGTGTAGCCCAGCTGAAATCCACGCAGTAGCGAAATAACCTTCAAATCTCCACAGATATTCCAAGAATACTCCGAATATTTAATGGCCCCTGAAAATTTTTTCATAGATTTATAACTCTTTCATATTGACAGCATATGCCAACGGCACAGAAGGCTTTGTGTAACTGTTGTAAAATAAAACAGCTATAAGGTTGTTTTCAGTTACATCAATGAAATAAAGATTCTTCACCTTCTTTATGAGTGAATGTTCTTACCAGTTCGTACTTCGAAGCCAGTTTGTGCGTAAAAACAGTATACATTCCTATTGTTTTAACCGTGAGCATAAAAATTCTCCTTTCTCTTTCGACTAAACTAAATTTCTCACTAGGTCATTTAGCATATGTTGGTTAATCAGAATTGGGAAATTTGGTTTATTGTTTTTTTTTTTTTTTTTTTTATTTTTTATTTTATTTGCCATATTTATCCTCCATTCACGAGAAAGCGAATTGTATCGCTATACTTTGGACGGTAAGTCCGCACTCGCTTGGGAGTTTTCTAGAGACATTTCACAATGAGAGGATTTACTTAAACTTTGAGATTGAGAAGATGAGGCATCTTCACCTAAGGTGCCAGCTGGAGGTGGTGAAGGGATGGGAACAGGCTTCATAGCAGATCTGACGTCAGAATATTTATTTTTGACTTAGTTTTCTTGAAAATTTTTTGATATTTGTTAGGCAGAAGTATCAGTTCGTAGAGTTGTTCTCGGCAAATCATCGGGACACCAAATGACATATTCTTCTTTTTCCCAGCTGGCCATTGCATTAACTTGGTAATGCAAGCATTGCAGCTTATATCAGGGGAGCATCTCTTTACACTTTACACCCAAAGTAAAACTTGTATGCAATCTTCTTTTTTGGTGCAATTTTTCTGCGGTGGACAGTGCGCTCCTCATGCACAGGAGAAGTCCACAGATGAAAGAGAAGTTATTTGGATCATTTTCCCTTTCCTTTTCTTCAGAGACTTGACATGTTTCTATATATGTAGCATCCAGTACAGTTTTAATTGAATTATTTTGTATGCTATGTAACAAATATAAACGTTAAATCTAGCATCTGTAATAAAAGTACATTTCAATTAATACAAATTTAGGATTATTTCTACAGAATTGAAAGAATAAATACTGTATATTAGCCATAGCTACAAACTACATATCTGTAGATAAAGGCAAGTGATGTAAAAGCTAGCTTAAGAGAAGTGAGGTATTAGGCAGCATGAAGCGCCACACCGATAAACAGTATCTTAAAATCTTGTCGTGACAGAAAAAATCTGACCGCAGATTTAAAATTAGCGACTACAAAATACCCTAAATCTATGGCAGATACTTTCTCGCAGCCCGGGTCGTGAGTAAGTCTATTTTTGCAGCTTGCATGTCAGATCGAAACAAAATCTGCCAAAACCGAAGGGTACCTACCCATCCCGATGTTCAACCTGAGCTCGCTAATCGGTAAACGTCCTTTTAAGGACGGGGCGATGCATGAGGATCAAACCTGTCCTTTTCAGGGCACATCGTCAATGCGTTCAGAAGGCCCACTATTCTACAGCTGAACAATGAAGGCCTCACTGCAAGCAAGGTGAACGTTATTCACCATCTAGCTGTACAGCATGAGGCTCTCGTCATCCTTTTACAGAAGACCCACTGCACTTCTTCGGAAAAGCTATTACTTCCCAGCATTGCACTAGCTGGTTTCTCTTTAAACAGGAAGCACGGTCTTGCTACGTTTGCCCATGAGCGACTGAAATACACAATTTTAAAGCAATCTCCACCTAAATCGCAAACCGAATGGTTGTGTGTGGTCGTTAATGGGTAGTCAACGTCTACAAACTTTCACCAACACGACTGCAAGCCTCTGATCTCCCAGTGTTCCCTCACCTCTGTCTAGTGCCTGACTTCCTGGTTGTGAGGCCTGACTGGTTGGCCAAGTGTTAACAACCTTGCTCTCCTTTATAATCCAAAGGATTCTGCCAGCTTTCATTCTGGCCGCTGTAACAGTGGTACTACCCCTGATCTTGCGTTTGCTAGTGCTGACTCGTACAGCCGCTTACCTGACAGTTGTGTCTTAGAGAAGTTCCCCCAGTCACAGCGTTGACCATCGTTAATCACACGACCAAGGTTTGCTTTGCCCGTGTCAAGCATGCCCGTTAAACAATGGAACTTCCGTAAGGCCAAGTGGAGCCACTACATAGCTTAACCACCTAATTCACCGGACGTGGATCAGGTCTACCAGGCTTCTGCAACATCATCGGCTCAACAGCCAAAAAATCTATAACACGTGGTCGTCCAAACAACCACATATCGTGTTGGGATTCAGAGTGTGAGAACTTCTGTCGAGTGTTTCTGAAATCTGATGGAAAGAACTCTAGCAGAGCTGCCACAGCTCTGCTTACTAGGCTCGACAGAAAACGGAGGGACCGATGGTCTGAAGCATTTCAGAGCATCGATTTTTCACACGCTAGTCGAAAAGCTTGAAGCATCTTGAATAACCTTACTGGCAGGTCACGACATTTTTCCCGTCACTATTCCGTCTCAGCTGACGCCATCGCATCTCAGCTGGTTAGAAACGGGAGACATGAGGATGTTGATCGCGCGTCGTCTCGACTCATATCTCAAGAGGTGTCTGACTTCTGGAGAGTCACAACATAAAGTCCAGTGAATATTTCTGGAAATTTTACATCAAGAGAATTTACGGTGGCCCTTCAACACCTAAAGCCAGGAAAAGCTTCTGGCCCAGACTCTTTTTTGCCCGGACCTTATACTTTATGCTGGAGCTGCTCCAAAGTTTTGGTTATGTGGCTTCCTTTCTAACTGCTTGTGTCGACTCAAAATTCCCAAAATCTGGAGAAGATCGCTGGTAGTCGCAATCCCAAAGCCTAAGAAGCCTGAGGAGGACCCTAAGAGCTATCGCATAATATCTCTGCTTAGTATCCCCTACAAGATCCTCGAGAAGCTTATCCATAACCGTGTGGAACCCCTTATTAATCCACAGCCCCCTAAATAGCAGTTTGGATTTCGACAGAAGATCAACCGTGGACCAAACCATTTTGCTCAAGCAAAATATCGAGGACTTTTTTGAGGCTAAGAGGAAGGCAAGTGCCGTGTTTGTCGACCTGACAGCGGCTTATGACACTGTCTGGCACTGCGGCCTTACCTGCAAGCTGCTAAGACGTCTGCCGGATAAGCACATGGTTCGGATGATCTTGGAGGTTTTCCGAAATAGAAGCTTCACTTTCACCACCAATGATAGCAAGCAAAGCAGGCTCCGACGTCTGAGAAACGGCATCCCCCAGGAACCGGTCTTGGCCCCTCCTTTTTAATATCTATATATACGATCTTTCTTCCACAACCTTCAGAAAGTATGCTTATGCCGATGATCTCGCTTTGCTACATTCATCTAGGGACTGGAAGGGCTTGGAGGAAATTCTAAGCCAAGACATGGCTACACTATAAGCGTATATCAATAGGCTGAAATTCAGCCACGCTAAAACAATGACGGCGACCTTTTATTTAAGCAACCGAGAGGCCAAACGTGAGTTTAAAGTCTACGCTAATAATAAACTCTTGCCATTTCGCCCAGTTTCAACCTACCTTGAGGTAAAACTGGACAGATCACCCACGTTCCGCCACCATCTCGAGACATTGCGCAAAAAACTAGCTACCCCCGTCACTCTTCTGAGGCTACTTGCGTGCTTGGGATGGAGCGCTGGCCCTAAAACACTGCGTACAGCTGCCCTATTCTTGGTTTACGCTACAGCTGATTACTGCTCACTCATTTGGTGTCGCAGCGCACATACCCGTCTCATCGACAGTGTTTTGAATGACGTCTTGCGCTTTGGCGCTGGATGCCTGTGTCCTATCCAACGGACCACCTGCCAATTCTTTCAGGCATCCAGCCAGCTGAGCTTCGCCGCTTGGGAGCGGCACTATCCTCGGCCAAACGTGGCACCCTGGACCAGACCATATTTTACACGGTCAACTAGCTGAGTTACCGAATCTTCCCCAGAAGAGACTGAAGTCTAGACGCCCATTTGTGCCTGCTGTGCGGAAACTATTAAATGACCTATCTAAACTAGATATCCGCGCTGCTCAGTGGACAAATTATAGATGGAGCACAGAGTACTCCAAACACACATCCGTACTCCATGTTTTCATTTCCAGGGCCAGTTTTATGCCCCTTGGAATGGGCTTGCCCATAACATCTTGGGTTAAGCTCAATCGCCAGCGGACTGGCGTTGGGCGTTTCTACTCATTCATGTACAAATGGGATCTCGCTCCCTCGCCGAATTGCGAGTGTGGTGCCACCAATCAAACTGCATACCATGCTATCTCAACTTGCCCCATACATCGGGCACCACGAGGGGTGGCTGGTCTGACGGTTTTAGATGACGATACTCGATGCTCGCTTAATACCACCACAGCCAGAATCTGATCCCATCGATTTTTTAAATGCCCTCTCCATGCAAAGGAGATCCTAAATCTGCCCTTACTTGATACGACACCAGAAGTTTTTGAATAGTGTTATCTTTATTTTTATTAAATATTTAATGTATGATAGTAAAGTACTAAATTTATTATTTCACCAATATATCATACCACCTCACTGTATACAATACACCGGTAGATAACAACAAAAAATATTTTCGTATGGGTAAGATCTTTTATTTATAGAGATCCTTCTCATGTTAAGAGCTGCTCACTCGCCCTTTTTGCTAGTCTTCAAGTAGACTGGGCCACTGCGACGGGCAGACTGCATTGTCCCACCACCTGTTTGCCACATAAAAATGAAGGCATCCTGTAAGTGTCTTGCCCATAAACACAACAAATACGTTTTCCGGCTTGTTCTCCTCACTATCCCTTTTATGGTGAGCTCCAAGCAAGGAATCTATGAATACTATTTTTGAAGTCTTTGGGAAATGACCCTAGATCTACCGACTACGAAGAGGAAATTCTAACCACTACACTACACTTTCGCTCTAACCACTACACTATCTCGCCGGTCACAACAAAATACTACATGTAAATTCATTATATAATGGTAACGTGCTAAATTCATTAATTCACCAATGTATGACATCACCTCACTGTATGCTGCGCAGGTAGGTTACAACACAATATGGTGGATTTATCTAAAATTGAGTAAAACCGGTTAAATTTTTTAATGCCTAGGCCAGGGTACTCATGTGCCGGACCGCCGTTTAAATCAAGACCTTTTGACTGTTGAAACTGGATCTCAAGCTTAAGGATTAGTTGCTATACGCAGCTAAGAGTGCAAAAATGGCCATGTCTCTGCTGTTAAATTTCTTTGACATGCTCTCACTATTGCCATTTTTAAAAAAAATAGAAAACTTTTCCGGTGCAAACACCACGTTTTTAGCGTAAACTAATGGTATTTTTCAAAAAGAATAGACAAAAAACATGATCAGCATGTAAAACAAGAAACAACTTTTTATCTGGAAATCTCTCAGTACTAAACATATCCGAGCAATTAAACTAATCAAATTTGTAATAAAGCTCAAAGCGCAAACAACATCCTGCCAGCTATTTTGAAGCAGTGTTACTCCAAACGTCTTACTTTACTTCAAAACCTACACACAGCCTGTATGACTTACTAAGCAATTTCAACAATATGGCGACGGGCTACAATCATTGAAAACCTGCCTAAAAGCCAATGTTTGGAAGAGCTACCTGCCCATTCCACTGCTGTGCTTTCTTTGGAGGTTTTTCTAGTGGCTACTTTTAAGACATCTAGAGCCTGTCCCTTGCCATCAATTTGCTGACTAACAAGCTGATTTTAGACATAGACGATGCATAACCGATCAAGTTAAGTTCAACATGCAATGACATAAAAAAAACTTTGAAGACAATAATAAACCAGGCTTTGTCTTGGTAAATCCTACTGTCGCATACACTATTGCTTGAAGTACTACGCATGATTCCTAACAATAACACAGCGGGTTTGCTATTTAATATACTTGCGAATCAAAACTTTATCCTCAAGAGTGGTGATAGCCAAACTATATTAGTGATCTTTCAACTCAAGGTCACAGCAGTAGGCTATAGATAAGCAAGCAGTTTAGCTCACCAGTTTGCCCTGAACTCCTAGATCACTGCCAAGGGTGCGACAACCTTAACTTCAGATATGCTGGAAATATCTTGCTACTTGAAAAAAAGTGAAAACGGAAATTGAGTCCTTCTGAGGTGTCTGATAGTATCAATGAGGGGGCAGCCCACACATTTTGAAAACAAGAGCTCTTTTGCTTGTCTACATTGCAGCTGAATATGCTTCCTCAGTATGGTGTTCCAGCGCCCATGTTTGAAAGCTGGATGAATCTCTAGTTGACACTGTGATGATTATCACTGGATTCCTGCGCCCCACCTCGGTAGATATCTTGCCGGTGCTTGCAGGAGTCGACCTATACTACAGCTGAGCGGAGAAAACGTCACGACGCGGATGGTGAAAAGAATTCAGGCTGAAGGCAATCACCTTTGTCTAAATAATGGCATTACGCCAGCAAGGTTTGGAGTCTCAGCGATTGCTCTCGCCGGACCCTTCATTCGCCATACTCTCCTGCACTGTGAGCCCAGTTTCATCCCTCTGGAAAATTGAGATCTAAATAGAAAACATGGCATCCCATCGGTGCAATTCACACCATCACCAAACACTATTGCTCCAGCTGGTTCTAGTTTACCCCGGAAATCTTGGGTCACATTAAATCGTCTTCAGACTGAAGTTGGAAGATTTGATCACCATATTATCCTTTTGGGTCAGCATTTATCTGAATTCTCCAAGTATTGAGCACAAGACCACACTGCATACCATGCTCTTTCATTTGCCTCTCTAACCGATTACCTCAGCACTGGATCTCAATATTATCGATGAGAAAACCACCTCCGCGCTTCAAAGTCTTGAAGTGGTGACATCTACATGTTGGATTACAGCTTCTCATAAGATAGAGAATTCATTTTTAAAAATTTTATTCAAATTTTATGTTTGACAAACTTTCTCTTTGTCGTAGTATTGCCCAAAAAACAAAATTTGCTCAATTTATTTGTAACATTTACTTAAAGGTTGCAGTTAATGCCCTTTTGTGTGTAAAATATCGCTAAAAGCAAAATATGCAATCACCTTTTTCTTGAAGACCGGAGCGTGGAAAGGACTAACAAAGAGCAAACCCCTCACCACCACCTTCAATTAGCTGGTACTTCTACAGACCAAGTTTGAAGAACTGGCTGAAAACAAGAAATCAAATTTTTCTTACAAAACTAGTAGATTAGTATATAATGTGTATTTTATCTTTGATTTCATTGTTTTATGTAGACTTTAAAAAAATGCAAGTAGACCAATTGTTTTGTTATTACTCAAATTGATAATTTTATTTTTAGCATTGCATGTTAAATATTTCACTAAACCTCAGGAAATACAGAACTTGTGTAACTGAATCTTTGTTAAAATTAGTTGAATTGTTTTTTCCAAGTGATAAAAATCAAAAAAAATAAATAAATGAAGAGGTTACTTGTTCAACACTTGCAAACTTAAGCATGTTTTTGCATTTGCGAAAACACTATGCAACACTTGCTGCTTAATTACAATGTTTGTAGTAAAAAAAGCATTATTTTAGCAGCACAGGTATTTCTAAGCGATTTTATATATTTTGTATATCCAAAAATACTGTTGCTGTTATAAGCAACTACTTAGAAAATGTAACGGAGTTCCTATTTTGTCTGTAATGTTGAGCAATCGTCTTATCTAGTTCTGCTTTTACAATCAGCATTTAAAATCGCAATTAATTGTCTTAGTTTATGATATAGTATTGCTTCGCTATTAGCAATATTCTGGTACTATGCTAAAGCCGTTCTTTGCTGCAGTAAACTTTCATCAGCAAGCGAGCTGTTTTTATATCGCATAATATTGTTTTTCTGCCGAATATAATTTATAAAATTCATTTCAACTCTGTGAGGTTTCAACCCGAGAAATATGATATGAAGCCAGGTACCCTTTCATTGAGTATTTGGTAAAAATTCGAAAATTTTTTTAAGGTTCACAAGGAACTACGCAAAGATACGTCATTCAAACATATGTATAAAGTGATCGTTATGATCATTTCACATTTGCCTATTTTTAAGCATAAAATAATCTGCAGGCCTATTGTTTGTCATACATTGCGAACTCTTACGGAAACATCGTTTACACGATGAGATTTTCTTTTGTATACTAGTTCATCATGAAGCTGATGAATCGAGAAACGACTGTTGGAAAATTGAACGTTAAGTTATAAAAATAACGTTTCACGCTATTTCTTTTCATGCAAATCAGACAAAAACGACCAGTTACACTATGTAACACAAAATTTGTTTATTGTATTTTTTTATTGATTTGGATGTGTTTTTTGCCGCTGATTTCGAAAATGCAATTAATTTTTCCCTATCATTAGTACTTTTTTAGTTATTCACAATTTTCGTTTTTCTAGGTGTACTGTAATATCCGACTGCTGGAAAAGTGCTTTGTATCACTAACACATTATTGTTTTTTTATATATTTTACTGTGAACAAGAAATTAGTTATCAAAACAACATTTTCAAAAAAGTATACTCGTAACACACATTTAAAAGTGAATTGCAGAACGGGCTTTTTGTTTGTGTGCTGACGTATCATGTCTCATGAGACACCAAACGTAATCTCCCATTATTGCACTGTCCCACCGACCCTAATACCTTCTTTCCATTGGCTCTATATCCTGGTGAAATCTTTCACCGTGTTCTTTACTGAAATCTCCCAAATTATCTTGAAAAAAAACCAGGTGTGAACAAAAAAAATGCAGCTTCAATGACATTCGACATCCCATGGCTTGTCTTGATCACCGATATCCAATCCGAAATATAACTTGTAGGCTGTCCAGTATTTTCCTCCTTTACCAATTTTAAGTGAGATGTGTTTGTTCCCAACATAGAATCCACATACATAGCAGAAGCAATCAAGTGAGGTTTTGCACTTTCGAGAACTCATTGCAATTCAAGATTTTGAACAATAAACACAATGATGAATTAATACAGTTTCTACAATGTATTAAAATTAGCATTAAAATTGCCAAAATCTGAAAACTCAAATTCGGTTATAACATCCAAACGGACGATGATAGAAAAAAAATAATTGCATTTTCGAAATCTGCGACCGAAAATTAGCCAGAAACAATAAAAAAAATCAATTTAAACAAAAAATTTTTTAAATTTTGTTAAGTAGCGTTATCGAAGCTACCAATTAATTTCCCTCTTGAATTTATTCTTCAAATTTTGGAAAAAACGATGCCCCCTCAAAAATCTTCACAGCTGTCGCCTTTTCTACCAAACGAAAAGTAAAGCATTCTCAGTAGCAATATCACGGTTAATCAGATTACTAAACACAAGAAAAAATTATTATGCATTTAAAAATAAGTAAGTTTGCAAAACTGTTTTCCTCATCATGAACCTAACTCCGCTCCCAAATGCCTTGAAGCTCCACTGGATCAAATCCATTCCTTAGGCAATATCTTGATCCACTAAAGAGCAAAAATTTCTGCCATAGGTGCCCTTATCAAAGGGTTAGTTGGTATAAGTAAGAAGTCTCTTTAAGGATTCTGCGAACATCTACGTCAGCGCATATCTACGGCCCCAAAAAATATTATGCCTCTATTTGGGGGCAAAGACTCTTGGAAGATTGGTATTCCGATCAACAGAAAAATGCAGACAATTTCAGTTTGTTTACGAAACACTCCGAACAACTTATTATCATTTGTATTTGGTATCAACCCCACGAGCTGCAGATGCAACGACACAATTTTTCTCCAATACAACAAAAGAAAAAACAAATTCCTTTTTCTACAGCCTACTTTATACATAACTGACATATACCCAATTAACATTCAGAGGGATTAAACGTCCTCCGGGCTGATTATTACCCTGCAGCCTTGTCTATGTAATGGACCAAGGTTCTAGAGAGCTATTTTTTGAGCGTTTTCTTTGGAATTTCTGCTGCTAGTATAACAAAAACAAGAAGCCTTTCTCCTTCTTTGTGAATGCGTTGAGACATTCAACTTTTTCGTTAAAAGTGTCTGCCAGCATTGATATTTGTGCTACCAGCTCCCCATCTCATTCTTCTCATCGGTACACATTTTCATTTTTTTCAAACTGATATTCATTATCATGTAAAACAGAAAGCACAAATCACTTTTCCAAAATTACGTAATTGTATCACACATCAACAAAGGTATTTTATCAAAACATTCTATTCTCTAAAAATTATGTTGAAGCTTATACTTAATTTGCATTGTAGTACTTAGAACATTTAATAAATTAGCACCTTCAGTAAATAAAAATAGTAAGTAAATAGTAAGAATTAACGAAAGTTGTAAGTATTAAGCACCTTTTGTAATTTGTCATTAGAAAATCCGGATGCATATCCGTTATGGTGCCTGTTATTTTCTTTCAATAAATAAAAATCTGGCAATTATAAATGAAAAAATTATTAAACTTTTCGTAGCATCACTATATTCATTTTCAAATAGCATTTCTATATGATTGACCAAAAATATAGATTTGTGGCTTAAAATTTATTCAGGAAAATACTTTTGCTTAAAAGATACATCTGCGCTAAAGCAAAGTAAATATAGAACAATTTTACTAGGAAGATTGCAGAATGTACATACATCAGCGTGATTGTTAATGTTAAGACTGTAGGTAGGGCCAGTTATAAAAAGTGCTAGGCTCATTGCTACTAGTTTATGCTAGCCTACTCATAAACCCGTTATAGTATTCTTATTATAGTTATTGAATTTTGTATCGCAATATTTTCCAAATTTTACACGCACGAGCATGACAACAACAAATCACGGCAGAATAATTTTGCAGGCTTAGTGCTTACATCAATGTCATTTTCTTTGCTTTGCGAGAAATAAAATCGTGTAAAAGATTGACAAAGCGTTGGCTTCTGGTCAACTCTCAAGTGCGAAATTATAGAATCCAAAAGTGCGAAATTATAGAATCCTTTCGGCAACTTAGTTGATGATAAAAGACATCTTTACCAGCTTCAGCTGCAAAAACATTTTCACATCAATGACAGTCCCAAGGTGGACTTATGGTGAAAATATTCTCATCCAAAAAAAAGTAATTCCAAAATAACGCGTGTGTTTCATTCACAGAAAGACAGTGGAATATTCAAAGAGGTAATTTGTCAGTTTTGTTTGAAAGCATAAATTTTAGTAGTATTGGCAATGAGTATAGCACTTGGCATAGGCAACGTTTAAATATGGTAACACATGCAAAATATTGTTATATTTTGTCGATTCTATGATTTTGACCAAACAACTTATGCGCTTACGACATTCAAAGTGCTTCAACCAATAACTTAAAATGTTTTGGATCTACGAGATAAAAATAAGCGTCTTTTTAATCAGGGCGAATATCAATGAGGCACACCAAAACAAAATCCTACTCTATCCAATTTCTAATATGATTTCTTGCAACCAGCCAAACACACTTATTTTTTTTTATCGAAATTATTTGAAGTTTAGATATTTGTTTTTGAAAATCCGATTTGAGTTTTTTGAGGCCAATCATTACGTTTGTCGCTATATCGGTTTGTCAACAGTCCTTTCAGTTCACAATTTAAGTTAACAACGATGAAAATGATATAATACAATTACAAAAACGTCGTAGGTAGTGGTCCCAATATTTAACAGCTTATTCCTCAACATACACATTAATCACTTGGACGCCCTGACACAATCTTGAAATTATGCTTCCATGCACTTCATCAAATGAACGCGTAAACATTTGTAATATCGTTGGCTGTTTGAATTGTGAGCAAGTCCAGTTATTAAGTGCACCTTTGCTGAAAATCTGGAAAGCAAGACATAGCCACGGACTTGAGAGACTTTAGGAAAAATATACTAGTTATGTTCAACTTCCTCTAATGTTTTTTAAACGATTTGATCATAGAACGAGAATTGACTGTGTTACCAACACATTAACTTTTTATTACTGTTCTCGCAACTATCAATTGGATGAAGCCAGCGTAGCCATCTGATCCGATATTGTTAATCTTGAGATTAATGATGGAAGCGCTGCAATTGTAATTACCTAACTGTGATTGCTTTAGTGCGTATTAATATCCCTTTTCCCAAGCTGCTGACTCGAGTTTTCTCAACCCTGTTATTTTCACATGTGAAAAACATTTGGATTTTTTCTGTGACGTTAATAAAAATTTTGATTTTATTAGTATAACTAAGGGGCGTTGGTAAGTCGATGTTATATGGTCTTTCAATGCTGTAGCTCGGCGTGCTTAAGAGCGACATCAAGGGATATTCAAGTTGAAAATAATTGGACGCTAGCAGACAAAACGCTAACAACAGCATAAACTTGATTGACAATTTCATTTTTTTGAAAAAATATTTGTTGATTGCTTTTGCAAAAGCTCTTGTCATTAATGATTCGTGTCGAGTGAAAACAAGAATCGACACAGTTTGACCTTCACGAATAGCTTTTGCTTGAACTTTGTTGAAGGACGCGTTGACAACAATCATCACCAGTTTTGCAAAAGAACGTGTTCAAAGCTGTTTTAATCCACAGAACGATTATATAAATGATACCGAGAAATGTCGAGCTTAACGCCAGAGACGACGGGATGGACATATGATGTCACTCCTATTGTAAACGTTGTTAAACCGAAAAACATTTTTTTATATCTCTGCTTCTGTACTAAGATTTCTGGCCAAATATAAAGCGTAATGGTTAACAACAATATTTTAAAGTAATACAAGAGGCAAGCAATGCACTTTGAACAAACTGCAAACAGTGACACTGTTTCAACCTACCAGGTCTCTTCAGTGCAGTTGGTTACCAACAAGTAGCTAGAGGCTTTAAATGAAGCATAGCTTAGAGCCTTAGACAGTCACACTTTTGGGACCTATACTAGGTCCATTGTGAGCCTCTAGCAACTTGTCGATCACCAATCGCACTGAAGAGACCTGATGGGTCAAAGCAGTGTTACTGTCTGCAGTTGGCTTTAAGATAGTTTATTTTTTGATTCTGCGCTTCACGGTTTGTCGTTCATTGCCACCAATCACTTTAATTATATGGTTCTCAATTTTCATTTAATTGAAATAAAATTTTATGAAATTTTGAGGCACTTTTAAACTGCCACAGTTTTGACATCAGGAAGTATTTTATTCACGAGCGTGAACTCCGTTCAATATAGTTTATTTTTCTCTTTATTTCTAAAATTAGTGCAAAGTAAGAATATTCTGAACATCATTTTTGAGAGTATTGGCATATGACTCATGAATGGAATTTAATTACGCCTTTTCCAAAGTATATTTCAAAGTATGTGCTTGTCTATTCTAAGTGTCCACCTTTCATAATGCACTTACCGTTGGTTGTAACAAGTATAATGAAAAGACAAAAAATAAAGAATTTAGCTTTAGACAAACAACAAATATCTGGTCTACACTGAGATACATTGCTTTTGTTTTGGAAAGCGTTTCTATGCTTTTTAATACAATAAGATATTTTTCACGGTTCTTTTTTTGTATTGGTTATGTCAAAAATTTAGGAATTCGGCTGATACAAGAAAACTATTTTTTAGTGTAGTCACAGTGGCGTACACATGTATATTTCAAGACCATTATGTTATGGGGATTTTTTGGGCTAGAAAAGATCTTTAATTTTAAAAATTAAAGCTAAAAGACTGCTACAGAATTTAATAGCTCCCAAACAACCAAATCTAAAAGTCATCTCACCCTCCCCTTTCTTTTCTTTTTTAAATCTACGATATGCCACCAAAAAGTTGTCAAAATAAATTTGTCAGTAAAACGAGTTTGCATACTTTTCATTTTTGTGCTACAAATCTGGTAAATATTAACGAATAAATGGCAATAATTGCTCGTAAAAATTCCTTGCAAATTTTATGCCGTGCTTTTAATATTTCATACAAAATTTGTTTTGTACTCACAAGGTATAATTACGTTCTTTGGCATTATGTAGTAATGAAGAGTGGTGTTATTTATCACCAAATTTTATTTCTTGCTTGCTTGCCTCAGGCGACATTTGTTTATCAAAAATCAAAATAATAACATCATTCGATTACCATATTTGGCCTTCAGAATATGCTAAAATATATTTATTAAAGTTCTGGTGGTTTCAGCGAATTGTTTAGTTAAGCAAAGATTATAATAACGACATTTTTAGCTTGAGTGCAATCTTGTATGTGACTCTGGCTCTTAGTCGAGGTGCTGTTAATGCGCGAGCTGTAAAATGAAACAGCAGAAATGCAGTAAAACTTAGATGTACAAAATGATCTTCATGTGTTATTTGGTACATCAATCTGGTGAGTTTTATATCGTTATATTTAAGTAAAGAAAACAATCAATTACGAAATTATTAAGATCTAATTACTCATAATTTCTCGGGAGCCGAAAAGACCATTGTTTTTTGAAACCTATTTAATGAAGATTACTTGCAGTAATACATAAAAAAGCAAAAAATAAGTTACTTTTAAATGCATTGTATGGTTAATAAATAAGTTCATTAAGCTGTGAATCTTGACACAAAGAAAATAACTAAGAAGATTGATACCCTTGTATTCCTTTCCAATAAATTCGAAAGTATTTCTTATTTTTCCGTCATTAATGTCCTAAAGCTTAAATATCACGTAATAAGTAAGTTGAATAAGTAATGCTTGATTTATTAAAACGCTACCAAATCAGTCTGAAATTTGAACATTTTTTACAACTAGTTACTTTAAACTGATTATCGCAAGTCAATAATTGATGCGGCTTCCATTATCTGTCAACAGTTGGTGAACCAGATTTGGCATCGATTCAATTACGTTCATGCATGCTATGGCAATTTCATAACTCCGGTAGTACACCCAAATTACTGCCTCTACAATTTTGCTCACGTTGGCGCAATCAATCTAGTGCATTCGCATTTTTATAATTTTCACAGATTTTCAATTGAAATAAGATCCGTTGGGTTTTCAAAACATAGATGACAACACAGCAATTACAGCAATGACTCCAGCAATGACAACACAGCCAGCATTGAATCGCGCCTTCAGAAGCGATTGCTTGACTTAGTCAAAGCCGATCTCATGCCGAAGTGGATACATGACGCAATACGACCAACTGGATTGCAAAGACCTCGAATGTATGGTTTGCCGAAAACACACAAGGAAGGCACTCCACTTTGCCCAATAATGTCTATGATAGGTGTGTCCCATCATGAACTTGGCAAGTGGTTGGCTGGCCTATTACAATCTGTGTTGGAGCGATTTTTGTCACATTGCATATAAGATTCGTTTACGTTCGCTGAGACCATGCAAAATCTTGACATCAACCCTAATGTTTTCATGTTCTTTTGATGTGACCAGCTTGTTCACCTACGTTCCCCTTGATGAAACCATCAAAATCTGTTCGGAAGCTCTCTGTGACCAGTCTAATTCCCAACCAGTCATTCCAAAAAACGTGTTTGTTGAATTGATGGAGAGCGCTACATCTTCAGTTGAGTTCAGCTTCAATAACACCATGTACAAGCAAAGAGACGGAGTAACTATGGGATTACTACTTGGTCAGGATTTGGCCAACATCTTCGTTGGATATTATGAAAAAAATTACTTTCTCAAACGCAGAAGCCTCCAACATACTTCTGCTATGTTGACGACACGTTTGCCATTTTCGATCACAAAGCTGAAGCAGATGAATTTCTGACCAAACTTAACTGCCTTTATCCATCCCTCAGATTCACCTTTGAAAAAGAGAAAGGAAAATGTCTACCGTTTCTTAATGTTTACGTCGAAAGAACAGATGTTGGCTTTGAGACCAGTGTATACCGCAAACCCACTTTCACTGGCCAGTATTTACGTTGGGAGTCCTTTAGTTCTCTCAAACGTAAAATAAGTCCAATATCTTCATTGGTGCATTGAGCTCTAATGATATGCACCAAGCATAGACTCAATGGAGAAACAGAGCGGATCAAGAAAATATCACTGGACAATGGTTATCCTAAAAACGTCATTAACCCTACCAATCCGAGTTACCGAAAATTCGGTACTTTCCGTACATGCCAATATGCCGTGTTACCGAAAATTAGGTATTTGGGTCGAGCACGTGGAATGCAGCTAAAAATAACGACTAATCATGGTTAAGTCTCGCATTTGGTGCGATCCTGTGCGAGATTATTGTTTCCTTAATGTCTGCGCCCTAAGAGAAACGTGTATTTAGGTGTTTTGTTGATATTTTCGATCAATTTCATCATGAAACGTGCACTCGACGAACCCAGCACTTCAACTGGCAAAAGGGCCAGGCCTACGCGATTCACTATTCAACAAGTTGTGGAAGCTTTAGCTGATTCGGATTCAGATGAAGCAGAATTTCATCAGGAATATGACTACAGCTCATCTAGTGATGCAGATCTAGATCTAGATCTAGATAATTTATACGATAGAACGTCAAGTGATGATGAGGATAGGGCTAGATCTAGTCTAGGGGGCGGTGTCAGGGGGCACTTCCCTCGAACAGCTGATTGTGGTGATGCTAGATCTAGTGATGATGAGGGTTGGACATATAATTTTGTAGCACCAGGGGTAAATCTCAACTTCAATGATGATGGGACAGGGCCAGTAAACATTCCAGAGTATATTACAGGAGAGAGTAGTTGCCTTGATTTCTTATCCTTGTTCACTGACGACAATTTCTGGCAGAATTTGACTGATAAGACGAATCTTGTCCTCAACGCATGACCCAAGGCAACCACTTCCCCCAAATTGATGTTGGCCCTCCATCAAACCACATCTGCACTGTCTGTATGGAAAAACACCTTAGATATAACAGACAGAACCCAGGTGTGACATATAAAGACAATCCCAACAAGAAAGTAAAAACAAACATTTACTGCTCTTTATGCACTAAGTACCTCTGTGTAAAACCCGGCTCCACCTGCTGGGCTGACTGGCACACAAAGGTGGAATACTGGCGGTAGATCCAAGGTAGGCCATTTTACTATGTATTTTCAAAGTTTGAACTTTTTCTAACTCATAGTTTGCATGCAACTAACTGTTTTCTATTGCATATGCGTTTTTCCTCTATTTTGCTCAGGAGGCCAGGTTTTGGGATATTTTAGGTTCAGGGATCTAGGTCTGGTAGGGTTAACGCTCAGATCACCAGTACAATCGCTCAGTTCTCCACCCTTAGACAATTTGGCCCAGAAAAGTGACCTGTGTTTTTGAGAGTCCCTTGGACAGGTAAACCCTCAACCAACTTGGAAAAAGAAGTTAAAACCGCCGTGGAAAGCTGTTATGGTTCCGTCAACACCCGCTTGATCTTTACGTCTAAATGCATGCATGTTCTACCTACCATTCAAAAAAGTTTTGTCGTATATGAATATAAGTGGCACTGTGATAGTCGGTACGTAGAGCGAACATCTCAACGGCTACAGGATCTCATCAAGCAACATGTTCCTCAATGGTTAAGACAGCAATTGACCCGTCCACGCCGATCTCAACCACACAGATCGTGCAAACGAACCGACCCCAAACCGGATTGTGACTCTGCCATTGGTCAGCATTTTTTAGATAATGATCAATGTGCATTAAACTATGATAGTAAGCAGTTTTCAATCCTCGCCGCAGCATGCAGCTCTTTCCATCTTGATCTCTTAGAGGCTGCTTATATCAAGACCCGACGCCCGGTATTATGCAGACAGAGAGAGTTTGTTTGTACTCTCAAACTCTTTCGATAATTGCGGCGTTTTTATTTGGCCTCTTGTTGCGCTTTCTTTAGCATTTCGCTATTGCGAAACCTTTCTTTGGCGTGCTTTACAATATAGCGCTATCATTGGCTTGTCTTGATTGTCAAACGTCCAAATTATTCACATAAAACACTTGTTCACTCTAGATGTTCCGTTTTGACGCGATACCGCCACTGATGAGAGCGTCACGAAAAGCTTATGGCTCAAACAGCTCTTTCAAAGCTATATTAAAATTTTGTACCACCAACAAGATTTTTGTCAAAATAGATTTACTTTTTTTTGACGCTTTGAAATTCTAAATAATTTTGTATTTTATTTCGAAAAATGTCAATGTTCAAGATCATGTTTTAAAAGATTGTTACCATCGAAAAATGCTCTGGCCATACTTTTGCTCGTGACGGTGAGAATTCATGGTTCTTTTAATGGTCGTCATTTTATTTAGCACCATAAAATATATTATGACATCACAATCCATTGATTACATCATAGCACTCTCTAGAATGTAGGTGCAATACATTTTCAAGCACAAATCTAGCAACAAACACCAAGAACCAATCTCAACTCTAAGATATTTCCACTTTTGACTGAAAAAGTCAGTGTTTCAATCAATTTAAATAATACTAAATGAAACGTGGCATTAACGATGATTAGGAACAGGACCATCGTTAGGCAATTGCCACCGTTGCAGCGGCAACGGTCCATGCGCTGAAAGGAGCGCCGTGTTTGAGTAGCCCAAAGCCTACAGAAATACAAATCTATATCGCTGCTAGGTATTTTCAACATTGTTTGTAATATCATTGCGAAAAGTGAATACCTTGTTTCGAGATGCAGCAATTCACAAATATTGTCAAAACAAAACTGAAAGCCATTGCAGTGTCGAAAAAGTTACTTCATAATAATCCTTTGTTTGCTTTAATTGAAGTACTTGATGTCGTTTCTCACGTGTTTGCTGATGCAGATGACTTTGCTAAGCTCCTGATTTTCAACTCAGTGACGTAATATGCCATGCATTGCTAAGCAGCCACTTTTATCATTATCATTTGCATAAACATTGAGGCTAGGATTAGATAAGTAAAATGGTAGATGTTGACTTCGTACGTGATATGTGATCGATTTTGTGATTTTACTATTTCCAATCAGTTTCTCCGTCTGTGCTTAGCTATTTTGCTGACCATTCAGTTTGCTAATTAAATTGTTTGTGAAGAATATATCCGTAGACCAAAAGTCAGGTTTTCTTGTTGCTCATCGACCGGAGTAGAGTATAAAGGCCGATCATCGAGTGAGTGGTAAGAGGCGACTAACGGTGTTACGCCGTATCTTGTTCTACTGAACCTCAAACCCGGGCCATTCAAGCTATTGTTCCATACATGCCAAGACTTACTATCATGTAATCACGCACGCCTTAAACGCCACATTTAGTGAAATTATCGGAACGTTTCTATGCCTAATTACTTTTTTGTGTGACCAATTTCATGTAGAGATATCAGTTTTTCAATTTATTTAATACTTGTACGGCTAGCAGTAACAACAAGGAATCCTGGTTCAAAAGTTAACGGTATGTAAGTCTTGTGCTTTGTGTTGGATTGTTATTTGAATCTTGCTTTATGTTTTAGACACCGCCTTCGTTCATCCGCTTCACATAATTGTATTCGTGAAAGAGACAATAAAATCGTCATGCTGTTGAGGGTGAATCGGCGCGTTTCGTTGCAGTTCTATGTAGGATATTGGGGCTAACCACGAGCCGCGTAAAGTATCTCACAAACAGGTACCAATGCACCAATGACAATTTGCTTGGTTGAAACGGAATTTGGCGATATATCAAAGTTTGTACTTGTACTTGTACTGACTGACATGAATTGTCATGTTGATAATTTATAGGAACAAACAACACAAAACTAAATAAATCAACTGCTACCTGTAATACCAATTTTGCCAAAGCAAACAGAATTTGGTGCCGATACGTTTTTTAAAAATACTGCCATTGGTGTCGGTACTAGAAAAATATTCGGTACAAAAGTAATTCTTTACTACCCTCCTTTGATTAAAGTTTGCTACTAATTTCTTTGTTATGAAAATTTGATCTGATTCTCTTCAAAAATGTCAAAATTGATCTAGCACCTGATCATCACAATAAGTTGAACATTTTTTGGATTCCTATTGCCATTTCATTTCATTGTTTTTATGATGCCACAATTAATTATACATCTGCAGGATATTATCATTAACTGCTAACTTCTTTAGAGTATTCTGCATGTTTTTTGCGTTTCAAAATCAAAGTAGAAACGCCGACCTTCAAAACAGATTAGTGCAAAAAAGTGTGAGGACGTCGTTTTCATTTCTGAAAATAGGGCTTAATAATTTCACTGCAATCCATGTGTATATGAATAGACATTTCGCAAAAAAGACACGCGCTTTGTTTTGGAAATGGGCCCCTTACGCTCCTGACCACGGATTAGCAATATTTTACAAAAACAGCAAGCTCCTCTGTAAGTTGGATTGAAGGAATGTTTATCCAGACAACTTCAAGATTCTATCTAGCATAAATAAATTATACTTGATACAAATTGCTTTTTAGGTAGAAAGTGGAGAGAGACAATGCATTCCTTCCTTCTTCATAAATTTACAACTCGCTCATGCTCTCTGATGGTTTATCATATTTTAAACGGAGATGCGTTTTACTTCATTTTCGGCGTCTATTAAAGTAAATTAAATAAAACGTATTATAATCACGAAGTTGCTTTCGACAATTCACAGCAGTTCGATTAAGCCAAAAAAGTTATGATAGATTGATTTAAATAAAAGCGGCTTGTCAATGAAGATTAATTTTAGGATTATTTCAATTTTAAGAAAAGCAACTTTGTTTAATTTTGGCATGTAGAAATAAACAGTTTTTTGTTGATAGTAAATTATATTTTAAAGTGATCTTTACTTCTCAATCTTCTAAATTAGGAAACACAAAGCTAAGTGATCATTTAGAGATGCAGCCATTGCAATTTTAAAAACCAGATTTGATAAATTTTCAAGTTTATAACATCAAAACAAAAATAAAATCCGATTACAAAGAAATTTCTGAAGAGTGATAAAGCTTACTGTTGTTGTTTTTTTGCTGTAGTTACATTGAATCATACATTTCATCCTTCGGTCTCGGAAAATATTTGCACAAAAAAAACTTTTTGTTCAGACCACCATCAAATTTATCAAAGTTATAAGTTACGTATATACACAGTTATTTTTTAGATTTGTGCTTATTTTCGAAGAACAATAGCTGATAAGATAACAGGTGAACAAAAAGGTTGAACGAAAACAAAAAAACAAAAGGTTGACTGGAGTCGCTCAGAGATGTAAATGGAAAAACCTAAAAAGAGGCCAATATTCTACTTTGACCTCCAAAAAATAATTTCGGTGAAGGTGCATTGTCTGGACTAGTGTAACGTGCTGAGATATTTGCGTCTTAATACAATCGCTTTGTCGGCTAAATTGATGACAGTATTTTTGTTAATTTCCAACGCCACGCCAATGAGTGGTGCAGTAAGAGCCACGATTGTTGAAAATTTTTATAGGATTCTGTCCAGCCACGCGAACTTTAAGTCATCACACATACCAGTAGCCAATAAAATGGCATAGCCTAACTGTTTTGCGCAGGGGTGTGCAACCTGCTACCTGAGGCCCTATTGGGACCCGCGACGTACAATTCTGCAGAACGACTTTGCGGCAAGAAGTGAATGTCACACCTATCAATTCGAAATTTGGACAAATGTAAGTTTGTATGATTGACATGTAAAATCTTGCTTTGAAAGTATTCGTTTTCAAAAAAAAGGTTTTCGCCTCCACTTTGAGTAAAAAATGCAACCAACCTTTGCTTCCAAAGCCTATTTATGTCTACAAACAGTTGAGATTTCAAACTCAGAGAGCCCACAAAAATTTGCAACTAATTCGAATTTGTCTCGTTTGCAAAATAGCTTGCACGCCCCTGCTTTAGTGTATCGGTTTTACAAGAGCTATTACTGACAGGTTGTAAAAGGTAGCATATTGTTAAAAAGACAAGAGTAATTTGCTAAGCAAAACAACAAAACTATGGCCTGAACACCTTCCGAGCGGTCTGAGAACAAAGGCCGCATGCATATCGCCTACGCTGTTTTGTTGTGATTAAAGAAACAAAGAAACAAATTCATCCAGTTTGCGCGAACTGTCGCGGAAACTAGAATGCGTACTAAATCGCTTTTGGAATGATTTCAAGCGAAAAAGTTTGTAATTCATTTTGTCTTCTTTGCTTATTCTACAGTTGCAGTAAATTTGCTGCCATAGGTTTACAAAGCTAGACCTTTAATTATTTTATCGAGTGGAAATTTGATCAAGGAACCGAAAAAAATATCACGTATTTAGATTGCAATGAAACGCTGGGAACAAGGCATCGAAAATGTCAAAATTTATACGTTCAACGTTGAGACAGCATTGCAATACTGTCATATTGCAATTTGTTATCCTGACTTCATCTGTTGGGAACAACAATACACCCATTTTGTTTTTGCTGAGAGAAATCGTTGGTTAGGTCTTGGCAGTGCTGCAGTGCAGATTTGCTGATCACATTCATCAGACAATGAAACTGGTAGAAGTTTACTCCTGGCTATGATTTTTTTCCATTTCCAATGTCGAACAAGACATCTCCAATAACTTGATACTGCTCAATGAACAGGTTACAAATTTGTTTTTAACAGACATTAGTGTCTAGTTTTACTTTTAAAGAACAAATTTTCAAAAACGCGATAACTGTTTAAGGCTGGTTTCTATTACGGGTAAATAGCGTTAAAATTCTTTGTTTTTCTATTCAATTTGATGCGCGGAGCGTTTTTGCCGGTAAAAACACTTCATGTAGACAAACAAAAATATTTACGCTACGCTATACGCCTAATGGGAAACCAGACTTTACGTGTCGTAGTCATTGTTCTACAAAACTCATTTAGAGTTGCCGATATGTTTTTAGGTTACCAACCGTGGAGCAACTCTTACACGGGTAGGAAATTTACACTTTTAGATTAAGAATTTCCTCATTTCCTCGTTTACACATAAGACGCTTTACATTACTTTTGTTTGTTGTATTTAATAAAATATTTATGCTTCAGCAGTACTTTATGCGTTTGTTTTGCGTAGTTATTTTGCGTCAGAATGCCATCAAACGGAATACCATTGCTGAGCGCCAAACGGAAAAGCTGTAAATACCATTTTTCAATGAAGCACTAAACAAAAAATATGTGAAGAAAACAATCCAAGGGAAACAATGCCTTCTCCGTCTCTTTTGATTGCACCATTTTCTTCCCACTAAGTGGATCAGCGCAATTTGCAGTTGTTGTCAAAAAGGATAATAGAAACTTACGTCAATAATTATAATATTTTTGATCGCATTATTCAAAAAAGTTTTTTAATGTTTATGTTTGGTTTAATGAGCTGCAGAAGACTTTAATTTGGAATTGCTTTGATTTTAAGAACGAGAAAACTAATGTCAAAATAGTGAAAAAGTTCTGAATTACTCGTGACGAAATTTTAGTACTTAAAATTTTGTTATTATAGTTTGGTTTTTCATTCAAAAATGTAAATAAATGTAAAAAAGCAACTTTTGTTATTTTCGGAGGTGACTTTTGCACCAAGATTTAAAGCATTAGTTTTGGAAAGTTATGCAAAAGTGGTGATGCATTTTGTACTTTAATGGTCAAACAAGTTTTGCGGTTCAAATAGGTTTAAATGTAGTGGCAACGGGATTAAACATCTTTTCATAGGTAACAGTTGCAAACACATGGCCTCAGTTTAAAGCGACTATTTAATCAAATAATTGCCAACCGGGAAGGAATTTCCTCGTTTTAGAATTTACAAGTTAAGACTTTCTCCATTATGTAGCATAAGTTTGTTACGTTTAAAGAACATTTGTGTTTCAGAATCGTTATATGTATTAGCGTTGCTTGGTTGTACAGAGATGCAATGTCATACATGAATGAACTCAAAGACGTAGGGCTGTTGAAAGGTTCCTATGGCAGGGAGTAGCCATACTAAAAACGTCACTTTTTATTTTTTGACCTGCTGTTTAATTTAACACGTAGACATTTTTCCGATACAAATGCAAGCGCCAACTTTGCAAGTGTACCCCTAAAAAGAAGGTCATCCCAAAGGAAAGGACAAATAACCCCTCGACACAAGATTTTTTCAAAAGGAAACAATCCTTTTTTCCTAGAAAAGATGCAAAAAAAATTCAAATAAAATTTTACCTCTAAATTTCGCAAAATATTTTATAATTCACAAAATTTAATGCAAATAACTTAAAAAATCGAGGCGCGCTCGCACTAACACACACAATCGCACACACGCACGCTCGCGCACGAATCAAGCAATATCCTTCATATTTTGACTTAGCCTGCTTTGCTTGGTTGTTAATCAAGAAGCATGAGATCTTTTCGTTTCTCCATAAAAAAATCATATGACCACGCATATTTGTGCACGTGAATTGCACAGAGCAAGATTTTTAGTTGAACATGGTTCTTGTAACTTAATGCAGGTGAGAAGACATTGAATGTCCTCTGGTATAGTAACATACTTACAGATGTTAAAATGTAAAATAGCCCCAACTTCCCATAGCTAATTTGCTGCCACCTACTCTGCTGCGAAGTCGTTTCAAGCACTTTTGCTTGATCCAAATTGCATTATGACCAGGTGGGGTGGGGAGGGAAATTCAGATGGAAGGATCTCACCACTCTCATGTAATGGATAGGAGTTTCTTGCTCAAAGATCTCTCTTTAAGGTCTCAACATTTCTTTAAAGGGTGGTTTTACCAAAACGGTAAGACGTCTGATAAAACTCTTCTTCGATTTCAGCAGTTGTGTCACGGCATTTTGTCTATACAAAAGATGTCTGTGGTTGTTGGTTTTTCTCCGACACTCCACACGACTGGCATCCGCCTGAACTCAGATGAATCAATGGTGACTGATATGTGGAGATTTTTTGCGTTAGTAATTTAAAGGAAACTAGCTATGAGGCGACATAGGAGTTACCACATTGGACAAGCTATTCTCCTGTTGAGCAGATTAAGGCGACTGCTGTCGATTTAAATAGAGATGATCTTTGCTTTTGAGTGGACAATGAATTGCTTGTAAGTCAGGCTGCAATGCATTGTCACACCACTATTTATTGGATTGGGACAGTATTAAGTAGCATAAGATAAAAAAAAGCAAATTTATGTGCTTTTAGATTTTATTTCGAAAAAGATGGAATGAAAGAGTTCAAAAACGAGTGTGGGGGTAATGCATTACAAAAGGTTGGAAACCTCTGATTTAACCTTTAACGGTTGCCACGTAACAACTGTCAAGAATTTGAGGAAAAACATTGAAGTTGTAAACCTGTTACACCCACTGCCGATGGCGTAGACCAACGATATTTTTCCCAACTTATTACCCCAATAATACTCACACGTAGAACTATTATTGGCTCTTGAAAATTTTTCAAAGAACTCGCAACAACCTTTAGTTTTAAAATAGCAACTAACTTCAAGAGTTCTCTTTATTATTCTCCAAAAAAGATCATCATTATAAATAGAGGGACAAAATGATGAAAGTCTTACATTGAGTCGAAAAAACAAAATAAATCTACCAGTTAAAAATTTTTGAAATCACTGACTTCACAAGTTTTTATGGTTATCCATGTATTGGTATTAGTCACTAGTCGCCATTCCGCTTTAATTCAAAAAATTTGATGTTTTGGCACCTGATGGCACTGTAAGCTGAAAATACAAAGAAATATGACGTAAATCGAGCCACTTTTAAAACTTCGCAACTTCTTTCAGTAAGGATTACTCTAATGAAGAAACATTGATCATCACAATTACAAGAATTTGGTCTTCGGCAAATGTTACTGTGCCTACTCGTCCAACTGTAACTAGAACAAGCACAAACAGCGAAGTTGATGTAAGCTACACCTGGAAATGGTTTTCAACATTTCAAATCAAAGTGTTTACGTAATGTTACGTTTTTCCAATAGGCATGGATACATGTACCGTGTTTTTGGTGTAGCCGAAATGCGCCTTTTTTGGTAATGACTAAACGGGCAAGAAAAGCTTTTGACAATGTCTTTTGTGAAAAAGGAACATTCTGCTATAATGCCGAGTATATACAGGGTTTACTTATCAAATCCGCACTAGTTGTAATCATAATCTTTATGTTTTATATACAAATTATTATCCCTGTTACTACATATAGGGTGAAAACTCGACATTAAATTAAAGGAACAGAAGGACGATTGATGCTTTTGAACTCTAATGTTGAAAAGGGATACTGCGCATTTCTGGACTGCTACGATAACAAATACAGGAAGTTTCTAAAAAAGTGTCATAGATTAACTTATACACTTTGTCTTTTACTTTTATCATTACGTGCTTTTTTTCTCAGATTTAAGGAAATCAGTAGATGCTAATACTGATTGAAAAATGAGATCGCCTAAACCTCAGAAAAAAATAGAAAATCATCAAGTTCTTGTATGACAAAAAATCTTGCATTCGTGTTTGTCGTCGATTCTTTCAAAAGTTTAATATCAACACAGGTGATGCACCTGACCGGAAGCTGTGTGAAGGGTTGTGAAACAATTTGAAAACAAAGGTACTCTGCAATGCACCCACAAAAGCAGTAGTGAACGTCCATTATAAGTCACAAAAGATCAAACAAACATTGTGGTCGTCGTAAACTCGATCATCAGAAATCCGAAGAAATGATGCCTTCGTCGCTCCTCAGAATTAGGAAGCTCTCCTTCCAGCTTAATACAAATTATGAAGAAAGAACTACAACTTCATCCATGCGTGATATCAATTGGGCGCAAATTATCAGCTGACGAGAAGCAAAACAGATAGTAATAAGTAAATGGCACAACCAGAAGCTAGAGCGCACTCCAGGCTGGCTTAACCATCTTTGGTTCTCTGACGAAGCTCACTTCCACATTTTTGGCTCAATTAACAATTACAACAGCATCTTCTGTGGCACTGTACCAAAGGAGAAATAGACAGAAAGGCAAATAAAGACACCTAAAGTCACAGCTTTTATGGTCTACAACAAAAAACATTGGTTCCTAGGTCCTTATTTGTTCGAGGAAGAAGACAAAGCTGTCACTACCAATGCTGAACGTTGCCGGAAATTTATTGAAGAGTTTTATGATGATCTCAATGCAAGCATTACTCCAGGTCAGCTTTGTAGAACCTGGTTTATGCAAAATGTGGCCCCGCCTCATACGGAGCAAAACACCATTGCACATCTACACCAACTGTTTAACATTGTAATCATTGCTTTGACAACTGATTATAAATGGGCCGCACACAGCTCTGATTTGAATCGGTTGGATTTTTGATTGTGGGAAGCTATCAAAGGGTCTATGTTTGCTGACAGTCCTTCTACAGTAAATAAGATAAAAATTAGTGTGTCTAACTAATGTTCAATTAGTTACACCTGAGAAATTGACGAAGAGTGGGTGCAAACCTTGTAGTCTGCGTCAAGACTTGTTTCAACCGCAATGACTCACACATTGAAAAAGTAAAATACAAAAATTTGTTTTAAAAATTATATGCAAAACATTGCTTAACATTAAACAAAGCACCATGTGTTTTTGTTTATTTGAAATGATATAATGTCTTTGTGTAATTGATATGTGTTAAAATCACAAAAGTGGCATTTTAGATATTGTTTCATATCCTATGTTGCTATCCAGAATTATGAAAATTATTACGAAACTGTAAGTAGTGCGCTTAAGCTTGCTAAATTAGGTCTGGTGGCTGTTTCAGTTTTGCTCATGCGAAAATTATCCTTTATTGTTGGAAATAAAAGTTTAATTGTTTGAACATCCCTTTTGCTAAGAAACTGATTGACTGTTTTTTTACGGTGAAACTGTCGTTATTATTTTGTTTTTAATTCTACTTCTTTGGACTGCAGACAATTTTTGAATTACGAACTTCCGCTTTATTGTTAATTGTTTACATTTTCGTTAAAATGCATGTTATCTGTATGTTGTGAAATTCTGCCTTTTTCTTTCATGAGTTGAAGACCACGTGATGTGATGTATTACAAAGTTGTTTGTGACTACAGTTCTATATTCATTTTTCGGAGTTGGATGTCTCGACATGAAGGTGCTTTGAAAGTTGCAGCCCTACATTAAAGTTGCGTAAATTTCATTATTGCGATCTTCTCTGGTCTCGATTTCTCTGGATGGCACTTTGATAAGATATATGGTGAATAACTGAGAATTGAATGTGGCTGCTGCAACCCCAATATTTTTTCTGAATTGCATTTCAATTGTTTTTTAATATGTTGTCAAAATAATATTCTGATAATATTAGCTGCACGTTGGTGAGAGGAAAAGATTGGAGAAGGTTTGCAATAGCTCCTCTGCAAGAACTGAGGCGTGACAGTTATGGTCACAGGGCGTTTTTGAAATCTTTAAGATCTAGGATTTTGTAATACTTTTCTGAAGGTAGCAATATGGTGACTATAATTGGAAATCGAGTAAACAGATGACACACCTGTCATATACCTTTGCCAAATAGCTGAAATTTAATGCAGTTGTCCGTTGAGACTGTGATCGGTTGGGCGCCAAAGTTTTGAGAGTCAAAGCCATAGGCGTGTGGAAATGAATCTGATGTGGAGGTTTATTGTCGGCAGTGGGCCCAGCCGGTCTCAAGTTGAAGATTATTTGTTTAAATACGAACTTTTTAAAAGAAAATTTCTGCCATGTGTTGAATTAAAGACCTTGTTCGTGGGAGATAGAATGAACTATTAAATTGCGAATTATTTTTCGTATTTTTTCCAGTTGAAGGCTTGTTTTTATAAACGGCATTTTTGTCTGTGCCATAATTTCTTTAAAAAAATAATGCTTTTTAAATCTGCAGCTATTTCTTTTATGCAAATGCTTTGAAAGATGATGCCAATTTAAGTTCTCTTTATTTCAATTTGTGTGTGCCATCAAAAAACAAAGCATTTTACACCAATTCTTTATTTTTATTGGAGTTACAGAGAGATCTTTATTTTTACTTCAACTAAAAGAGATCATCGCCACTTTACCAAAAGCAAAATCGAATGCAAGTTTTTGAAATTTGATGTTTGATTAATATAATCGTTCTCACGGTACAATTGACAAGGTCTTTGACGTGACTTGATAAATCTCCCTCGTACAACAGAAAATATTCACTCGTTGTTTATACTTTACGAGATGCGAAACTGTACTTAGCACAATTCATATGAAGTATATTCCCATATGTTTCTGCTAATTGCGTCAAAATGCAACCGCCAATACACTAAAAGTATCGTCATTTAGAATAAGTCGTATTATGCACTCGAGTAATTTGATACTTTGATGTCGATCAAAATGGTGCGAATTGCATCTTCTCTGTAGACCGGACCAGGGGAAATAGTGGTGAGGATTTTGCGGTTCGTTCTTACCATTCTTTTCCATGCACCATCACAATAACTGGCCATTGGCGTGTTAAACGTCCACTTGATGCCAGCGATGGCCATTTATTTTGGTACTCGATTTTGATCACACTTTGCATACTCAACTCAAAGCACGTTTTCGGCCCTCCACGAAGTTAGTCTCATTTTCTGAATAAAAGTGCCTGGCGCTTCACTATCTTGCAGGAAATCTCCTAAGAACCTGTAAAAAATTTTCAGTTGATAGGTCAAAATCTAATTCAAGATATATAGCCTGAGTTGTTAAACGTGTAAAAGCACACTGTTTTTTTGCATTGGAACGACCCTGCTTCACCAACAACGGTCCAAAAAAGTCAACTCTCGAATACCTAAAGGGAGGATCAAAAATTTGCACTCTAGCCGTGGGAAAATTAAACACCTTTTGGGTAAGACATTTTGCTTTTATTTTATCATCAACGAAGCAATCATCAATGACTTTTTTAAGTGTGGATAAAGATTTTTCAATCCAAAAATGCGCTCTAAGCTCCGTAAAGATATGACAAACTCCACCGTGCCAGCATTTTGAATGCACTGAAAAATAAATAAAGTTATTTAATGCGATTCAACAGGATGTAACACCGGATATTTAAAGTTAAGAGAAGCAAAATATTTCTCAAACGTCCCTTCTTAACAATTAAATCATCGTCAAGTGTGGGAGATCCCCTCAGCAGAGCACGACTGCAGTCACTCTTTTTTGCAGTCACTTTGGCCTATAGAAATAAATAAAGATGAATAAAGATTATCCTTACGTGCTTTTTTTCTCAGATTTAAGGAAATCAGTAGATGCTAATACTAACTGAAAAATGAGATCGCCTTAACCTCACAAAAAAATAGAAAATCATCAAATTCTTGTGTGAAAAAAATCTTATATTCGTGTTTGTCGTCAATTCTTTCAAAAGTTTAATATCAACACAGGTGATGCACCTGACCGGAAGCCGTGCGAAGAGTTGTGAAACAATTTGAGAACAAAGGTACCCTGCAATGCACCCACAAAAGCAGTAGTGGACGTCCATTATAAGTCACAAAAGATCAAACAAACATTGTGGCCGTCGTAAACTCGATCATCAGAAATCCGAAGAAATGATGCCTTCGTCGCTCCTCAGAATTAGGAATCTCTCCTTCCAGCTTAATACGAATTATGAAAAAAGAACTACAACTTCATCCGTGCATGATATCAATTGGGCGCAAATTATCAGCTAACGATAAGCAAAACAGATAGTCATAAGTAATTGGCACAACGAGAAGCTAGTGCGTACTCCAGGCTGGCTTAACCATATTTGGTTCTCTGACGAAGCGCACTTCCACATTTTTGGCTCAATTAACAATTACAACATCTTCTGTGGCACTGTACCGAAGAAGGAATGGACAGAAAGGCAAATAAAGACACCTAGAGTCACAGCTTTTATGATCTACAACAAAAGACATACATGTTCGAGAAAGAAGACAAAGCTGTCACTACCAATGCTGAACGTTGCTGGAAATTTATTGAACGGTTTTATGATGACCTCAATGTAAGAATTACTCCAGGTCAGCTTTGTAGAACCTGGTTTATGCAAAATGTTGCCCCGCCTCATACGGAGCAAGACACCATTGCATATCTACACCAACTGTTTAACATTGTAATCATTGCTCTGACAACTGATCATAAATGGGCCGCACACAGCTCTGATTTGAATCGGTTAGATTTTTGGTTGTGGGAAGCTATTAAAGAGTTTGTGTTTGCTGACAGTCCTTCTGCAGTGGATAAGATAAATTTAGTGTGTCTAACTAATGTTCACTTAGTTACACCTGAGACATTGACGAAGAGTGGGTGCAAACCTTGTAGTCGGCGTCATAGCTTGTTTCAACTGCAATGACTCACACATTGAAAAAGTAAAATACAAAAATTTGTTTAAAAAATTATATGCAAAACATTGCATAACATTGAACGAAGCACTATGTGTTTTTGTTTATTTGAAATGATATAATGTCTATGTGTAATTGATATGTGCTAAAATCACAAAAATGGCATTTTAGTTATTGTTGCATATTCTATGTGGCTATCCAAAATTATGAAAATTATTACGAAACGGTCAGTAGTGCGCTTAAGCTTGTTAAATTAGGTCTGGTGGCTATTTCAATTTTACTCACGCGAAAATTATCCTTGTTGTTGGAAATAAAAGTTTAATTGTTTAAACATCTATTTATAGTTGTTTCGGAGTTGCTACCACATTGGAAATGAGACAATCATTGGAAATGAGACAATCAAGACAATCAACTAATAAAATTGATAAAAGTACATTTTGGTACTCGTACTTTTGTATATTTACTAGGAAGTAACGCTATTTGAGTTGTTGTAACTTTTGCTTAAGAAGATGATGAAAACTTGACTTTTATGCAATTGAAATGCACTATGCTAGCATGAAAAACAGCTTTGTATTCAAGTTTTGTTTTGTGCAAATTCTTTATTGAAGTAAGCCATTTTTGGTTCGAACTTTGAAAACCAACCGGTAGACCAACCTCTGCTTTTAGGCTTATTTGTCAAAGCGCACCGAATTATCATCAGTGGGTCGTTTTTTCATATTTTTTTATTTTGAAAGGATCTGTAGCATCGGAAGTAAATTTAAAATGCTGCCGAGTTTTATTTTTGAACAATTGTTTAATGGTACAAAACATCAAAATAGCTCTGAATAAAGCTTCAGAGGACGGAATGATTGCACTCTTTTAAAGCAGTGAGCAAAAACTGTAACGTTTTAGTTTGGCTCTAATCAAAAGTCAGCGCCAGATTGAAGCAAAGAATAGAAACTACAGTAGAGAGGCCTTTCATAAAAGAGACCAATCAAAATGTTGTGCTTCGTCAGCTTTCAAAATTTTAGGTAGACCGGCAATTTGGAGGATCTTCTATCTTGGAGGAATTACATTTGGCAATGGCTATGGATATACTTGCCTGTTCTTTGTGCGGTTACATGCTCAGGCCATTTTAGACCTATAGCGCTCTTTTTCAATCATGGGTGAGCAAACTCTTTTTCATAATTTATGGTGATAATTAAAATGACTCATGAACTAAAGATCCGTCCGCCAGTCCATTAGTGAGATTGAGCAACTACGGCAAGTACACTGCTTGGCCCCACCACCGGTCAACCACGTTGAAATGGAGGCATTCTGTTAACTGCCTAGCCCATGGACCAAACAAGCAACCTTGCCAGCTTGTTCTTCGTGCTTTCCATTTTGTCTTGAGCGCTAAGCGGGGGAGCTGCAAATACCATCTTTTAAATTCTGTTGGTATGACTCGACAAGGAAGTTGAACCCCAGATCTACCTACTGCGAGGCGGATACTCTAACTACTACACCATCGCCTGGTTACAATTACCTGAAAAGCGTTTTTTGGATAGCTATTTTTGCAAACAATTGCTTTGATGTAGTCCAACTTTTGTGTTAGTCTGAGTTTGGAGCAGGTAGACAATGCCCTGTGCACTAGTGGTCCAATAGAGCTCGTCCTGTGTTTTTTGGGCCAAAAGGATCTCAATGTGTAAGTACCTTAGAAATAGCAGATGGAACCAATTCACTTGTTGTATAAAGTATTAGCACACATCTGAATTGTTCCTGACAGCAGAATAATTCTAAATAAGCTATAGATATAGAAGGAATAGAGACAAATAGCTTTTGCATCTCAGTTGAGTTGTTGCATCGAGTCAGCAAAAATGAAAGCATCTTTGATGCAGTGGCTGAAATAAAGATTTAGATTGGGACTGATTGCAGAAGCGTTGTAAGTCATTTTGCTAATTCATGATGGCAGATCCGATTACTCTTACGATAATTGCTGATGAGAGCCACACAAAAACATGTTAGTTTTCACACATTGCTTTAAAAGAATGCAATGAATCCATTACATAAAGCTTTATTCAATAATATTTTTTGCATTTCGTTTTGTCTTTTGAAGCATACATTAATTTGCTTACATACAAGCTTCTGATTCTGTCAAGGTAGTGACCGGGAGAGCAAAAGGAGCAATTACCCTCTTAAAAGCCAAACAAAAGCTTTTGTTTGGACTGAATTTTTTCATGTCCTCGGAAGAATTAGTTATCGAGTAAACTTGTAATATTAGATATATTTTTTTAATTTGCATAATATCACTGATTCTCAGCAAAATCTTGTGAGATCTAGATTTTGTATAGGGTAACTTTTATTCCAAATTTTTTTTAACCAAGCCATATTGTTATAAATTTATGCTATCGTGGCATTGTACGCTTGAGTTTATAACATTGGTTCGTGGACTTGGCCTACGGTCTTCAACGTGTCACCACCAATAAAAACCAATCTTATCAAATTGGTTGTCGCGTGTTGTGTTCTGGCGTTGACGTTATTTTGTGACTATTTCTGAACAAACAAAACAAATAAAAATAGACTCGCAACTACTGAAGATCTAGGCACAAGAAAAGCAAAATCTACCAAAACTGTTTGACCAAGCTATGGCAAATAACTAACACACGCAATCATGTACTAAATTTCTGTACAACGGAAAACAATTGGTTAGACTGTGAATTTAAATAACAGTACAAAGTTCTATTATACTAACTAACCAACTTAACTATCTTGCAAACTCTAACTTGACAAATTCACGTGCTGACCGTCAATCTAGATGCGAGCCACGCAATATCAGCTCAAAAAAAATGCAATCACGGAATCTCGAAACTTGCATGAACAGAGTTGCCAATCAAAACTGAAACCACGTGAGAAGAAAATTTATCCAACACCTCCCTAGCAAAATACGAAATCTAGAGTATTTTTGAAGCAATAGCAAAAGCCTTTTAGTCAACAGCTATGAATTAAGATTTGATTTGCTTTGAGCTTTCTTTACAAACACAAACAATCAAGAGAAAACACATCAACAGTTTTGCTGCCATGCACCACGTGCTGCCAGCAATGCCTTAAAGCACCGCATTTAGTTTGTAACTTTTGGAAGACCTTTTTATGATTAATCACTACTTGCGTGATCAGCTTTACATAAGGATATCAGTTTTAGTCCATAGTCGAGCGGCTCGAAGTACGTCAAAACGAACCTCGTTCAAAAGTAAACAGCACGTAAGTCTTATGCTTTGTGTTGGTTTGATTCGAACCCGCGTCTTTGAACCGGCCTCCTCTCGCGCCGGGTTTTGCTGCCATGCACCACGTGCTGCCAGCCATGCCTTAAAGCACCGCATTTAGTTTGAAACCTACTGCTTGTGTGATCAACTTTACATAAGGATATCGGTATTAGTTCATAGTCGAGCTGCTAGAAGTACGTCAAAACGAAGCTCGTTTAAAAGTAAACAGCACCTAAGTCTTGTGCTTTGTGTTAGTTTGTGTTATATAAGTCAACGTTAATGCCATTGGGGGGACCTCTTGGCCCTTGGAAAGCCCTGCTGATGAGTCCAAAAGGACGAAACACGTCCAGGGATGGCTTTGTAAATTTGAATATATTTCTCAATAGCATTCCTTCCTTCGGAAGCCTCGCGCCTTCAGGACACGCTTTGTTGTTTTGTTTCTCGCTTATAAGACGCTCTCTATCGATCGTAACCACTTGGAGCTAGCAATATAATATAGTCACTGAGCCAAGAATCGAAACCTTATCCTGCATATATCATTTAACATGTACGCAGTCAAATAATGTCAAGAAATCAAAACGCTATCAGTCAGTTCTGTGGTCACTACCAGCGTCTGATCAAATAGGTGAGCATACCATTCAAGTTTAAGTACGGCTGATTTCTGCCAACTCGGAAAGTTTGTTCGAGCTGTTTCATTGGTAGGAATACACAACTTTAGTTTGGAAATCGGTCTTGTTAGAGTCTTGTTTTAGCACTTTACAAATATCAATCTCACCGGATCCCCACCGGATAGAGGCTTCCTTTCTTTCTGCTTGCGCCAACTCAAAATTCCAAATGTCTGGAGAAGAGCGCTGGTAGTCGCGATAACTAAGCTCTCAAACCCTATAGAAGACCCACAGAGCTACCATCCCATCTCATTGCTCTGCGTCCCCTACGGCCTACAAGATCCTCGAAAAACTGATCTACAATCGCGTCGAACCTATAGTCGACTCCTTGCTCCCAAAGGAGCAGGCTGAATTTCGACACGGAAAGTCTACCGTAGATCAGGTCATTTTGCTTGCGCAAAACATTGAGGATTCTTTTGAGGCAAAAAAGTAAGCTGGTGCCGTGTTTTTCGATCTGACAGCTGGTTATGACACTGTCTGGCGCCGTAGCCTCACCTGCAAGCTGCTGAAACTTCTTCCGAACAAGCACATGGTCCGTATGATTATGGAACTTGCTGGAACAGAAGCTTCACCTTGATCACTGGTGACAGCAAGCCAAGCAGGCTCCGACGTCTGAAAAATGGCGTCTCACAGGGATCAGTCTTGGCTTTTCTTTTCAACATATACATCTACGATCTGCCATCCATAACCTTTAAAAAGTATGCCTATGCTGACGACTCAGCGATACTTTATTCATGTGGAGATTGGAAGGTGTCGAAAAGAACTTTGAGCGAAGGCATGACTACTCTTTCTGCATATCTCCAGATTTGGTGGCTAAAGCTCAGCCATACTAAAACGGTGACGGAAGCTTTTCATATCCCCAATCGAGAGGCTAAGCGTGAGCTCAAAGTTAATAACAATAGTAAAGTCTTACCATTTTCTCCAGTGCCGATTTATCTTAGTGTGAAACTGGACCGAGCGCTCACGTATGACCATCACCTTAAGGCATTGTGCAAAAAACTATCCACACAAGTTTCACTGCAGAGGGGGCTTGCGAGTTCGAAATAGGGCGCTGGTGCCAAGACATTGCGCACAGCTGCCTTGTCCCTAATCAACGCGACTGCTGAGTACTGTGCACCAGCTTGGTGTTGAAGTGCGCATACTCGCCTTATTCACAGTGTTCATAATAACGCTTTGCGTATTGTCACTGGATGCCTACGTTCCACTCAAACGGAGAACCTTCTAGTTCTCTAAGACATCCAGCCAGCTGAGATTTGCCGCCAAAGAGCAACACTCTCCTTTGCTAATTGCAGTTATTTGGACCCTGGTCACATTCTGAATGGCCAGCTAACTAATTCTCAGTCTGCTAGCAAGGAGAGACTAAAAACTAGACACCCTTTTGTTCCTGCTGCGTGAAAACTACTGCACAACTTATCTGAGTTGGGTATCCGCGCTGCCCAATGGACAATCTTGACACGGAACACGGAGTCTTCTAAGAGTACGCCAGCGCTCTGTGTCTACATTCCTAAGGTCAGTAAAGGCCTAGTGGAATGAGTTTGACCAGAACAGCCTGAATCAAACTCAATTTCCTGCGTACTGGTGTTGGGCTCTTCGATTCGTCTATGCCCAAATGGGGTCTCGCTTCTTCAGCAAAATGCGAGTGAGGCGCTAGTGAACTATTTGCAGACTGCATTATTTTGACATGTGCCACACATCGGGCTCCCTAAGGAATAATGGGTCTAATAGTTTTGGATGATGAAACAAGGAGCTGGCTTAACTCCATCACTGCCAGCATCTGATCTGGGCAACACAGCAGGTTGGAGTGGTAAAAGAATAAACCCTCGGCTTACTTCCTTTTCTTGTCTAGAAATATATTTATATCCTGCCATACAACGAAGAAGAGGACAGGACCCTTGTTGTCTGGGAATGCTTTACGAATAACACTAAGAACAAACATGTGTTCAGCAGTCGAATCATTGGTCATAATTACAGTGTCGTCTACACCGAGATTTCGTTTTTCAGTAAACCAGTTAGTACGTTGAGCTGTGGTTGGTAAATATTTCTTTATACATTTTTCGCGAGCTCGATTGATGAAAAATTTGGTTTGCTTATACTTGTTCTTTATGTAAGCATCACAAATGTCAGATGACATCTAAGATATGATGGAGTTAGCATCTGGCATAAGAAGATTGTTGGGAGTCAAAGGTTTTTTATCCACATCATGAAAAATAACTGGAGTCAAGGAGCCGTGAATTAATCATTGCTTTGATGTCGATCAAAATGGTGCGAATTGCATCTTCTCTGTAGACCGGACCAGGGGAAATAGTGGTGAGGATTTTGCGGATCGTTCTTACCATTCTTTTCCATGCACCATCAAAATAACTGGCCATTGGCCTGTTAAACGTCCACTTGATGCCAGCGATGGCCATTTATTTTGGTACTCGATTTTGATCACACTTTGCATACTCAACTCGAAGCACGTTTTCGGCCCTCCAGGAAGTTAGTCCCATTTTCTGAATAAAAGTGCCTGGCGCTTCACTATCTTGCAGGAAATCTCCTAAGAACCTGTAAAAAATTTTCAGTTGATAGGTCAAAATCTAATTCAAGATGTATAGCCTGAGTTGTTAAACATGTAAAAGCACACTGGTTTTTTTGCATTGGAAGGACCCTGCTTCACCAACAACGGTCCAAAAAAGTCAACCCCCGAATACCTAAAGGGAGGATCAAAAATTTGCACTCTAGCCGTGGGAAAATTAAACACCTTTTGGGTAAGGCATTTTGCTTTTACTTTATGGCGCACAAAGCAATCATCAATGACTTTTTTAAGTGTGGATAAAGATTTTTCAATCCAAAAATGCGCTCTAAGCTCCGTAAAGATATGACAAACTCCACAGTGCCAGCATTTGAATGCACTGAAAAATAAATAAAGTTATTTAATGCGATTCAACAGGAGGTAACACCAGATATTTAAAGTTAAGAAAAGCAAAATATTTCTCAAACGTCCCTTCTTAACAAAGGGACGAACGATTATTTGTGAAATAATAGGCCGTTCGTGAGTAAAACCATCTTGATTTAGGAGTAAGAAGATCGGGATAAGGAGGATAGTAAATAAAATGCAAAGCGTGAGAAAATGTAATAGTAATAGGCCGATAACTCTCTGAAATTAGAGGAAACTTATTTGTTTGAAATAGCTTAAATAGACTTATCGAGAGCAAAACATTTGGGGTTGACATATTCATTTTCTTCCGAAGCAGAATTCATGGCGCACAGATGTGATCAAAGAATTCAATGTCAGAAAACATAATCACAAAAAAGCGTGAACCAAGTCGTGAAATATGTCTACCACAAAATAGTTTATTTCTGTAAACGTAGAAACGACAGTCATTTTGGTGCTCATTCTCAACGTTTTACGCTTGCTTTTTTATTTATGCGGAGGAACGGATAAAAGTTCAAAAAAATGGTATTTTGTTTTTGTGTTAGACCAGCTTGTGAAAAAGTGTAAGGTGATCAAAATTTAAGTCACAGAGGCTCCTATTAGTATCAACTTTTGTTGCTGCTTTTACAAATGTTGTTTTTTTTGTTGTTTTTTTAACCCAGTCGAGGCCGGCTGAGCCAGCTATGAGGTTTATAAATTTGGAAAGATCAACAAAAGAAAATATTAGCAAGCTTTTAGAAAAAGCAAAGCTATTAAGACTGTTAGTCTTCAGAATTCTGCAACCTGATAATTGAAAATTACTGGTTTAGGTGATAAATGCCGAATCTGTTTGACGTTTTGTTAAACCCTTTCTCAGTTTTGATATAAAACGTCCACGCCAATCGACCAGCCTTTTTCTCATGACAAGAGGAAATAAGACAGCTTACAGTACATTTTGATTGTATTCAATGCTATTATATTGCCCAGCTGCAATACACCACCATCACTAAATTGCTGTATTTCTTTAGATATAAAAGTTTTAAATAGGAATGCAGCCAAAATATTTTTATTCAGGTCTGAAATGAGCACAATAATTTTTTATCAGATTTTGAAACAAAATGCCAAAATTATTCATATTTGAATAATTTTCTCTGAAAAAATGTATCCAAAACGATGTTTAGGCGAAACGACATGTCCTCCTTGTCTTTTAAATTTCTCTGCGCTCTTGATTTTAAGAACACTTTTGAAGTTGCAAGATAGCATGAAATAATACCGTTTCAAAATATAATGCCACTTGTGGCTATAACAGGGATCCTCATCACTTCTGCTTTTTAAGTAACCATCAAGCGTTTAAATCACGGTAGCAGCATTTTTTGTATCAAGGTTGAATAGCAAGGGCAGCTGCACTTCCCAAAAAGAAAGATAACTTCCTTATCACTGTTCATTGTAGAATCTGCATCGTATTTCTAATAAGTTTTCAATATTTGTAATCAAGATGAACATGCTGAACACATGCCTTGTGGCAATGCTTTTGTTTGCTCCTTTGGCCTTCTCTCAACAATGTCGACAAGTGACTGTCTGCAACGAAGAATCTTCCAACTTTTTGAAGGGTGATAAGGGCGATGTCGGATCACCTGGTAAGGCCGGCCCTGTTGGAAGTAGAGGTCCAAAGGGAGAAGTTGGAGGAGTTGGTAAAAAGGGAATGCAAGGGGAGTCCTGTGCTTTGGGTTCCTTCGAAAGTACATTGATGAGTAAACTTGAAGGTAAATTTGTTGGATCGAAAAAGTGTGAAAACAAACTTGATTTACTTAGCAAACTGCAGGCAGTAACACTGTTTCATCCGAACATGATTTAGTTTAACAGAACATTTTTCATGAGTTTAAGACATGAATCAAATACAGGTGCATTTCAAAAGTTGTGCCATGACGGCTCTTGCCGATAAAAGGCTAACCACCACTTGGAAAAATTGACTGGTGTTGTTTTGTTTACTCAAGTATCTGTCGTATTAAAAAATATATTCGATTGCATTTTCAGTCATTACAAAATCACTTTATTAATGTTTTATTTTAGTGTTGGAAGAAATGTTGACCCCATCATCCTGTCTTTTTTCGTCAGTTTATGGGAAGCAGACTCTTCGAACAGGGGAGGAAGCTTTTTGCGACAACGGTTGGACTGTAAGTAGTTTTTTGATTCTGTCAAATTGTGTACATGTATTAAAAGGCGACTCTTGGATACTCACCAATGGCAGTCCACCTTGTTGGTAGTGGGGCTACCGGTCTGTAATTTGTATTCACATCTGGTCTGAAATGGACTTCCACTTTTCCCCGAGCTTAATTCAGTTAGGTTGGAGGTGTGAACCTAAATTGCCGTTCGCACCGTACCTCCATCTCAAGGAAGAAAAGAGGTAAACTAACCAACAAAAAGTGGTAAATAATGGGCCCAATATTTAATGATTTAATATAAAACACATCAATCACCTTGCGTTCTTTTGCAACTTTGATATGCTTTTAATTTTAGCACTTGCTGAAATTTATCGGATAAAAGTATTACATTTAAGGACACCAGTGGCGAAAGGAGAGCAAATAAGGCGTTGCCAGAGACTCGATAAACTTGTGAGACATAAAATGGCTGTGCACAACCCCACATAATTCTATTTTGATCGATTGCATTTTAAAAAACGATAGTTTTGTTGGAGAAAAAAATTTGGCTAGGTCAAAAACATGAATATTACTGCTTTCACAACTATTTATTGAGTGAGAGCGACTTGGATGTCTGAATCAATGTGAACTTCAACATTAATGATTGAAGTTAATGGGCAATGCCGGCAGAGCCGGTTAGTGAAATATAAATTATAGTTGTGACACAAATTTATATGCAAAGAAAACATGATATTTGGACTCGAAAAATGTCATTGTCGGTAGAAATCAAGGCCGAGTCATGGAGAAGAGGTAAGGAATAGGGCCTGTTCATTTGTAACCCTAACCTATTAAATGTAGCCGGATTTGCCACCACATAATACATTAATTCAAAACTTCTATATTTTTCATGATTTAAAAAAATTTTTAAAACAATAAGCATAGACCTATAAGCACACAGATTGCATGCATAATCGGCTCTATCTTGCATGCAGGTGTAGTATGTACTTGTATATACTGAAATTGCAAGTATATTTGAAGTAGTATTTGGGTTTTTGTGTTTTTATTTTAATCATTAACATGCAAGTTACACATCACATTGCTATTGGATGCCTTAATACTTTCTTATTCTAAGGTGTTTCAAAGACACTTCAATGGAGATCTCAACTTCAAGCAGAATTGGACTGAATACAAACAAGGATTTGGTGATTTGAACAGCAATTTTTGGCTAGGTGAGTTGTCGCTATCACGTCGTTGACGAGACTGAGTGTAAGATCGTATCTCGACAATGACTATGAGTTGGATTCTCACAGAATGTTGGCAAATAACTTCTTGCAAAAATACCTGTATGTAACCAAGCCGTTCTAGCATTGGTGGCTCAACTAATTCCATTTGCCGAGTTTATTGTAATTGTATCAAGTTATAGCTCAATTTCAACTTCCTTTATCAGGTATCGGAAACGAAAGGAGACCTAAAGAAATAATATACAAAAAAACTTCATGGTGGCCGACGATTGGCTAGAGGCTTTAATTAAAATGTAGCTAAAACTTTCGACATGTTGGATCAAGATTAGGTCCATCAAAGTGGAAGTTCTGTAAGCACTCTGTGATGTCAAGTCACTTGTAAATGCGCAACAGATGATGCAGGCGCATTGCGTCTAGCATACTGCTAGAACAGTAGTGCTGTCATCTTGTTTAGCATTGCTGTTGAAACTGAAGCGCCTAGTCCCATTGTTTTTTTGTTGATCGTAGACGTTTCCAAAAATATTCATGCGTTTCCATGCATTTCAAAAAAAGCAACAACAAAACGGCATATCCGTATTGTAACTAATATTTCGAAACACAACGAGCTGTCGCATGATCAAAGTCAAAAAAAGACTTTGCCAAACCTTGAAGCTGAAAAATCAAAACGTAAAATTCAGACGGCAGTTAGTACCCAAATCAGTTACCTAAACCAATGATTGGATAACAATACCATCAACTCCGCTTTATCCGCTCAAGTCGAATTAAACTACCCACCTAATAGGACCATAATTAACCGCTTCCAACTCAAAATTCATTGTTCTGCAAAATTTTACCTGCTTGTTGCTATCACTACTTTGTTTAACTGGATGATGCCACTCCTACCGTTTTTATTCTAACATTTTCTTGTTTTTTGTGCGTTTCCTTTTTCGTTACCTATTATTTTAATATGGAAAATTTTAATATGGAAAACAATGCCGCAATAGAAGATACGAGCAATCTACTATGTTATTGCTGAGCCATTTTAAAATATAGGCTACACAAAAACAAACGCTTCATTACATTATCAGATTTAATGATAATAACAATCATAATAAAAATAGGCTTTTAAATCTTTGAAAAATGTTTTATGTTTCTTTCGTAGGATTGCTTAGTTAGAGTCCTTTTAAAGCGTCTCTTCGAGTTTTAGGTTCACCAAACAGATTTTTCCACTGACTAATGTCAAGGTGAAATAGCTACATACGCTGTTTCACTACATCTCAGAAGCATAATAAAGGGGGTCCAAGTGAGCTCTCTATACTGGATATTCTTTGGATTATTGCCATCGGGAAGCCTGTTGACATGTCCAAACCACTTGAAATATGACGAGATCAAAAGTCATCTATACAAATAGCTAAGATGGAGCAACGAATAATTTACTGCACAATGAATAAATGCAGTTTGGTATTGTTTTGGTTATGTTTACGATCTCAGTTGCAACTGTTTCAAACAATGTCAAAAACAAAACCTACTGAGGATTTTGAATATTTGCTACCGCTTGTTTTTTGGTTCGACCCACCAAATAAGATCAATTTGCCTTTTCCTGAAATGGATCAATTTAGCGGTATCAGATACATTTACAAAACTCCGGAGTTAAACAACAAAGATGATATTGACTCCTCAATGTCTTCAGTTGATAAAAATGTAATTGAAATAGATAACTTTGTTCTCGTTCGCATAATGCAAAAATTGTGACTTAATTCTACTGCGGCTGTATTGATAAAAGCGACAAAATTGAACATTCAGCAAAATCTGATAAACGAGATATTGGGCTGAAAAGTTCAGGATTTCTTTCACATTGCACTTAAAACATAATGACTGCTACTCATTTTCCCAAAACGACATCGTGGAAAAGCAACTCCATTGAAACTCGGGGACAGTGTTACAGAAAAGATAAGATGTTTGTATTTGCAAGCAGTTTTTGTAAATAGTCGATAGAGTAGTCCAATGACTTTCCAAAATGACTTTCAAAAAGTTTTCTTCTGACTACAGAAACAGTTTATTAAAACACTGTGTTCAAAAAAGTTGTTTTATGTTCTTTTTGGTTTTTAATCATTCGAAAGACGTATTAAACATATTTTCTTTGCAATACAAGTGACGCTGTTTGAGGTGATTCTATCGTGTGAAAACATACTTGTTCTAAACGATTGTTGCTTTATTTATCCAAGTGCTGCAAACATTATCCTTAGCAAACAACAAGCACTGTTACACTATAATTACACTTCAGATATTTGTGGGTCTATCTACTACAGCATAGGGGCTCAAAGGTTTAACAGATCGGGCTCTTTTGACGGGCTGCTAAAATACAATTTTTTGGGGGGCTCAACCAGCCTAAGTTAGGATTACTACATCGCGTATTTAATTGACGAGTTTTTTGAAAAATAAATTAATTTTTGGTTCACAGTTTCATCATTTTACTTTTGTATATCGTAAAGCAAATACTTCATATTTTGTCAAAATTAGAAATTTAAAAATACTAATATTAATAGATCATGATTTACGGTAAATGATTTAAGATTATGAAGCTTTGAGAAATATTTTTAGTTTCCTTACATTTCCTTTTTGTAGAGATACCCGACGAAAACAAAACGTATTGCCTAAAATGTTTGTCTAAATCGTTTCTAGAATAGTTTTATAACAACAAAAGATTTGAGTCATAATAAATGGAGTGGTGCTTTTAGTAATTATATGATTATCATAGGTATTTATTTGCAGTAAGTCCATGTTTATTAGCAGATGAAGAAATAACTTCTAGTTTAGTTCTAAATCAATTACAAGCTATGTTTCATATCGTTTATGCTCCCTCTCTCCAGCACTTTTATTTGACATAATATTAACAAATATGATTATGATTATTTTGCAATATTGAAGGTCTTGACAAGATTCACAACCTCACCAAAGGCCGAGGATGCAAACTGCGAGTTGATATATGGAGAACGGGAGATATTCATTCCTTTGCCATATACAGGTACCTGCTTACAATGAATTTTCGAGTCTTTTTTCAGTGACATATATGTCCAGGGTCCGCAATAAGCCTTTGGGATGACTTTTGAGGGCTCTGTCAAGGCTAACAATTTAGTCTGATGCTCAGTCATTGTTGCCGAAATTAGTCGACGTGAGTACGGCAAATCTTCCATTGACGAGATGCAGGAAGCAATTGCTCTCTCATCCTACCTTTGGATATTTTTTAAACACTTGGGCTTAAAAGTGTTTTTAGGCATTTTTAAGCCTTTTTGACATAAAAGTGCCATTTTTCTAAAATTTTGACACCCAAGCAAAAAAATTTACATCAAACTTTTTCACTAAACTTGTAATCACTGAATAGGTGGGCGGTTTAAACTGAAATTGCTTTTGAAATTATCGCTGGTCAAATATCATACCCTCGACTTTCCGGAACAACCTCCATACAGCAATCACTTGTTTAGTTAATCATGGGGGCATATGAATATATCTGATAAATATACCCCATACATATGTGTATATAATGAGTATACGTGCAATAAAAATGGAAATGAAAAAAAACTTATAGCAAAATAGAAAAAATATAAAAGTGCATAAATCAACAAATGCATAACAAATGAAAATATACCGTCCTTTATGGTGGAGACTCTATATTGGTAGCAGTTTCCCAAGTGAGGCCATTGAAAAATTTTACTGCTACTACCATTTGCCGAAAAATAATCGTTTTATTTATTTTAAACGATAGAAAATATATTAGCTGCTAAACATCTCAATTTACGGGATCCTTTGGCCAACTGATGAGTTTTTATCACGTGATTCTTTTTCCGGTATTTTATTGACAAAGTACATATTGGATGCAATTGAACAAGTGGTAAAGTTCATAACAATAATATTTTGCTTTGAGAGGACTATTTAATTGTTGATCAGACAAAGCAAAACCAGAACGCAAATGTCAGATCCGATATTTGTTTGGAGTATTTTTCAACATTCTGCGCAAACATCATCACGTATTTCAGGATTAGATATTGCTCATCTGCAAAGCGCCACAAATTCTATTCCATTTGTTGCACAATTAGGATAACGGCAAATAAACTTTTAAATTGTTACCATTCCACTGATCAAAGATTAAAATTGATTGTTGCTCTTGTTTGGTGCGATCAGTCTCATTACCGCAGAAGAAGGCCCAGGTGGAGCAATCCCTCTGCAACCTTTAGCTCTATTTTTATTCTAGAATAGAATAACATTGAAACCTAACAGATTATCCATTTTTGAAATCGTTACTCTGGTGATCACAAAAATACAAACCGTAAATCTAGAGTACATTCAAATTATATTGGAACAAAAAAGTTACCTGACCAAAGAGTCCAATGAACACGCGCAGCAAATATAAATAAATTCAAGGGTGGCTCCTCTAAGGGACTGCTCTGACTGCAGCCCCACTAATTTTTGTGCTCTGCATTATAATTCAAAAAATAATTAGTCGCTCTAAAATACACCTACTTTTATTTGTGTTGCCACAGCATTATTCTTAATGATATCGCTTTAGTTGCTTTAATTTTTGCTCGGTAAACGATATTCGTACAGCTGCATGTCGACAATTTCTGGTGTTTTGATTTGTAAATAAAAACAATACAATTATGACGCAACAAAAATTCAGCAACTGCTTGGTTGATCATCCACTTAAACAAAAAGAATAAAAAGCGATTTGGGATCAACGAGTATTTGTAATTTAGACAGATTTGTTCCAACAACGCCTTTGAAAGCGTCAAGTAAATATGCGTCAGACTACTAGACGGTTTATTTGTTTGTTCTTCGATTATCATAATTATGACTAAGGCTGCGTTCGCCATAGCGGTTTTCACAACCAGGTATCAAACTTGTTACCGATATTTAGAGGAGGCTTTGAGACGAGGTTTTCGTTGCTTGATACTGAATGCGAAGAGAACGCCGTTCTGCTTATGTAAACTTCCTGTTTAAGTTTACGATATTCGGTTGGCATACTAATTTAAATTGACTTTAATTTACCTTTCAGCATTGATTTTTTTTTATTAGAGTAAAATTGTATTCAAGTAAGATCATCTGACGAAGCGGTTCTTATAACCGCGAAAGCTCGTGCTCTTTTATAAGTATACTAGTGGGTCAAGTTAAGTGCCACCTTAAGTTGTTTTGAATTTACTACACAATGTCAAACGCTAATACAGCTAATAATTCAAATGTATCAATTTCTTTGTGGCTTAGCTCTTTCCATGAAATATCACCCTTTTTATTCAACTTACATATCAAAATCACCTTTAGGCCAGGCATGGCGTTCCTTTTTATGTTTGAAAACAAAAGAGCAAAACCAAGATTTAACAATTAAAGCGATTAGCCAAACCCAAGAGTAAGACCGCTAAGTTTTTTCTGCTGTAGGCTTATCTAAAACATTAAATAAAGTAGTGGATTTTGTATTGCACCGTATTTCTTAAAATTATATGTAGGTAACAGTAAACACACACAAGGTTATCTATTGTTAATTCCGTAAAACATCTCGACTACCCGCTTTGTAGTCGGCAGATCTAGAGTTCATTCTCCTTGTCAAGTCATACCAAAAGACTTTAAAAAATGATATATACAGCTTCCCTACTTGGCGCTCGGTATTTAAAGGGAGGCTGTAGAGAACAAGCAGGCAAGTTCGCTTATTGTGCCTTTGGGCAAGGCACTTAACGAGACGCCACCGCTTTTGTGTGGTAGACAGGTGGCAGGCCACGCAGTCTAATCGTCGTTGAGGCCTAGTAGCACGAAAGACCGCATATCGAGCCGCAAGAGCTCATATACAAGAAGAATATTATCAATTAAAATGATTAATTAGATTTACTTACAATACACTTTCAAAATTGTGGGCGTCACGGCCAGAGGTGGTCAGTAGTAAAGTAGTTTTACTTGAGTAAACTACTTAAGTAGTCTTTTAGTGAAATGCTACTTACTTGAGTAGTTTTATTTTTTCCTACTTCTACTTTATACTTAAGTAATTTTATTTGAAAGTAGCATTACTTGAGTAATTGCAAATTTTGCGCAAGTAAATGCGAGAAAACCAAGTTTTGTTGGGTGGGATTGTTGAGTGTTAACACATGAAAAACCTAGCTTGTTTATCAGTTGGTCAATGCGTGATCATTACGGAGATTACAGACTGTGGCATAACCAGGGATTAACTAGTAGCTACCCATTATTTAATAAATAAATAAATTGGCAACTCTGTATTTGGCAGTAATTTTTGTTTGTTGCGTCACTCTCGTATTGCAAACTTGCAGCGTGTGTTACAGCCAGGGATGTGGAAGCGGTTATTTTTCAAACGCTTCCGCTTCCACAAACAAAAAACGAAAAAACGACCGTTGACAATTTTTTTTAACTTTTGTGGGTCTGCAGCCTGCCTTCTACACTTTATCATTTTGAGAAAACAAATACCTTCATTTATTGCTATTACTTTACCTACTTCGCTTGAGCTTATTGTTTCGAACTACTCTGTGTTTGTTTTTCTTAGATATCAGAACTCGTGTTGAATGTAGAACAGTGCTTTTCAATCTTTTTGTCATCGCGGAGCCCCTAATGCACTTTCGCGTTTGTCACGGAACTCCCACTAACAAAAATTTAGAAATCACGAATTGCTTGCAAGAAAATCAAATATTTTGTTACTACAATTCAAAAAATGATTAAACACTTCAACAAATAGACAGTTATTACAAGTTCCTTCTCTACTTACAACTACTTTTGCAACAGTTACCTTTATGCTTCTCAGATCTAAACCGTATGATTACATATTACAGCTCTCGACAATAACCTGTCGTCACAACTACAAATTACACCGTATAGCGTTGATTTTCCCTCTCTATCCTCAACTAACTCTGACTTTGAGTTAACTTTAACTCTAATCATCATTAAAGACCTTCTGTCCGTCTTCAAAACACGTATTGACTCCGATCTCTTTGGATAGTGAAGTGCGAAATTTCTGTCGTATATATAGCATGTATGTACATGTAAAGCGAACAAAATTGAACTGCACCAATCAACAGCCGCCTCAACGTGGTGGTGCGGTTCCCGAACCGTTTGGGTTGGGTCAAAATGGCTGTTGGTCTTTCCGAGGGTCCCAGTTACCCCGGGCACTCCCCTCACACAAACCATTTTTTCGTCGTGCAGCCCCCTGAACGACCGCAGAAAGGTAGCACGCAGCCTCTTTAAAATTGGCCTGTCTTCTCTCTAGTCCTGTCTTTCTCTTGCCCGTCTTCTCATCCCTCCTTCTCCTGATGAGCGGCAACGTTCATCCTAACCCTTGCCCTGTCTTTCTCTATTTGGTGTGCGCTGGAAATTTGACCTGGCGGGGTAGGTCAGTGCAATGCTGCACATGCTCTAATTAAGTTCATTTAAAGTGCTCACTACTCTTCTTTTCTAGATTCAGAACTCTTGGCAGCTCTCACTCCTGGAGCTGCCCTCCCTACTTTTTTTGGAGATTCTACATCTACCAGCACTGTGACTTCCTCCTCGGACTCCTCCAGCTGGTATACCTTCACTGCTCAATCTGGCCCCTTCTGCTAATGCAGGACTCGCACCCCACCCTCACCTTCAAACCTTTTATCCTTTTTCCGCCCACTTTGTATTTTCTCCCTCTGCACCCTCACCACCATCTCATGCTCCTGGCTATTTCCCTTTACCTCCTGCTTTCTCTTCCCCTCCCTAACTATCTCAGGGTTCTTCAATGGAAAGCTGGGGATCTCCAAGCCAGGAGCTCTGAACTACTATACTTTATTTCGTCTCATCTCGTTGATCTTATTTATATCCAGGAATTTAACCTTAATTTATCTTCCTCTTTTCGGATCCCTGGATTCTCTGCTCTGCGATCCCATGGCACCCACTCCCGATCTGGTATTTTTCTACTGATGTCGCAAACGCTAGCGGCGGCGTCATCATTTTCGTCAAGTAGGGCTTATCCTTCTCTGAGCTTTCTACCTCCTCTCTTTCTTTGCTTGGCCCCTACTCTGATTATGTAGAGGTCAACATCTCTCTAAACGACTCCTCCTCGCTCTCATTTCTTAAAGCTTATGTTCTCCCTATTCGTTCTTCTACGAAGGATAGCAGAACCAATTTCTTTTCTTCCTCCATTTTTCCCTCCTATGTGGAAGCGGTGGATTTTTTGTGCTTCCGCTTCTGCTTCCACAGAAAAAGGACCGCTTCCACCGCTTCCGCTTCCAGCTTCCGCTTCCGCTTCCACATCCCTGGTTACAGCATATCAAAGTGTGGTTTGGCATTGATAAAATCGCGTCCATTTCAGACTCTCGTTTTACTTTTATGCAATTGCAGCAAAATATTACAGCAAAATTCATTAATGAGAAAAATAGCATTCGGAGATTTTGTTTGGGAGAGGTTAGCCTTATGTTAACTTGTTAGGCCCAGTCCCGTAGCACTCCAACTTCGGGCCCCCCCAAAGTAAGCGCAAGAGCCCCTGCGCACAGGTCATATCACTTTAGAGGTGTAAAATTGAAAAGCTGCATTAAGAAAATACACCACAATTTGTACATAAGTAAACAGGCTAATGTCAGAATAAAGCATGCCGATACCGAAGGTGCAAGTCATAAAAAATTCGGCACCGATGCCAGAGTTCAGTAGGACATTTATGCAGACACTGCGAAACGAAAGCAATGACACTGAAAAACATGAAAAAGTTATAAAAACACAGTATCATTTAAATAGTCTGGAGCGAACCTTTTTGTTCGCAAATGCTGTTATGACATTGTCATAATCAAGAGATCGGGCGCAGTCATTTTCGATTGACAACATGGCTAATGAAGATAGTCTACTGTCTGTCATAGACGTTCTATTAAAAGTTTTGATCAGTTTCAATTTGCTGAAGCTTCTTTCAGCGCTGGCAACAGTCACGGGGCAAGTTAGTAAGATTCGAAGTGCGATGTACACATTCGGATACAATTCAAATAAATGAGTCTTTAGAAGATAGTTCAGAAAGTCTTGAGCCGTATTGAGATTGCGTATTTTTTGTAAAATTAAAACAAACCGCTGTAGCTCAGCGCTCATTTCATCAGAATCAATGTCACCGAACTTTTTTTGGAACTCTTTACAGCAAGTAAGAAGAGCATTTTCTTCTTGCACAAGCAAAAGTTTGTCTCGTGTGTACAAAAACGAAAAGGCGGAAGAAATCTCACGTAACAAATTAAAGCGCTCCTTTATTGACATAATAGCCTGGTCTACTAATGGATAGAAAAAGTTGCTTTTAAATTTCAGTTCAGGAGTAGCTCGTTGTTCCTCTTCACCTTGGTAATCAAGCAATCTTCTTTTCTTTCCACTTCTTGACGGAGGAAAAGAAGGATCAATATCCAATTCCTGTGCTATTTCAACAGCAGATGTTGCGGCACTGTCATAACCCGTTGTGCGATAGTTTTGCAAAAACTTTTCAGTTGCCTGGATTTCCGTTTCCATTGTATGAAGGGAGACTCCATACGATTGAAGAATCTTGCTTGCTTTATTGACTTGGAATAGGATATCATACCAAATAAACACCGACAAAAGAAAACTCCATTTTGATAAATGAGCTATCAACGATTTTGTTTCTGAGGCAGCTCTTCCATCTTTTCTTTCTATGGAAATGGCTTCCAAGTCTTTCAGTGCCAGCAACACCTCTTTTGAATTGTATCGAAGAGGTTCGATGCATTTAATTCTGCTTTCCCAACGAGTATCAGATTGTGACTTTATGGACAGCTCCACATGTTTCTTCAAAATTTCCCAACGCTGAGCAGAGGAAGAAAACAGCACATACAACCTTGTAAGTACTCCAAAAAATGTCAATGCTTCCGTCGATCAATTAGCACTGTCAACAACAACTAAGTTAAGGGTATGGTTTGCACAGGGCACGTAAACAGCTTTGGGATTGATGTCTAGCATTCTTGCTTGGACCCCAGAATGTTTTTCTTTCATGTTAGCACCATTATCATATGACTGACCTCGACAATCAGACAATTCGAGTTGAAGTTCGGTCGCTTTTTCTAAGAAAGCGTCCAACAAGCCTTTTCCAGTACTGTCACTTATTCTCAAATAGCCAAAAAATGTTTCTTTAACAACAGCAGCTTCTTCATTACATAGTACATAACGGAGAATGACAGACATTTGTTCATGATGTGACATATCTGGAGTGCAGTCCAAAATTATAGAAAAATATTTTGCCAATTTCAATTGCTGTAAATTTTCTTTTTCAACTTCTGTCGCTAGCAATTCAATTAGTTCATTTTGTATGGTAGGACTCAAATAGTGATCTTTAGTGTTTTTATTCTTGATTCTGTCTTGAAGCTCTTTTAGGATCGGATCTCTTCTTGCCAAAAGCTCAAATATACCCAGAAAATTTCCATTGTGAGGAGATCCTAAGACTTCTTCAGATCCTCTAAAAGCAAGATTCCTTTCCGATAGAAACAAGGCAATGTCGATAAGTTTCTCTAAAACATTTCTCCAAAAACGTCTTTCATTGAAAAAAATATTCATCTCGCGTTTGTCGATAATGGATGAATTTCTTATCCCTTCAGCTAGCAACATCCATTGACTGCAGCATTCTTGGTGGGAAATGCCGTTTTCATGGTCTTTCAGTTTTTTCGAAAAACCCTCCCATGTATTTATACCACTACAAAAGGGGCTTAGTGTTTTTCCAAATAGCTTACAACAAAAGCAAAAAACTTGATTTGATTCCCCAGAATAAACAAGCCACGACCGTGAAACACTTTCACCATTAGGTAACACACGTTTATAATGGTTGGAGGAAAAACGTCGCCTTGGAGTTGTGTTATTATATGGAAAATTCATTATTAGTTGATGTGGTCCACGCTTTACTATATCACATCGTTGAGCATCAGAAATACTTTCAGGCCATTTACATGGGTCATCAGGGATAGGGGTAAATTGAGATTCAGATATTTTTGATATTGGAGGTTGCGTATTGGCAGGTAAATCACAACTTACATTTTCTGGAAATTCACAATCACTTTGGTGCTGATCGTCATAGTCTTCTTTTTCTTGTACACTATAGTTTTCTTCATCCCTCTCGGTACTAGTGCCAGGTCTACTCTGCTCAGTAATCTTGAAAAAATCTGTCATCTTGGGCAATTTCGCTACAGCATCTCGAGCAGTGGCTGCTTCTTTTCTCTTTTGAGCACCACTTTTTGAACGTTTCATTCTATACAATGTCAATAAAATACTTTATCTGCATTCTGCAGTGTTTATATATATTGTGCCGGTATTTCTAGCCAAACAGAATTCCAGACCATTCTATGATTGTTGCGTAACAACGGCATTGTTACGTCAATCGCATATTCAAGATTCTACCAGAAAATCAATCGAAATATTCTAGATTCTGCGAGATAAAATGACGTACCATTCACTTATGATGTCACAAGCCAATTTCTTCCTACAGTTTAAATCGGTTGTAAACAAGTCTGCTGAACTGAAAATAGTCACGTAGCCAAAAAGCAATTTCAGACTAACTTGGGCCCCCAAAGTTGGCCTGGGCCCCCCAATTGGGGAGTTTGGGGGGCGGCTGCTACGTCTCTGATTAGGCCAGGCTAAATTTTTATGTAGGCCTATCTGCCTACCGTTAGCGACAACGCAGCTCACAACAAATTGCAATTTACAACCAATAGTCTTACCGTAGTTTAGGCTACGTAAGATGTTAGGTAGTTCAAGCATTAAAGTTACTAAACCTGCGTACAAGATTATGCTATGAGCTGGTGACTTGTTGTGAAAAGCTGCTGTTAAAAGAGTTTTTCTACTTTAGAATTTAGCTGTTTAAATATTGTAAGTTCGACTAATATCACTGCATTATTAGAAGACTTCGTTTTATATTCATTTTAATCTGAACGTGCGAACAATCTACTTATCAGCTTATAGCCAGCTTTAGCATCAGATAGTGTAGGTGTATACCAGTGATTTTATTACCAGTATGTATCAGTGCATGGAGATCAGCTGCTAAACTTTATCTCAGCAGATCTGCAGCCTGATAGACCAGTGGTTTTCAACCTGGGGGTCGCTACCCCCAATGGGGTCATCAGTCATTTTTCTAGGGGTCGCGAGAGCTTTTAGGGTTTTAGCTATGTATCAGCATTGCTGTTTTGATTACGCGTCTGGTTTTATTACGCGATAATGCTCATTGTATACGCTCAGCAGTAGCAATTTAGCAGTAATCTTTCTTACCAAGCAGGTTATTTTTGTGAAGCCGAAGAATATTAAACAAAAATAATCATAATATTAATGCTAAAAACAACTGCTGTGCTGAAGAGTATGCCCAAGTGTTTTTTAGGTTCATAGTTAGTTGTAAGACGCTAAATTTTCTGTGATAAGTCGTTTTTTGCAAAGGAAATTGCAAGAAGTAGTTGGCAATGAGGAAAATTATATAAATAAATGATTTTTTACTTTTTATACAAATAAAAATATATTCTTCTTTTTATCTTAAAAATATGACATTACTTTGTCATAGACCTAATAAATCGAGCTGAGCCCGAGTGCTGGAGTCGCCTCTACTTATTTGCAATTTTGAGCAAAACTTGAACAATGTTATTTGATTCAATGTTATCATTTTAGGTTACCGGTATCAAAAGTTTAGCAAGTGAGTTTTTCTTTAAGATATTATGGCAAAAAAGCGCAGCTACTCAGATTCATTTCTCAAGTACGGATTTGACAGTGTCGTCGATCAAGGCATTGAAAAACTGCAGTGTGTACTGTGTATGAAAGTTCTTTCGCCTGAATCCATGAAACCATCAAAACTCAAAAGGCATTCAGAAACGAAACACACTGACTGCAAAGACAAAGACTTATCATTTTTGGAACGAAAGGCAAATTGTGTAAAGCGGTCTCGAATGGATAGCTCTGGAGTTTTCCAGCAACAAAATCGAGCTGCTGTTGAAGCAACCTTTGTAGTATCATTGCGAATTGCTAAGGCCAAGAAGCCACATACAATTGCTGAGCAGTTGATACTGCCATGCGCGAAAGATATTAATCGCATATTAATTGGAAAGGAAGCAGAGAGCAAGCTGAATGTACTATCTCTCTCGGATAACACAGTGCAACGTAGGATTTCTCTGATGTCTGAGGACATCCAGAATCAAGTCATTGATCAAATGAAGTCAGCTGACTCGTTTGCTCTGCAGTTGGACGAGTCCACAGATATTTCATCCTGCGCACAACTTATTGCATTCGTACGTTGCGTTCACAATGGAGCGTTCACAGATGAGTTTCTGTGCATTTTGAATTTGCCGTCCAGAACACGCGGAGAAGATATTTTTAAGACTATTGATACTTTTTTCAAGGCAAATGATATTAAATGGGAATTGCTGTGTGGACTTTGTACGGATGGTGCTCCAGCCATGTTAGGTCATAGCTCAGGGTTTTATGCACATGTTAAGAAAGTATCTCCTGTCAGTACTTTCATGCATTGTATGATACACCGTGAGGCCCTGGCTTCAAAGACGTTGGGACCAGATTTGACAGAAGTGCTTAGGCAAGTAATAAAACTCGTTAACACAGTAAAATCTAGTGCACTCAATACTCGCTTATTCCTACGCTTTTGTGAACAGATGGATGCAGATCACTATAATTTTCTCTACCACACAGAAGTACGATGGTTGTCAAAAGGCAACGTGCTCAAGCGGGTCTTTACTCTGCGTAACGAATTAACAGACTTTTTTGTGCAGCAAAAGAAAGAAGACCTGATCAAATTTTTGCGTGAAGATGTGGTGTCACTGGCCTACCTTGTCGACATTTTTAGCCGATTAAACGAATTAAATCTTTCCTTGCAAGAACAAGACAAAACAATGGTCAATTTTATCGACGCACTTTCAGCATTTCAGGCGAAACTTGAACTCTGGGAAAGAAAGATGACAATGGGCCAAATGGGAAAGTTTCCTACCTTGAATGAATTTATTGAAGACGCCGAGGATATGCGGCTTGATGACGATGTCAAATCGCAGATTATTAACAATCTTCTATCTCTTCGCTTTGAATTTTCAAAATATTTTCTAGACACAACAAGAGATGATTTGGTATTTGTTAGAAACCCATACCTTGTCTCAGACTCAGATGTTGTCAACATATTCAGCGGAAGTGATGCAACTCAAGAGGAACTTGTAGCCCTAAAAAATGATACGACTGCGGAGGATGCCTTCAAAGAGAAGTCTTTACCAGCATATTGGTCAGCCATGCTAGCTTTGTATCCTAGAGCGGCAAGCAGAGCGATTTGACTTTTGATGCCTTTTCCATCGACCTAGCTGTGTGAGGCAGGCTTCTCAGCATTACTGAGAATAAAGAACAAGGCCAGGAATAAACTAATAGTAGAGCCAGATCTGAGATGTACTCTGTCCACAACTGAGCCACGCATTGACAAGCTTGTCACCAAAATGCAACACCAGCCATATCATTAGTGCAGCTGCCATGATGTGTGTAAATTTATTGAGTCTTTCTTTAACAGGTGATATTACAATAATCGCGTTAGTCATTTTTATTGCTGCTATGAATGCGCAACTGCATTGCATGTGTTTAATAATTCATAATTTTGGAAGGGGGTCGTTTGGTTATGTCGGATTGCAAAATGGGTCGCTGAGTAAAAAAGGTTGAAAACCACTGTGATAGACTGTTTGCTTTTCTTTTATTTGCCAGTTGGCTTGCGGGTGCTAGTTCCATAATTACACAAGTTTTGCTGCTATGCTAAGTTAGTGAGTGTCATAAATTTACATGTATATCATAATCTTATGTTATAGGAAGTGGCTGAAGAACCGAATCCGGTTCTTTCAGAATTGGTTTGTTTCTTTCTGTGACGTTTACGTGACATCAGCTATCAAAATTAAAATCGAAAAATTTAAGCTTAAGGTTGAGGTTAGAGTTAGGTGGGTCCTACTAAACCACAAGGTACTACAAGGAACCCCCAACCCCCCTAACCCTCAACTCCCTAACCCCTAAGCCCCCTGACCCTAACCTCTTGTACGGAAAACTACGAGCGTATTCATTGTAATTTGTTGCAAATGCCAAGAGCGAAGTAAAAGAATAATTAGGATATGAAGCTTTTTAGAAGATATTTTTTCAGGTTAAGTGTTATACGTTGCTGGAAATTAGCTTGATTTATTATTGTATCCAGCACAGTAAAATGGTATTGTCCTAAACTATTAGTTGATTTTACTAGCTCAGCTTTTTAAAGCACAGTGTTTTGGGTTTCAAATTATTTCCTATTTAATCTGGCTTTAAAGCAAATGATCAATTTACTTCTTAGTGGTATCTACCGTTACATAAACTTACTAACTACTGGTGAATATATTGCGATGCATTTTTGAGTTTCACAATACCGTTTTTCCGATTTTTGGTTACTAAGCATATGCTTACTAACAGGTCTTATCAGCGGTACATATTGAAAAAGAATACCTCTCACTTTGCTGTCTTGCTAAATAAAGTAGCTTTCCAATTCTAGAACTTGTCGCACTTTTTGGTTCCTGCATTACTTGTACTGGTTACAAAACTCAGCATCAGCAGCTTATTTGTATTGTTAACCACAGACCAAGCCGGCCAATCACGTTATTTACGATCAGCCAATCAGAAGCGTGTGGGTTTTCAGCAATATTTTCCCAGTTTTCTTCTTAATGCTGTAACCACATATCACAACCAAATTTTAAAAAATTTTCACGTTTTTACAACTTCACTTTGATTTCACTTCAGTGGGCCTTTAACTGCGTTACTTTTACTCTACTGAAACTTGTTAACTGAAGGTGGCAGAAAACGTAGACCATGTGGATTGTGGAAGTGTTGATTTTCTATGTGTTTCATCCTTTGTTTGCGTTTACCTGCTCCCCAAAACGCGTCAGTTAGGTACAAAAAATATTTTTTTGTAAATTTTGTCTTTTGTAAAACATCCTAATTTTTGTTGGCTCTAAGGCGAATGGTTTTTATTTTGCAACAACTAATTTTACAATATTTGGATTCTTGTATGTAACATCTAACAATACAAGTAATCTGTTCGATATTATTTTTGTAGATTGAGCTGTCAGTTTCAGCTAATGTCTTCGCAAGATAGTGATTGTTGATTAATTACTTAATACGCTCATCGCCTGCGGGGTAATAAAACGCGTTTTAAATATCGCTAATAGTAATTCCTCTCGGGAAACGAAACAGGAAATTTCCCGGGAAAAATAAGGTTTGCCATTTCTCGTTTCCCGGGAAAATTTCAGCAGAATCCTGGGAAACAAATTAAGTTTTGAATTCCGTTATGAGCATAAATTTTCCATATTCCTGTGATTGCACCTTAAAAATCACAACTTTTGGACTTCTTGGGAAAATTCTGCAAATTTCAGAGATTCTTAGAAATTTGAGTTTAAAATTTCCTGTTTTCTGGAAAACCAGATGGTCGGAAAAGTAGTACTTTTTGTTTAAACTTTGCACCAGTAGTTTTGTTCAGTTTTTGTTAGCAATGTTCTTCAAATTACAGAGTTATATGAATGTTAACTTAGAGCAGAGCCAAGGGTGCCTCCTCGGTGGTTGACAGGCTGTTTTGACTTCTTGGAGAGTTCAATGCGATGACCACTGTGTCGAGGGGAAAAACGTTAATGTGGCCAAATCGTCGACGTCGAATCACTTCACTGTTTGACTCTGCTTATAACCTATTCGGCAAACGTTTTGTTGTCAACAGCAAAGTAAAGTAAAATTAATGCGTGTAAGTTACTTCAGCTTGTACCAATGTTATCTCACCAAACTTTTGAGTAAGAAGTAACTTAGTTTCTAGATGGGCAAGCTTTACTGCTTTTTAGCCTGCTAACGCAATGCTCTTTTCTTGAGATCCAACAACACAGAATTTGACGGTATTTGGCAGCAGTAATGGTGCTTTATACAATGTTTCCGCAATCTCTGTGGTACATGTATAAAATATTCTAAGGTCGTTTTTGAGTTTCACGAAATGTTTATTTTTCGACGATGAGGGCAATGAAAATGTATATAGTGTTAGATAACAAAGAAGCCAAAAATACTGGCCTGAAAAAGCTTAATATACTGTTTCAGGTTGAAGTAAAACACAGCTGAACCACACTCATTCAAAATAATAAACCTCCTTTTTTTTAAAGTAATTTTATTTTGACTACTTTTTACTTTTACTTAAGTAAAAATGTGTGCTGTTACTTCTACTTTTATTTTAGCTACTTTTTCAACTGTCGTGCTAGCGAGCCACGGGCAACACTGTGTCAGATTTGACGACCTGATAACTGAATCCATGTCTCCCGCGTCGTGGGCCACCACGTTGACCATTATATTATCTGGGTGGTGTATCAAGTTATCCACAAATAGGAGAAGTTAGGTTTTACAGCTCCGTTTGCTCCAAATATGCACGAGCCGTTTTTTTGTATATTCGAGTCCTACTGAAGTTTGCAGTATATGTCATTTTAAAACATTTTGTGATAAAATTGAGCTGTTTTGCTGGATAGCAGCAAATTTGAGTTAAATAATTTCTCAAAATAAAATTTTGCTTTGTGTTTTGATGCTTTTGAACTGCAATGTTTTTTAGCGCCTGATTTATTGCTGCCCGTTTAATATGACGTTCTTGACATTATTCCTATTGCTGAGTGCCTAGCGGGAGATCTGCAAATACCATTTTTAAAGTCTTTGGGAAGCCTCGACTAGGGAAACAAGCCCAAATCTACAAATTGCAAACTGGACGTACGCTCTAATCACTATACGTCAGCGCCGGTAATTAAAGAATTTATTACAGGATTTATAATTGACGAATCGTTACAACATAGCAAAAAATAACTGAGCTGTAAATGCTACAAACTAGAACTGGAAACGTATCCCAATCTATACCAATAACAAAAAATCCTACCTATCTTAAGGAACAGCTTTGAAATCATAAAGTGACGATATCCTGAGATTACTACTTTTAACTTCAGTGAGAGAAGTTGTGGTTCAATTCTTGATTTGGCTAAACCTCATTTATATTCAAAAAGCTGTTATTGAAATTCATTATCTTGACACAATGCTTCCGTTGCGATACTCTTCCTTTTATGACAGACAATAGACATGCGACGTGAGTGATGAGAGTTGGAGCGTTGTGTTTCATTACGCCACTGTTACAATAACGTATCCACACCTGGTTCATCGTCTTATTCAGTCGAAGCTGGGAAAAGTATCGAACATCAAAGACAATTAACTATCTAAGTTTTTAAATACTCCAATGCTTTTATGGCCCTGTCGCAGGATTAGATACAACATAAGTCCTCAATTGAAATGATGATTGAATTTTACATCATCGCGCCTGGAAAAGTTGATCAAAAATGCCTTTGTTGAAACTTCAACTGCAAATCACAAACAGAAAGTCACCAACAACACTTGGTTTTATATATGGATCGCCATCTACGTTTAGTAGCTATCATGACAAAAGTGACTAGTCGCCACATGAAGTGCACTCATTTTAATTTGGATTACAGTCGGACGCCTACCGTCGCACTACAATGGTGACCCCGACGTGATACTACATCTCCTCGATTTAGTTGTACGGCAGCGTCTTTAGTCAAGCAGCACAAGCCAATTTTTAGCTCCAGTAGTTGCCGAGCCCTAACGTCAAGACCGCCTTCCAATTGAAGTCTTGACGGGAATCTTACTTACTTCGGCCAGCAAGCCCCACTTTCTCAACGTTGGCAGGGAAGGCATGTTGCGACTTCAGCAACCTCCTCCGTTCCTTCGCACGTCTCGGCTAGCTGTGCGTGCTTGAGGAGGGGAATTGTGTGGCAACTTCAACTACAAACCACAAACAGAAAGTCACCAACAACACTTGGCTTTATATATGGATCGCCATCTATGTTCACTGGCTATCATGATAGAAAGGACTAGTCGCCACATGGAGTGCACTCACTTTAACTTAGTCTACTATCGGATGTCTGCCGTCGTGCTACACCTTGAAAATCATGCTGTGAACCAATTGAATCAATCGCTTGCTTTTCGCAAATGATGTAGTACTTGCAGCTCCTTTAAAATCTGACCTCCAACATGGGTTTCGTTTGTTTTTGCGTGATTATGTGATAGCAGAGGTAAAAATAAACATTAAGAAAACCGAGCATTATAGCTTTTCAAAAACCTGATGAAGCAAATCTACGAGTTTGGCAGAAAATTCAAAACAGATGGGGAAGTTCTTGGTGTGATAATTGTGGTTGATTTTAGGCGAAACAACGAATTCAAGGTTGGAATTTTTAAAGCAAGTACTATACAGTACTGTAATGCGTAAGTTTCAACTTTCAGTGTTCGTAAAACAAGAGCTATTTACTCTATACATGTCAAGCTTTCAATTTTTAAATTTGATTTTTGTGCCTCTTCTTACATATGGTCATAAATCGTAAATAATGACCATAATAATGACATTGCGACAGCAAGCTGCAAATATTGGTTTTGTTGGAAAAATTGAAGCGATATTGCGAATGCATTAACATTTGTTGTGTTAAAATTTGAAAATCTTTTGATATCGAGTCGCTACTGCTTTGTATTGAGAAATCTCATTCGCGTTGTTTTCGTCATCAATAGGGTTCATCAAGGAAAACTTGATCGTCAAATTCTGTCGGCCACATTAACTGAAAATACACCACTTAGTTGCTAGACAATTGGATTGATAAGTTGAATATACAACTTAGCTTGGTCAAGACTTGAAATTGAACCTGTTGGGTCAGCGGATGTACTGGAGTTAAAAATTGACAGGTTTATAGTAAACTTCTAAGAATGCTGACCCTACGATCGTCCTAAAAGTAAAGCTGGGTAAAAATATATGTGTATTGTACAGTCTGTGAACATCTTAAAAACAATACTAGCACTAAGTGTGACATTAATTATCCAATATATTAGCTGTTTTTAAACTACCATTTGCGAGGTCGTTATGCATTTATTTTTAATTTTGAAAAGCGTTCCATGTTAAGCATCATTTATGTCTAAGCAGTTGTGTTGACTTTGATGAAGTGATTTTAGCAAATTTTCATTTGATTTCCACTCACCACTAGCAAACACTAACTTTTCCATTTTTATTACATGTTGTTTACGCAAAGTGAAATTTTCTGCAGTGACGCCATCATAAAAAATAATGAAAAGCGGTCCTAGTTGAAAATTCATGACTACTCTTCTAAAAGTGAGGATGTCATGGATCCCTTGAAAAATTTCGAAGATTTTAGCGGGTTTCTAAAAATTCGATTTTTGAAGTTAATACAAAACAGAAAGTAATTTTATTTAGCGCTTACAAATAGTTTATTGCAAAATAACAAAATTCAATCCTATTGAGGAGTAAATTTTGCTTTAATAGCTTCATTGCATCATAAATGTTCATTGTTCAATATTATCACAGCTTAAACTACAATAAAGGAAAGCAGTTAGCGAAATTTACGATGATATTTTTTAAATTTACTTTTGCTCTCTAATTATGCAAAGATGTGTCAGCGTATTACGACTAGCCATCAATCTAAATGGATTAAATATATTAGTTCTGTAGTTATAGAAAAAAACACGCCAAACTCTCAAACATCTCTCACAAGCCAATTTCGAAAAGCGCTAAATTAGAAGATTTATTTCTGAACCGTTTCTCAATCTATGTTTGTTGGTTGAGTTGCTTCAGTCATATTCACTTATATCCAAAGATGAAAGCAACTACCAAAGGATGAAAATATTTAGCTATTTTGAAAAAAAATAGGTTTGGTAAAATAATATGTGCGAGCAATTATCGGTTTATTATTTCTTAAACAACACATGTTATTTATGAAAAAAAAATAACCTGATTGAGCGAGTAAACTGCTCCATCCAAAATGTAAACTGCAGATTTCAAGTTTTCCTAGCAAATATTTGTACTGAAATTAAGCTAACAATTCTTTTATGTCAGTGAATACATATATATGGCAACTGTAACCAACACACACAGATTGAAAAACTTTAATGTAAACGTGCAAAATTGGCCATTTGTTTATTAACCAACTTCCACCTTGGAAATATGGAGATAGTTTTCCAAATTCTGTAAAAAATTATAATCATTAGGAAAATGTTGATATACAAGGCTAAAAACTGTGAGGAATCGTGAAGATTTACGTTTTTATTTCTGCACTAGTTAAACGAAACAAAATAGCCCCATTGCATTGCTATCACCAATAAAACTACAGCAAATTTTACGTGATGTATCGAAAAGTTTGTCAACGGTCATATTTTTTATACTTTTTTATGCGATATTCTAAATGTTTAGTATCGTTAATTTGGGAGTGCTATAAAAGTATTCGATGGAGAAGCTCATATCAGTGCAATTTTGCACTTCTCGATTCTTTACTGTTGCTGCATCTTGCTAGTTTAGCAGAGTGAAAAGCAACTGGCTCGAAATTCAAAAAATTCAGCGGCGATTGTTTTTTCGTTATCGGAAAATATGATTCAAATATTACACTTTAGCCCTGATTCAAGAAAAAACCTTAAATCGGTATTTTGCATTATTTACGCTGGTCGATTTTCGGACAATTTTTGTAAATCAAACCGAGAACAGTAGTTGTGTAAGTGAATTCAGGTAAAACAGGGGAAAAATCGTAGCAAATTGAAATAAATATATTGCCCGAAATTCGCCGTAAATTTTTGGCTCCATTTACAAAACGCTATATTGTGCCGAGTTTATTTTTAATCAAAAATCGAAACCATGTGGATTGGTTGAGTTTGATTTGAGGTTGGCCGAGAATTGGCCTCGTGTGATTGCAACTTGACAACAAATAAACTTTTACTGTTAATTTTAGTGACTTTTACGTTGAACATGAAAGCGACAATTACAGACTTCAAGTGAGCGGATACAACGGTACATCTGGAGACCACTTGAACTATCACAATGGCATGCAGTTTTCAACAAAAGATCGTGACAATGACATGAACTCTGGGTAAGAAATAGTGTTCAACTTTGTCAAGTTTTTCGTCTAAACTCTTGTAATAATAGTTTTATTATTTAAATACTTTTGAGCTTGTTAGGTGAACAGAGTTGATAACAATTCGTCACTATTGTTACTGCTGAAACAAGGCATTTACGAGCAGCTCATATGGCTACAGTATAATTGTTTTTAAGAAATTTGCGAATATTTGTTTGATATTACTTCCGAGAAATCCACCAATCATGAGAATCAATAGGAACGTAATGTTTCCTCTTTTTTCATCCCATAGGAGCGACATCGTTACACAAAACGCTCTACATCCTTACGAGGTCACTATAAAACAATGTTGCCACCACAAGCCCACTTAACTACGTTGCGGAACAAAATATTTTGCTCAAAAAACTTTGTCGTTGACTAAAATGTAAATTCCGCTATTTTGCAGTTACTGTGCGGTGGGTAATCACAGAGGAGGATGGTGGTATAACAATTGTGACGCAGCAAATTTAAACCGATCACCACCCCCGATGGAATGGGGAGCTACTGACGTTGTAAAATCGACAATGAAAGTTCGTTGTGACTAGCTTGCATGCTGTAGTGCTTGCTTGCAGTGATCTTTAGCATAATGTTGTGTAAATAAACTACGTATCACAATCATATCTGTTGTTATGGTGATGCTCCAAAGCATTTCAAGGTAGTTTAGAGAAAAGCAAAAAGTAGAGATGAATTACTGAAAAAAGAAGATTTTTAATGCCACGTGGTTTTTTAACAGATTGTTTTGAGAAGAAATTTTGAATAAAGCCTAAATTTTTTTCAAACATTCAATCGGTACCTGGTATTTCCAAAAAGCCAGGGCTGTTAAAAAATCACTGCCTGTCCCCGTAGCTATTTCTTTATACCTTCATAACTCTTCTTTTTTCTTGAACATTCCACACAGTCCTACTTTTTTGTGATGTTGTTTGGCAACATTATAATGAAAACTCCAGGCAGCAACTGCGATTGATTTTCCTTCTTATTTTGAAAGCAAACTTAAGCAGTAAAACCTATTACAGATATGCTGCTTGATAAAGTAGGAAAATGCAGTGCTATGCCAATACATCGGTCGGCCAAAAATCTTTTTATTTCAATGGCAAGTTTGAATACCTTTGTAGAGTCGTGTCTTGCGCTGGAATAATCTTAATCTCAAAGACATATTAGACCTATCATGTGCAACAAGATCAAACAAAATGCTCATTTTTATTGCGGAATTACGCAGGAATCGCAAAAAACACTCCACCTCTTTGATCCAAAAACTTGGGCAATCAAGCCATAACTCAACTTGTTGAAATAACTCAACTGCAAGAGCTTGATTACAGGGTACTGAGATCGTTATAGCAAGATCAAACCTCATACGGCAGCCAGAAGATTTACACCATGTAAATAGGCCTACAATTATGACAAGTCCGCAAGTAGTGAGCTCGCAATTTCACAGCTTATTTCTGCAACTAAGCTACTCATCAATCATTTGACATCCGCCCACAACTTTCAATTTATATCAGCAACTTCCAATTTATGCTCTTAGTAAAATAAACGTGTAAAGGTGTGTAAAACTATCGGCTGCTTTAATAGTGAGCAAACCAAGTCCTAAAGTGCGCATTTGCCGGAAACAGTGCACAAATACATAGTCACAAACTTTAAAAACTCTCGGAAAAAATAAAACGTCTCTGCTCCGCCAATTGCCATGTAGCTTTTCTCAGCGATTTCACTTCATGAAGCGTAGTCGGTTGAGAATGTGACGCAAAGACCTTATAAGCAATTTCCTACAAAATTCATTAATATTGTAATGAATTAAGTGATCTGGTGTTGTATTGTTAAGAATTTAAGTAAATATAGCTTCACAATAGACCCCTACTGCGAACCGAACAATTGGCCCCTACTGAGAAGTAGTAGTCGGTTATAACCGGGCTTCATGCGTACTACTTCTGAAGCCTTTTCTTTGTTGTATTTGTCTTTCTTCGGTCATTGCCCTGTGGTTAATAAGGCCACATGTTTGCTCATATATATGGCAGGTGCATCTACTCATATATATAGTGGCCACGGGTATTTTCGCTATTCTCGTCAAACGTAAACGTGGCGAAACGAGTTGTGAATTGTCATTTTGGCCTGATTATCCTCCGGATTTCTGCTTGGAACTGCGTGTTGGTTCCCCTGCTTGATCGTTATTAAAGCTGTGTGGTAGCCTTAATCGCCGTAAATTTTCGTCCTGCGCACGCTGGACGGAGCTGCGCATATTTGTAGATAAAAAACTGCAAGAAGGCTTCAACTGTTGCCTATTTTTGTTTGACAAAGCAGAAAGGATCCGTAGTGCTAATATTACTTGCTCTACGAAGGAACTCGGGTTGTTCAGTGCTAACCAACGACGGTACGCTTGATGCGGGAATCAGACATTTGAAACATGATGTTGCCGCACCAATCACTCTTGTATGAAACTACACCGCACGCTGGACAAGATGTTGCTATTTCGCGTAGGAACACATTAGTTGGGCTACCAAAGTTAGAGATAAACATTTGGGGATGAGACATGACTTCTATTGCCGCTTTTTGCTATGTTTGACCAGGAAACAGAGCACGAAAGGCGTAACAGCGACTTGAGGTCATTAATATAAAAGTAAATAAAAACCTACCATGTAATGAATAGGCTCACCGTTTCATGTCGTATTTTTGTGACAACGAAAAACATTTTGGCGCTACCCTCTTACTCTAATATGCGGTCTTGTACTCATTTAAAGAAGCCAAAGGGGATCACAATGAAGGAAATATAGTGGCAATGAGTAACTCAATATGTTGTTTTTGACTCAATTTTCTTTTCAAAACGGTAGTTTAGATTTTGCAACGAGACTTGGCTACGTTCAAAATATACCAACTTTTTATTAATGCTTTCACAACTACCCAATGAGTGAAGCCGGCGCAGCAGGCTGAATAGATATTCTTAATTCTGACGTTGCTGATCGGAGACCTGCAAGCCAACCCGGCAAACCCGGCTGGTTTTCCGTAAAATCTTTCACTTTATATCTGCTTTTATTAAATATTTCATGTATGGTGGTAAAGTACTAAATTCATTATATCACCAATAAATCACATCACCTCACTGTGTACTATACACAAGTGGGCAACAACAAAATATGGTGGATTAATCTTAAGATGAGTAATACCTGTTAAAATTGTTTTCTATTTTCTTTTTTTATTTTTAACGTCTTAGGTTGTGTTGCATATTTCTTTTCTTGAAGCCCCACTGCATCGTTGTTGATGTTTTTATGCCTCAGGTCAGGGTACTCATGTGACGGATTGTGGTCCGAATTGAGACTTTTTGAAGGTTGAAACTGAATCTCAAACTTGAGGATGAGCTACCACAGGTGTAGTTACCAGGGGCTTAACAGGTCATGCCGCTACTGCCAAATTTTATCAACTTGCTAAAAATAAGCAGTCTGCACAAGAATATTTTTGCTCTTTTGCATAAAAAAAGCTTTTGCACGTTTTTATAAAAATAATCATTGCTTGTATAATGCATAACAGGAAACAATTTTTATCTGGAAACTTCCCAGTGCTGAGGATCTGCTGTCTGTGCCTTTCGTCTCCAATAAACTTGTCCGAGCAATTAAACTGATCAAGTCTACGATAAAGGACAAAGCTCAGACCATGTCTCGCCAGATATTTTGAAGATCTGCAACCTCAAATGTCTTACACGGCTTCAAAAATACAACAAAGTCAGCATGATCTACCAAGCAATCCCCTTAATATGGCGAAATGCCACAGCCATTGCGGTACCAAAACCTGGCAAAAAATTATCTAAAAAACATCGCTGCTGTGCGTTCTTTGGAAGCTTCTCGAGAGGCTACTCTTGAGTCGTCTAGAGCCTGTTTTTGTTTTCAGCTTCCTGATAAACCAGTTGGCTTTTGACACGGATGATTCATAACCGATCAAGTTGTTAAACTCATCATGCAATAACATTGAAATGAACTTTGAAGAAAACAACAAACAAGGCCTCGTTTGGGTAGATCTTACTACCATATACGCTACTGCTCTAGGTACTACGCATGATCCCAGATAAGAGCATAATGCGTTTGGTATTTAATATACTTGCAAATTCAAGCTTTATCCTCAAAGCTGGTAATTTTCAACGGAGCAGCTTTTGACGGTTAAAGAATGGCGTACCACAAAAATCACGTCTGGCTCCACTACTCTTCAATGTGTATTTTAGTGATCTATCAACTCAGCGTTGTAGCAACAGGCTACTGTTAAACAGATACCTTTGCACTCCCGTTTGCTATGGACCCCTGGATTACCGCCAAGGTTGAAAGAATCCTAACTTTAGACATGCTGAAAATATCTTGCTATTTGGGGAAATGGAAACTGAAATCAAGTCTTGCAAAACGGAACCACTGCTTTTCACCACTATATAAAGGAAGAAAATTGCCAACAGCAAGTGATGCGAAACGATTTTCGATTTCCTAATAATGCTCACCCGATATAACTAGACGTAAGGCTGGATTACAGCCTACCTTCAAAAAGCATATTGAGTCTGTCGAGGCTAAAATAAGTGCATGTCGTAAATGGTGCTGCATTTTGTCAATTTCTTGAAACATTTTTCTCTTACCCCTTCCCGTGCTTTATATTTCTCACATAAACCTGTCCAATCCAACCTATACCATTTCTTTTGCAAATAACCCTTGTTTCCGAAGAAGTTATTGCCCTCCGAAACAATGAACTTACCGAACCTCTGAATAAAACAAAAGCTGGTAAACTCTTGCTGCTGGCTATATTCAAAATGAGCTATGTCATCTGTGCAAATATTTGAAAGATGATGCCAATTTCAGCTTCCTTTACTGCAATTTATGTATGTCAACACAAATTAAAGCACATTTACAACAATTCATTATTTTTCCTTCAACTAGAAGACTTCATCACGTCATTAGCAACAGCAAAATTGAATGCAAGTTTTCGAAAGTTTATATTTTTTAAATTTGGCATGTGATTGACAACGTCTTTTACATGACTTAATATGTCTTCTTCGTACAATACAAAATTTTCCTTCGTTGTTTGTTCTTTACTTGTAGTAAAACTGTAGGCCTATTTAGCGCAATTAATCAAAGCATTCTCCGACGTCTCTGCTAATCGCGTCTAAATACAATTGCCAATACACTAAATGTATCATCATTCCGAATAAGTTGTATTGTGCACGGAAGTGAGTCAAACCACTGGCTCTTTTTAAATCCGTGCAACGGTTCAATCATCCCCACGGTTGTTGTTGAAAAGTTGACAAAAATTCTTCTTCTGTCAAAGTCCTTGAAACTATTGAACTAGCAGTTTATCAGTATCCAAAATGAAGAGCGTGACTTCGAAAAGCATAAGGTTATCGTGTTGTTTCATAAGCCAAAAAAATCTGCGTCAAAACACTTTGCTACAACGAAAGACTCTTGCCAATACCTTGCTCTCTCATCTGCTTTCTGCATACCCAAACGAGACACATGGCCAAACGAGTAACTGAAGTTAACGCTTTCGTTAGGTGGCACCAGTGCCTTTTTTAAAGAACATGGACGGCAATATTTTTACTTGTGTAGCAGAAATTTGCCTGTCAGCAGTATTGGTAACTCCAAAGCTGGTATGAACAAAAATATTTAAGCACAACTGATAACAGGATTCCCTTAACCAGAAGATAAAACAATAATTTTACTCATAATCTGATTATAGTCTACACCCAAGGTGTGCAATCTGCGGTCTGTGACGTAAAATTTTGTTAGTTTGAATGGTAAGCCTATCAACTACATCACAGATAAACCGATCTTCAAAAAAAAAGTCCTTACACGTGCAATTTAGAAATATTGGCGTAAAAGTTGCTGGGACAGTTTATCTCCAAAAAGGTCTTCATCACCAATTTGGATGAACACTGCCACCACCGACGCGATGGCGTAGTGGTTAGAGCGTCCGCTTCGCAGTCGGTAGACCTGGGGTTCATTCCCCTTGTCGAGTCATACCAAAAGACTTTGAAAAATGGTATTCACAGCTTCCCTGCGTGGCGTTCGGCATTTATGGGAGGTTGTAGAGAACAAGCCGGCAAGTTCGCTTGTTGTGTCCTTGGGCAAGGCACTTGACGGGACGCCCCACCTTTATGTGGAAGACAGGTGACCCATAAACCTCGAAAAAGGCAACTCCCAAGCGAGTGCGGACTTACCGTCCAAAGTATAGCGATACAATTCGCTTTCTCGTGAATGGAGGATAAATATGGCAAATAAAACAAAACAAAAACCAGACACCGCTTCGAAACTTATTTGTGCGAAGAAACATTACAGATTAAAAACTTTGACGGGCCTGCAAAAGGTTTCAAAACCATAAAATTGGCCCGCCTGCAAAAAAAATTGCACGCTCCTGGTTTACATCTAAACAAGAATCAGAAATAACATAGCCCTACGGCTGTACAGTAAGGTACTTTTATGTTAGAAAAGTGAATAGTCCAAATGCAAAAATTGCCATGGAAGTCCTGCATTAACGATGATACAAGGTGTGGACTTGCACTGTGCAGATTAGCTACTTTCATGTCCAAATAACTTTTATTGATTTGATCTCTTTCAACAATGCAATTGACATAATCATGAAACAAATACAAAAATAAATGAGGGTCGTCAACGTGGAAGGTGGGTTGGGGTGCTGATCATGCTGGCAATAATCGTAGGCATGAAGCTCACAATTGCCGCCTTGTTACGTCCCTGGGAAAATTATCTACTGGAATTTTTCTTGCAATACAAGTGCAGCGTGCCAGCAGTAGTGGTAGCCATAAGTGCTCATTCATGAAAGTATTTGAAGCGGAAACTATTTTTTCAACATTTAATTGAAAAATGAGTTGTCATTTTCAGTGAAATGTTGTAAGTAGAGGGAAATGAATCCCCGTGTTCTTCCGGAATTCTTGGCACTGCTAATAAATCCGAAGCGAGTATGAATACATTGGTGTTCTATCTCAGCGTTCTTTGAATGACTGGGCTAATAACTTTGAAGCGGGTATGGATACAAAAATGTTCTAGCACAGTGTTTTTCGAACCATGCGTCTCCACCAATATTGTGGATTGCAAGAGCTCACGGATGGATCGCGAATATATATTGCATTAATTACAGTGTAGTTTTGGCCTTAAGACAAAATGTTGTCGGTATTGTCGTTTTTATTTGACGATTGTGATGACTTATAATCACAAAATGAAGCAAAAAATCTAGTTTTTGTATTACCAACTTTCAAAATACCTCATTGCACCAGGTTTTGACTTAGATTGTGCTGCATTTAAGTCACCAAATTTTATTACGCTCAGTACCAGACGCATAACATATTCTACATTTAATTCCACATTAAACGACAATAGTTTAGATACAGTGTACAAAATAACCTATGGGTCTGGCGCTGAGTGATGTCACACAATTCCACAAACTTTCCAAAGACACACGAAGTTGTTTATTATAAACAAAAGCTGCTTAACTTTGCCTTTTGCTTTGCACTTACCAGTTTCAGGTATGATATATTTTTTATGGATCGCAATTATTGATGTCAACTGTGCTTTCAAACGATTTTTTGTGGCAGAAAAATTCTGATGAACGCTAAGCTGCATAACTTATCGGGCTAATCGTTTTAATTCATTGTTAACACATCAGAAAACCAATCAGAAAAAAACTTAAGATAATATGTAATGACAGTAAAGCGAGATACGTGTAATAGCGAGAAGTATGACACAGACATTTACAAATGATGAAAGTGGTGCATTTCAAGATGTTGGCTCTGGACAGATTGACTATGCCCGAGCCCAAGTAATTTCTTTTAACAATATGATCAACATGATCCGGAACTACATGCAACAATAGACGATAGTTGTCAGTTGTGGTAGAATTCATTGGAGCGCTGTTTTCATGATGACGATGATCGTGAGTTCAAACTTCACAATGACTTTGTTGTTGTCCCAAGAAATATGTCACTTTCGGAAATTGTCCTTGCTTGAGGTGAAAATACAATATCATAGTGACCCGGAGAGAAAATGCTTCAAAATATTTCAAAAGGGGAAGGAGTTAAACATTATCTTCAAAACAGGATCAGTTTCGTTTTTAAAAAAGCATATTTTTTCAAAGAGTGACGGAGGGATGCTTTTAATGCTCTGAAAATTTTGTAGCCTTTTTGATACTTTCGAAGCGAGCTTGAACACAAAGATCCTCTAGCACAGCGTCTTCCGAACCATGTCCTACGTCCTAAATGTGGGTCGCGAAAATCTCACAAATTGGCGGCGAGTAATTTTTGCCAAGAATATAGTTTTAGCCGGGTTTGAAACAGTTACGTTTATCCTAATAACAAAATGGAAACACTAGTTTTCCTGCAACCAACTTTTAAAAAACTATATTAGACCAGGTTTTACCTTAATATGTTTTGCGTGTAAAACTTTTGAAGACCAAATGCTAAGATGTTGCATCTAAACCACAAGTACAGAAATTGTTTTGATGTAGAATATCCTACGCGTCTAACGCCGAGCGATGCCAAACCACAATTTCACAAATTTGCCCTAGACAAATAGAGTGGCCTATTGTAAGTAGAAATCGTTTAACTTTGTCTTATTGCCAGTGGTGGATTTAGAGTAAGGCAAGTGAGACAGCTGCCTCAGGTCTCCTTTTTGGAGAAAAACGCTCCTCTCTTTCCAGACATGTAGGACATAACCGGCGCGACGGCATAGTTGTTAACAGTGGTTAGAGAATACGCTTCGCGGTTGGTAGACCTGGGGTTCATTTTCCAAGCCGAATCATACCAAACAGACTTTTAAAAAATGGTATTTATTTACAGTTGCCCTCCTAACGCTTAAAACAAAAAGGGATATTGTGGAGAACAAGCCAGCTAGCTTGCTTGTTGTGTCTTTGAGCAAAACACTTAATAGGATACCTGCATCTTTCTGTGGCTGACAGGTGGCGTGGCTAAGCAGTCCATCTGTCGTGGTAACCCAGTCTACCAGAAGACTAGCAATAAGGCATAATTAAAAGCTCATAATCTGAGATGCTTTCCCGAAAAGGAAAGATCTTGCCCATACAAGGACAAGCAGGGCATCGGTTGACATGGAAGTCGTTTTTTAAATCTTGCATTCTGGCATTTTCTTACATTCCATCTCAAAAGTTGTTTCAATCTTCCATCAGTAATTTGTAATCCCATTTTTTCAATATGCGAATTACCAGTCTAGTATGTATATTTTATCTAGCACTGCTTGCCATTTTGTTTACGCGTTTGAGTAAGGTAGCTTCATGAGGCAAATCTAAAAACAATTTTGATTAACTAATAAAAGACGTTAAAAAATCTGCAACATGTTGTCGTAAGTAGCTAACAACTTAAACTCGTTTGTCTACATTGAAGACATAAATCGAAGTTTCTGTTTTTATTCGAAGGCGTAATCCAAGTGTTTCTAAATCTTTAGTGTCTTCACACTGGACAAAACATGTGTTAGCGATGCAGCAAAAATTAAAAGCCCGAACTGCAGTAAAATTACCGATGTGCAAAAATAGTGCAAGTTGTTGTTAACAACGGATAACAGTCAGCGATCTCAGTGATTCAAGACAAAAGTAAATGTATTATTTCAGTTCAAGCAAAGAGATTGTGTGGAATCTTTTATGAAAATTTGTTTTACGAAGTTTGCATGCCGTGGAAAAAAGTTGTATGATGAAATTGAGATGGAATGACAGAAGAGTGTTCCATTTTAATATCGAAATCCTCCATTCCTTTTCATCTTTGGTATTTCCACACCAAAGTGTGCCTTTGATTTCTTTCCGTCCCGCCCCACGCTAATAAGCTATTTCAGTCTTTAAAATAGTGGTAATTTTCAAAAAAAAAGAAACAAGGTCTTCAACGAGAACTCGGGGAGCTCCTCATAAACTCTTGCCTCGGTTTCTTAACTCCTTTATACACCAATGCATATAGCCAAGCACTTATCAGTTTTATATTCAACTTTACTTGGGTGTTAGTCATTGCTGCAAACTGTGCTTGCAATCATCTTTAAGTCGCAAAAACCTTAGAAACGCTGCATAAATACGGGATAAATCTAAAGAAAATACAACAGATCCAAATACAAAGTTCTGCTCCAAGCCTCATTTGATATATGATTCATGTTTCATATTAATGCAATCGCCAGAGGAGGGTAATATTATCCAGAAGCAGGAGAAGCATATTTGGTAGAGAAACTTAAAATGTTCTGTTCAATCCTGTAACTCCTGTTAATTTCCTTTTTCTATTTCCTGTTCTTATTTCTATTGTGTGCTAGGTTTATATTTTCCAATTTCCTTCTAATTTTAACTATTAGAACAAAAAACTTTCAAGTGCCAGCTGATACTTTTCTTGTACTCTGGTCAATAATTGTTAATTGTACAGTATAATTTACCCAATCGAAGAAGCTTAAAAATATCGCAGTTTATTTACTGCACATGATGCACAAAAAACAGAAAATAAGTTCAATAAAAGAAGCGCAATTCACTTGTATCACGAAAAGTGAAGAAAAACGGGCAGAACAAGGAACCGGAATATCATTTGTTGACGAAGCACCAGCAAGCGGACAGAAATCTCGCATAAAACAAATTGCACAGACAATTTTACACGCACTTGGACACAGCAAAAAGTATTTGGAACACACACAATAATAGTACTGCAGAAAAATAACACTAATAAAGCAGCAAAATAAAAATTTTGTATCGTACAAAATAAATGAAATTATTTAAAAGCTAAAAACACCACCACACAACCCACTCCCAAATGCCTTCCATCATGTCTTCGCCAGTAACGAGTAAAAACAATCTAGTTCACGTAGGAGCGTGTTTTTCTTCCGCAGAACGAGTATTAGATTTCAGCTGAACAAACTCTTTGGCCACCTAGCAACAAAACTTCAAAATTAACCAATAAAGTAGAACGGCATGCTCTTCTTTTCAGTTTTTAAGTGGAACAGCAAGCTTTTCTTGAAGCTACTTAAAAACGAAAACAGGGCAGCAGCGTTTTCAACCTCCACTCGTAAAACGGCGTGACTCTTTACATAAAAAGTATGACCAGAACCACTTCTGAGTCAATAACATCTTCTTGACAAAAAGAAACTACGTAAACTACTGGAAAATCTCAATTATGTTACCCACAGTTCATCAAACAACTCTTGAAACCAGCCAGTGAAAACAAAACAGCACATTTATCCGGATAGTTAACCCTTTATGAACATAAATTTTTCGATTGCAAATAAAAGCAATTTGGCTTGGATTACTACATCAGTATTTTACAGAAAGTTAAAACAAATGAAATAACGTTATTTATCTGTTGTTGTTGTTTACCCGACCCCTTCCCAAGGGATGGGGGCATGGCGAAGACCATGGAGCCCCAGTAGCCGGGCAACTCCCCAGGGTCTGGACCAGAGGTCGTAGAGACAGAGAGTCGCCAAAGAGTGAGCGGCGCAAAGAGTCCGTAGCCGGACAGTGCAGAATGAGATGAGAGATGTCCTGGGACGAGTGTCCACAGGCGCTGCACGAAGGATTCTCGGTTTTGCCAATCCTAGAGAGATAAGAACTTAACAGTAGGCGGTGTCCGTTGCAGTGTAGACGAGAGAGAACACAGCGAGCGTGACGAGGGAGCACAAGTTCCTCAGTGGAAATCGAGGGAAGCTGTGTATCAAAGAATCTAGATGAGACAGTACGCCTCCAGTCCGAGAAAAGAAAAGAGTGGACACGAGAAATAAAAGAGAGACTACAAGGAATTGCAGAGGGTGCAAGTAGCGTTCCCCGTCTGGCCAGCTCATCATCCGCGTCGTTCCCCAGAGAAACGAGTGTCCGGGGACCCATTGTAGTCTGATAGAACTGGAGAAAAAAGACAGTTCCTGCCAGAGAGTTTGAGGGAAAAGGAAAGACGGATAAGAGGACAGAGTGGCGAGGACAGAACGAGAGTCAGATAGGAGGAGAAGAGAAGTGGCAGGCTTGTTGGTGCTGCCGAGACCAGCAGAGCATGCAGAATGGATTATTGAATCTTGTGAATTATTGATCTCGCTTGTGAAGATTTGACATTTAAGACGAGACAAATTTTGTGTCGAGATCTCTTACTAATGATAGGCTATGTTGACGATAAAAATAATTTACCTCATCTCCCGTGCGTTGTGAAAGAATTTTTAAAATAGTCCACCCCGTTTGATTGAGTTCAACGTTCTCTCCGAGAGTGCATGCACACGCACAAGAACCCTGGAATAAAATCATCTTAAAGTCAGTAACTTGCTCTCGCCTTTGCCAGGATGTTGCACGCTTTTTATATGACGTATGCGGCCGCTAACTACCTGCTATTGCACCAAATCTTGATTAGTGAGCTAGCGTTTGAAATCTTTGGCTTTATTGAAGAATATTTGTGGTAATTACGGTAACTTTTAATAAGGATATTGCCATCAACGTAAAGGAATTTTTTATCCTCATTGGGAATTTATCTAATTATGGTTGAATTATGTTTCCATAATTATAATTATGGAAACTTTTACGCAGGATTTTTACTTGAGTTTAACGTCATATAAGCCAAGCTACAGCAACGAACAAAATCTGATTACACATAATCAAAGTGACAAATAAAATATAAAGTTATACTAAAAAATATAGCTTACTAAATGGAGAAGCTTAACTTGTAGTCAGCTTTGGTACGAGGCGGTAAGGCCACAAAATCCTATCTTATAAATTCGATCACACAGACTTAACCTACGTCGAGCTCCCTTTTTTTGGAACCCAACACTCAATTGAAATAGTTGTGTTCAGCTGGTAAGTGTTTTTTCAGCTTGTATTTCGAATTTTTGGAGCACCTGAAGAAATCGTTTATTCCATAATAGTTAGCTTTTACAAAGCATCTGTACCTTGTTTCAGATAACTGTACGATGTTCCAGGCCAACCAAATTGCTTAACAATAAATTTTATGAAAAAGTGCAATTTTGGTAAATGTTACGGCGACGCTTTCGTTGAATTTTTTTTAACGTTTCTCACTTGTTGCGCGATGTCCTTCAGCTGAACTATAGCGACACCGATGATTCTGTCTTCCCGTGCAAAACAATAATCTTTGACGCATAAATGAAGTTCATAACAAGATACGGGATCTTCATTACTTAGGTTACTGCAAAATTGAATGAGAGTTAATGAGGTTAGGAGACAAGTAGATCATACACAGTACACAGAACTCTTGACATTTCTGTATATTATACTTGAATAAGATTTAAGCCATCGCTGAAAGTAAAAAAGAGCAGCAATAGCATAGCTACTAGCCCAAAGTTTTAATACATTAAAAAAAATTGTGATGCATGTTTTGGTTTTCAAAAAACGTGAAGCCACTAAGAACTGTGTGCTGCCATGCAATACTGAGTTGCAAGAGACAGTATAAAGAACTTCTGATGGTAGAAGTCACCTTGGATTGCTCTATTTCATTCAAGCGCTCAATTGCTAATGAAACAATAGACAATGAAATCTCAAACGCTACCAATTTATGTAAAACACTTTTTATTTTTTCATGTTTGGCCACGTGGCTTAGGGCGCCGTTTATGGTGGCAAAAATAGTGCGTTCAAACCTCATGATGGCTGTGCTCATGCGTGCTTGCCCTTGCCCTTGCCTTATCTTATCAGGTTGGCTGCATCGCTTACGGTAGAAGTGCGCAGCGCAAACAGTGCTGGTCACTAGGAAACAAGTCTGAACACTACAATGTTGTAGCCTAACCTCGTCAAAAAAGATTTTTTATGAACGGAAAGTGATAAATAAATAAATCTATATACGATATATATACAAAAGTGGTATAAATATATACTGTACATGTGGTATAAATAAATATATATATAAGTGGTAAATACACACAAAATATACATTATACTCTATTCATATCCAGCATTTGGAAATCGTAACAGTCATACAATGTACAAAAAACTAACAAACGGATCAGTTCACTAAAGCTGCCCCTAAAAAATCTGGGTTATGGACTTACAATCTGAACGTTTCGTTGAATGTTGGAGACCACGTGTTGCTTTTGCTTTTTGTTGAAAATCTTCGTTTCCGATCGCTCAGGTGAGGACCAACGATGCTTGCTTCGACGAACGGACGGAACATGCTGCTCGTTTTCCACTTTAAACCGTCAGCAGATACAACTAAATGCACGCACCATGATAATCGAACGTGATTGCTCGTTGTTCCGATATAATTTTAAGCTTTTACCTACGCTAAAATGATCATTGGGAAAGAGCGGTTTCTAACATGCCTTGAGTCCTAAAGTTTGGGAATTATTCTCGAGCTTGTTTTCACCGTTGTGCATTTGGAACGAGCACTGCAGTACTACCTGTTGTACAAGGCTAGTAGTAGTTTTACTTATTAAATATGACAAATGCGGTAAGACTGTCACAAAAGAATGCTGCACGTATTTCACCAGCTAAGAATATCGAAGTTGCTCGTCCAGCATTTTGTAAGAAGCGACTTTTTTCACCCATTTGTGGCAGTCCGCCTTGGTAATAAAGTTGCTGGTCGGCAAATTGTATTTATAGCAGGCTACCAATGGACTGCCGCTTTCCCTAACCTACTCTTTACTAGTTTTGCAGTTGTCACGAATAACAAGTGTGAGCATTTATGAGCTCAAGTTCAAGCTCAACTCGAGCTCAAGCTCAAGTTCTGTTTGCGTGTCTTTGATCAGCCTGGGCCACCACGACAAATAGATTGCTCGACCACGTCCCCTGTTTGTCTCAAACAGCAAAAGAATCCGTTTAAATGACATTGCCAAGAACATACTAAGCGGACTTGTCAGCTTCTTCAACACCATCCCTTTCCTACTGAGCATCAAAGTGTGAATATTGCTTTTCGAAGTCTTTCCATATGACTCGACTAAGGAATTTAATTCAAGTCTACCGACTGCGAAGCGGACACTCCAATCACTGCATCACCTCAACAATGTTTCGGGCATTGCTATTTTATTACCTCCTAACTTCGATTTATACAAAACTTGTTTGCTGCATTTTGATTGTAAAATTGTGATGCAATATGAATAGACACGAAAGTTTCTATTCATGACATAAGACTGGAAGTATCTAGAACATTCTGCGCTTAGCATATATATAACCTGTGATTAAACAAAGAGATAGTTGAATATTACAAAGGTAAATCTGCGACAGTTTATTCGGAATAAGAAGTGTTTGTTGTTGGAAACCGTAGAACAGGCTTGCGCAACTCAAATCAGTAAAAAGGCAAATTTGAGCAAATATTTTTTTTGAAAGCCGCATGCCGAGATTGTCAACTGTTTCAGAGAGCTTTCTGTTTCTACTTGCGACTCGATGACCTTCTTTGTTTTGTCGGAAGACAAAACTCAAAAGCCAACTCGTGTTAAGAGCCTGGCGGGGCAGCAACAAAGATTCTAGCGAGCAGTATGTTGCGCAGACTTGTCATAGAGAGTGAGCAGAATTGCTCGCTATGGAAGTTCAGGTTTAAGTTTGTTGGTATAAATATATTTCTTGTTATTTGAACGAGAAGTGGTTTTTACCTACTGGGTAGATAGATATTTGCTGCTGAATTGAAGAAGTCTCTCAGGAATTCGCAGTCAGAAAATACTGTTCGAGCGATACGTTACATCGCTCCAGCTTCATACGACAATTAATTCTATCACGCAACAACGGTATGAATATGAATGAAACAGTTTGCTTTATTTATGGAAACAATTTACAGTATATAGAAATTGCTAGTTGCTAATTAGCCATTTTCAAGGCGATCTCCTATTAAAAGGGATCTGCTTCCATCACCACACCAAGATAAAATAAAATATTTGCTCAAAAATGATCACCAACATCATACGGTACCATACAGCAATCTATTACATCATGTCAACAACCCGCGACTGGTTTCGACCTTATTGGGTCGGCGGGTGTAACAAACCCTCAATAATAAACAGGCTGAAAAAAACATATTTGCCATTGGGTAAATTTTTGAGCAATTTTTTCTGTTTTAATTTGGAAACAATTTTAATCTCGGTCCGGCGCTGGTCGTGGCTCTTTCTAATAAAGGCAGCGAATCTTCAAATCGTGCAAATAGTATTGATTAGTATTCATGCTGCTGTTAACCTAAAAAAGTATTTTTTCTAACTTCTAAAACGTTAATTTTACTGACTGATACGCAGGACCACAATTAGAAAATTTTATTCCACAATCAGTTTGTTATTTAAACTTAAATCAGGCAAAGTAATTCAATTTAAATTTTTTGTAAACCCTGGCCCCTGTATATCCAGGAAAAGCATAGTAACCCTGACCCAGCTAAAATTCTTGCCCCGATTTTTCCTAGTTACATGTAGTGTCTCCATGCCAAGAAAGAAAAGGGGCAAACACATCAAATAGCCAACTGCTATTTCGCAATATGAGATTGCTATTCAAGTTCCTAGGGATTATCTTAAGTAAGACTACCATTATTACAAAGTTGTATTTTCGTAACAACCTCTTTGCTCCGAAAAGGGTGATTGTAAATGTTAGACCTGATGCAGATTGGAGTCAAATTATTTTAAGCAAAGCTACTTACTTTTAACAGTAACTCTATGCTCGCCGGTTCCCGGATGAGTGTATATATCAACTTGTGCTGAGATTTGTCCCAAAGAATTCCGAATGCTAGGGTTTGCTGTAAAAATAGTTTAAGCCAATCACGTTTTGAAAGAGTACACCACGCCACTTCTAAATTTTAGAGGTTTTTTAGGATTACAATAAAAAGTTGAAGTCTAGCTTTCACACTAAGGACTGCAACTTAAAAGGCAATTCTGGGAAGTCGACACCATCTTCTACTTTTCAAAATCAAACTATCGCTTACATCAGAAATGGCCATCTGGTTGCCTGCGCCTTGAAGTGCTCCGTCAATCACTATTCAAAATCCATTTAGTTCTCATAAGTTAAAAAATTGCATCTAGTTGTTCGCGAAAACATAATTTCAGATAGCAGACTTTCCAAAAAAGAAACAAAGAGTTAAGTTTTTACATCGAATGTGGGTAGAGAGATTGCTTTCAAAAACGCCATCTCAAAAAAAAGGGCCCTTAATTTAAAAATAGGAAAAAGCACCAATAAAAACAAATTTCAGCAGCATGGGTCACTCTTAAATACTTGACTTACGAAAGATAAGATCTTCAAGCTTAGAATGGGCAGAAACATCTTTCACAACTTTTACGACTTGGCCCTTTGAAAGCCAAGACAAACTTTAGTAACCTTTTTCGTTATCGAAATTACCAATCTCTAGATCAGGGCTACTCAACTGGCGGACCACGGTCCGAATCCGGACCTTTTGAATGTTGAAACTGGACCCCAAACTCCAGAATGAGTTTGCAGATGCAGATGCGAAGGGATATAAAAGCCTATGTCCCCTTAACTTGTTCTCAGTTCTAAGCAATTTTCAAACACAATAGCAAAAGTTTTTGCACTTGCTTAGCTTGGACTGACGGCACTTTTAAAAAGACCAATAAACAACACAATAGCATCAAAACACTGCAAAAACCCTCTATCTGGAAATCTTCCAGTGCTGAAAGTTTGTTGTCCATGCCCCTTATCATCCACCATACGCCTCCGCAATTAAATTGATCAAGTGTGGTAAAGCTCAAAGCTCAGACAATGACCCGTCAGATATTCTGAAGCACTGCGGCCCCAAATGTCTCACATGGCTTCAAAAATTCTATACAGCTTGCATGACTTATCGAAACAACCCCCATAATATGGCGGCTGGCAACAATTATCTCGATACCTAAATCTGGCCAAACCAGTTAACGATCGAAAGAGGTATCAGACCATATCGCTGCTGAGCGTTACACGCTTTTCAAGCGACTACTCTTGAGGCGTCTAGAATCTGTTATTGACCCCCAATTTCCGGAAAAACAAATTTCCTTTAGGCATAGACGATGCATAACCCATCAACCTTTTTAACCAATCAAAGACGTCAAACACAGCTTTGAAGAGAATAACAAATCAGGCACTTTATTATAGATCTTACTGCCGCATACGACACTGTTTGGCACCAGGGTCAAACACCTCACCACCGCCTTTGATTTGCTATTACTTCTATAGATCGAGATTTAAGAACCAGCTAAAAACAAGAAATGCGATTTTTCTCACAAAACTATCAGAATAGTGTAAAAGAACTTTGTTTTATTTTTATTTTGATAATTAGTGAAGACTAACAAAATCCAAGTATTTTCTTATATTTACTCATGCTGATAGTTTTATTTTTATCATTGCATGTCAAAAATTTTGCTGGACCTCTCGAAGTATTGAACTTGTCTTCCAGGACCTTTGTTAAAATTAGTTGAGTAGCCCTGCTCTAGATCATATCAACCGTGACGTCATGTACTGGTGACTTAACAATCTTTTCAATTGCACGAACATTTTGCTCAATTCTCCGTTCACCTCACGTTAGTTAACTTCTCATTGTCAAGCAATTTATCCTACACTAATTATCGTAGCAATTTAAGACAAGTTTTAGTTGAAATCAAGCGAGAGTGATCGACATCATAACGGTTTATTGAGAGCAAACCTAAAGTTATTTCTAAGTCTCTAACTACTTTCGATTCATCTTGGTGTTAATTGCATATTTAATGTACAATACCTTGATTTGATTGTGTTTGTACAAAGATTTTGATGAGAGCGTCGGTAGTTTGTGTGTACAAGGAGAGAGCGTACTTGAGAGATTGTAAGTCTTCGCTTTTCTCTAAAAAGTTTTTCTTCAACCCATCACCACCAGCATGGAAGTATTGCTGCAAAAATAGCACGAGAAGCTTATCACCGTCAAGCTAGAATCAACGCATTTCAGAATATAGAAATTAAGGCATCTAGAATAGCACTATTATATCCTTTAGAAATCGAAGTTAACTTTGTATCTCATTTATTCACTTTAAGTACATTGTTTGTATTAGTAAGAACACTTACTTTTATTGCATCTAAAGCGCAATTAAGTACCGCGCACTGCTTAGGAGACAAGCTTTTGTTCGCATCTTCCCGGTGTATATCCTGCAAAAACGCTTTTGTGAAGCAAACTTATTTTCATTATCATCACCATCACGTTTACCGCAAGGAAAGTAATGAAGATATTAAAATCATGACCATGGAAAAGGTAACTGAAACTATACCTTGGCAACAGTGATAATTCCTATAACTAAAGCACTAGCTTTAAATGTGGGGCAGAAATTATGAAACGGGGCAGTTCTGTAATATACTCGTGCGTCACGATTCGCTATAAGTCAAAAAACACACTCAGTTATGCACTCCTGCCACGGTATCGGTCGGCACAAACAGAGAGTCGCATCTTTCGTGTAAGGGCCGTGGGGTTTCTGTAAAATGCGTCTTTTCAATGTGTCTTTAATCAAGCAAATTGTACAACCATGCCTGATTTTAGCTCGCAATAGATACATTGCACTTAAAAATATTTTATTGTGTGAGCTGGCACACTGTAAGCAGATTTAAAATAATCGGATTTGATTCTTCAACTACGCAAATATCAATCAACTCTGACTGTGAGTTTTTCATGTCGGACAATACTGCTATAACACAAAAAATCAAAAGGACAAATACAGCAATAAATAAACAATTTGTAAAACATTAAGCATAGCAACGTAAGCATGACATCGAGATACAAAATAACAAGGAACGGAAAACAACATGCCGCAAAAGTGAGTTACAACAAAAAGGACATCACGTTACAGCGGTTACCTTAAACTTAGAAAACTGGCCAAGCTCTTTGGCAGCATTTAATAGCAGTTGCGAGCTCTTTGAAATGAAAATTGAAAAATTTGTTAGAGTATAATTCTAGGGTCGCAACATGGGAAAAAAGATGGGGAACAAAAATTAGTTTGGCTTTCTCAGGCCATTAATTGGCTTGTGCTATTGGTTAAGTAGACAAAACAAGAGACTTGAGGTTTTAAACAATAACCTTTAAACATCTTAACCTAGAGCAGTAAGCAGATCGAACTGCTATGACGTAGGTTAAGCCGCTATCAGGAGAAGAAAATGAAAGCAAGCACTATTGTCGAAAATGCTAACGGTGAGTGAAAAGGTTAGGTAAGTTGAAATACTTTTCCTATTTTTGATACTCGAGTTTAGAAGTTGAATTAACATCACAAGGCTGATCAATCATCAAGAGTAAAACCAAGCAGGAGAAACTACGAGAAAATAGCTTTCCCAAATGTGCAACAGCACATCCTAAGCGAGTGTTAAACTACCGTAGCCACCATTAATTAGCACACCGGAAACAGGATTGGAGAGAAAGGATACCTGGATATGGAATACCTCTCCCAAAGAAGCTAAAATATTGCTTTAACAAGGATAACTGAGAATCACACTCAGACTATCGATGGAAAACTAGTTGACAAACATGGCATATACACACCGAAACACCGTTGAGTTGAGGAAGAACAATTATTTTTTCCAATGACTTCACCACTAACTTCCATAATTCTTTCAGCACGCGTTTTAATATTGCTTGTTCACAAGTCTTTGAAAATAATCCAAGGCTGGAAAATATTTAATGTACACCAGTTGACAAATACTGAAGGTTGAGTTGAGATTGTGCAGTTAGAATTAAGCTAGTCTCTACCACTCCATTAAATGTACTGGCTATACCGGTAACAGTTTTGCTGTGTTAGAATTAGATTCAAATACTTTTTCGTTGTACTTTTATCTACATCTTTACGTCAAATAATGATGCACAAAATCAACGTTATATCACCTTTCACTCAGTAAATCTATCAATGGACGCAACACGTAATCAGCTTCTTCACTTTCTTTAGTCTTTTGATTACCAGCAGTAATGCCACCTTTTATCTGAAATAAATATTAAATAAGTTTGGCTTGATTTAAGGTGCTATGCACGATACGTTGTGGACGATAACAAACTAAAATGAGGTCCTGTGGGTCAGCTAACTCTCTAACCAACAGCTGTGGTCTCGTTTGAACAAAAAGCAAGAATTTGAAAGTAAACAATTCAATTCACATTACACCGCCACCAATTTCGCCATTCTAAGCAATACTTACTTGATACAAAAGTGTGCCAGCTGTTTTAACACTTGCGTCAATACGATCGATAAAACTTTCTCCAAATACGCGACCAAGTCGATCTAGATGTTGATTCAACCGCATTTGCAGTCTCTCGAGAGTGGAACTGGCTTCCTCACCAAGCTATACAAATATCATGATTAGTGTAGACCCGGAATAACCCTTGCTTCTAAGAACAAATTATTTGACGTTCTTGCGCTTCAACAAGATTGAATAACGAAACTGTTCACCCAGTATGAAACAAGACGGGACAATCAACCACTCGATAATGGCAATCAGTCTTTTTGAAATGTACTGCTGCTTTCTTTTTCACCGAATCAGCACTTTCCTGCTTGGGAGGTTGAATTAGCGGTCCGAAACCTGATTATTACAATTCACACCGCTCCTTCATTTCAAGGAAGAGGATGGGCGATCAGCGTCATTTATAATTTACAAACAGTAATTAAATGCAACTAAACAAGACCCATCACGTTTATCCATTTTCACACTCAGCTACTCTCTGCCGTGCATAGGGAGATAGGACTACGTTGTCTTTATTATCGTAATGCAGCAATACACAAAGCTAAGTGCGCAATAAAAAATAAGAGATGTCCTTAGGTTCTCGTTATAGCAGTCGTGATATGTATATATGATAATTGATATCACTAACAAATCACTACGTTTTGACGAACAAATGGTATCGTTATCAAGGTGCTGTTCAAAAATACACCCCAAGACTTTTTTTCAAAAAAGTGAGCATTTACCTTAATCACTCAAGCTGTTGTACAAAATAGAGGTTTAATTCAACATTGCAAAAGAAAAAACAGGGAACAAAAAGTTTTGACGTTTCACGCTATTAGTGTCTTCTTAGAAATATTGCATATAATTCTTATTGTGCAATAGATTGGTCAATCAAGTCTTGGAAAATAGTCTCCACCCACGGCAACCTACAAATATAAAGAGGCTATGGTCCAAGACTACCCGACAGAGATTCCAAGATTTACTTTCACATTATAACAAGCACCTACAACTCACCTTGTCGCCACCCATTGACTGAAATATCTTTTCAACTTGAACACGAAGTTGTTGAACGTTATTCATCAAAATGCAAGCGATTTTTTCCTTCGGACAATATTTCGGAAAGTCTTTCCACAGCATATCGACATAAAGTGTCAATACTTTAACAATAATCTGCATAAAGAGGCAAGATGCAATGAATGTCAACAATACTGGGTGGTCTTCCCACAGCAATGGAAAATGCAAACGCTTTTGCTTCGCTCATATAGGGAATGAAGAACGTCAGGCTTATATCTTTGCTTCTCGGCAAGCTTTGTCTGTTATTGCCATGGCGAAGAAATAACAAGAAATATAATTCTCCCTCTTAATTAAATCTGACGCTAAATTAGTCTATTCTCTTTGTGGCTAATTCTTCTTCCTTTTCCTCCTCTACTCTCCACTGTTCTCTTTCTAGGGAGTCGACAGTTGCTTTCGCCAAATACCTGAGAACTCACTTTTGTTTTTCAACCAGAAGTTCTGCGCAGAAGAGGCAGAAACACTTATTTAACCTCCACCGGAATCCAGTCCCCGGAAGTCTAATTCTCCTAGCTGTTTAACCTCCTCTAAATTTTCCCGCCAACCTCTCTCCTCGTCCACTTACTAAACTCTCTTCTTACTATTGTTCCCATCGCGTCTTATTTTCTTCATCTATTCCAAAAGTGCCGATTGACAAAATTTTCAGTATTACGGAACTGTTCTTACGTTCGCATCAATGATGACTCATAAAGTGCATATCACTATTTTTAACTCAAGACTGTTGACCAGCATTATTTAATCGTTTGGGATTATCTTTACCTCAAATGTATAATCATTCAAATAAAAAACGCACGCTCAAACTTACAGATGCAAACTTTCTCATGTAGTTGTTGAGGACATGTGGATCTGGGCATTCCAACTTCACAATGATATCAATGCTTTGGTTGAGCTGGGTGAAGATATCCACCACTGAACAGGAAAAGAGAGAATGTTCGGAGCTTTGCTGAAACTGTGAAAAAAGTTTTTGAAGCAACGTGTTTCGTCCAATATGAGATCTATAATAAACCTTCAACACGGTGAATGCATGTGCGTGTAGCAACTTAGCTCAGGGGTCAAGTTGATACTGGCTTGGAAAGACGATTAAAACGTATGATAAAAAATTTATTCATTCGTTGCGTTGCAAGCATATCTAGTAGCAGTAGATACCTCAGAACAAGTGTTATGCGCCAATGTACCGGGCTGGACAATTTCTTTACCATGGTCTTTGACCGTTTATGACTTCAACGTAAAAGTAGTGTGAAACCTTACACATAACGGTTGTTTTCTTTTTGTACAAAATGATGGCTGCCATTTGACGGTAAGCGAAATGCTGGTTGAGCTGGTTTACAATTCTCAAGGAGGCAAAACTCATTGTTTTGGCTGTAGTTGAGGAAAAGTATACGTACCCCGTCTGTTTTGTCTCTATTATAAGCACCTTCCACAAACGTCCGTGCAAATTCTTCAGACTTGTCGAGCCAGCATAACGTAAAAGGTTCAAACCACCTAGAAAAATAAAATGTTTTGTGATAGTGCTGCTCATTAATCGGCAACAATTTATAAACTGATCTGCAATCATCTCTTACGCCATTCCACATAGGTGGCTACACTATCGTAATCTAGTGAAGTACGAATTCATCAAAATTAGTTTTGTAATTGGAGCAGTAATGCTGAGACTTGATGAGGCCTGTGATAACACACTTTTTCACATTTACCAGCATCAAAAGCAGGCTTCCGACAATTTTTTACACCATAAAAAGGCTCACGACAATTTTCTGCATCAAAAGCAGGCTTACGACAATTTTTTACACCATAAAAAGGCTCACGACAATTTTCTGCATCAAAAGCAGGCTTACGACAATTTTTTCTAACATGAACCGAGAGCCCAATTACGTTACATGTTTCAAGTTTTGAAATTAACTTATTTCAGTATAAAAGTTTTATCTCAACGCGTCAAAACCATAAAACAATCCACAAAACTTTGGCAACTACTAACTGCCAAAACATTATACTGCTGATCTAATCTATAAATTCAAACACGTAAACAATCTGAATGCAAAAAAGTTTAACACTTAACGGCAAATTCGGACAACTTGTGCTTGCTAATACACAGTGCGCATGACCTGGAGTCACAATAAACCAAAAAAAAACAAATGATTACTTTGAATAACCAGGAATAACGTTTTTGTATTCTTTAAGCTGGGCTACATAATGATTCCAAAGATATTTGACTTTGAATTGAAGATTGATATAATCGTCGACTTCTGTAATTTTTTTGTTAGCGTGTACTGCCAGGCCAGAACGTAGGTCCTCAGTGAACAAAGTCCATATCTCCCCAGCGCTAACCTCCACAAGACTAAAATCAGGAAATCTAAAGACGATACATACATTAATACATACATCATCATACATACATACATACATACATACATTAATACATACATACATCGAGGCAGTAGCACTAAGAGTTTCTTGTGAGCCTTACAAACTTCCCCACATTAGAAAATTTAACCTGTTTAATTCCACCTCATAACAAGCCAAGTTGCAAACATACCATAAGATAGTCGAGTGGATTTTAATTTCCAACAAAACAATTGATATCATAGTTCTTGAAGCAATGCATCTTTACAACTTACCAAGTTTTTGCATCAACTGAAATTACCAAACAAGATTATAATGATTATTGAAAATCATTATTGCTTTCTAACGTTCCCAATTGTACGACCCGTTTTCTTTTTACTGGAAACATGCAGTCAAGACGTTTCACACTCAAACTTTTAGCAGTAGTTTCAGCTATGTTGCGGTTAAATATGAAATAAGAAAATTAAAATTTTGCAGCACGCAATGTCTCACTGTCGCTTAATAAATTATCGCATCGCTTATGAGCAGAACATTTCGCCCCGTTACCTGTTAAGCACTGTGGCGTAGATTTCTTTGTCTTCCTCCAATACTGAAACAACCAAAGTAATCAGATTGCTGTACAGCTCAAGACTGTATTGTGGTAGAGAAGCTTCTGAAGCAGTATCCTGAATAACATTAACTAAAATTATATTCATTGAGCAACTGAGGTTTTCAACCTTAGTTTTCAAACCGCAAATTAGCTGGAGAATTTTAAATGCATTTTGACGGTCGATTTTGAGATACTTTTGTCTTTTGAAACAAAAACTTGAGTCAAGATTTACACCCATAGCAGCAAGATGAGCCTCTTCAACAAGTTCCTGGCTATGCTAGGGTCATCAATAGTACAACTTGTTAATAATTCACCGGATATTATACATTAGTATACAGTTGTGTACCCTGACAACCAGTTAATTACTCACTCAACGAATTTCCTGTTTTGAAAACAGAATTAGGTGAAAAGTTGTTGTACCACTTTTATGATGTTAGTAAAGACGATCAGTCATTCAACGAAACTACACTTAGCCTTGGCGTAATGCTTCCATGATGTCATTACACGATGAAATACCACTTGCACAACATGTAGTAATCAAGTGAAAAATACATTACGACTTAATAACTGGGTGTGAAACTGAGTTTTGTATTTAGATGAATTAGGCAACATATTGTTCTTTAAAGTAATCTTCCACGGCAGAACACTCATATATTGTTTTAACGTCATGGTGTCTTGGGAAGATACTGAGGTAGTTCCCGGCAGCCCTTTTCATGATTTTTAGTAGGGGTTGCCTCCCACGACCGGTCTGCCACACAAAGAAAGAAGTATTTTGTTACGTTTTTTGTCCAAGGACACAACAAGCGAATTTGCCGCCTATTTTCCACGCCATCTCTTTTGTGCTAAGCGCCAAGCAGAAAAGCGTTTTTAAAGCAACATAAGGTCTGTTTCAAGAAGATAGTGAAAAAAAGCAACAACAATCGAGCCTTTAAGTTTGTTGTATTATGTTTCCGCATAAGCTAACTTTTGCAAAGACTATTGTTGTGTTGCTTAGCTGTTTTTTGTACAGAACCATGTTGCCCATAATTTTCTTTTCTCAATGATGATGAGTCTCTATCACGGGGCAAAAACGAATGTTTGCGTGGGATCTGAGTTATCTCAGGAATTCTTGGTACAAGTTGGTGTACATCAAGGATCTGTGTTATCGCCACTGCTTTTTGCAATCGCAGTCGATGTAATCTCGGAGAATGCAAGAGAAGGATTGATGAATGAAATTTTGTATGGGGATGACTTGGTTTTAATGAGCAAAAGTATGGAGAATTTGAAAGAGAAGTTTTTAAAATCTAAAGAGGCGTTTGAAAGCAAGGGGCTGAAGGTGAACCTCAAGAAAACCAAAGTAATGGTGAGCGTTTCGAAAAGTGAGGTCCTCAAGAGTAAAGTTGATCCATGTGCCAAGTGCGGCAAGAGGGTGATGGCAAATTCAGTGATGTGTACAAAGTGTGGTAAATGGGTACGTGGTAGATGCACAAAAATGTAGAGGGTGACTTCAACTCTGGCAAAAGGTTTTGTTTGAGAACTATGTGTTTATGCAAAGGAAGGAATTGTGGATCCAGGTGAAGAATTATCATTTTTTCACCAGGTTGACTTTGTGACGAGCTTTTGTTACTTGGGGGATAGGTTGAACGCCAGTGGTGGAAGGGAAGCAGCGGTAACAGCAAGAACGAGAATTGGATGGATAAAATTTAGAGAATGTGGGGAGTTACTTTATGGGAGAAAGTTTTCGTTAATGAAAGGAAAGATTTATCAGAGTTAGGTCAGATAAGCAATGCTGTATGGGAGCGATACGTGGTGTCTAAGGGAGAATGAGATTGCAATTTTGAGAAGAACTGAAAAAGCCATGATGAGAGTAATGTGTGGAGTTAAGATGATTGAGAAAAGGAGTCAAAAACTTATGAGTTTGCTGGGTTTAAAGAATACTTTGAATGGACTAGCCAGGGCGAGTAGAGTGCGATGGCACAGGCATGTTTTGAGAAGGGATAATGGTGATGTTTTGAGAAGATGGCTAAATTTTGGAGCCGGAAGAAGAGGGCGTGGGCGGCCGAATATGATGTGGATGAGACAAGTGGAGGAGCATATCAATCAGATTGGACTGAAAAGGAAGGATGCCATTGACAGAGTGAAGTGGCGTAATGGTGTTTAGGAACTGTCGAGAAGCACGAGGTGAATCCAGCCACCTGCATTAACGCGGACAAAATCGGATTTAAAAAACTGGATCTCTCTCTCAATAACATCACGGTATGAAAGTTTCAGCCACCTATCTCAACCGTGCCTTGCATCGTTTTTCCATGTCATTTTTCCACAAAATTATTACTAAAGATATTTTCTCGTTTTATCAAATATTTCGGAAATTGCATTAATTACTTTATCATGCAACACTGCATGTACATCACACACTGGTATAAAAAATTTTTTGCATTACATCTTTCCTTTTTCGCCCATCACAAGTCGCAACTATGCGTATTACTATTTCAACTATCTATTTTCTTGCGCGTGCTTTAACGTTTAACGTTGTGTTAAGTCTTCCTTTTTTGGTTTCCTGATGTATTCATATGATACATTTTCTTTATTAAGCGTGGTACTAGAAATGTATGAACTCCGGCATTTTGTCCCAAAATTAAGAATAATTGCCGCTACATTACCGAGACTATTGAAAATGCGGAATCGCATATGCAAGATTGCTGAAAATATTGTAGGTTAAAATTGAGAACTATTCTCTTCGGCTTAATTGTGAACGTTATGAGAAGTTCGAAGTCGTAAATCCGCTTTGTCGCTATATGCTGGACTGCACACTATACCTTGCTTTCCTTTCCTTTGTCATCCGTTTTGGTGTCTTTCTTATCTTCATACGAAGCGTTTTCTTTCACGTTGATTAGACGTTCTTTCACATGCCTATTTAAAGCAATCTCTTCATCGTTCATCTGCTGTCCTTTCATTTTTTTTTCTGCCTCTCTCTTCTGTAGTTCCTTCACATATTCGTCGAGAGCGTTGTTGAATAAATACTGGTACGTTGAAGCGACGCATGCTTTACAGCAATCTCGTACAACCTGGACGTCCTTTGGGGCGTTTGTTTGCTCTTGTACCTAAATAAGTGCAGAAATGGCAAGCAAGTAGAAAATACGCGATGTTTGTAGCATCAAGTGCAATAAACAGTGCCCGGTTTCGTAAGATTTTGCTACCAAACACAAAAGCCTCTACATCTTGGTGAGCAGCCAAGCACATTGGGCAGATTAGTTTGCAATGCCGGTTTTAGAAGAACATGATCTACGATTTCTTGTCGTGACTTGGTTTTTTCATTGGCTAGCAAGCCATATTGCCTGAAGAGCAACAAGAGCATACCTTTAGTCGGAAGAACGTAATACTTGTCAGTAGATCAATTGTGGATTTGAGGTCGGATAGCTTTTGACGATCAGATGCAGGAAAGTGTTTCTGCAACAAAACAAAACTCAGTTTCTGCAGTAACTGCATTCGCGGCGTAATGGACCGAACTTTACGACATTAGTTATGAAACTCATCTTGGATTAACTAAAATGATTGTTTACTGTTTACGCGAAGTTATTGTTAACGCGAAGACTGCAAGATCACTTTGTAGTCTCCAAAACTCTTCGCTCATCATGTTCTGGACGAACTGATTAAGTTTTCATGAGCACCACAGTTATTAATAAACTTAAGTAACACCCCTTTCATGTCCATGTGGAATTTAATTTATGAAGTTTGAAAAGATTTCGTAATTGTTTCTTAACAGTTGAATTACGATAAATTGTAGAATTAATACCCTATAGATGTCCAAACAATTAGCAATCAATGGTACCAGTGAATTTTAAAGGGTTCACACAATCTTCCATGCTCGGAGTTACGTAAGTGCAAAATTAAATGCATGTTATTCATATATTTACTCATTCCTCTGGGAACATAAGGTAAATTTAAAATCAGCTTCATGTATTTTTAAAGGCCGCGTATTCTCATCATGGTAAATAAAACTTGGACCGTTAGTGCTGTCACAGCAAATACGGTGCGACCACTGAAACAGAGCTAGAAATGAGAAGGCGGTTGTTATGGACTTGAACCTCACAGATGTACAAACTTTGTTTACAGAAAACTTACTCTGTACATTGACAAGTCAATTCGAAGTGAATTGTGCAGGTTGTCGAGTAACTTCACAAACTTTTCCGTCTGCGGTAAAATACAATTTGGTGAATACATCTTTTCAACTTGCTTTTCTACCTCGGAAATTCGCCGACTCCTAGCTGCTCTAGTTCACCACAAACCTAATCATCTGCAGCCACACTTGGCTTTGAGAACGTGTATCAATTGACCAGAATGTTTCGACTCTCTGCTCTTGTCTTTTCGAAATTTACCAGCAATTAGGCTCATTGCTGGGCTGCAAATTATTGTAGAGCGATTTTACTCTTATGCCCTCGTGCTGAGTTTTACTTCCTTTCGCATATTATCACTAATCGTAGGGGGGCATTCAGATTCGAAATCATTAATAAGCAGAGATTTTCGCAACTGCTTGATGTTCTCGTCGAATGATTACGGCCGATTGTAAATGCATTCGATATTATAACAAAACACACATACATGAGACGCACATACCCCGAAATTTGAAGCTGCAAATCGATTGCTTGCTGAACCGCGATTAGTGGAAGGACGGGAATAATATGAATTTATATTCGCAAGGAGGGAGCTCATAACTGCAGGTACGCCCGTGCATTTGTACTTCCATGAAAGACATGAAAAATGCCTGAAAAAATAATGGCAACGCTGTTTTGACCGAAGATGACAGTGGAGAGACATTACAGCTGTTGTGTTTACTCTTCCTTAGGATAGAGGCAGGGCATCAAGTGGTAATTCCAATTTACGCCGCAAACCTTATAAATATAAAGGAGAAAGCAGCAGCCCACTTCGAACCAGTCATGAATACAAATAGCAGAATAAAAGCCTTACCACCAACCAGGCGAACTGCCATTGGTGGGTACCAAAAGTCGCCTTTTACGACATGCTCACCGACGCGATGGTGTAGTGGTTAGAACAGAGGTCGGCAACCTGCGGCTTCGGAGCCGCATGTGGCTCTTTTTCCCCCAATCTGCGGCTCTCTTCCTTTTCTTTGAAGCAAGCGAGGGTGTGCAATGATACTCAGTTCAATGCCTCTAACTACAGGTGAAGACTTTTTTGCTCGGAAAACACTTATGACCTATGCTCCATAGAATTATTGTGGCTCTTATCGGTCCCCTTGTTGTGGGAAACGGGTCCAAATGGCTCTTCGACGGTAAAAGGTTGCCGAACCCTGGGTTAGAATGTTCGTTTCGCAGTCGGTAGACCTGGGGTTCATTTCCTAAATCGAGTCATACCAAAAAACTTTAAAAAATGGTATTCACTGCTTCCCCGCTTGGCGCTCAATATAAAAAAGGGATAATAGAGAGAACAAGCCGGCAAACTTGCTTGTTGTGTCCTTGGAGTTACAGTTGTGAAGCTGCTCGCCCAGCATGTCTTAAAAAGCGACTCTTGGGTACCCACCAATGGCAGTCCGCCTTGTTGATGGTGGGGCTATCAGTCACTCATGACAAGTTCGAAATAGGCTGCCATCTTTACCCTAGCCTAATTCCATTAGGTTGACGGCATGAACCTGAATTGCCGTTCGTGCCGTATCTCCATCCCGGGGAAAAGTAACCACAACATGCTCAGGGTTTAGATCAACTATTTTAACCAGGCGAAGCACGCTATCAGCAGATGGTCGAAATAGTAGCAGAGTCAGCTGAAGTACCGATTTACAACATGATCAAAGCGTCGTGAGTTTAAATATTACGACGAATGCATTTGTTGTGATCTTGGAAAGTACGTGTTTTAATGACCTCCTCTGATCAGCAGTCGTAAAAAGCAGCAAAATTTATCGTTAGTACGCAAGGCTACTTAAGCTATTGATGTAAACACGATGCTGAAGATACAATTTGTTTGATTTTCAGTCGATTCAGACTTGAAGTAAGATTGTTTAGTTTTTAATCAATTCAGACTTGAAATAACGAGCTTCGAGTTTGAATTCTACTATAGTTAGCAGCTAAACTGCAGCATGAAGGTGGAAGTGCCTTGTCACTACAGAAAACATCATAACAACGGGATTAAATACAAAGCGCCTTCACTCATCGCATTAATTCACTTTTAATTAAAACTATTAACAATAACTCAGATACGCGTGTTCTTCTTACGTCATAGCTTGATATATAGATTCAACGCCATAACGAATCGCAAACTCGTCAACAATTTCTTGAGCGTATCCGTCGAAATAAACTTTCCACGAATCGTTGCCTTTCGCTTTCGGAACGGTCACCATGTCGTTATTTTCTTTGCAAATATGCTGGAAAATGTTCTGCAAGGCAACAAAACATACTAGAAACAAACATTTACCTTGCACTTCACAGGAACAGACTGGTGCCACTGCCTACACAGCATGTTGTAGCTGGTGACTTTCGAAACCAAAAAATGACAGCGCGTCTAGCTGGTAATTGCGCTACCAGTTTCATATTTCGTTTTTCCTTGGCATGGCCATCTCAAATTTTCCTGGTTGAGTTTGCAATGGGAGCTTGGATGTTCCATGTCGCGGCGCACACCCGTTGCAAGGGAGAAAAGGAAAAAAATGCGCTTTACTCAAAAAGAACTGTTCTTGGGCACCAAGAATTTCTTTTGTCAGCATGCATACGATAGAAAAACAGTGGATACCTCGTGCAAGCAAGAGTACTGGACGTGGTAAGACGCAACTTTTTCACTTCCTTTCACCTCCATATTAATCTGTAAGCGGATAGCACCAGACACCATCGATTTGTCGGTTCGTTTCTCTAAAACGTGGAAGCACATCAAATAAATGTGCTGCAAAGCTGCGAGCATGAAAAATGCGCTGCAGACCACTTGGCAGCACCCACGGCAAAAGTTTAGCTTCTAATTTTTCATTTATCTTTCGAACGCATGCAAATTGCATGTAATTTAGCGAGCATTAAGAGCTTATGATCTCAAATTACTCCTATCAATACAATCGACTTGGTGTCTACGCGAAAAAGGCAAAGTCGTTTATACAGCTCCCCGTCTTGTATTAAATTGACCGGACGGTCTTCCAACTAATGAGATGATTTTTGATAATGCTTCCAAAATAGCTATCGATGGTGATTTTTCACCTGTACACTGTTTAAAAGGGTTCTCTGCTGTCGTTGATAAAAACCTAGCGAGCGACTTCATAACAATTTCAAGAAAATTCAAGTTTATTCTTGTCAAATTTACGAAGAAGCTACGGGTCAGAAATATCAAAAATTTCGGATTCCAAAGATCACGTCAGTTTTGGAAACCAGAAACTTATGTGATCTTGGTGATCCATGAAGATCATATCTTTTCGGATCACCAAGATCGCCGGTGATCCGAAAACCAAAAGATGTGATTTTTTGGATCACCAAGAATTAAAATTTAGATCTACCTCAACATATTATAAGTCTCTGCATGTAATAAATAATTTATTCATTTTTTATGAGTAAATGAATGATAATAATTTACTCATGAATAGATGAATGAATGACTAAACGTGCAGTTTTGCCTTCAACCAGCTAAAATTGCAATTACTTTAGGAATACATCAGTAACAATGACGAAGCTAAACATATTAATTGCTTTTGTTCGTTTAATATATGCTCAATGCAGCCCGTGTTTTTGGGAAAAAATATGATAAACATATCAAGCGTAATCATTGAGAGAAAACATAACGATAGGCTGATGATCAACGTACATACCCAGATCGTACCATACATCCATGTCTCCAGACAGCGTTTGCAATTCAATTATTGTTTGACCAAGAAAATCGTCCGATTCCCGTTTGATTTTCTGTTTCAGCCTTGACTTCATGTCGTCATCTTCATCCCATACTCGCACTTTGAGGCGGTCAGTGAAGTCGTGGCATTCACTGAAGTGAAAAGGAATACAGTTGGTGATGGTGGATAGATAGATTGAATAACTTAACAACGAAAGTTAATGGCAGCAATATTACAAAGCTTAGGCAATTACTGTTTTTGCAACAAATTTTCGGTAATAAAACATTGCGGAAAAGTATTTGGGAACTTTATAAGTTATATGTGTTAAACACTTCCGCCACTGAGAAGTGGTAAATATGCTAAGTTTCTGGAGTGTCGAACTTTTTCTTGGCAAGCTATAATGATGCAAGAAAAAAACGAAAAGCTGGGTGTTGTTGTTTGACATATGACGCAAGCATTTTGATTTATATATTACAGTATGTCATACACCAAAACCGGAGGTGCTTTTTCTCGCGTTCGCATCTGTAACATCCAATATGTCAACCATTTAGAGAGAAGTTACTAGTAAGCTTGGTGCAGAGCAATGTGACATTAAATTTATGTCATAGTAAATAGATTTTCAATACAATCTGCCACTTACAATGTAAAAGTTTCGTTCCAGCTTGGGTTCAGTTCATTGTAAACGGTTTTGGTTCGTTTTTTTACTTTTCCTACTTGCACAGTAACATATGGATCACTCGCACCCGTCTTGTCTTTCGCCTGAAATTTCAATCTTAGTTTAATCGCTAGCGCTGTAACTTTAATGAAGTTGTTTTTTTATTTTTATGGCAACCAAAAGTCAATTTTATGCTATTCTATGGCAAGAACCTGGGATCACCTATCCACTATAAAAAATAATCACTCTACCCATCAAAGAGGCATCATTGGAAGAAAATCCCTCCTTCTTGTCAGAGATTCATTTGGGTTTTACAAAGTACCAACATGCAAAACTAATCTTTCATCCTCAAATTTGATCACTCTCTATTGAGTTTAGAAAGTTGATGTTTCAAACAACAATTTCTCTTCCTACGTTGTGAGCCTATGGTTAATCTTTCGCTTTGAAAACTTTTTATTGGTTGAAAAAATGACTGTTACAATTATAATATAACTGATAATATTATTCCAATAAGCTTAAACTAACAATAAAGCTTAAAAAAAAAAACAACAAAACAAATTCATTTACGGGTCAGCTTTTTTGTGTCTTTAATAAATAGCATATACCTACGGTGTGCAATAACCGACGCTACAAGCATTTACTAACTTTGCTTATCTATACAAAATATCACAACAGAATCATCCGATGTGCCTACTCATAAAAAAGCGATTACAATTTATCTCATCACATATTTCTGAATGAAAAGAGTTCAATTCTCTTAATGCCTTAATTATGTGATAAGATAAAATATGCTTCTTTTGTGAGCTATCGATTTAAAATGTTCTGGGGGAGACGACGGTTGGCTCCTCAATGGTGATGGCGGGAACATCTGCAGGCAACAACAGATCGTAACACCTTAAAACATTACAAGGTGCACATAAAGATGTCTTCGGGAAAAAAAGAGGTTGAAAGGTCTGTGATGAGTGGAAGAACTTCAAAACATACTTACTATTCAGTACATTCTAGAACCAAAAGCAGTCTCGGCCCCACTGCACTTATCCTCGAAACAAAGTTTAGTCTTATCCCCCGCTATTTAATGCCCCCTTTCAAAATTTGATATAAATCGCTCTCCATCTCTCTTCCAAAAATTATCATAAAAAAAGCTTTTCAAGTGCCCTGACTATTGAGATCATAGTTTATTCAACTGATTGTCGTTCCGCATCAATGAACAGTGAACACCGACCTGAAGATTTTGCGCGCTAATGACAGTGATGACGAGCTTAGCAGACCACTTTGACGTATCATCCACTACACTTTGTTTCGCTTTGTCCAACAAATCCTTATGCTGCGCCAAATCCATGACATTGAACACTTCTCTAAAGGACATTTTACATCAGGTTTTAGATACATCACATTTAAAGCAACGTAGCGCAATGATCGAACGGCAAATTTCTAACGTCAAGTTTGCGGCTTCAGCGCTCGAGGCGTTCCGTCGCACTCAGCATGGCCGTAGAGTCTGGTGCCAAGCTCACGCGTTCAAAACATAGCTTGCGCTGACAGCGAGAGGATCGTTTTAAAGTCTGCCATACTCCTGTTGTTGCTTATACAGTTGGCAAGCCGAAACACAGTCGCGATCATTGTTTCACTTCGTACATTCCATACATAAGTGGAGAATTTGCTTTGTATCAGCTAATATTTTTCTTCTATCCAAAAGTCACATAAAACTCTCTGCAATATCATATAGCACAACCGATAGTCCTTTTGCTGGGTTATAATGCATGTTTTGATTTGCCCGAATCGAAACATGTAAAAAATTACCTAAACATCACCATTGGTTTTTTCGTAACAATATGTCGTAATAAATAATTACCTGACGAATTTAAAAATATCCGGGTTATTCGCCTCCCTCTGCGCCATTCGCTCCTTAATGGTCAACATGAAAACATTAGTGCGCACCTCGGATCCATGCTTGCTGCTCTTTCCAACCGCTCCTGATGAAAGCAGGACGTTTTAGGTCATATTCCCTTGATGTAAGGTTTGAATCTGACCTTTCCCATAATTCAAGGCCTACTTGTCGTTCAAAGCCTGATGCAAAGGCAGGAGGTTGCTGGTAGACGCACAATTCACAAGTAACGTCTAACTGTATAGCGCTAAAACGCATTTCTTGCATTCAAAAACGACTGGCTTTATCGTTATCCTGAATCGCAACTTTGTTGATAACAGTTAGATTTTACGTTTTTTTTAATTTTGCAGGCTTAGTTAGACTTGCTGGTTCAGTGTGTACTTGCCACTGTCCAATGGTTTCGAACCGCATTTTTACTGGAGCAACACATCACTTCCTATTCCGGATGCCCTTAAACACCAATAGTGTTTAATCAACATTCCAACAATGATCTTTCGTTTTGAAGTTCGAAACAGTTACATCACGACAGCGGTGACTGGTCAGTCTGTTAGCGAGAAAATGAAATGACTTACTTTGCAGGCAATCTGCATTGAGAAGATCTTTGCACTTTTCATGGCATTTGACACCGCACTGATTGCAGCGCAGTCCTTGTCTTGCAAGACCCCACAACAAGCCTTCACACTCGTAACAATACGTCGGCGTAGTGGCGGACCAGATCTGAAAACGTGCACAGCTCGTAAAAAAACGACCGCGGCCGGATTCCAATTTTTCATGTTTATACTATAATTTTTGAGTCGGGAGTTCACTTTTGCGGTAAACCCTATATCAACTCGTGTTCAAACTCGCTTGACAGTTTTATCTTTTGCTGACCCAATGAATTTCTTGCAACTGCATTCTTGCGGGGGGGGGGGGGATGTTAGGCTACCTTCCTAAAAACGCATAAACCAATCTGGATTTTTTTTTGGTTATCCCGTGGCGGTTGCCGTGGGGGCGCTGCAGATGACCTATAAACCAGTCTTATTTATTCTGGTTGTGTTCATCATGTAGCGAATCTTAGGCTAAGACGCCTGGCGGAGCCCATCCCTCTCCAGGCCTGGCCACCTGTCTTCCACATAAAAGCGGAGGCGTCCCGTTAAGTGCTTTGCCCCACGACACAAGCGAACTATCCGGCTTGTTCTCCACAATCTTCTAAATGCCGGGCGCCAAGCAAGGAAGCTGTGAATACCATTTTTTTAAAGTCTCTAAGTATGACTCGCCAAGGGAATTGAACCCCAGATCTACTGACTACGAAGCGGACGCTCAAACCACAATGCCATCGCGCCGGTATGCCAATCCGGATATAAACCCACTATCTCACAATTGTGAGTTTGCGTGATGTAGAAGTTAAAGCGTATTGCTACGATGTCGATAGACCGCTGTTCAATTCTTTTCTCGAGTAATACCAAATCATTTATAAATTGTGCAACTTGCTTAACGCTTAACAACAGCATGAGAATGAACAGTGAAACCGAACAAAATCTAAAAGTTTATTTTGATGTAGGACAGCTGCTGACCGACTGTTCAAATCATTCAAGTATATTTTGAGCATGATCGTGTACGACATACGTCAGCTTGACCTACCAGCCATTTAAAAAAAGCGACAAGTTGCGGGCGACTTTCATTATCGTGATGGATAAAACAACTGTTTCACTAGATTCAAAACTAACAAAGAACTCAGATAAGTTGGAGCAAAGTCTTTAACTGGGAATGTGTAAGATTTCTACAAGCCGGTTCCAAAATTTCTCAATAACTTAAAAAATAGCTGGTCATTGTAGCGGTGATCTCTAAATAAAGGTCTTCACTTCTCAGGAAATCTTCCCCCCTCCTCAAATCTCCGGTTTGAACCCCTACTAAACCCTTTTTCCAAATTTCTCGACCAAAACCATCCCAAATAGATCCCAGTTCTCAACCAAATTTGTGACCAAACCCATCAACCACGATAAAGCTCGCGGGCCTGAAGTTGGACCACGCTGACCTACATCGTCAGATCAGAGAATTTCCCTATACATAACCACGAAGATTTGACCAGGTAGTTTGCTGAGCATAAAAAACTTTTTCAAATACTTCAGTAAAACCGATAAAATACAGGGTGTTTCAAAAAATTTGACATCATTTGACACGTAAATATTACAAAAACTTAATAGTCGAATCAAATAAAATTCAACAGGTTTTAATGTTGACCAAAAAACAAGATTTATTCCTGTAAATTTGAATGAGAAATTTAAAGGCACATAAATCCCATGAAATGTTCAATGTGCGCACCGCTTGTTACCCGGCACACGTCAAGTCGGTAGTCTAGCTCTTCCCAAACACGATGCAGCATGTCTTGGATAACTGTCTCCAGTGCGATAGTGATTCTTTGTTTCAGCTCGTTTACATTTGCAGGAAGAGGGGGACATAAACCAAAGTCTTCACATATCCCAAGAGAAAAAAATCGCAGGGGGTCAGGCGAACGTGGAGGCCATTTCAACATCACATTGTCTTCACCACTAGCACGCCCGATCTATCTCATTGGCAGATTGTCATTGAGATAAGCCCGCACAGTGAGGTGGAGTACCGTCCTGTTGATAAATGAAATCTTCGTGTTCATTTGCAATAAGCTCATCCATTAGCCAGTTTTGAAGCATCTGCAGATAAACTTCGCCAGTCACATGTTCCTCAAAGAAAAATGGGCCACGAACATAGTTTTTCGAGATGGCACAAAACACATCCACTTTTTGTGAGTCCCTCTCATGCTCAATAGTGGCATAGGGATTTTCTTCGCCCCAAATGCGAACATTATGCCTATTGACTTTGCCATTCGTATGAAATGTGGCCTCATCACTGAACACATGACGTTCATTGAACTCGTCTTCTCCAAGTTTCTCCTTAATATCAACACAGAATTGTTTGCGCTTTCGCTTGTCAGCTGCAGTTATGGCCTGAACGACCTGCAGTTTGTAAGATTTCATAAACAAATGTTTCCTTGCTACCCGCCAAACTGTCGTTGGAGGTATCAGGGTCTCCATACTCGTTCTTCCTATAGACTTTTTGGCTTCGCAAGAGTGTTTGGCGAATCCGCTCGACCTTCCCTTCTGCTGTTGCTGGTCGTGCAGATCCTTTTGCTCCGCACAGTCAGCCTTCCGTCTTCGAATTTCTTTTCCCAGCTCCAAATCTGCTTTGCTGTCGGTGACTTCTTACATAACTTTTTCACAAACGCACGCTGCACAGTCTTGTTTGAGTTTGTTCGAGCATACTCCAACACACAAAACGTCTTTTCTCTGCTAGTGAATACCATTTAAACACACAGGTTTGAACGCAGTACGAATAATTTATCAATTAAAAATTTCTACACCTAAAAAGATAAACATATCAAATATTAAACACAAAATTTTGGCCTGTTTTTACACATGCTGCGTAAATTTAAAGTCATTTAAACAGGAACTGCCAAAGTTATTAGCTTGCAAAATGATGTCAAATTTTTTGAAACACCCTGCATTAATAAGGCAATTTTCTTTCCCTCTGGAGGCGTCTTTAAACGGTCCTTACAGTTGTTACAGCCATCGGAAGCTAAAAAGGCTATGTTTTCAATGTCGTCATTTTCTTCGTCAGATACTTTGTTCAAAATTTTGCTCTGTATATAAACCCTGTATATTGTACTTACTGAGAACTGATGTGGTGCGGTGCATGATATTGGATATATTAACGCTTGTAAGGTCTTCTTGTAAACGTGCATTTTCAGTGAAGTATCATTCAATGAAGCGTGGGTGGTGGTAAGTGCAGAAGGAAGACCGGGCTGTCTCTTCATGACAGCGATCGACTGGTAAAAAAAACATATCTCTCACTAAATGAAGGCCCTGCTGTCAACGCATCAATAACGCAATCAAGCCTAAATCACCACCACTTTAAAGCAGCGAAGAATCTTTCTATCTATCAAAATACACCTTGTTTCGACCATCAATGTCTCGTAGAGGGTCGACTTCACAAAGTTTCACTGAAGTTGTTTTACGTTTGCCTCCGGTAAATCTTGCTATTAACGCTTGTAGCCTAAGCCAGGGATGTGCAATCTTTTTGGCAGGCGGGGTCAATTTCAGACTTCGTGAAAATTTCGCAGGCCAATTGAAGTTCCTAATTCATGTTTCTACGCACAAATGAGCTTCAAGGCAGTGGCCGCTGACACTGTTTCTGCAACATTAAGGTGAACGCTGTGTTTTTTTGGAGATTAATAAATAATATTATTGCTATTTTTGCCAAATTTTCCGAATTTTACTTGTATACATCTTTTTTCCTTTTGGAAATAAGTCTTACCAAGATTTAAAAAAGGTTCGCTACAGAAGACCATCAAATCTCACGCCGCGGGCCACAACAGTCAAGCAATCAGCAATTACTAAAACAACCCGTTTAGCGATACGCCTAATGTTTTAGAAGTGACCACAGTAAATCCAAATCATATAAACGTATCAAGAGAAAAAATAATAAGATCTACCTCCTGGTCCTAGAAATCTCAGCATGTTAAAAACAATGCTGGGAGTAGAATTCGCACCCACATCCAAACCAACGGTAGAACAATGGTCATGGCTTTATTGATTGTTTGACGTAGTTGGTCTATCGCCGTTTCTTTTAATACTAGTTGCCTACTTTTTAGGGAAAGGAGGAAATTTATCTCGGCATGTCTTCCTTTTTAACGCTTGGGTGCTTCAGCATTTACACCAATACAGCTGAATGATTTCAAGGTCTAAATTCTGCTATATCCGATAAGCATCTACAGTTTACAACTGTTTTTCTGGTAAAGCACTGGCATACGAATTGTGCAATCACGAAAGGTTCGCTTGTATGCCAAGCCTTGATACAAAAACAAAAGGTAAACACACACACTACGTCAGCAGTCTCTGACCATGGAAAAGAAATTTGTGCAATTGAAAGCAAGATGTTTTTCACGTTTAAGTTTACGACTGCAATAAGCTATAATAACATTTCCGCCATCTTTTACGGCGCTATAACATCTAAAATTTGATATAATTTCGTTGTGCTAAATGTTTATTTTAGGCCACTTATACACTGTTTATTAATCCGATGCTACGACGTGGGAATGTAACAGTTATTTTTGCGTAAGTGGGTGAAACCATGCCCTTCTCACATATTTCGTTCTCACAAATAGCAAACAATACATTTAAACAAATTTGAAAAACTTTACGCGAAGCCAATGCCTCGCTTACAAAACATCTTGAAACTTGACAGCTTCTATTCAAAGAAATAACAGAAGTGCAAAATTGTTACTTTTAAGCCACTTTGTGGGTATTTCTGTTTTACTAGCTATTTGACAATAACCCCATTGCATATTTTCTGCTATCATACAAATCAAGAAGTAATTTGATTCGGTAACCTAATGATATTCTTTGGCCTCTGCGTTAGATTATTGCTATGTATAGTATCGACTTTTTGAAAACGTCTTTTTTACAGTTGCTTTTGATGTATGCACGTTACACCAAGAGCATAAAATGCCATTAGTTGAAAAAACAATTAAGATGCATGAAAAAGAAATACCTTACCCTAATGCAGGAATGCGATTTGCCGAGATAGAAGCAAAAGCCTTTTTTATACAGAAATTAAGCCGCAAAATCGTTGGATCTATGTTGTTTCATTGTCGTTAAACCTACAATCCACTGTTTCATAATATAGTCCACTTACGACACATCGCTACATGTATAACTCAATTTTGCATTTCTCCAAATTACGCTGCCGGCAAAAAAATCTTTACATTTATTCGGCAAAAAAATCCTTACATGAAAAATAAGCACGCTTATTTAACTTACTGTTTCCGCCAAAGGCATTGCATCACAATAACGCTTATACTTTTGTCATAAGCTACTATCTGGGTATGCTTCACCGCATACCTATTGCTCTGCGGGCTTTGTGTAGAGGTCGGTGAAATTGGTCAAAATTTTTTTGTTTTCTTGAAATGTCGAGGTCTTGCAAAATTTATCTGACTCAAAAAAGGGTCAAAAGAGGATGCAAATGGCGGAACATCCTCGTGTTTGGACATTGTTACAGATGGGAGATTCTGTGACTGCTGTAGCCAAAGATATTGAGGTTTCAAAAAAGGCAATTTTTCAATTAAAAAGGTCGGCTGCGTTATTACCACTCGGGACGATACAAAAGAGGAAGTCGGGCTCTGGCGCACCTAAGACCTCACCAAGAACGGATAAGCTTTTGAAGCGTGAAGTAGCATCATATCCGTCTATAACTGCGGTTGAATTAAAAAACAACTACCATGAGCTTCTCCAAGACGTCTCAACCTGGACAATTTATCATCGACTCCCCAGTAGGATCTTTGTCTACCACGTCGCCATGCAGCCAACAAGCTCACGCTAACTACAGCAATGAAGAAGAAGAGCCTCAACTTTTGCCAGAAATGTTAACATTGGACAGCTGCAGAATGGAGAAAAGTGATGTTTAGTGATGAGAGCACTTTTACACTGGTCAAGAGAGTCCCAAAGATGAGTGAGGGCAGTGGTAAAGATGAGAGGAGTCCCAAAGATGCTACGTCGTCCGAATAGTGCATCAAGATACGACCCAAATTTTGGGGCTAAAACCGCGAAACACCATGGCAGTGTAATGGTGTGGGGAGCTTTCAGTTGAAATCTGGGCCGGGCTGGTTTGTTCTTCTTTCCTAAAAATGTAACAATGAAAGGAGGCATTTATATTAATATTTTAAAAGAGTGTCTTCGCACATTCTGGAGGATTCATCAATGTGATCATATCATATCTGATGGTGCCCCAGCTCAAGACTCGAAGATCGTGACAAAATTTCTCAGCAGCCATACATCCATCCATCCATGCTTTAGATTGCCTGGTAATTCACTAGAAGAAAATCCTAGTGAAAATGTCCGGAATTCTTTAAAAAACAAGATTCCAGAGACGCAACACAGCAATACATCAATAAATTGCAACAGGAGCTGAAAAAACTCTGGATGACACTGGACTTCACCTACTTTGCCCCTTACTGACATTATATTTTATCAGCAACAAAAGACATAAATTCTAAAATCGTTTTGTTTGACTTAATTTCAAAGATATTTGGTCAATGTAAAGATTTTTTACCGGGACTGTAAGACTCATGTGTTACCCATTCAATTAAGAAGGCTTGCCTTCTTTGTCCTACTGCAATGATTCTTAATCGGCCTGTGCTATTTTGTATTGTTTGTTGTTTTGACAAAAACAATGGCACAGTTTGATATTCGAAAAAGGCAAAACAGTAATAAATATTTTTGATTCTTCAACAAAACGCAAAAACAAAGAGCAACAGATACAAATTAATTTGTTAAACAGGCTGGTGAAAAAAGGATTGCATACTTGCGGTATTTATAACTATCACTGAATTTAAAAGTTGTAGTAACAAGACTAATAGTGCAACGTCGTGTTTGTTTATGTCATACGCCTACAGGCATCTACAAGTGGTCAAATCACGTCATTTAGATTGCATAAACGAGTTTGCTATAATCAAAATAAAAATAGATATTTTCATTTTCAACGTTTTTCTGCTGTATAAAAAAACAATTTTAACACCTCCTGCAAGTGCCATTGGCATGTACACCATGAAAAAAATTTGTCAGGTAGGTAGCGAAAATGTAACGCAAATGCAAATAGTGGCAGACGCACATCGCATCAGCAACGTAGAACTCTTGTATGATAACGTAAATGTGGTAACGTGACCTAAAGTGCAGGATAGATAACCAACGTCACTCTTCCAAAAATACCTTTACAATTTAATTTGGATCAAAGCATGATTTGGATCTAGTTAGCTAATATATATTTTTTCCAATTTTGAGATGGAGTAGGAAGCGGGTATTTTTTAAACATTTAGTGACAACCATGCTTGAGAGATCACTTGTTCAATAACTGAAGAGTACAGAGACTTTGACAAATTATCTTGGGAAACAACTGCATTTGCAACACCTGCTTCGCTCTTGATTGGAGTCATGGAAAAAGTAGATAAATAAGTGGACTTGTGATACGAAGATAACGTTCCGGATTATAAAAACTGCTGTTCTTTCCACAAAATCAAAGTTTTTCTTCGAGTAATAAAATTACCAACATTCAAACCATTTGACCGAGTTTACTTTTCTAAACAACTCGATTTCTTAACATTCTAGTTTGCAGCTAAAGTATAAAGCTAAGGAGTAACGAAACATGTTTGATACTGCAGGTAAAGTACTTGTTTTACTATAACATTCAGAAGAATAATCAGTATTCCCGGCTGAATAGAATGACAAAAAGACTACTTGAAGATAACGTTTTTAAGAGCCTTGCAAAACACAGCTCAAGCATTATCACTATGCGTCTGTAAAACGCGCTGGGCAGGACAAACAAGCTAAGACTACCGCAAATAAAATATCACGTTAATTTTAATGATTTTTTGGCTAGTGACGATCGTCTCCACGCCACTCCTAGGTCATGTATCACATCCTCGCCTTGCAGCGTAAATTCACTCAATTAAGCTGGTAGATACATGGTGGTCAAGCTTGGGCAAAGCAGCAGCAATTTCAAACCCAAAACGTCATCGGTTGGCGCCCTAAGTCATCTTTTACCACATGCAGGCTAAACACCCTCTTTTGTTCATCTATAGAAGCAATGCAACAGTCATTACATTTTAAAATAAAACGAAATTGATTCCGATAAGGCACATGAAATCGAGATTGCTCAACATTCACTTTCGACGATGATGATCTCGTATTGCCGAAATCGCTTTCAATTTTAAAATACATCAATATCGAGCAAATATTGCGCAATTTATAAGCTCGCTTGCTAATCACAACTGTACACACAGAAACAAGTTGCTGCATATATGCAAAAGGTCAATCAGCATTCAACAAAAATTAATACTAAAACAAGGAAAAGATAACGTCAGTGCTTGAAACAGGCCACATCATCTCTGCTCTCACTTACTTTCATAACGGATAATCTGTGCAGGTTTCGTTGTCGCATGTTTGAAACGAAGTAAGTCAAGCAACAACAACCCAACAACTATCTTCCTTAACTTTTTCTAAGCAACCTTATCACCTGCAATATAACTAAACACTTCACACTTAGTAATGCCGTCAAGTTCAAAACGAAGAGCTTTTTAACGCAATCCTGGCGTTGTGCTCTACCAACATATCATTTCGTTGCCTTATCCGAACCTACGGAACTTATACAGCCAGCAACAGCACGAAATCTTGCCACTACGATCTTACCAAATGGAGGAAAATGGACAGACAGAACCTAGATTAATTCAATGACGTATAAACTAGTCTTCATCGAGCTTTGCAACGCTGTTTGGAGATCGCTCTCGACTTGGTTGCCTTTTATCTATGCAAAGCAGGGTTGCTAGAGTTGTCGCCTTTTGCTACAACGCTACCAAAAGTTGTTACTATTTCACTTGATTAATAGTTAAACAGGGTTTCTTCCTAGTCACCACTTTTTCTGCGAAAATAAACAGAAAAAATGTTGATCCCCGAAAAAAAGCTCAAAATGACCTACATTAGTGGTGGTCTCCGAAAAAAAAAGTCATTACTTCTCTCGCGATCAGATATCAACCAAATCAACAATTACTTTTTAACCAAACATTCGATCACAAGTTAGCTGACGATGAAATACATGCTTTTTATCAATCACATTGACTTTATTTACCATTTTAATTAAGTTTTTACTTTTGATCATGGTATTTGTTACTTTTTGACATATTCTGCTGGCAACGCTGGTGCAAAGTTTTATTACAAATTATAGTAAGCCTCGGTCTATTGCTCACTGAATTGAAGTAAGCCTCAAGAAAAAGCGACTGAGCAGCAAACATCAACTCTGTTGTATCAACTGCTAATGTTCTCGTACAACCAATGCTTATACTGAGATACAATGAATGCGTTGCGCTAATTGAACTAAGTTCAGTTTAGTAGGCGGCACATAGCGTTCCAATTTTAGCTTCTCACTCTGCAGATTGCAGAATACTATATAAAGTAAGTGCGTACGACAGCGAGCGTACGACAGAAGCGGTCTGTTACAGAAGACCAGGACTTATAAATGAGGTCTCTTCCGGTATCAAAAAAACATCATCGCGCGACTGACTAAGGCAGAGATTAGTGTTTCGCATGGCCACAGTCAAAAATATAAACAAAGGGGTGAATCGCATTTTTTTACTCATTTCTTCCCATTGTAAAAAGACTATTGTTTCCAATGCAAAGTATGTCTACTACTAATCATTTGCTTTTGTATCAGATTAGCAAATAAGGTAAAATCCTAAATCTCTTCTGCTTACAAATACCGTATGAAGTTTGTGTTAGGTTGTAAACCCAGAACCATGGACAGCAGCGCACAAGACTCACCAAGTCACTGACGAGCGGAATCGATTTCTTTCGTGGTCGAATGTCTGGCATGCTGTCAATCTTGGAGAAGAAGGAGGCATCCAACCTGCGGCACCAAAACAAATCGTTTTACCGAGTTGGAACAGCAAAACAGTTCAACCTGAATGTTTTAAGAGGCGGCTATAGGGTGTCCATCTAGGCCAGGGGTGTCACACTCGTGGGCTTCTGAGGGCCGCATGATTGTTTTCGATTTGGAGATCACCACCTCTCCGGGCAACGGTCTCTGTAATGTTGCCCGCAGCGAGGTCGATCTCCAAAAAAAAAAGTCATTACCTAAACAGCATCTCCACACCATCGCCCTTCTTCAGGCATCTTTATTCAGAAACCGAGTTCTGGATGCCTGAAGAGGTGATGATCTTTTTTTTGGAGATCGATCTCGCTGCGGGCAACATTACAGAGACCGTTGCCCGGAGAAGTGGTGATCGTCTAGTGAGCCGCATTGAAAGGCTCCGAGGGCCGAATGCGCCCGCGGGCTGCGAGTTTGACACCCCTGATCTAGGCTAGTGGTCCTCAACCTTTTTCGTGCCGTGGCCCACTTTCATAAGAACTTTGGTGTGATGATTGCAATGTCACTGGGATAAGCGTCAGATATCATGGCAGTGGAGTGGATCTCCAAAAAAAAGTCGTTGCACTTCTAGTTCACAGGTGCTGGTCCGTATGACAGTTCACATAGACCGGTATTTCTCAACCTTATTCGGCAAGCAAAACCATTTTTAAAGTACACAAACGTCCGTGGCCCACCCGACTTACGTGCTGTGGCCCACCGGTTGAGAACCAGTGATCTAGACAGTCAACCTTGTTAGTGTTGCGCCTACCAGTCTGCAATTTGTAATCGTGACTGCTTCCAGATAGACGGCCACTTTACCATAGAACAGTAATTAGCTTTTTTTAGCCATTTTGCCATCTATCTCCACGTTCATGTATCGTCAAAAAATAAATTGCTTATCGGTTTGTTTATAAAATCAGGTAGTCCTATGTAAGGGTAGCCATGAACAATTTCACGGTGGTAAATTTTTGTTCACGCTATTTCCAACAGTGTTTGTGCTGAACCTTAGAGATTCAAGATCTTTCAGTCTTTTACGCAATAAGTTTTTAACTGCAAAAAATATTATTACTTCAATAGATTAGTAAGGTAACTGAATGGCTTGCTTTTTGATTAATTTCGCGCGTTTTGCATTCCCGCAAGTGATGATACACCAAATAGAGTATATGATGTTACAGTATTTTCCTGAAGTATCACGGCAAGAAAAGAGATTCATCCTATGTAGATGTCTTTCTGGTTTTTCCTACGGCAGCCGATAAACAAATTATGACCAAAATACAAAGCACAATATCTCGCATTGCATCAGAAAAAAAATTGAAATGTTGTTTTTCAAAGCTAAGAGATATTAATAAAATTTTTTGATATCCTCAGGTTATTTGTGTCGCGTTTTGCTTGAATTTGCAGTGCTTCAATAGCCTACTGTGAAAATAGCCTGTGTTAGTTGTAGAAGTCAAAAATATTGCCAAGGGTATGAATAGTATTTTTCCTCCCACTATAGGTTTGCTTTAAACCATATTTATTATTAATATCATTTTCCCTCCCAATAACAATGGTGGCTTAAATAGAACCTAATGGCAACGAAGATCAGTATCAATGAGAGCAACGTGGAAGGCTATTTAGTGATTAAAATGCCATCATCCACCAATCTTCAACATCAGCAAAAGATAACGTCGCATCACTTCAAATACGGAAGTATACTTTGTGAGCACCGTCTGAAAATCACGATGACGTCACAAAAGCGTTTTCCTGTAAAATGTCAGCTGCAGGACAATTTGATGCTAATAATCAATAAGTGGCATAGTTTCGATATTTTCGCAATGACATTGCAATTGCTTTGGCGTAAACCAAGTTGTGGTCGCACTGAGTAGTTGTATTCCCTCAGGGTTTTTGACAGCTTCGAGTGAGCCCAAAAATCTTAGCTGTACGGTGAAGATCAAGTGGGCTTCACCAATCAATCAAATATAATAATAATAATAAAAAAAAACAATCTATAGTCAAAGAGCAAACTTTAGCGTCTTTAACTACAGATATTCCAAAATACGTTGTTTTGTTGTTTAAAAAGATATGCCAGTTGTTGTTTTAAAAGCAAGTGCCCTAATATAAAGTTGGCGAGCGCGAATAAACCGCCAATTCGCCAAAAAAAGCCCACCTAGAAGGAACTACGCCAAATCATACTCCAAATCATGACTCGAGCTTTCCTTTAAATTGCAGAGGCAAAGAAAGGCTAACAATTTTTAAATCATCCACAGGGTATCCAAGCAATCGTTACGGGAATGTTCAAGGTTGAGCAGCTACTGTGTTAGATGTTCTATAAAACAAGCCGGCAAGATAAACTCATCCCATTTCAGAAGTGTGATGCCAATACCATTAGGTTGGGGTTTGCAATGTGAAGCTAATTTGGTTTGCGGTTTGAACCTGGAAGTTTATTTCACGCCGCACCTTCAACCCAAAGAGGAGGAGTAAGCAATAACAGTAAAATATTAACATTACTTTCGCAAATAAGCATCTCGTCTAAACTAACTTAATCGATCACCAGTGTGCGGAGAACTAAACGTCACACTGCGGAGAACTAAACGTCACACTGCGGAGAACTAAACGTCACACTGCGGAGAACTAAATGTCACACTGCGGAAAACTAAACGTCACACTGCGGAGAACTAAACGTCACACTGCGGAGAACTAAACGTCACACTGCGGAGAACTAAACGTCACACTGCGGAGAACTAAATGTCACACTGCGGAGAACTAAACGTCAGATTGCGGAAAAGTAAAGGTTAGACTGCGAGTTGAACGCTCAAAGCGTTGTGCTGCACGCCGCATGGCCAAGCGAAATCCGCGTTCGCATTAACCCTCACGTTTCAGGATCAAACTACAACTCACGCGGTTTGCAACGACGTATAAGGGTGACTGGTGACTACAAAATTGTCAGGTCATTCACAGTCTTCCGCGCTCTCTGTTTATCTAGTGTTCGTTGAGTTAAACAAGTGCTCACCATTCATCATTCATTTAACGAACAATAGGGAGTGTTTTAATAGCCAAACTAGTTACCTTCCGTCAGGACTTAAACCGAACATAAAACACATTGCAAAACACAATATCGGCTATGACAATATTACCCGACATGATACCAGTTTGGCTTCTTTTGTGCCTTCTCGCGCAATTCACCCTCGTTCATCTCTGGCTGTAAAATAAAAATTTCTTATCAACCACTGCATAGAAAGATGGATTGCCTTTCCAGCAAATAAGAAATCGAGGAAATGACCGTTTAATGCATTTTTAACTTTTAAGATTTGAAAAATCGGTACTAGAGACAGAATAGCTGTTCAGATATGGAATTCCCAAGTTGAGCACTACCTTAAACTACTAGATATTACTTTTTAAGAATTGCGCTAAGTTTTATCTATTCCGTTTTTTATACTCCGGCCGCGGCAACACCTTCTACGGGTTATGCGTGGAATATTACTGCGTTCAGACTTGCTTTGGAGTTACTGTTACTGCTGGCAAAGTGCAAGCAGGGCTTGTTACGATTCACCGAACAGCAGTAAGTGGCCTTTCCCAAACATACAACGATAGTTTACGCAAGGCTACGAAACTTGGAGTCCAAAAGCGAATTTAAAACGCGAATTGAGTATTTCAGTTTGTTTTACATGACGTCGCTCTTCTCGCTGTTTGGAAGTGCTAACCGACTTTAGACGTTGAACAAGGGCGTCGGTTCTAGTGCTAGTAGTGCTTATACGATGTGATTAATGGCTGAAGACGGACGTCGGAGCCTGCGCTGAAGCAAGGGGAACATTGCAAACTTGAACACATGCACTGCAGATCTTTTTTATCGATTAAAGCAGTTTGCATTGCATATGCTTTTTTTGCTCCAGAATTACACCACGACTCCTGTTTGAACTGATTATGTATTTCATTTCCGGCTACCGGATACAGATGGAAAAACTTGAATTCAAGAGTCGTTTCAATGTTACTAGTAGTGCTGGCTTTTACAAATTTCTATTAAAAGCACTCAACCAAGTGAGAGATATGGTCACATTATGCCTTTGCAAGGTCGCAACATCGCAGTCAATTCGAGGTTTGAACCCACGACTATGCGATTATTGGCACCACAAAACGGCGCTCCACCAACTCGACCACGTTGCAGATCATGCATTGCCAAATTGCGTAGTGACATGACACCGATGATAGAACGGAACAATGAGAAAACAATGTATGATCGTGGTACCTAACATGGTTGGGAAGAGGAAAACAAAATGTTTTAGTACGCCTCACTGTTAAGGGCTTGCAGTTGTGGCAGATAAAGAGTCTACGATGTTGGAAAGTACCGAAATCCATTTAGGAAACCCTTTGATGGTAGAACACTATCCAACAATAGTCGCTTATCTAGTCGGGTCCACGGTATCAGCCTTGAAAGACTGGGATACTGTACATTACTAACTTCAACTGTTAGCACCTCGTTATTCATCGCGGTGATACGCAATTCATAAGGTAATGTCTGCCTAACACTAGAATTACGTTCACTTTTCCCCGCTTTGCATGACTTTGACATTTCAATGTTTCTGACTTTATTTTCACGATTTTTTTGTGCATGGTTAAGGTTATCAAATGGCGCTTCACTGCAACTTCTGCTGCTTGTTGTAGTATTGTGGTTGTAGCGCTTGTTGTTGCAGTGCATTGCGTCGGCAAGAAATGACCGTTTCGCAGCAGGTTCGTATACGAACTGTTCCACGTAAAACGTAAAAGATCGTCGCATGATCGAAGAATAAAAACATAACTAAACTTAATCAAAGATCGGTTCCAACGCAAGTTCACATGCGAATGTTGGACCAGTTTGCATTTCATATTTTGTAGAGCGTGAGAGCATCACAGCTGGAACATCTTGGTGAAATATATATCTTTGTACTGCAGAGAGCGCCCTGCAGCCAGTGCAAACGAAACCAGTTTGCTTTACAAACATGTTTCTCCTCCAATCACTTACGCTGTTACATCATTTTTGCGTAAAACAACGGTTTTCCGTTCGTTTTTACTCGGAAACATGAAGCGATCGCCTGATTGTACAAGGAACATCTGTAGCGCGGCTAATTGGTCATCAAAACTTGGCTATAAAAACTCAAATCGATCTTTGAATACTGCCGATAAAAACGAGTTTGAGGTTTAGGAACGAGTCAGTTGTTACCGCATCGAGCATGGAGTTTTTCTCACAACTCGTACGAGAGTTTACCACCGTACTTATACAAATCAGTGTTTCTCCTCAATGGTAATTTGTTTGTTTGAATCACCTGTTTATTTTAGCCGGAAAGTAGCGTTGACCTGCCTACAAACCAAGACGTCTGTCTATATGCGGGTATATGCGTTTATTGAAATACTTTTTGCGTATTTGTTGAAAATTTACTCGTCAGAAAACTGTTGGTAAAACATGTAGGCCTATATGCTCCATATAAGCTAATACTGTTGTGTGTGCGTGTGCAAAGTGATATGTTACATGTGTCGTAAAAGGCCTGGTTTGCAGTAGCATGAAGTACGTACAAGCGCGTTCTGTAGCATTTTTGCTTTTTGTTGTGAAAACATTTCAACTTATTGTTCAGCTCCCATTAGCGGCACCAGTTTGTACAAGAAGTAAAAACATTTTTTTGGATAAAATCGACAACTATAGCAAAAGGACTATTATAGTTTAGCCCCCCCCCCTCCCGTCACCCAAAAAAGATCTTGGTTACGTGCCAGCATCCTCCCGCCTGTAATCTTTATCACATTTCAGAACTACTGTGGTTTAAACGCAGATTAAGTCCTGGTCAGCACAGCGTAAACCAGGCTTAAAGATGATGCTCTATTTATCGCGGCTATACCCGCCGCTGGCCAAGAACCAATAACCAATTCAACAAACGCATATACACGCATATAGACAGACGTCTTGGTTTGTAGGCAGGTCAACGCTACCTTCCGGCTAAAATAAACAGGTGATTCAAACAAACAAATTATTATCATTGAGGAGAAACGTCGATTTGCATAAGTACGGCGGTAAACTCTCGTACGAGTCATAAACTTGGTTCATGGCTAAAGCGTTTTGAAGGATTTTATATTAATTTATTTTTAATTCTTGCCGCAGCGTTAGAAGCAGCTAAATGCCAATATCAATAGCAATCGATGTGTAACAAATACGGACTTGTAAAGAAAAATTCCGCGTCAGTTTTGAAGCGCATTAGCCTATCTATACCTGAATTCCTAAAGCAACCTTGAAGTTAGATTTGCGTCATTGCAAAATATAGATCGAGAGTGTTAAAATATTCATAAAAATTGATTAATTCTTACATAACTACGCTACTACTCAACTCCAATTTCCACCGGCAACGACAGCTTAATGCAATACAACTCTGGTCTGGCAAAAGAAAAAATACAATCACTTTAACCTGTGTGTGCGGCTTTCGGAAAAAATAATTTTGCCTAAAAGTAGGACCAACTATACATTTACCAAAAGCATTAATTTTCAAAGCGAAAACATTAACACCAAGCAATCAATGGCTGAAAATTAATAAGCAAATTATATAAGACAGATGCCGACAAGCCTGTTTTGAACTACAAAATCGCTTTAGGGTAACTACGTCATGAGAATATCACAGATGCAAAGCTGGATTTGTATTCTTGAAAAGTTTTTTATTTGTAGCACTTTAGCGCAGTAGCACAAGGAAAACGCCTTTTATTTGAACATGAATTTCTGACTGCGAGCAAAGATACTCTTCCAAGGTACTACAAATAGAAAATGTTTTCAAGATGACAAATCCAGCTTATTACGTATGAGGTCCTCATGACGTAATTGCCCTAAATAAACATACAGATCGAAACAGGCCTGTTGGCATCTGTTATAATTTGACTAGAGCCCTTTCAAAACTCGTCTATCAGACACAAGTTAGGGGAGCTCTGTTTCTAGTCGTTCCCGGCTATCTATGAGCAAAAGGAGACTGAACTGTCTTCTACGTTTAGTCGGCTGGGATGGACACGTTTTATCAACTGCTTACCACTGCCCGAGCCACATTGAGCAGTTTAACAAGTGCTCACCCTGCCCGCAGCGAGCAATAAAGGTAAACATGAATACAAACATTTTCTTTAGGCTACTTCGCTAAGTACAAACGGCGTACTTTTAGTCCTGAAGAATTCAAATGGTTTTATGGTATCTATTAATGATAAAGTAGTTGACTCAAACAACCACCACAATTATCAACTGTGCAGCACGCTATTAAAATACCATATATATAGTACAAACGTACAACTGGGTTCCATTTAAAAGCACTATACATGTAAGGGCAACCTGCAATGCTCTTGTCTGTTATGCAATCTTAGTCTATTGAGAAACGAAGTACCCAATCTCCATCTTTGAAAGATGGTCGTTTCTGCCTATATGAAGATATTATCGAAGAACAGAACATTCTAGCATGCACCGCTAACCAACATGATAAATACGGATGCAAAAGCAATTTTCTCGGAGGTACTAATAAACGTAATAATGAACTATTGCACGCCTCTAGTGTGAGCCCTGTGCGAACAGAATTTATAAATATCTTAATTTATTAAACATGAAATCTAATTGGCAATAGAGTGACGTCACTTTGAATTAATTATAAATCAGATGGCGATGAACACGGGTAAACTAGCTATCAATCAAGAATGTGCAATAGCCATGTTGTTGATGAAAAAAACAGTGATAAAGCTATTCATACCGCGCGATAATGCAATGATGTTTCTCGTATATTCCAGCGTATTGAAGAGTTACAAACGTTGCTCATACGGTGAATGTCCAATATTTCATCAAGCCATTGCTAGTATGCGATTCCCACAGGTCTTTTTTTGACCAATATCGCGTCGATTATGAAAATCTTATAAAGCGGATTGCGCACGAACTCTGCAGTCCACCAGTTTTTTGAAGTACAAGATTTCATCGGGCAATCAATTGCACACAAAAAGATGGTGTTAAACTTTAACGCAGCCTTAGTAAAAGACAAACCAATAAAGCTTTTGCGAGACTTCACCAGCGCAAATTTCATTCGCAAGGAATATTGCTAAAAGCTTTATTTTGTCATCTACCGCTATTGAGTGTAATGTCCGAACACCTTTTAGCAAAACAACTTTTTGTGAGTTCTGTGCCACTTCTTAAGTCTTTGAACCAATCTAATATCACTAGATATGAAAAATAAAAAATGTTAAGTTTGCACTTTGACGCTGTAGTGAGCTTTAAATCGTGTTCAAAGGTAACCGTAACAATGATCGACTTTAACAAGATAAAGAATAGCCACATTGTGTCGTAAATGTTACGGAATTTGTATTTGCATCTATAACTCGTTCGAAATATTTTGCTCAAGTTTCGCAAACCTGTATCATACAGAAACTCAATGGTCACATCTTTTTTGCGTCTTTCACGCAATTTTCTAATTGCTTGATTTCAACTCTTTTGTTTAATTAAAATCACGTGTAAATTATGTAACTTACAAGTTTTTCGCAACAGAGCAAAAAACAACCACTTACAAAAACGTATTTCGCAAACTCTTCCATTTTTTATTGCACTATTTTTTGACAAAAACGTTTGTTAGTCCAATAACTCCAATTACTAGTTGTGGTGATGCAGTGTTTTGCCGATTATTGAAAGTTATCATTTTGTAACAAGCGCATCTACTGGAATTAACTCTTTGTTGTCTCTCATCGTTCTTGGGTCATAGATACGGTGAAATAGTATCCAGTTTGACATTGAGCCGATCCACATGTCCAAAAAAGCATTCGTCTTTTTCTAATTAAGGCCAGGCTATAACAACCATAAGCTTTCGATATTTGCGTCCACATGTCTGAAATAGCTTTTAAATGCCACAGATTTTTATTTTTAATGTGAAATGAGACTTCTTTCTGATAATAAATCAAGTTTCTAGAGAAGAGTTTGTCTTGCTAAATTAAATTGATGGAGCGAAACAACGCAAGACAAAATTTGGCGTTGGATAGTTTTGGAAACTTCGATGCATGAGAAAACTTAAAAAACTTAAGATACTGATCATACCTCATCCCATTATTCTACCACCAATCTCTAACAATTTAATCGACTAAAATATTAATGCGATTTGGAACACTATGAAGAGTACAATCATTTGAAATAAGATAATTTTCAGAAGAGCAAGTTTTTTCAATTAAGGCAATTTCTCGGCAGTAAACTTGAGGGGCGTAGTTTTTGTACGAGTTCTAAATACGAAGAGTTAGTTTCATATTCGTAATTCTTATATCAATAAAAAGTCAATTTTTTTCATATTAATAGAGTCAATATTTTGTAATTAACACTGTTAGTCAAAATGCTTCTTTCGTATTAGTGAGAAAAACTGATAACTGTGGTAAGTATGTTAACTAGCTCAACTTTTTAGCTATAACTTGCAACATTTGCCAATTCTTTGTACGATAGTACACATCGCTACTTGTTACAATATAAAGATTGTCTTAAAATCATCTGGAACTCTATCTGGCATACAATATCTAAATGTTCTAGTTGGAAGCCTAGAAACACGTCACGTCAGTTATTTGTACGACTGTCAAGCTCTACTGAGTGCAACAAATAGCAACAGCACATTGCTCAAGCAGTCGCTGATGCTGTTCGATCTCTGGGAATCGACAACACATCATTCTGTCTTTTATTGTCTGATGCTGCAAAACATATGGTGGCTGCAGGCGCAATACTAAAATCTCTGTATTTTCAAAAATCTCTTTTCTGCCCACAATCGCTTCAGTAGAAAGCGGTTTTTATGCTGCGAAAGATACTAGCTAAGGACCTCAACTTCAAGGTCAAAATGTAAAACAGAACATGATTCCACATTTCAATTCTTGCACCTGGTAATGGAAGAGTCGGTTGCTTATATAAGGCGCGCGTATTGCAAGTTTTCGTTAATTAAAGCTTAGTCTTAAAATAAAAACTCAAAAAAAATTAAATTATTGAGTCAAATTTTTATTTGGTCAATCAAGCTAAATTTTTGAATTTTCGTGTTAAGTCAATAAAAACTTGCCATGGTAATCAGTCACTCAACAAAGTTGCTGTTATGCTGCTAAACCAATATAGCGACACAGCTAGAACGGTTTATAGGCTTAGGACGCGAAATTAAGGTATTACTGTTTAGTCATATTTGTGATTTCTTTTATTGGTTGTAAACTACACTACAGTAAAACAAGCCTACCCCCATCAAATGCGTTTGCAATAAGCCTATCTTTCATAAGCTTAGCTTCCTATATTAAAACTTCAATTTGATGAAATATTACTCTTGTTGCTTAAATTTAGTTGCAAACCTCTACTTATGCACCGTCAGTAAAAACATTGATACAGAATTATGAAAAGCTAAGACTGCTGCTCTTACAGCCCAAAAAAGCCCACAATTGTTGCTTCTATAACCACCTATTAGACTGGATCCAAAAGAGCTGCAATATCACGGGCATTCGGACCTTACTTTCGGCGACACAGCAAAAAATACGGCTTTAGGATCTGAGGATTTTGGACATGCGGATTGGCTCGTTGAAAATCCGATCGAGATTATTTACAGGAAAGCAGCTGTTCCAAACGAAACAGCCGTGACTGAAAAGGTAACCCACACATACGTCATTTTCCTTCAGTCCATGCAGCAACTCACCGTTGTCAGTTTGAGTCGTACTTTGTTGAAAGCTCTTATCCAACGAAATTTAGCAGGATTAACTGGCCCGTCTCCTCCACCATCACTAGGCCCAAACCCGTACCCTTCTTCATGGGGAGAACACTGTCCATCCTTATTCGGAAGACCTAATCAAGTAGAGTAATATTTTCAACGCAACCACAAGATGGTTTTGACTGGGAGTAAAATCCATCAGCATAGATCAGTAGTTAAAAGCAGTTCAACGAATTTATGACAAACTGTCAAAATATTCAAAAAAGAGATAATTATTTTGTTTGGGATGACCAAAACGAGTAATCTCTTTAGTTATTTATTACACTGTCAATGCAAAGTTTGATTTTTGTCGGCAGTTAAAGCCCAATTTATGATGCAATAACTGTGCCTTCAATCCCTTGATGGCTACGTCTAGTGCAGTTGGCAAAGTCACCTTCCCCTGCATGGTTGCGTAAGCTTGCGACGGTAATGCGTTGTACTAACAGTCCTGACGATTACGAACCGACTCTATACTTAATGATGTTGCAGTATTGCCGACAAAAACTCTGCGTGAGAGAAATACGTGACAAAACAAAAAGCTTTAAAATATCGCGCATCTTTCACAATATGCAGTCAACTTTCTTCGCTTTACTGTTTTTTTAGTTTGCTACATTCATGAAAGGAAATTGCAGCTATATTGCAATGCGATCTTTTGGTCTTAAACTTTGCCAATGAAATGATTGAAGAATCATGGACAAAAATGTCTCCACAAATTCAACTCACCCTGTCTATCTGTCGCAACGGCATTGCCTGCAAACGGCCGGTGGCTTCTTTCTGCTTCAGTATCACTGCAAAAACAGCAGAATCAAAATGAGCATTGTGAAAACCTTCTCGACGTTTCTTCGCGTCTTATGTAAAAAGTTAAATCGTCATTATGACAATCAATCAATCAAGTCGAAAGGAATAGTGAAATGCAGCGAAAACCAGAATAGTTGACCATCCACGGTTCGAAGTTAGATGGTTTCCCGTGCTTTACCAGGTTAGAAGAGTAAAGCTGTTCACCCAGCAAGTCGTGAAAGACGACGTTTGGGTACCCAAAAATGACAGTCTACCTTGTTGGTGATGGGGTTACCAGTCAGTAATTTGAATTTATCACTGTCGAAATGGGCTGCCGCTTTTCCCCTAGCCTAATGTAATTAGATGTGTGGCATGAATCTAGAAAATCGTTTCATGCCGTGACTTTTTCCCAAAAAACAGGAGGAGTAACCGCAATGACAGCACGTTCGGTGGTCGCGACAGAGGCAAAAAAACAACGAGCGCAACTGCTAACCGTCCACACTGTTTTACCCATCAGGTCTTATCAGCCCAGCAACTGGCCAATGCTCTGATGAGACCAGAAAGGCCAAAACAGAATAAACTGCTTGCAACAATCTTTCCGAATTTGAAAGAAACATTGCAGACTTTTAGTTAATTTACGGCCAGTACCCAGGTAGACAAACTTAGTATTTTTGTGGTCGCTTAAAAGTATAAAGATGCCTTTATTTGACATCAATTTGCTGAGTGAGAAGTTTCGGTTTTTGGAGATCAACTTTCTGAAGGCAAAACTTACTCATCTTGTATGCAAACTGAGGTTTTGTTCTGTTCATGTAAAGGTGATGATCACCGTTGTTTTTGGACATCAACTTCAAATCAAATGCGAGAAATATGTGCATGGCCACACACCCTATTACTTGCAGCCACAGTTTGTGCACCCTCGAACTTCACTTATTCCCTAAAGTAAATCGCTGATCTCACGTATAAAAATAATTAAACTTTTGTAAGGAATACACAGGTCTGCGCGAATGTGACAGTGATCTCACTAATGGAATGAACGTCTACCACCGTTTCACTGCATCGCAAAGAAGAGTATGTAATTCCTGAAATACCTTTAAATTTGTCATTGATTGAATGTTTTTTGTAACTCAAACTACATGACAAATTGAGCAAACATTTTCAGTAATACGTTGACCTCGACAAAGTTCACAAAAATTATCTACTACCTCTAATTTAATGCGTTGTTTTGAGTTAAAAAAAACGCTCAAACAATGATAAATAAAGTGGCGCTCAAGCAACTATACGCTTGAGGTATAAAAAAACCGCTTCCCATCCAAAGTTATGAGAAAACAAAAGCTCGCACAGTTCGTAATAGCAAAAACCCACACAAGTATTAGGCACGTGACCTTTCAATTGTAACAATAGCGATATACGATAATGAACTATTGACGCTGATTAAAGGCGGCGGCTTTAATTTTTGTTTAAATAAGTAATAAAGTCAAATCGTTTAAACGTAATTTCAAATTGCATTACGATAAAAATTGAATTAAACCAGACGGTGGCATTATAAAGATTCGATTGACGACAAGAGCTCGCTTAGTTTTGAATAACAAAATTACAAATGTCTTACACTAAACCGCACAACTGGGTGCAAAATACGACTTTGTGCAAGCTACAGTTAACAAAAGTACGGGTATTTCAAGGGTACTTTTTTGGCAACTGAAGACAAGCAAACATCACTTGAAATCTTTCTATTATCATTTCAAATTTGTAGTGCTTTTTAATGTTTATTTTTTCTCTTTTCTCGTATTGTTGACCTAATTAATTTAGTTCACAGCTCCCCAAGCAACATATTTACTTCGTAAGCATTCTGATAAATCAGTGCTTCCAAGCCCATTGGACAAGTTTTTGTTTTCTTTTCTTGTTTTTCAAGTTTGACCAATAGACCACTTTCTCCTTTTCGCCTAAATTCTAACGTGTGAATCGGCTTGGCAATGAACAACCACTAATAGCCAGAAGGGAAGGGCAAGAAAATTAAAACAGCAGACATCAAAATTTGGAATCAAACAATGCGCGCAGGTAACGACATCATTCGTGCAATTGTCAGAAATTTCGTTTCGAAATTTTTCCATCGTCAGCAAAATATCTCAGCGTGACGAATATCTTAAAGGTGCTTGTGATCAAAATGCAAGGTTCCAACAGTACTCGCACCTCGAAAGTAGGACTGAATGTATTTGATCAATGGAATCGTGATCACTTTTCCATGACCGGAAGTTAAAAATACAGTACCAAACAAAAGTAACGTTGAAGTGTCCTCCAGGCTAAAGGCCGATCAGCAGTATCTGAATCGATATTTTATGTTTAAAGGTCGTAAAAACAGCAGCCCTCGACATATCACGATCACCAGTTTAAATCGTAAGCGAGGCTGATTCAGTGCCGAGTCGCGCACATTGCTCTGTTAGCTTAAGTCTCGGCGACCACGTTGACTTTTCGTGATAGAAACATCATTTAACCATTTACCAAGCGTGGCCACGACTCAAGCACGATGGGCTGTCAGGCCTTGCTTGATAAGCAAGGCATACAAGCAGTTCGTTCTATCAATATCAACCTCAGCCTTCACCCAGCTACTATACCTTCCAATTTCGGCAGAATGTATTCGTTCTGAAGCACGGGATTCAGTTTCGGATCCAACATCAGGATTATAAGATTCATCGGTATTCGAAGCCAAAGAATTGCTCCTGTAGTCCGAATTTTTCTCCTACGCAAAAAAATAATGTTTTGAAAGATTTTTGTTGGTTGTATAAACCTTTGAGATAGCTTTGAAAAAAAGTTACGTGAAGTTTCCATTGGTAGCAGCATAGAGACAAATAAAAAGAGCGAGAAAAAGCAGGCTTATTGATTCTGCAACAAGTTGTGACAGGCTTGTTTAAAATCGCTCTATTGGTAGATTCTTGATAGGCAAGAATAGAGGCGTTCACAAAACGAAATTTCGTTTCGAAATTTTTCCATCGTCACTCATCTGTGACGTTGTCCTCCTTCAAAAGTACATGTGACGATGGTAAAGGGCCGCTCGAGGTGTTCAATGCAGCTCGCGTGTAAAGCATGTTTGTCACATGGAATGAGTCCAACCTTTCACGGTTTCATTTCGAGCGCATAACGAAACGAAACATTTGACTAAGTTAATCCGAAACGAAACCAAAACAAAGCAATTTTGCGTCAAAACAAAACGAAATATTTTAGTGTCGAACATCCCTACACACAAAGCGTTAAATTCACTATACTTCTCGTTTGATGCAATTATATTTCCCAATGAGAAAGTCGCAAAAAATTGTGGGCAAAACAGCTTCTTATATTAAAATGTTTTCAGTTTTGAAGTTATTGACGTTGCGCATTCCTATTGTCTAGAGCCAGCAAGCCGCTGGCGAATTATTCTATCACATTCAAAGTAGACCTTCAGAGTTTTCGACGTTCTTAACCTGCATTACGCGTTCACGCACATACGCCCACGCCTTGTTCGCTGTCTTCAGTTAGATTAAAAGCCACCGCAGTAAATAGATTACTCGGCCCAAGCACCAGCCTACCACAGAAAGGTGGAGGATTACAGTAAAGTTCCTTTTCCGAGAAAACAGCAAGCAAACTTGCTTTCTTTTTCTTCACCCTATCCTTTTCGCGTTGAGCGACAAAAAACTTCGGAAAACCGACTTGGTTAAAGTTTTGAACTCCTTACCAGATATCTTAACTAAGCCACAAAAGACTTCCACAGCACCAGAACGACTCTTGCTATAATTTCCATCCAAGTGAAGTTACATTTCGTTATTTTCTTAAGTACAAAAGGACCATTGGTTATTCTTTTAATGCTCTTTGAAGAGTCTCTTTTGAATAATTTATCGGTTTTTGGACGTGTGTCAAAACAAAGTCAAAAATTTTACTATCGCAAAATTCAATAACTAGCCCAACACAAAGAGATTTGCCGTGATTAAAGCAAACCAAACATCTTTAAGACGTTGACGCTTTCATTTACCCTGTCTGTGACACCAGCTGTTTGCTCGTTAATCGGTTTGTGACCATTACTAGAGTTACCGCACATGCTATCGGCGAAAGGTTTAGTTATCGTGTCAATGAGGGGCTTCGAATGCTCCGAATCAACAAAATGGAACGCTATGATGAAATACAACTATTTTTAGTGCCAAACTGTTGCTTTCGTTTATAACGTTATTTGCTTTTGGATCAGCTATTTGTTTGCTAATCATCACATAGACTGGGTCACCGCAATGGTGGGAGACTAACCCAACCCGCTACTTGTTTGCAACCTAAACATGGAGGTATCCACTAGGTGGCTTACATCAGGACATAACAAGCAAAATTACTTTTTTCGCACAATTCCTTTCGTTTTAAACGTGAAGCAGAGAAGCTGCAAATACCGTTTCAAATTTTTTTGGTATGACTCGATAAGGGAATTGAATCCAGGCCTACCGACTACGAAGCGGACGTTCTAATCATTGCATCACTTTGTCAGATAGTTGTAATCATGACCGAGGTGAGATTTTTAATGTTGTTAACGATGATGTATGATTGCCCGAACAGTGAGAGGTCTTTAGCTTTGATATGTTTCGACAAGGGAATTGAACCCACGTCGATCGATAAGAGCCGGACAGTTCTTTCGATTTCTAAACCATTTCACTGCAATCGATAATAACGGTTAAGCTTCGAAAGCGTCAGAAAAATTGCTTTAATCGATAGCGTTATTGTAATAACTGAACGCTCGCAATGAGAGCGGAATCACATTGAAAGCACGTTTTCAAAGGCTGCAGTATCATTCGATAAAACAAATAGCATTTAACGTAAAAAGTCCATTAACTCTTTTGCTCCCGCGTGAAAAGCGAAAAAAAATGTCCGTAAGGTGGCAGCGCGAAAAACTGTCATAATCAATCATAATTAATCATAATTATGTACCTCAAGTTTGTTTGTATATCATTACTCAGCTGTCTACTTCTACATTAAGTGTGATATATCGTTGAAATCTACATTTCTTGAGGATTTCAAATAGAAAAAAAAAAATTTTTTTTGAATATGCAAATTTTATGCAAATTAGCCCCCCCAACTGGGGGTAGTTGTCTTCAAAATTAAAGAGGTACCCTCACCTCAAAGATCACTACAGATTTTATTTTCTACCAATTTTTTTAGAAATGGTCGCAAAATGATGCTAAGGAAATAAGCTTTCAAGGTACATCAATCAAAACTTACCTAAAAGCCTTGGTTTTCTACAATTTGCAATTTTCTGAGGCAAATGACCTTTTTTTTGACCGGTACCGACCGGTACCAATTTTTGGTAGTTAAATTCAGTACCTAAAATATGATCAGTTATTATCTGCTAGAGGTTAGCCTAAACCATGCAACATTATGTATTTTTGAACAGGGAATTTCTTCAAGACTCAGAAAATATTAAGTTTAAATAGAATATGCTGTCGCTGACAATGAAACAGCCGCTTGTTTACATCCTTCTCATTTCTTGAGAATCAAGGGGGATACAGCAAACTTTGATTTAGAGAAGCAAAACTTGTGCTAGCTTTTAAACTTGTATTTCGCTTCTTGTCTCCTTGGAAACTTAATACAAAATGACGACTTTATTGGTGAAATATTTGCAATTTATTTTATCGTTTTATAGGGTGTAGTTTTTGTAAAAACTATAATTTAGTGAAGGTAAGTTAAAAAATTTTGAGGGTTTTGAACTGACATGATATACAGTACTCATTTTTGATCAGTAAATATCATATACCACTTAGTCTAAACTATTTAAAGTTATATATTGCTGGAAAGCAAATTTCCTAAGCTTTTAAATGAGACCGGTATTTAGCAACATATCATAATTTTTACGCACTAAATTTACTTCTATCTACTTACCACTCAAATTTGTTTGGGGGGGGGTTTGAGACCCCTAAAAAATTTGGAAATTCAAAAACGTAAAATTTATTATTATCGCTTGAAATTTTGTCAAATGATGCCCCAAAAGAGTAGTTTTCAGACTGTGTCAATAATAAAGGGTTTGGTTATGTGGTAAAGATGTAATCTCAATTTGATTTTAGCGTAGTTGGCACGTGCTGAGAATTTGGCCGATTTTGTCGTCTGCAACTGGGTTCTTGGTCTTTTTAACGGTTTTTGGGTATAAAAATCCAAGAATTAGGGCACAAATTATACATCTTCCGATGCGTGAGAAAATAAGCGTGATCTTTTGAAAATTTTATGAAAATCGGATGAAAAATAAAGTCACAAATCGATTTTTACGTAAACTAACTTTGTAACTCAATTTAACAAAATATGAGGGAAACACTGAAAACACGAGATCATCAATCGATGATCGCGGGAGCGAAAGAGTTAAATAACTTCATTTTAACGTAGAGTGATATCATCTTAAATTTAATGGCACTCAAAACCAAATAACGTTAAAATCGTGCTAAGGTAGCCTACAGTTTAGTAGAGCCCATTGAGTAACAATACAGTAGTTGCTGAACTAGACAAACCAATAACATGCCTAGAAAATAAACATAATGAAGCTGACAGGTAGATAAATTATAACATTAAAAAATAAAAACTTTTTGCTAGCTACGCTCTTTAATATAACAAGCCTAGTCAACTCAAGTAATCGCATTGAACTTGTGCCGCATAATAACACATCAATAATAAATAACTGGGTCTCGACCATGAGGCTACAACTTTCATCATGTTTGAATGCTAGGAATAAACGCCAAACAGCAAAGCAAAAAAAGAGTAGCATTGCTACGATCATGCAATACCAACTACGGTAAAAACCAGTTGAAGTTGTAATGCTCTACTACTATTTACCTGATTATGAAGATTATGAAACACTTTAGTATGTTGTGACATTGACGAGTTTGTATGCTGTGCTGTGTGGTAAGGTACAGGAAAGCCAGTGTCACTGTGGTAGTCGCTTTCAATGGCTGTAAAAATAAATCCGTAGTTTAATTCAGATGGTAACAAATGAATGAAAGATTTATGTAAATAAAGTTTTATAGTACCGCTGCATATCTTGCACTTTGATTACATACAAGGAACGCCGAAGCGCAAGTTTAACTTCTCAATCCTTCCTACCAACCGAAGTAGGATCAAATATGAAATGCTCTCACTACGTGAATGATTACCCGATTGAGAAACGAACCCAAATCGCTTGACAAGTCAGCATCCCATGCACATTCTTCGTTACTGGTCCACTGATACGCGTACTGTAGTGATACCCGCACCTTCGGAGAAATTTAAGCCAGGCAAAACAAGCAAAAAATTTGGTTCTTCGAGTGAAGCCATGTATTTTAACGCCACATTAAATCGTTAACATAAAAAAACGCGCTCTGTATTAAGCTTGCGTTACTGAAGCAATTAATATACCACAAAACGTAAACCAAACTAACCAAGCTTCTATGAATACAAAATAACAAAGGCTGCGTAAATTTTGTGTAGACTAGTTTTGACTTGCCAGCTCGACTAGGTTAGATTAGAACATCGGTTCTCAAATTTTTTTGCAATGGAACCCTTTGACATTGGTTAATATAACGGAGTTCTTACTTAAATTAATACTTAGTACAATAAAAGAAATGCTTTGTTGGACAAAGTTGGTGTCATGAAGACTTTTTTTCTTTGGAGATCGACCGCCTTTTGAGATGCAATCTTGGGATACATTCGCAAGATTGTGAGCTGTGTTCGGAATTCTTTACGAATGTAGCTTTACGAAACCCCTGACCTTGCTTCGTGGAAGCCACTTTGAGAATCACTAGATTAGAAGATTTTTGTATTGATTGGTCTCAACCGAACGTATTATAACTTGCGCTTTTGACAAACTAAACTTTTATGACACCAAAGAGCGGATATTTCGTCATCTGAATAGAATTTAGAAAACCAAAATCTTCACCAACTCAAACGTACCTATCTTGAAAAACACTCAATCAGCTAGCAAAAAATTAGTACAACTTTTTTCAGTTGGAATAAACCGTTGTGAATAATGAAACGTAAATTTAACGATGCACTGCTATTTTAAGAATTCTGCTCGTATGTGGAGTGTGTTGGTAGAAACCGGCTTTAGTGCCAAAAATATGATTTTTTACTTTATATCTATATTTTCAAGCCAACTTTTTAAGGCAAGCCAACTGCTCGGTGCTACTTGGGTGTCTATGCCCTGTGTTTCTAATCACAAAAACGTCATAGCATTGACAAGAATCGCATAAACAACGTTACTTTTAGGTGGTAGAGTTAATTAATGACGTCAAAAATTCATATTCGTAAAAATTACAGCAAAAAGATATAAACAATAAATCTTTAAAAAAATATTTTTTGCCAAATTTTGGAGTGACAAGTCTCCATTATCAGTCGAACATTAAACTGAAATTGTGATAAGTTCTCCTCTTGGTGATATTTCACCTAGTAGTGAGAAGCTGAACTTTCAAATGGTGCTATGACCACCCTCCAAGCAGTCTTTACCGTAGAAGCGTGTGGCTGGAGTACACAAACCGCTAAAACCAAATTAAGAAGCAAGTAATGGCGCATAAAAATGACTGACTTCAAGATTTATGCGACCGCACTATCTTTAAGTAAAACATACAGATTAACCTATTTATCTTTTTACGGCAAACGAACACAGCATTCAACATAATATCACATGCATAGCTGAAGGTGGATGCACACCGTATACGTTTTTGTAAGTTTTCTATCCGGTTTCATACGTTTTTTTGAAGCATTGTTGAAGATTTTCATTCGCTTGATATTTATATAGTACTCGAACACCCGGTTTTGTCAAGAAAAAATCTTTTTGTGGGTTTTTGCACCCACAAACGCATACGCTTTTAGTACGTACATCGCGGGCAAAATTTGAATTTTGAACAATAACATATCCTCTGAATCATCATATAAATATCCCAGATGACAATTTTAACTTTTTTTCTAGTTTTGAATCTATTTCCAAAAGCCATTTTAAAGCTATTTTGGTATGAGAATTTTTATGTGCAAAAATACTTGAGAGCAAATAACGTACAAAACCGGAAAAAACGTACTCTGTGCACAAGGATCTCACGTAATTACTTCAAGTTGATCGATAGATTTACGAGTTCGCACAACTGGAAGTCGAAAGGAGAAAAGGAAGTGAGTGCGCAGTATTCAGTGTAAAAAGCGCACTGTTTAGCGAAGAGAACCCTCGAGGGTCCGCTTAGCAGTCAGTGAACATGGGTTTAAATCCTACACGAGTGATATCAAGGTTTTAAAAACAGCATTTACAGCTTTCTGCTTGACGCTCAGCACGAAGGAGATGACGAGGAGTAAAATCAGGCAAGTGTGCTGGTGCCCTTGGGTAAGGCACTAAAGACAATGCTGTTGCCTTTGCGACAAACAGATGTCTGCACGCCGCAAGGCCCTAACTCAAGACTAGCAAAGAGAGCACAAGCTTTTATGCATCAACTAAAAAGAAAAGATGAAGATCACGCGAAACCCAAGACCCAGAAGCGACGCAGTACCGGAAAAAGTTCTCTTCAATTCACTTTCTGATTCTAGTCCTACAGTGAGTTGGTGCAGAAGCGCATTTGATTTAAGTATAAACACAAACTTAAAGTATTGCGTCCTTTTTAAAAGAAATGCAATTTATGCTTTAAATTTTTTGTTCGTTTTATGGCTTATTTCTAGCACTCTACAAGTCTACATGATAGATGATTTTGAGCAAATATTTTGGATACTCTAGGCGAAAGTCAAGAGTAGTTGACTGGCATTGAAGTTTTCAATTTCTCGAATTTTAGTAAACTTAGATTGAAAGACGGGTGGTTCACCAATGAACACAAAAATTTCTCTTTTCGAGGATACATATTTGTTTACGACTTCATTTATTTCTTGTATTTTTCGATCACACGACTATATTTTTGCTTCCAGTAAAGGTTCATATAATATTATTTGTTTTAATTAAAGCTGTATGGAAATAAGTTGTCGAGATAGCTCAACATTTATTTAAATTAAGTGATGTTATCTAAAACTGTGATAAGAAAGCAGAATATTCCTCATTAACTTTATTGTGCAATCGGAACAAGAATCTAAGCCAAGGATTTTCATATCAGCATCATGTAATCCTTGTCATGCCATTAAGCCGGTCATAACGCTGGATCGTCCTTGTCCGTTTAACCTTGGCTTTCAAACTTCACTTTATGGTTACTGGTTATTTTTTAAATTTTACTAAACCAGAAAAATAATAGCGACAAATGTAATCTTTTTGCAGCATCTATGATAACAATACCAACGAGGCCGACGAGCTATAGTGACAGGCTTATCGTTCAGGACTGAGGAACAAGAAGTCTAGAATTCGAAACTCCATAAAAAAAAGTACAATTAACATTTGTCAGAAAATACATCCCGAAAGTAAAGTGCAGCGTAGCTCCGGCCAAGTCTAGCTCAAAATGGTAGACACACACACTGAACCAACAAATCTAAGCCTACTAAAATAGAATGAAAGGGAGTAAAATCAGCTTATTAAAGGCAAAAATAGCAAAAGATTTTTGGAGTCTAGCTTACACACGTTAGCAATTAACTGAGCCTATAAAGTCCAGTTACATGTTTGTCACTCCTTGCATAATATACATCAAACCAAATACCATCCAGCTACATATCGAAATAATTACATCTCAACAAATATTGAACTTACATATTGTACTGGTTGCGCAACTTTTGGCAAGAGAACTGACCGGCCTCTCGACCTAAAAACAAGCGATCAAATGTTGTAGGCAAGTAGCAACATGGACAAAAGTTTAGATTTTGATCCAATTAGAGCAGGGTTCTGTCTTCGGCCTGTCCCTTCAACTCGAATGCCACATCAGCTCATAACGCAAGGCAACTGAAACAGCACTCATCGAGCATAATGATCTCCAGAGACCGTTCAATTTAAACTGAGACTATCATCACAATGAGCATCGAAAAACACAACAAGAAAGTAATACTGCTACTTAAACAAAGACCAAACCAGGCTTTTGCAGCTGTATTAGAATCTATATTTCCAGAAGTTACTAATAGAAAATTAAAACGTCAAAAATGTGTTTACGTCTCGAAAAAAAACATCCGTAAAAAAGCTTTCAACATTTTCACACGTCCTAAACGAGCTTAACGTATCGAAATAACAGAATTCAGGCGCGACCACATAATGCCTTACCATCCAACTTTCATCTCGCAGCTCGTTAAGTTGATCTAACTTTTGTTGAAGGATAATGATTTCTTGATCTGTCAGTTCTACAAAAATATAGTCAATGATATCGGAGCTGCTGTGCCCGCGGAAGTATTTAAAGTCCCAGCGCTCAGTCAAGTGCGTGCGTTTCTCATAACCACGTTTGGTATTGGCCATGAAATCCAAAACTTAGACTTACCTCTGGTTAAAAGCAGTCTTAACAAGTATTCACAGTTTCCTTGCTTTCGACACTCACTAAGAAAGAAATAACGCAAAGAAAAAGCTGGCACGTTTGCTCGTAGTGATCTTGGAAAAGGTACTTCATGAGATTCCTCGACCTACACGGGGCCGACAGATGAGGATACCTGGCAGTGGCGGTCTACTGATCGTGGTGGATAAGTATGACCAAAAACCAGCAAACAGAGGATGACCTAATATACATGAACGGATTTACAAATCTCATTATTTTGATTAAACCCGAGCTAAAATTATTGCGTTAACAAAGACATTGCTTTGCTTTCGCAAAAGATGGTAATAAACTGAAAGTAACGACTGTGAAATCACGAATGACTCGAAACGGAAAAGCAGGTAAGTACGGAATGATAAAGGCAGCACAGCGCCTAGAATTGTACGCAAAACTATGCAAGTGCAACGTACCGCTTGGAAATTCAAATCTTATATCACAAAGAACTTGATGCTGAGTGACATTGCCCCTGTCATACACAACCCCATCTTTCACATCAGCGTTGAGATACAGACGCAGCCATTCCCCGTCACCTTCCTAAATATAAATATTTTAAATATAAATAAATATACATATATATAAATTCCTAAATATCACGTGTCAACGTCAACAAAAACGACCATGTGGATTGAAAAATGCCGCCAGGTTGTCACCGTCTTATAAAAACTCAAACATTTGAAACTCAATACAAGATACCGTATTTACTCGTTTTGTAGCCCGGGCCCTTATTTTTTTCAACCAAACTCACCACCGGGCCCTTATTCAAACGGGCCCTTATTCAAGCACGGGCGCTTGTTATTTTCAAAGTAAAATTATGCACAAAAATTATCGTTGACGACAAATGTTTCACGACATTAATCCTTTTTCCATGTCGATTTATTCACGTCAAACGCAAATTATTCACGTCTTAAGAGTAATTCCCTCATATTAGTTTATATTATTAACAAGAAATAACAAATCAAAATTTATATATTATTCATTCATTTACATCGGGCGGGTATTCAAGCACGGGCTCTTATTTATTTTTATGTTCTGTTCACACGGGCGGCTATTCAAACGGGCCCCTAATCAAGATCGGGCGGTAAAACGAGTATATACGGCAGGTCAGCTTGCAAATTTAAGATCAAACGTATATTGAACTCATTATTGACATAATTGTGTAAAGTATGGATTCAAAATCAGCCAGGTGAAATTGTGGACCTGTAATATAATGTGGCTTTTGAGCCCTGCCCCCAAAGTCGGCAGTGTTGAAACTCCGTCCGTTAGCGTTGATTGAAAAAAATTTTCATACTGAAAAGGAACCCCGCCGTACATTGCAGTCCGCAGCCTCAATATGTGGAAAATATTTGGCCTGTCAGATCAACAAGTTGTACACCAACACCTTAAATATCCGGAGCTAACAAAAGTAAACGAGCCTATATAAAGTGCAAAAGAACGTTACAAAAAACTGGCCAATTCGAACGTCACTCTGTGTCATCTCTGATACAAATAAAGATTTTTACCAGCACATCAGACAAAAAGCAATGGCGTGAGGAGTCAATATAATTTACATCACAGTTGTCGTATGCCAGAATTCTTCGAACACATCCGAATTTCGGCGATAAAGTCTGTGTCCGCAAATAAATAATTTTAAAAATGCTCTAACGTTCGGAATTTTAAGTTTTTGACATTCACCAACTAAAAGTCATGGATTTTGTCTCTAAAGCAAGGTGGATTTCCTTTTTGTGTATTTTGAGACCACAACATAATAGATACTTAAAATAGCTGATCTCCAAAAAAATGTGTTCTTGTTTGTTTTCAGATCCAAATGAGAGAAATAATAGGAGATCGAAAAAAAGTTTTAGGTTAGTTTTAACACCAAAACGGGCAAATGACACATAACCCAGCTATACTAAAAAAAGTGAGCGTGGTCGCCATAAATATATGTGGAATAGTGCCTCTTTAAACATGGTAACCCAATTTACCGTACATCCAATAAGAACGTATGCCGGCTTGATTTTTATTAAACGCATTTTTAACATCTACTACTACTTTTCATTGTATTAGTGCAACTTCAATGTACTCACTTCATTTGTATGTATAATATTTCTCAAAGAAACGAATGCAGATCCAAGTAACGTGTCCCATATCAATCCTTTATTCCAAACTTCAATGTTAAGAAACATATCCATGCGGTTGACTTCACTAACAAAAATTTAAAACTTTACAAACAAAAGAAGCCTGCAGCTGTCAAGCGTCACCCAGCAAGACACTGCCATTACTGATTTAGCCTCTTTGCTACGTCAAAAAGGGGCTAGCAATACGTTTGAAAACTAAATCCTTATGCACATTTAGTTCAGCACTTACCAATACCATAATTAACAACATAATTTTACTATTTTATCAGTGCAAGTAATCTCAAACACTTAGCTCAGGAAGAATAAACACTTAAAACAACATATAACGGTCGTAAGCCGACAGGTTACTACCCGAGCAACCTCTAGTTGAAAAAAATTGAAGCCAAAACGTGAGGACACCTCTTATCCACCGATATACGGCGAAACCTAGCCATTACATTTCAGATATCATAAAGCAACCTTGATTTCTTTTCGTTTACATGAAGCTACGGACCAGCGAACGCGAAAAAATAATTCATGCTCGTACAGTTAACAGCTTCAAGGCAAAAGTGAAAAAAATTTGGTTCAATTGTTCCCCAGTTGAACAATAATAAACCAGTCAATATTCTCAAAAACATGATTATTGTAGTTGTTAGGTTTGCTGTATTACGGCAGTTATGTGAGCCAACTTTACAGTTTACTTTAAGACTATGGCGCAAAAATAAACCAAACAAAAATTTCGTGACGTCAATATAAAGTGATGGTCAGGTTTTGCTCAATGTAACGCCCCGTAGCAAAAAAATAAGTTTATTTTTTTCATAACGTTTAACGCAGATTTTAGCTTCACTTTCGAAAAATGAATTCTACACTTTGAATACATTACACGGCAAAAATTACCTGGAAATCCTACACCCATTGTTTTTGCTCAAAACTGCAAAAAAATCATTGCACACCAAAAGCAATGAGCAAGTATATTCGATTAATATTTATGCATATTTTGACCCCAATACGATGAGTTTATCATTCCAACTAATTTCCGTGCGCAACACCCGAAAGCTTATCATTCAAAATTACACGCACTTTCATTGGTCTCAAAGTTTTTTGAGCCATCAAAAACATGTTTCAAAGCTAACAAGCAACCACTAAGCCTTGCAAAAATGAGGCAATAACGAAATTCAGAAAATTTTTCGGTCACACAAAAGCTCTTGCAAAAGTGAGCACATCCAACATCCAACTCAAATTCGTGCAAAAATCTCACCAAAGATGCAAAATGACAGTGCCACAAACAATTGAATTGCTAAGTTTTTGCACATCAAAATCAACTACATGAAACACAAAAGTACTCACAACATGTAGTCTTGTTCCCAGACAGGTTCATTTCCCCGAACGTTAATTGTTGAACTCTTTACATTTTGAACTTTCAGTGACGTGTACGTGTTGAATTTTTCTAAGTAAAAGTTTAAAGAAAACGTTTTCATCTTATGACAATATTCAATGCGGCATCATTGTTATATTCGTTGACAAAAGCTCTCACACGTCAATAATAGGCACTTACTGAACAATCATCGATATCAGACTTTAATTTCAGTGCAGATTAGTTCATGCTAGCGCAATATCTTTCCTAGCTCTACTTCCAGTAAAACGCATTATGTTGGCACAAGTAGAACTTTAAATTTTGTTCGACTGACACTCCTAGCAGAGATATCTAGCTATAGATATCTCCGTGCCAGCAATGTGCATTTCTTACCACTACAATCAAGAAAAAAATGCTGACAAATACTCCTCTTATTTAGACCACAATAACTTGGGTCAATCATACAAATGTAAACTCAATTCTAATTACTTTTGAAATTATGTATCAGGCAATTCCGGGATTTGCTATTGTTGTGCCACTACTGTTACACGTAACAATTGCCCCTAAGTGGCTGTTTCGTTTGTGCAGCCTTATTTAGGTACAATGAATTAAAAGCATAAATCCAAAAACCACTAAAACACCAAGTTGGCGACGCTATTTTTGTTTTAGAGGTGAAATCAAATGTTAATAAATGAAACAGCTCCAATAGATCATAAAAAAAACATATTGGACCTGTGCAACTTGTCTCTGCACAGCACAAAAGCGTAATTTTATAGACACGATATCTTAATTTTGAAAACTAACTCACCATTTCCAAATAATTTTGCTCTTTTCACTGAAAGAAAAAAGGTAATTACATATTTTTCACCTGGGTACCAGTTTTCACATGGTAGATTTTGTTCAGTTTTCGACCACATGTCGAATCTAATGCCTTTTTGAAAAAAAAACGTGGGCAAATAGTGTGAGCAAATAATGTGGGCAATATCAATCATGTGGGCAAATAAATCATGACGTTTTGAAAAGAAAACGAACTACATTTATGAAAATGGGTGCATTTAATTTCTTGCACGTAGCCAAATATTTGGAATACGTTTCAAGCTGTCAAAACCTTGAAAAGGAACGCTAAGGAAAAAATGTAAAAACATGCAAACGACTGCACAAATTTTTTTGAAGATATTTTACACGGCTGTGCTATCTAATATTGACTATTGTATTTCTCACTATAGAATATCAAATAACTTCAAGATTAGGAAAGCCTAAGCATTGATTGTTTGGTGGAATTCCATAAAACTTATCAGAGGCATAGTTCCCAGGCAAAATGAAATAAAACAGGGGGGCATGGAAGTTTAACAACAGAAGGGCACAAGGCCATGAGTTCATAGTCATCCTTGAAATAATGAAAGAAGAGAAAACTGCACTACAGCAGTTGATCTCCAAAAAATGTGTCTTCTTACAGATTTTCAGAGCAATTTTGCGATTGAATTAAGAAGAAATTGTGAAAACAGTGCTACAAAATATTAAATCTACAAAAAAGAAAAAGTCTTGATGTTAATTTGAGAGCAAATATGCGATCATGCCCAGAAATCCGGCCATCGTTCCAAAGAATAAGAAGTTGTCACAAATTAAGAAGGCAGCATTAGTGTTTGTTCATCTCACCTAGTGGCCTGCGGGTTTTTGTTAAACTTGCCAAAGGAGGTGCTAAGTTTAAAAACCTATTCCAAATAAAAAGATGTCACAAATCAAGGAGGCAGCATCAGTGCTTGTTGATCTTACCAAGTGGGCTGCCAAAAGAAAAGTAAAAAGAAAGTCGGTTTTACATCATATTTCCGGTGTTTTGCAGACTCAGATGTGCTGATTCAATGTATGTCTACCACTACACAATCGCTTTCGAACCACTCTTTTTACTGGAGCAACGGAGCACTTTAAATTCCAGATACCCTTCCTGATGAATATCAGCGATGTTTCTTTTGTTTTGAACTCCACACCTTTTGCTCTGAAGTCCATAACAATACCACCACACCACAGCAGCAAGTTTTTGTTAATTTTTCCAAAGGGAATGGTAATGTCAACAAAGAACCTAGGTCAGTGGTCCGCAAACTGTGGGCCGCAACCTGATTGTGGGCCTTTGAGCAATTTTGAGTGAGCAGCAGGCTATCTACTATTATTTTAGTTTTATAAGGTATTTGTGGGCTGCATGATAGCCACAGTGTACATATATTGTAGTTTAAAAGTTGGTGTGGCAAAGAGTTCTAGTTTCAGCTTATTGTTGCATCACAGTTTTATTGCCTGTTGCTTTTTAAAATATTAGTAGCAACTCTTGCATTACACAAGCAACCAATGTTCTTGTTTAACATTTGCAATTAATCGTTTTGTTGTAATTGTTTTATGCATAGTGGGCTTTCAATAGCAATTGAAAGAGTGACTTGGGCCACGATAGAAAAAGTTTGCCAATATTGGCCTAGGTCATAGAAGATTGAAACTTTATAAGGTAAAAGGTAATGTATATAATCAGAAAAGGTTTAGAAACCATCATGCAATGAGCACAATGGATTGGTTAGGGTCAAACAAGCTATGCATCCACAGCATTAGCCTGAAAGTAACTTGAATGTTACATACCTCGAACACAAAGTAAGGACATCTCCTATATCAGAAATGATTCTTGAAACCTGAATATATTCATCTGCATATCGATGCCAAAGTATTTCCAGACCAATTGCAATGGTACAATGATTGAATATCTGTGTTACAAAACTTAACTTATTAGCTACCAGTGCTTAGTCTAAATTAAACATGTGTATTAATGAATACGACCAGCTTACAGCAAATTTTTTTGATACTTTACTGCCAGCTTGCAAGGACACACCTTTCCTCAACATACTAAGTGTTGTGCTTCTGAACACCACATACCCAGGTGCTGACAGAGCCACAAGATTTCAATGACAAAAAAACTGGAGCTTTTCAAATGAACCATCATCTTTCTAATGTGACGACCCTTGATTCGATATGCTAGAGGAGTGTTTCCCAAATTTTTTGCCCGCTGGCAAGTAAAAAACCAAAACAAATGTTGCGGCACAGCAGCCACATGAATCAAATGATATTGATCTTCAATTGCATTACATGTGATGGAAAGAAAGGTGATGACCTTTTAAGAGGGTTTCAAGACTCAAAGTTGTCTTACGAGTTTTTTCTGCTACTAGACAAATGAGCATGCTCGTAATATCACCACAAATTTATTCTAAAGAAGCACTGACATCCTTAGCTTTATTCAAGTAGAACAAATAAAAAACAAGTGGATGGTTACAAATTTAATTGCAATTGAAAGTCCGCTGCTATGTAGTAAATGAACCTCATCTTAAAACAATTAATAGTTCAGTTGTACTAGTCGACACAAAACATCTAAAAATTTACGTAAACAAAATAACAAAAACAATTAATTTCCAAGTTTGCTTAACAACATTCTACAATTTATTATGCAATAGAAGTTGTCTTCAGCAACCTTGGTTATATATGTGCTGATTTGCCAATAATGTCACATTTTTTGGGTCTTGTCAGAATTCCTGTTTTTTTTTGCTTACATCAAAGTTTGCTTATAATAGCATCTTTCACAAGGTCAATTTATATATAATGGCACCCTTTATTTGTCACCAGAGTTTTTTTGCTTGTTTATAATGGCAGTCTTGGTCATCACTCTGCCAGTGATAATCATCACCTTTTAATTCAGTAGATTTCTGCTTCGGAGCTGTTTTGTTTAATTTGCTACTGTACTGTATATCTTTTGCTTGAGAGATTTGCGTCATATAAAGACATGTCAAAGCAATTTGCAAATGAATTAGAAATCAAAACAATAAATTATAAATGGTATTAACCAGAAGCTGCAGTTGTAATAGACAGGGCTGGGGAGTCGGAGTCGGAGTTGAAGAGTCAGAGTCGAGGCAATTTTGGGGCTTCAGGAGTTGGAGTCAGAAAAAATTGGCCGACTCCGACTGCTCAAAAACCCTATATTGTTTCTTCATCAAAACAATAGCAGGTAAAGTTTGGTTTTCTAGCATATCACGCAAATTTGCAACTGAAAAAGAATTTATTTTTAATGGTAAAGATGCTGTTTGTATCACCCAGCTGCCACAGCAGTTGGATGTACGTCTCTACAGCTCTCGGTTGAGAGCTGGCAGGAACGAGAATATAAGAATATTTGCTATTAGTATTAACAAGCAGGAGTCGGAGTCGGACCTTTCATATTCCCAGGAGTTGGAGTCGGAAGTTCAGACCACCGACTGCCCAGCCCTGGTAATAGATTACAGTACATTAGCTTAAAACTGTCATTTAAATAAATTGCCACACAAATAAAGACATTTTGAGTCTACTAACGAATCAGCTATATTGCCTTGATATGTAGAATTGGATGCTACCAAAATGGGGAATTGCAGATCAGCATTATAGGGTTGGAATTAGGGCAAGGTAAGAGCTAGGGATAACATTAGACTTGGAGTTAAAACTAGGTTTAAAGGTACTTCAAACAATAAAGCCAAATTCTTTTTTAAACCAGACATTTTCCCCAATAAAAAAAATAAAAAATTGTGAGCCAATTATACAGCAAAGGATAAAACATATAGACACTTGTAAATCAACTAAAAAACATCATACAAATCTATCTTAAAACCAAAACAGCTAAAGATTTATGACTTTTTTGCTAATAACAAAGTTCTGTATCCAGTTATAAGCTTTTGATTACTGCACAAATTACATGTCACTGCAGTTTACAAGAAAAAACTTTGCCGAGTATGGCATTGCATCTTGATAGTAAATTTTGCAAATTTGTTGCATTTTGAACTTTTGATAGTCTATACCTGTACACCAAATGATATAATTTTGTGAAAAGTGTTCTGGAGAATTGAATGCTACTAAAACACAGAAATTCCTAAAAACTGCATATCAGAGTTAGGGTTACAATAAGGGTTAGTTTATAAAATTTTTGTGAATTAACATTTTTTTATTGCACTGGAAGTGGAAAACCTAATAAATTAAAATACATTTATTTGCAGAATCAAAAGACAGTGTTCAAATTATTTATTACAATTGTAATAATGTCAATTTTTTGCAAACCTTTAGAGGAGCCATTATAACACAAGTGAATTCTACTGTATTTACTTATTTATAAAACAAGATATGTTGTACCCAACAGGCCAAAACTGTACAACAGAAAACTTAAGCATAAGTTGGTTCAACAGTACTGCCTAAACTATTGACCTGCTAACTCTAACTTAATCTCAGGTGGCTATTTTGCCATCTAATTAATGCTTCTTTAAATAAGCACATTTTCCATAACGTATGTAGCCATGGGGTGCTGTAGTGGATAGTAAAGCTGCCTTCAAATACCATGGAAATGGGTTTGAGTTACTGCAGGAAGGATACTCCAACAAAATCAGTGTACACTGGAGAGGGTATGTAAGGGGGAATGTAGACTCAAGGTAAAATTTTTGTCAAACCATGTGTTCAGGTGTTTGTGTTCACCATGAGTTTAAACCGTGGAAAATGACCAATTGCAAACAAACAAGAGTCACATTATTCATATGGCATCAAAATTGACCAATCTCAACCATATAATGGCAAGATAGGCACTGAAAAATTTTTACTACAACCCTGACTCGCATTAAACCTATTTCAAATAAGTGATTTCATTGAATTTTAGTGTTTTAGTGGTATCCACATATTGAGTAATGTGGCTGATTCTTTAAGAGACCCAGATGGTTTTATGAAGCTTCTTTAACACAAAACTGCAAGGCACAATTGTGCTAGTCTGAAAAGAACAAAAGCAAAAAAACAGGCGAATCATCAAAATTGCAAATTGCTTGAGGCCAGTGTGTTTAAGCTAGAACTGTACCACATTGGCAATGAATATAAAAACGAAAAGATAAAAGTTTCTTCATAAGCATTGGACATTAAAACAGATCATGATTACAAACATGTCAGCTTACCACTGTGTCGACCCTTCACTCTACAATGCATAACTAAAGTTTTTGGATCACACTGAGCTATGTCTTACCTACATTGAGTATGATACAGTGATAAACTTAACATTATTTACCAATTTACTACTATCAGAATAAGATAGCATAAAATTTGATGACACTAAAACAGGCATAGTACATTTAGAGTCGGAGTTAGGTTGAAGTTATGGCATGTTTAACACCACTGGTTACACTAAACAAGGCTGGTACATCAAGAGTTGGAGCTAAGGTTAGGTTAGAGTTAGGGTTTGGATGGCATAATCAGTGAAATCCACAAAATTTGCCTGTACTAAGCTTGTTTAACACCAACCCCTAAACTTTACTAATCACTTCACTGTGCTTAAAAAGATAAATGCCACTGATGTCATGTCTATACATGTCTCCACAGTCTTAAAATAACTACTACATATCAACACTTTTCATAGTGACTATTGGTTTATATACCGGTAGGGACAGCGTTAAACTTACGCATTTGCCTCACTGCTGCCCTTTGCTGTCAATTGGTTTAGTTTATTGTCATCACTACATGACGTAAAGAGCTTTGTGATGCGTAATTGTTTTAAAGCAGGTTTGCTCAAACTACGGCCCGCGCAACAAACTCTTGAGGCCAGCGACTAATCACGTGAAAATTGCCAGCAACGAAATTGAAATTTAGTGTAAAACATTGATTCTTAACAAAAATGGTCTAAATGTGCAATCAGGGGTAAATCTACCCAACTTCGTTTTGGTTTTTTATGTTGTCTTCAAAAAAGAATTTTGTAAAATTGGTCAATTTTGGCAATCTCAAAAAAAGGATGTTCGGACAACACTAAAATACGGAAAGTTAGGAAAATGCTTCGTTCAGCTCAACTCACACAGTTCTTTTTCAATTTCATAGGGAGGTGCAAGAAGGTAGGGTACGTCTCTTTCCAATAGAAAGTGTATCCTGTATTTGAGTTTTGCTTCAGCCGAAATCTTAGCAAGTTACCTCTGAGATTTTCCCTCACTTTCATTTTGTTTTATTACAATAACCTTTTGTTTGATTGAAAGTTCTTTCGGTTTCTTTTTACTTAGTGCCAAATGTTTTTGCAAGATACTGTACAGTAAAAATAAACTGCAGATTGAATTAAAAATTTTTAAGCAGTAGCCGACCTACCAGAAACACTGTCAGTGATTTATCTTTGTGTGAACGTCACACTGGTCATTCATTGTGCAGTTGCATTTTATTTGTGTGTGCACGCGCTCACCTAATCTTATTGTTTTGGTCACAAAAATATATTATTGAGCACATGTGGTCGCTTTAGCGGAGTCATATTTGCAGTTTTGGACCAAAATATGGCGGTCCTGGTCTGGAAACCGGGGTTAATTTCTGCTCAACCTTTATATTTCATAAACTATGCCCGTAATACGGATCCCATTACAAATAAATCATCATTGTGCTTACTTACAATTAGAAAATAAATTTTCAAACTTTCATGCGTTTATTTGATAAAGTTCATAGAAGCGCTAATACACAGTTTTGGAAGGACGCTGAAGTGAATGATGTATTGACAGGGATTAAGCTATGAAGTAATTGTGACCTACAATTTAAATTTTTTTCGCAACTGTAGGCCTAGTTGTAAAACTTAGCATCTGGTTCCGCGTATGTGTCCTGCTTTGGCTAAAACGTAGTTAGGGGAAAGCGAACTGATCCGGTTCGAGTCCAGTCCAGAACCAACAATTGAAGCGAAGTTTGTTTGAATGAACTACGGGAATGAGAATACATATCAAAAAATTTAAAATTTTCGAGGAAACTTTTGAGATTTTGTAAAATGTGTGAAAAAAGATTTGGAAATTTTGAGAGCAATTTTCTAGCGATGGTTGAGATTTTTTGTGATGTTTTTTTTTGGCAAAAGCTTTGTGTGTGGGAGGGGTCAATTTTAAATCAGAGAATTTTTTGAGCGAAGTCCTTTTCTTTTTTCATTTTGTGATGATCAGCAAGGTTATTATGAAATCAAACCAAGTTGGAAGGTTGCTTTCTTTCTGATTTCTGCAAGCATAAATTTCAGTACCGAACAGCCAGCATACAGAATAATTATTAAGCACCACAATGCAATTTGATGTGTTATTGAAATTATTGGTGTAGGAAAATTGCGCGCTTATCTATTACGCAGTGTGACTGGCTATTGGACCGATTCAAGTTGTGAATCTGTGTTCTTGCATTGTAAAAGATTGTATTTGACTGACCAGCAACATCACATAGTTGCGTTGCAGCAGTATGAATTAATCCAATTAGTTATGTATCGAATTTGTAATTTTTTGTTACGGATTCAACATTAGCAGGTGAATTTTTGCTTTTACAACTATTAAACAACTATATAATAACCTTATCACTTCTATTGTGCTGTCGCTTTTTAAAGTACGGGGTATAATATCAAACTACTTTTAACATTATTTTGAAAAAGATAGGACATGTTTTAAAAACTAAATTAATCGAAAAAGTGCAAAATGACGTCATCGATTGATTACGCCATCAATCAATTAGGTCATCAATGCAACCCTCTCAGAGTTGAAAAGTTTTTTATCTTAACTTGTTGTAGTTGATTGCAAAGTTCTAACTTCATTAGATTTCTTGAAATATGGATTTTAAAATATGACTATTTTTCCTCACAAGCATGGTTCTTTGACATTTATTAACTTATTACAATTTTCAAAAAGATTCATCTAAAAATTATAAAATGAAGCCTGCTCTAAGCAAAAAGTTGATCATTCCCCTACAAATTTAGATGGGATGAAGATAGTGCTTCTATGTTTTTTACAAGAAAGTATTGCTGTCGAGATACATATCAATTGCTAGCTCCAAGTGATTGCGATCGATAGAGAGCGTCTTATAAGCGAGAAGCGAAACCACAGAGCGAGTGCTGAAGGCGCGAGGCTTCCGAAGGAAGCAATGCTGTTGAGAGATATTTACAAATTTACAAAGCCATCCTTGGATGCGTTTCGTCCTTTTAGAATCATCAGCAGGGCTTGCCAACAGGGATGTGAAAGTGAAAGCGGTCCTTTTTCTTTGGAAGCGAAATCGCAAAAATTCTTTCACATAGGTTATTTGACTTGAAGAGTGACTTGGCGAAAAAGTTTTGTCTATTTCCCACTGTGGATTAAACGGTGAAGTTGCACTATAAGTCTGAATGAACGTGCGATATCACTAACGCGAGAAAACAAAAAAAAATTATAACTAGCATCACATTTTATATCAATTACAGGTACGCATACTCCTCCCAATAGCATACTGGACCAGCTGAAAAGAAAATGGTGACCTCAGTGCCACAGAGAGCAGTTGGCAAGTATGCCAGAGCCGTCTTTGCCAAAAGGGAAAGAAAGAGAGCCGTCTGTCCAGAGTATCAGCTCGTAAGGAGGGAATTTAATGTCAGCGAAGTAAAAAGAACAGCAGCAAAAGAAAGAAAAAGAGACGAGTATTCCTCTGCAGAAGGACAGTGAAAGTCAAAGAAAAAAGCAAAGTCATCCCAACGAGCTTTCTGAAAATTCATGGAAGGGAGACGTTTGTTGGGGCGAAAGACTGGAGAGAGAGAGGGACGGTTAGTAGAATTGGTAGGTGATCAGAACCCAGATTCTGAAGCATCTCCCAGAAGCAAGATAAGGGGAGAGAGAAAAGAGCAGAGGAGATGTCATGGGAGGAGCGACTGCCAGAGGAGCGATGAAGAAGAGTAGGTACGTCAGAGTCATTGAGGGGGAGGAGGTCAGAGGAGATGACCCAGTCGAATGCTTTCTCTCCACCGGGGTCGGAAGTACTTTTTGAGTCCTAGAGGGGGTGATGGTAATTGAAGTGTCCCAGAATGAAGAGCGAGTTTATGGAGGAGGGATGAATTGTGGTTTGTGGAGGAGGGAAGAATGGAGGGAGAAAAGAAATTGGTTCTGCTATCCTTCGGAGAAGAGCGAATAACAGGAGCATAAACATTAAGAAATGAGAGCGAGGAGGAGTCGTTTAGACAGATGTTGACCCCCAACATAATCAGAGTAGCGAGGAAAGTGAGGAGGTAGAAAGCTCAGAGAAGAATAAGCCCTGTCTGACGAAAATGATGACGCCGCCGCTGGGGTCTTTGAAATTAAGCTTCCATGCACTTCATAAAATGAACAAACAAAACATTTTAAAATCGTTGGTTGTTTCAATTGTGAGCAAGTCGAGTTCGTGTGCACCAAGCAGGCAAGCAACGCGTAGCCAGGAACTCCAGAAACTTTGAAAAAATATAGCGGCCATGCCCGAATCTTTACAATTGCTTTCTAGACTTAATCGACATCCTTTCAAAAAATATTGCTTTTGATTTTGAAACGATAATCGCCTATGTGAACAGCACATTAACTTTTTATTACTTTTCTTACCAATATCATTTGGGTGAAGCCGAGAAGCTGGCAAAACCGATATTAGCACTAGAACGACCAAGTAGCTTTTTTGACGCATTTCAATTTTTGATTCGTTGTCTTTCAATGAAAAGTAGCTGCTTACGCCTGAAATTTCCTGACAATTAATTTTTCCTTGAAGTTGATCTCAGGTGTGAATTTTGTCACCCGTCGAGTACAAATAAGAAAGTTACACATGCAACTACCTACAACGACCAAGTGGCTTTTTTGAGGCATTGCAATTTTTGTAAAGCAACAGGCGAGGATTGCCATGATTTAGCACTGCTGTATGGTGATGCAATAATGCAACAGGGCCGACGATACAACGAACTTCATTATTTGTGGGCCAACTGCCAAAACACTAGCAGTTGTGGTTTTGTACCGTTTTGACTCTAAGACAGCAGGCTTCAGCCACATCACGCTGTCATTTCAAAAGTAGAGTAGAGTTATTCCTCCTATTGAGTACACGAGTTTGCTGTAGTATCGTAGAATATTTTGCGAAAGTAAGCCTACTGGTAAATGCAGAAGTAACTCAAATTCTCTCTTTTTTCTATGAACTTAGCTGCACGTGTAGTGGGAAGGGCACTATACCGTACAGCAACAACGCACTGTAATATGGTGAGAAGGTAGACAGCTCGTCAGGCTTTGCGATACTTACAAGATATCGAACCAAATCGTTATGATGGTGAACTGTCTTACAGTGAAAATTCTTGTGCAAACGATGCATTTCCATGTACGTCAGCGAGTGATGAAGAACCCGTTGTAAATGATTCAAGTGATGAAAATAGTGAAGACGGCGATGCTGTTATTGATTCGGATGATAGCGATGATGAAATGCTGGACTTCGTAGGAAATGATGGGTCTTTATGGTAAAAGTTATCTACCTTTCAAGCGCAGAAAGGACGGTTGCAGCAACAAAACGTCGTAAACATCAGATCTGGGCCAACTGCATTTGCAACAACCCGTGTTGTCGAAGGCAGGTCACCTTCCTTCCGAATTATGTTTAGCGAAGCGATGCTCCGGAATATTTAGAAATGTACTATTTCTGAAGCTCAACGTGTTACTGGGAATGCCGATTTAATGGTGACGCAAGAAGAACTTGACAAGTTTATTGGACTTATTATTACAAGGGGTGTATTGGGACAAAGGGGCCTGCCATGCTCCAGTCTGTGGAATACGTCTTGGAGATGTCCAGTCTTCAATAAAACACTTTTCAGAAACAGGTTCATGGAAATAAAGAGATTTCTTCGATTGGACATGAAGAGTGATGGAAGGCGTCGCTTGGTTGAAGACAGGTTTTGCCTTGCCTCCTCCTTGTGGAACTGCTTCATTGAGAACACCCAAAAATCATTTGTCCCGAATGTTTACTTGACTGTTGATGAGCAGTTGCTTCCTTGCAGGATGTAGAAGCGGTTATTTTTCAACCGCTTCCGCTTCCACCAACAAAAATTGAGAAAACGACTGTTGACAATTTTTAAACTTTGTGGGTCTGTAGCCTGCCTTCTCCTACACTTCATCATTTTGAAGGGACATTAACCTTCATTTATTGCTATTACTTTACCTACTTCGCTTGAGCTTATTGTTCCGATCTACTTTGTGTTTCTTTTTCTTAGATATTAGAACTCGCGTTAAATGTAGAACAGTGCTTTTCAATCTTTTTGTCATCGCGAAACCACTAATGTATTTTCGCGTTTGTCCCCCACTAACAAAAATTTAGAAATCACGAATTGCTTGTAAGGCAATCAAATATTTCCTTACTACACTTCAAAAAACAATTAAACACTTCAACAAATAGACAGTTATTACCAGTTCCTTCACTACTTACAACCACTTTTACAACAGTTAACCTAATGCTTCTCAGATCTAATCCATATGACAACATATTACAGCTCTCGAAAATAACCTGTCGTCACAACAACAAATTACACCGTACAGCGCTGATTTTCCCTCTCTCTTCTCAACTAACTCTGACTTTGAGTTAACTCTAATTCAGTGGCTCCCAAACTTTGTAAGTCACAATCCACTTTTCAAAACATAAATTTTCGGGTCCCACATAATTCTGCATGTACTTCGAAGTACTTGGAAAAAAAGTACATTGAAAACAAACATCTATTCAAGCTGTTAATTCACTTTTACATTATTTGAGAAAAAGCTTGCAATAACATAAATTTTGAATGACTTTTGCGACCCACTGAAATTACGCTCACGACCCACCACGAGGTCGCAACCCATAGTTTGGGAATCGCTTCTCTAATCAATACGTACCTTCTGTTCGCCCCCACAACACGTATTGATTCTAATCTTTCTCAATAGTGAAGTACAAAATTTCGGTCGTATACCTTTAAAGCGAGCAAAATTAAAATTGCAGACGCACCATTACGTAACAAAGCGAGTCGCAAATTCCAACGTTCTTAAAGTTGTAAACAGGATTAGTGACAATCTGCAACTTGTCATCACAAGATTTCATTACTAACTATTTATACACACGAATACCACTACATATAAGAAATTAATTTGTTGAAATAAGAAACAAACTCTAGTAATAAACGAAGGACCTTCGCAGTCCTCTCATGGAACCTTAAAACTCATGGACACAAAGAATGTTTTGCGGAACTCCTGTTAAGAGCACTGGTCTACATGAAAAATTGAAAAGCGGCTCTGTGTTGCAGTTTTTTAGGTGGCGCCAACAGAAAATGTTTCCAAAAAAACGAACTGATGCGACTAGTTTTCATTTGCAAGCAATTGTTTTGCATTGCCCTGTAATAATACAATATGACTTGCGTAAATTGTGTTTTATTTTACCTAATTGTATTACTTCTGGCCTATAAAATTAAATTGCGTTGAGACTTGGCTATTGCTACCAAAACAAATGCTGTAACGGATGTGCCTTGAACAGTGATGAATTCATAACGAGGCAAAAGAGCAGTTGCGTTTTTTAGAGGTGAGTCAAATATAAGAAACTTATTTAACGGCCTTTTTTGAGGCTGACAACTCTCTGATATCCAGTTTTATTATTTGCTGAATGGCAATTCTTTGTGGATCGACGATTAGTAGCAATATAATGACTGAAAACACCTTCATTCTTTGATCGGATTCAAAAATGTTGGATATCATGGTCCCCCCAGCTACGCCTATGTTTCCCACTTGTGTGTTTAGGGGCAGGACATTGGTTTTAACAACGAATTAAAATTTCAGTTTGATTTACGTTTATGTTTAAACCTATGAAAAATAAATGTCTTCACCAGTGCCGACTCCAGCTTTTTAAGGCTACTCGGGCTCGTCACTGACAATGTCGCAAAATATTGCAAAAACAGTAAATAAAGCACTAAAACTAGCGAAAAGACAAAACATAGCAACAATTTATCCCGCCATTTAATTATTGTAAAACGCCTTTATTTACGCAGTTATAACATAACGCGTGCTTTTATCAACTGTGCCCGATTTCAATAAAAATTAAGCAAAAAGTATCCGAAACAACGCAATAAACGTTTTCGTTGTCAGAGCTCGGGCAACTGCAATCAAGCCCGAGGTAGATTTAATTCGAAAAAATGCTTGAAAATCGTTTTCTCTTTCGTTATTTCTCTGCATAGCATGTGTGGCTATTTTCGTTGAGCTCGACAAAACGACAGAAGACGTGGTTGTATATTACTCTTTTATCTACCTTTTTCTGATTGCAATTCGGGCTGTATCTCGCGGGCCCGAGTTCATCAAAAAAATTAAACAAAAAAAGTGTGGCTATTTTCGTTGAGCCTGAGCTAGACAAAACGTTGAGCACAAAAAGCCACTGCGACCACAAACACTTGTGTTTATACGATGTCCGGCTTCTTCTTTGGACTTTATACAAATTAAGTTAAAAAGTTTTAAACTGGTTTCGCAGAATTTTAATTTAACTAAGCCTTTCCTCATTTCGCAACTCAGGCTCAGCCCGAGTGGCCCGAATGCCGGAGTCGCCACTGGTCTTCACCAAATTTCTACCCATTAGTGGGTCATTTTTGGAAAAATTTCGGTGACCAATAAAAAATGTCTTTACTGGATCACTGATGTATGGTTCCATCCATTCAAAAGTTAAAGATAGGCTGTAGTGTCTCTTTCCTGGCAATGTTAACAAATTGCTTCAAATGCTCCCTGACCTCTCTATCGTCATAAGATAATTGAAGTTATTCTTATTCGGAATCTGCAAGGCTGTTTTTTTGCTTTGGAGTGTACTGCCTTAAGTCCCGTAATATTTCTTGTATTAGCTGTAGCGGTAGCCTACGGAAACTATGTACTTTTTGTAGAGGTGTCAACCGCGCCGTACCAACTACTATTTTGGTTAATCTTACCGCGTAGACCAGGGGTGGGCAAACTTTTTAGCCGGAGGGCCGCATCGACCATTTAAGGGTGGTCGAGGGCCAGGGCTTGTTGTCTCGTACAGCTGCATGCTATAAAAGAAATTGCATCAGCTCAAAATTTCGCGGATAGTCCTAGCAATGTGGTATCTCAGGGCGCAAAAACGGTGGTGTCTCTAAAAAAAAAAAAGGTCATCGCCTTTTCGTAGAAGGTAAATGCGTGATTGGGGGCAATTGTAGGCTCTGACGCATTTTCCGTCTAAGGAAGGGGCGATTACCTTTTTTTAGGGACACCATCGCTTTTGCACCTTGTCAATCCCCTTGTCGTATTTATTTCAATATGGAAAAGTTTTGAAAAAGTGTTCGCGGGCCGCACAGAATGCTCTCAAGGGCTGCATGCGGCCCGTGGACCGTAGTTTGCCCACCCCTGGCGTAGACTAACGTACCGCCTCGCGTCATGTATTGTAGCGATGCTGCTACCTTATTCACTTCGATATCAGCGATTAACAATTAATGTTTGAAACAAATATATTTTTAAACGATCTTCACCAACTCAAAATTTAAATAAAGTAAAAAGGTGCAAAACTAAACTACACCGCCTACTGAATTACTGAAAATTGCATTGAAAAAAAGGAAAACCTTGATTAAAATTAAAAAGTGATTTAAAGGCAAATAAATTACAATTTGTAAACTAAAAATGCAAGGTGATGTGACGTCACTTATAGGTAAAATGCTGTAAAATTAACGCATGAATGATTTTAAACAAAACATCTAAAAAGTTAAATTCCGACATTTAAAAAGCTTCAATAACATCCAATGTTGGAGTTGCAGGATTCACCAGCATTGGAAAGGGGCAGGTGCGCAGTTTTTAAACGGCCAATAAAAACATTGTTGAGCGCTCCATTTTGCTACAAAGTAAAGTATTTATCAGGTTTATCGATTACCTTGAAGGGTCCAAAAGGGTCCTTGAAGGGTCCGACGGGGATCGTGTCTCATTCTTTCGGACCAACAAACCGTCTGCCGTTCTCAATTGTGAGTCAATGAAAGGCTTGACCGATATAACTGCGAGAGGAGGGTTGCACTAAGTGAATAAATGAATTTATTTATTCGATGAAAATAAGTAAAATAAGAATTGACCCTCCAGAAACTCAAAAAATTAACCAGGGAGTCATAGACTTCGACCAAGGGCAAGTTAGGCAGGTAAACAACCAGGATCGTCTTTTAAAACAGATCTAATTCCTAAAAGAATCCGTGGAATATGGGAAATCCAGTTATTATTAGCGTGCATTTTCATAAAAGTTTTTGTTTTTTCAATCTTTGCAGCCAGATGATATGCACTCGTGTGAGAAAGCTTACATCCGATAAATCTACGTGGTGAACGCCATAAATTAGAGGTGCATCGCCTTCTACGATCACAAGTTATAATCGAAAGGCAACTAAAGCCAGCAACCCAGTGCAAAAGAAATGAATTAACGATTGATTTGGTTTCAACGTTGTGAAGTGGAATAGCTTCGCAGCAACGAGCGAATAGGTCAACAATATATCATTGATATCAACGTATGATAGCTCCTGGCACGTAATCGATTGTAAAGCCTAATAATATTAACCTTGTAATTATTTTACTGTGTAGTATACCATTTTTGAAGTTTGATGATCAGGGAATTAGGTAAGGAACGGTACGGAATTGTTTTCTGTATGGTGTTCTTCCAAAAGCATAACGTGCTGGAATTCCGTAATCAATAGAAAAATACTATTAGCCTACGCACGATATTTTAGTGAAGTACGGAATTACGGTACGTACAGTACTAGTAACATACGGAAAAAATTCCATACTGTCATACCGCACCTTTCCGTACTAACTATTTTGTTGAATTGCGTAACAGCATACGCTCGTATGTGTGCTGAGAAATATCAGCAGAGGTAGAAAGGCTAAGTATCGCACTGAGCACTTCTGAGTTCCGACAGTAGTTAATCACTCGGTCTCGGGATAACTAAATCTCCTCGAATAAAACTATTTTCTTTGCGCTTTCCGAGAATCCCACTGAAATCTCATTTGAAACTAACATCTACGATCAAAAAGAATACAACTCCCTCTGGAGTAACACAATCTCTCTGGGATTTACGATCAAAATCTAAAAATAATAAAAAATCGTAACAATGCTCTATATACAGGGTCGTTGAGAGAGCAATCCAGGCCCGGTACCGACATTAATTCCGAGTCCCCTTTAAAAAGGATCTAGTAAACTAGAGTTGCCGGATTTTATCCAATTACAAATGGATGAATGTTTGGCATAATTGCTCAGAAATTGCTTTTCTTTCTGTGCTTTTTGTAGCTCCACTCTGATACGAGTAGGACATTTCTGTCTAGCTACTTTACTATTCAAATGATCAAATTTCTATATGTGCAGTAATAAATCAAGCACCGTTATAGTAATTATGTCTATAAAATAATATAAGGCTAAAAGTAAGTCAAAAGACAAATTGTGAATAACATGCAAAGCATCATTATCAATTACCAGTAATCGGTAAGTAAAATGCAATCATCCTGTTCAATAAAGATTACAAAGCATAACAGGATTGATTTGAAATGATTTTGTAAAATCTAACTATAAACAAATTGATTGACGCAAATGGGATATCTGGGTTTTAGATTTAGAAGTTTGAGGCTTAAAATTACGTTATGTGTAAGAAGTAATGTGCTTTAAGAGTTATATGAACCAGATTTTATGTTTCTGGGTACAGAGCTAGAAAGTATTCTAAGGCCCAAATTTTTTTAACAAGGACTATTTAAGCAAATTTTTAATGATCAAAATGAAGAAAACATTAGCCATCATGTCACAAAAATTTATTAATGATAACTTTGCGCGCGACGTTTTCAAAAATTCGGGCTCCTTAAAAATACCCGGGCCTGGTACCAAAGGTACTCCTGGACCCCTTGTCTACGCTCCTGTCTACATACACAAGAGGTTTAGTTCTAGAAGGTTCAAAAGCTAATTCCAGCGATTTCTCATAAAACAAATAAAGACTATCACATGATTATCATACTATTGCAAAACACAATTGTTACATCACACAACGAATCTCCTAGAAAATGTTACAGAGTTATCGTGCTTCAAAACTTTTGTTACATCATAAAATGCGGAGATCAAGAAAGTCAAGGTCATTTAACTGAAGTAAGAGCAAACGTCTCAACTTATTGCATTTTACGCTATAATAATGCAATTCTTCTTACAGCTGTAAACTTGGAACTTTGGCTTTAGATTTCAACAAAGCAAGCATTTTGGAGACTTTAAATTAGGCCTCCGGGAAGAGTACCCTACTGTACAGAAAAAATAACGCCGTATTTCCGTACCGCGGTGTAGTATGCCAGAAAATACCATGCGGTACGTAATTTCGTAACGTACTTTTCTTAAAAATTTAACCGTATCCTACCGTACCATACCCAATCCCCTGGTGATGATTCAGGTAGACTTGGTGAGATTCCCCGTGCAAAAATCTCATCTTCCCCAATGTGGATGAATGGATGGCAGCTTCTTCAACCCAACAGCATAGACCATCATCGAGCCCCAACCTTCGAGAGTGCTTTCCTATTGAAGCGATGGCGAGAATCTCGCACACTTCGGCCGGTAAGCTTCATTCTCTCTCAACGATGGTGGGGAAGGCACGTTGCATCCTCAGCAACTTCGATTCAATCATGCGCAGCCATCGTGGTGAAGTGATCTAGTTTCTATGCGACGTGTAAGCACAAAGGAAATTTAACTAAAAACCACAAGTGGAAAAATATCAATATCAACTACAGGTTTTACTTCGTTATCAAATGAAATCTTTGTCTACTACAGGTGTGTCAAATTGGTGGTCTGCGGGTCAAATGTGACCCGCATAAGAATTTTGTGACAGAGTGCGAAGGCCTGCCCTCCGAGTTTGGTCTTCGAAAAAATTGTTCTCCAAAAGAAAAAATCTTTTCAGTTGAAATTGCGTGAATATAGGAAGATTGCACGCACGTGATCAAACGTCATCAAAATACGCTTTCGAAAAAAGTGGCTGACCACTTTCAGCATTTTTGCATTGAATTGAATAAGAGTGATGTCGTTTTTTTCAAATCAAATGGATAGACGTGACAGTTGTTAAATGAACGTTAAATATGTTGTTTTACTGATGTTAAAGAATGAATGTGAAGTCAAAGTAAGAAACGAGGTGCTAAAGTTTGCTTGTTATTGCTAATAGTTAGGCTAATTTTAAGGGCTAAACATGCATGCTTACTTTTAGCCAGCTTCTGTGAGGGTTTCATATTCGATTAATTAGCGTGTTTGGAAATGCTGAGTTTAAGTTAATTGTAATGTGCAACTTATACAGTATATTTAGGTGCATAAGCATACTGAAAAGTTGTAAACTTAAAATACACTATAGCGTAAATGATAGAGCAGACATCGGTACCATTTGTCATATGTTTGATCAGATATTGACGGTTAAAATCAGTAGTTTTTTGTCAATAGTGCTTGCAGACCGGTCGTATTGATATAACAGATGTAATTTTGTGACCTTAACTACTTCCTAAATAATTTTTTGGGCTATTGCCTATGCAGCTGAAACAAGGGTAATTTATAAACTTACAGTACCAATTTAGTTATTCATGCGTATGAGCTAATGCTCTGTTTGCATGTCTTTCGTGAGACTAGGCCACCACGACGGGTAGACTGCTTGGCCCCATTACTTGTTTGCCACATAAAGATGGAGGCATGCCATTAAATGCCTTGCCCATGGACACAACAAGCAAGCTTGCGGTACCGGTAGTAATGATCAGATAACGGTTGTTTTTGCTATTGTACCGACGAGTATCTAATTGATATTGAGTTGTTTTTAACTGAGGAGCAAATGGTATTTAGATGGCACATCTCTTAGGAGCAATTTCTTGAATTGGCACACAGTACTAAGCTTAGACTGGCGAACTGAAAAACCTAATCTCAATCAAATTGTATTTGAATAAATTTATTTGTTTCCGAGGATCCAACTAGCAATAACTCGTTCCAATTTTTAATGAATTCCTCATTAGTTTTCAAAATAACCCCAGAAGCTGGTGTTTGCCTTCTAGCTTTCCAGCATAAATTGCAGTTTTGGTCAATCACTTTTTCTCGCGAAATGTGTGACGTTATATGCAACCTTCCTACAGCCATGAAGTAATGGTTGACAACTGCTATAAGCCACGAAGTTACGGGTGGCATTACAGCTTGCGGCGAGGGAGGTAATGACCTACTTTTTTTGGCGATCAGCACTCTTTTGCGTTACATAACACGATTTCCGGAAATCGTTGTCCGGAGAAGTGATGATCTCCAAATAATGCGGTGTTGGTGTTCCGCAAAATTTAATCTGATTGCCTGTGCTGGCAGACAACAAAGTTCAGGGATCGCTGTATACAGTCTTGCTTGCTTAAATTTTTTTTCCGTAAAAAATCCAGGTATGTAAATGTGGAACACAACACTGAATGAGTTTGACAGCTCTAATCCAGTAGCTGTCTTAACAAAAGTGAAGCAAATGCACCCTTTTGACCCTGGGCTACGGTCGCCTTCATGCCAAAGGTCTACATTGGTACTGCAACCATGTCAATATTTTGCACAGAAAATATGAATTTCAAATTAACTGTGAATTGATTTTGAAATTAGATTTGTGTCATTTATACGACTCCGCAAATCGAGTGTTCACATAATGAATCAATGAGTAAACAATTATTTTGTACTTTATGGCATAGTTACTAATCTTAGGAATTTATTTTTTGAAAATGTATTGGGAAAAATCTTGTGATTTTTGAGCTCATCTTCCACTTTGTTAGAGTTAAAATTTTCAAAAAAGTGCTTTTTTGTTCTTTTGAGATGCACCCCAAATATTGATTGACAGTTTTAGAGTAAAGATTTTTTCAAAGTTCAACCCTATTTTGTGAATAATTTTGAAAATTTCTGGGTATACATTTCCATTTTTCTTTGAGTTTAAACCAGAAGATTGGGTACGGTAAGGTAGGATACGGTTAAATTTTCAAGAAAAGTACGGTACGAAATTAGGTACCGCATGGTATTTTCTGGCATACTATACTGCGGTACCGAAATACGGTATTATTTTTTCTGTACAGTAGGGTACTCTTCCGGAGGCCTAATTTAAAGTCTCCAAAATGCTTGCTTTGTTGAAATCAAAGATCACGCAAAGTTCCAAGTTTACAGCAGTAAAAGAAATTGCATAATTATAGCGTAAAATTCAATAAATTGAGACAAGTTTACTCTTACTTCAGTTAAATGACCTAGAGACAGCGGTTAGATATGGTAGAAAATTACGTATGGTATTCGAGTAAAGTGCAAAATTCCGAAACAATATTTTTTGAAAGTACGGAATATGAGAAACCATTCCGTCCCTTAGTTCTGTTTGAAAGGGAAATTTACGATGCGCCAAAGCATTTCAGCATTTTAAAGATGTTTTACGCAAAAACCTCAAAATATCCATTGTTGGCATTTTTTAAACCTTTTTTGGAATTTTTCAGCCTTTTGAACTGGCAACTATTGTCATTGATTACCAGTCTGCTTAGCAACAGATGGGATTAGGAAAGCGAATCCAAAATTAAAGAATTGCTTAGTTCAGTCAGAGCAAAAAGCCTTTTTGTTGAGTCTAAATCTCACCCTTCAGATAACTGTGTAAGCTAGGATAGCGTGGTTGCTGGAAAGACTGGGCTGCCAGGCTATTTCAACTTTTGTTTTGAATTCCCAAAAGAGATAGCCCACTGTCTTGCTTGTGATTTTTGTTGTTCACAATAGCATTTAAAATATAATCCTTTGGCCTCCAAAGCTGGTCTTAAAATTTATTGGTCTATTGAAACACAGTCACTTTGGGTAAAAGTGCGTTTTAGATGCGTAAATTATTAAGCTCAATTAATGCATCAAGTATGGTTGCCAAGTTTTTGATCTAAGATAGTAAATTACCCTAACCCATAACCTGGCAACAATATTTCATGCGTCATTTGAGCTTAATAATTTATGCACCTAAAATGCCCTTTTATTGTCACCTTATGTACAAAATTACTTGTGAATAGTGAGATGGTTTTGCCAAAATGTGGGAAAATTAAGGCATTTTTACCTTGACTAGGCAGCTACAGAGCTAGGTCAACCACTGGTACTAATATACAGGATATACCGGTACTTAAACTTTAAATTTCAAAGTGCCAGTTATTTTGTGTTCAGTCAAAGCCAGCTTGTAAAATAACTTAAAGAATATGGTAGTGCCTACACTGCTACAGTGCCAGTGCTGGCTTTTTAGCTTTCAACACTAAAATGCCAGTTAACTGCACTTTAAATAAGCACATTAGATGCAATTTCTGCATTACCACTGTGATGTAGTGGTTAGCGTCGTGAGGTATGAATAGCATGTTCAGAGGTTCAGTTCTGGGTTGGGCTGTTTAATTTTTTTAGTGAAGCTAGGATTGGATTGTCTGGAGGAAGCGTTGCACATGTTGCAGTAATTATTTTGTAGTTACGTGACATTAGTTGTCAATAACAAAAGTGCATGGGGTATTATTGCACATGACATAATGACACTAAAGTTGATATACTGACACTTGTATTACTTGTAAATGCAACCAATCAGATTTGTTTACTGGCATCACATGTTAAATGTAACTGATCAGATCGGTTTACCTGCATTTTAGTGTCTGAAACTAAAGTACTAGGCCAGCACTGTTACCACTGCCTAAGAATATCTGGTAAAACTTTTGCTTTGGAGCATAAAATTGTATGAAGAATGGTACCATACTGCTACTTGTGAAATGATTTTGACCAAATGCAGTTGTGTCTAATATTTTAAACGTTGGCCTACATTAGTAACTTGAAAAATGCAATGATGGAGCATTCAATCTAGTAGTATATCCAATTCTATACTGTGTATATGGTATAATGTATAAAAATGAATCGTTTTTTTAGCAGCATGTAGCTTGGTGCAGTGTAAGCTGTGGCTAAATTTTGTAAACACAGTGTGGTGCAGCCTGGCATGTGAAAAATGCATGTGGGCAGCAAACACAATGTCTTCAACATTGCTGCTTTTTTTGCTATATATTAAATTCTGGCAATGCAAAACTTTCATAGCTCCAACTGCCCATCTCTGGGCTACCTCTGTCTATTCAGCTGTTGGATGATAGTGTCATGGTAGTCTAGTCTCAAAACAGACATGCAACCTGAGCATAAAATCATTTGCATGAAGGAGCTACATTTTTATTTATTTTTTTTGCTATACTTGGTACTTGAAGCAGTGTAGTCGTTGCTTGTTTGCTATAGAAACTTTGCATGTATAGTTATTAATTAAAAGAGCTATATCTCGGCATATTGTTTTTTGTAAGACCATTCTGCCATCTGTCAATGATTTCGGTCTGTGACGAGTGCAATTTGCTGTATTTCTTCATATAAAAAGTGGTAAATTAAAACCAACATTTTTTACTCTGATGTAATTTTACTATTAGGTGTTAATTTATTTAATTTACTGGAATTGCTGGCAAACTAGGGAGCAAATCAGGTCATTAATTAAATCTGACTTAAATTATTAACTTGGAAAATTTGACAAAAATGATTTTGCCAAAAGTTACCCATCTCTACAATAGTAATAGTGAAGAAAATCTGTTTTCTAAACTAAAATTTCATATGCTTACCCATTTTGTATTTTTATTTATGGTTTGATATGCTAATAGGTAGGCTTATGAACCTTTAGATCCATAAAATATGGAGATCAGCTGGCAATTAGTAGACCTTTGAATTTTGATGTGATAAAGAATAATCACTGCCTGTTTTGTACACAATATCAAAATCGTATTTAAGATGTATGTTGTTTGCTTTACTAAGACCTCCTTGATTTTGGTATTGCATTGCATTTGACATTATTCCTCAAAATCATTTGCCTGGTGAATCTTTTTAGGACAAAACTAGCTGGTGGCAGATTTTGTTGCATATATATTGCAATTTTTTTTTACACATAATGTGATTTGGTTCCTTTTATTTATTTAACTTATGGTTACGTGCAGTCTCTAATGTATATGTCATATACTTAGTGTAGCTGTTTTTAAACATTACATTGGTGTATTGTAGAATTAATTTGTTACGATGAAAATTTTTTGTAGTAATACTTTTTGTAACATAGTCTTCACAGTATGGATATTAGCACAATGCCAAGCACAGAATCCTGATGTGGTGCCGGTATGTATTGAAAAACAACATATTGCAACATGCTTAGCCTGCATAGCCTAGTCCAGGTTTTACTGTTTCAAGGTCCAATCGAGCATTAAACAATTTTAAAGTGTCTGCTACAAAAATGTTGCTTAGCATATAGCTTACAAAAGTTAGGTAGTAGGCTGATAAGCAACATGTGGCTGTCAGTGATCTCACCTAAAACTTTTAACAAAGTAATCTATCAGTTTTATTACGTGTCATCTTTTTATGATCACAAAAAGTTCTATTTTCAAAAGAAAAATGTGGAGGCCTGCAACTAGAAACAAAAGTAGGGTTGAGCAATTAGGTTTGACATTAATTTTCAGAATTTGGATTATAATAAATATAAAGCAAATAATTTTGGGTCTACTGAAGAATCCCCTGTATTTCTTGAACTGTGGTGTTCAATATTAATGGTACTGAAATATGGAAGTTAAGTGAAATTGCAGCTCAGTAAGCATTAGAGCTTTTTATGATTGGGCTTAGAATTAGGGTTGATTGGCACTAGAATTAGGGTTAGGATTATATCAAGCAATACGCTGATTCATAAGGGGCCACAAGTTTTCTTAAAACCATAGCATGGCTCTTAGATCTTGTCTCTGAGGCAAAATCTCTAAAAAAAGTGTCAACATTTTAATGGCAAAATAATTCTCCCACTAGAAGTTACTTTTTTATGCTAAAATCATTCATTATTCTTATATGGCCAGCACTACAATGCAGAAATCCATAGTTATGAAATTTGTAATGAAATATGGAAAAACTAAATAATAGAAATTTTAAAATTTATTCGAAAGCATAGAATTTAAAAAATTTTAAAAGTCATACCAAAATATGAAATTATTGAACTGCAAAAAACTACTCTCTAATAAAGTAAAGAAATACAAAATTTGTGAAAATCAATTGACTAATTTCTAACCAATAGTGATTGAATATTGAGATACATAATTAACTTTATTACCTAATGCTATCCAATTGGGTAGTTTTATTTTTGATGTCTTTACTTGTGTAATTTTCGTATTTTTTTGGTTAGTAGTTTTTATAATTTTTAGACTTCTTTTTTTAATAGTTTTTCCATAATCAAGACATTTCTTGTTGTGGTATGCATTTCTGTTATTTAATAATTTCATGTTTTTGTATGAATTTTTGTATTTTGATGATTCAGCTATTCAAAACTTTCACTACAACTTTCTTTAAATCTTGGTGTTGCCCTAATTTCGTGATCTTAGTGTTGCCCTAATTCTGTGGTTTCCAACTGGGGTGCTGTGACATGTGCAGTGCCATTTGCAATTTTCAGGTAGCTGCAAGACATGAAAATAGTTCTAATGTTGAATTGTTCTCATGTTGAATTGAGCATGGAGTACTGCTGGAAATTTATAAATTAATGTGAAGCTAGCATTTTGCCTGCATTAATTTTCCACTTCCATTATCACCAGCACTACTCTAGATCTAAACTCAGCCCCATTGCTGAAAAATTTTGAATTTTGAACACTAAATAATTTTGTTTAAAATGAGCCACCTGTAGGGCCCCCTCCCATCAATAATCTTGATGTTAACAATATCAGTTCAATCAGTCAAGTCAGCTTCACCCAAAGATAGTAATGTCAAGGTTAACACTATCGTTCAGCCAGCCAAGCTTGCTTCACCCAATGGATAAATGTAAAAATAGAAATAAAAAATTGATATTTTTTGATGTGTCCAAATTTTGTTCTGAACCAAAACTATCAGTTTTTGAATTGCAATTGAATGTGGTAAACATCATTGGAGATTGCACACAACCACCATATGTCTCCCAAATATCTCAAGTCCCAACGAATGTTTACCTGTTCAATTTACCAAGTGCTTGAAAGCATACCAAAGATTGAAATATATTTTTAGAATTAAGCTATTAAATGTTAGAACCTCTACTTGCCACTTTTTCATCACTGTGGTGTATTTGTAGGAGCTAAAACCTCTGTCTGCACTCATGTTGCTTGGTTTTCACAAAAACGCAGTCATGCAAAAAACATATAAACCCAAAATGAAGCACTTATTGTTCAATTATTATAATAGCTGTGCCCCTATCCGTAGTGTTGAGTTTAACAATATCCAAACAGCCAAATGTGCTGGCCTTACGTAATTGGAAATGAAATTGCTTCAACATTTAAATGATATGTAGCTTGACGGTAATATTTTCTTGCAAAAGATAAAACAGAACCATCTTTACCCCCTATTTTTGTAGGGAAATCACCAATTTTTTTGCTTGGAGTGACTTCATTTTTTAGATGAGTTTTTATGAATATTTGGATAGATAATTTCAAAGACCATGCTTGCACAAAAGAATAGTCACAACGTACCAAGTAATGGAATTAGTTTTTCTAAAAGTTGCAATTTTTTGAAGCCCCTGCCAGCAAAATTTTTTTTTTGACAGATAAGCTGCCTTCCACACTTTTTGGAGACTTTATTTTTTAATAAATCTTTTGGAAAATTTAAATAGATAATTCCAAAGAACCATACTTGCGAGGAAGAATAGTCAAATTCTACCAAGCACTTAATTTTTATTAAAATTGCAATTTTCTTAGCTGTTGTAGAAAAATTGTTCCAACTAAAAATGGAAAATTATGTGTGGCAATCAATTTTTGGTCTACCATTATAAACTAATCCTTGGCCCCAACCAGTTAAAGTTACATAATGCTGGAAGCAAATTTCCTAAGCTTTCAATTGACACTTATTGTTGGTACCTTATAACTTTTAGGTATTAGATTTATCTGTTTTTACTGAGCTTACCACTTTTTTCTGGGGTAAAAAGTTGCACTATAGGTGTTTAAGTTCAATTTGTTTATTATAAGAACAAACAGTTAAACAAAAATCGTATGTAGTTGAAATTGCTTTGAAATAACTTTCCATTTGTCAAAAAAGTTTGAAAATCGATTGTGAAATGAGGTTACAGATAAGGTTATAAGTAAACTGAGTTTTTAAAAATCGGAAAACTTACGAAATCAGTTTTTAAGTACACTGAATGGTATAATGGTGTTTTTGAAAAATACCATCCTATGATGATCTCTGGTAGTAAAGGACTGTGTAATCGTATCAGACAGCATTATGACATAATTTTGGGAGTTTTAAGTGAGCAGAAAAAGTAAAAAGCATGCTTAGAAGGCTTAAAACGCATGAAAAAAGAATTGGTTCTTGCTTTGTTAATTAAGCTTAAATTGTAGGTTTTTTTGTCAAAAGCATATAGTTAATATTTGCCAAAAAAGATTTTAATCGCATTTCCACAATCAGTAGTTTTTAAAAAAAATACATTGAGCAAATTGTGCAATGAAGCGTTAGCTGTGACTTCATTTTAGAGTTCAAACGAATGAAATTTTTTGTAAGTTGGCTGCTGGCTTTTGTTTGAACAAAGAAACAGTTTTGTCCTGTCAAGATATGCAAATAAAAAGATTCTTTGATTATGACATCATGATGGCTTCATGCACCCATTTTGACTTTCACCCTGAGATAGTGCTCAATCTTGCCCAGTTTGATATGTGTACTTTCAGTAGTTTCAAAGGAGTTAAAACACAGAGACATTCACATAGACAGACGCGTAGAATGAATTGTGCTTTATAATATAGATATTGTAAGTGTAGGTCAAATGCAATTATGCTACCTCCATCGTTTGTGGATACTATACTAATTGAATAGTAAAAATTGCTTTATAAACTTTGTCTTATTGTCAAGGGCTTAACCATGAGTAAGGGAACTATTGCTTCCTTTCTCAAAAGACTTTTCAAAGCACCGCTTCTGACACAATTTTTTGGTGCACTCTGAAAGGTCATCACTTATTCTTATCAGCATTGTTCTGTAAAATTTGCTTTATTTCCTTAATTCTTAACTGCATTTTGGTTAAATTATGTAACGGTGTAAAAAAACTGTTGGCTGGCAACCACTTAGCACATGGTAAAGTGTGGTAGCAAAATAAATAAAAATCAAAAAAGAGATAATAAATCATAAATATTTATTTGTTTTAGGCTCAAGAAGATCCTTTCGTTCATAGTAAAGATCTTCATAAACCAGGTATAATCAAGTTTGGGTAAATTGCTGTTAATTATTGCAAAGCGTTCTACTATAGAAAAAATGTTTAAAGCATGGAAAATTTCTGTGGAATTCCAACTAGTTTATTGTTACGGGTATATATTTTTCCAGTTTACCATTCTGGAGATGAGAACTAAATTCAAGTAATAAAATTAGATTTAGGATGCTAATTGTGACCTTTTTTCACTGCTCAAACCTTAACTGCATTTAAAGGTGCTTGCTAAATACTTTTAGTACAGGTAATCTGCAAAAAATGTTTGTTGAATTTTAGTTTTCTATTAAATAGCTTTGTGCAATCATTTTTGTTTGTTTAGTATGCTATTGATGTTAACGTGTTTGCCTGTACTTCATTCAATATCATTTTGTAACTAATTGAACGAGATTGAAATCTAAAATATACGTGATGTCAATGATTTTGCAGTTGCAAAAAAATTCAGGCTCTGTGGATTCATGTGCTAATTTGATTTCTAATTATAAGTCTTTGACTTCAAGTGCTTAAAAAAAGGTTTGAAAGATTGTTCAGCTGATGGTTTCAAATTTGTAGAATTGTTACTTAGATGCAACATTGTCATGACTGTTTATTAATTTTTAGTTTAGGTACTGCAAAAAAATTGCCTCAATGAAAAGAATAATGTGTAGCTTATTAATTTTTTAATTTATTTATTAATGCCTGTTATTGCTAGTCTTGAGCTGATGAATTTCCTTTCCAATTTTCCTTTTTTTAAGGCCTGGCCATCATCCCGAATTTTCAGAGTCGGCCAGTTGTCTGCATTGATGCCTCTGCTTAGCACTATCTTGAGCATCTGCAAGTTTCAAATTTCTTTGCTCCATGTCACCCTTCACTGTCTCCTCTCAAGTTTTCGTTTTGTTTTCCTCTTCCCACAAGCTTTAATCACTATGTTTTCAGGATGTTACAAAGTTTTAAAAATCCTTTGTATTTTTTAAAATTTGCTTTATTTTTTAGACTTTATCAGTCTGAATGATTTAATTTGAAAAAACTAGAGTTCGATATGCTCTGCTAGTGTACTATCATTTGCTTGCAAATTCGGCCATTAGTTCTTAACCAGATGCATACAGCTTTCTTTTCAACGCACTTATGCAAACTAATGTGAATAAAAACAAAATCCGTCCTTTTGTCAAGAGTCTCAGTGCATTATGCTTCACATGCATATACAGCTGTCATCTCACTGCTTGGGAATTATCTTAAAACAATGTTTGAAATATCTGCGTTTTGGTTTATTTTACTTCTGTGTGCATCATTGTCATGAATAATATGTTCAGTTTCAGTTGACCATGAACCCATTGAAGCGCATCATGCTGCAGCTGATTATAAAGAACCTGTTCAATGGCCACATGTTAACAAAGGCTTGTCATGATTTTATTTTCATATGTTATATTTCTAGGGGTCAAAACATCTTCCTTGTTTTTCTCAAGTCTTTTCAGCTGACACGGTTGTGATTTACCAGTGCTCACCATTAAGGCTAGTCAAAGTGAAAATCAAGGTTATCTTGCAACTTAACGTTAGAAATCCAAAATCTGGCTTACCGGTACTTTCTAAGTGCCTGGGAGTGACGTTGAGATCATGGCACGCTGTACTACTAGCCCGAGCATAGCATTGATTTCACTGGAGGCTAATTGCTGAAGGCAACGCCCATTGCCCACAATAGAATTTTCACTATTTTCTTGTTGCAACGCTATTTTGAATAGGATGTAACGTAAAAGTTTTACTGCATTAACTAAAGGCTAAGGCGCTAATCGAGGTGATATTTCCATGTTTATTCAAATATTCGATTTCGCTATATAGATCAATCCCCCGGATCATTTTAACATGCTGAAGAGTCATAAGATCCAGAGTTATATCCAAGTGTCATTTCTTTTGGCCCAGTAAACTGTGACGCTGATTCATTGTGACCACTTTGTTATAGCAAGTCATGTTGTTAGATAGGCTGCTTTGTTATGTGCACGTAGCTTAAGCTATAGCACACTGCTTCCTTGACATAAAAAATGGAAATGCTTAGAATAGCAAATAAAAATTGATACAAAAATGTGCAGTTGGTGCTTACATAACACAAAACAATTAGTTGTTTTTTAAGAACCGTAACGCGAGGTACGTAAAATATTTGTCCTCCCTTGACCTAAAAATTACACATAGAAATATCAAAAATTAAGGTGTAAATATGCAAAAATGTAAATACTAATGACTTGTAGGCTGTAAAAGACATGATGCCGATCTTGGTAAAATTAACTCAATATTATAGAAAAGTTACTTCGGTGTTTTTTGAGGTTGAAAAAGTGAACTCATTTTTCTAGGATATAAGCGTGGTGCCCCGATGATATTTAACACAAACATTAAAATTTTTTGACTCATATCAAATTTATATTACTAAAAAAAATTAACAATAAAGCCCCAACCGCACAATAATATCTTCAAATACACAAAGCTCTTCTCTCTTAAGATTTTTTGAATACTTGCCACACTTGAAAGTATAAAATATAGTATTGTTGTCGAACATCCTTAATCACTTTGCTTTCATAATCAACTGGACGTTTCACAGGTGATAGTTTAGGTTTTAATTTTCGATTCAAGTCATATCAAAACTTTAAAAACTGTATTTGCAGCTTGCCTACTTGGCGCTTAGCATAACAGAAATAAATGTGGCTAAAAAGTCAGCAATCTCGCTTATGTCTTTGGGTAAAGCAATGAACAAAATATCTCCATCTTTGAGTGGCAGACTGGCGGTAGGTGATGCATCTATGTTTCGAGTTAATCCAGTATCATGAAAGACTGCTAACAAAGCACGAGCTCAACACAAGAAGAAAGTAGCTGTTGTACGCAATTGCATTCATTGAGGCAATTGTGGCTATTTTTCTGAAGCGCTTAGGTTGTCTAGGCTGGTGTTTGTCAACTGGGTATATTGAATTACTCTTCTAAATGCAGGCTAACCAGAATTTTGCGAGAGTGTACTGATGTGTTCAAGTTTTAAGTATGGAGTTTTTTTTTATTTGGATATGGTGGATTAGATCGATGGATTTGGATGGATTGGGTGTGATGGATTGCCCATTCCAGGACAATGGGCAAGCTGAGAAAAACAGAGTTTTTGTGATGAGAAGTGTTTTTTTTTTTATTGTCAATCTTGAAAAGACAAAGTTGTTGAAGCGATCTTCTTTGGAGGAAGGGATCAATTTTGAAATGAGCAGCAGCTGGCGCTTGAAATACTGTTCAAACTTCATTTTAGGAGTTTATTTGAATTAATTTGTTCATTTCTTTTTATATTCTTGACCACCACACTAATACATATAGGCTACAAATTCAGTAAAATGATATAATAGGGACCAAGAAAAGTAAGACATAAGTCAACGTTAGACGTTAAAATATACCCGAGAATAAAGAAAATGGTTAAAATATTACCATGCAGGGTTGCACCTGTACAAGAGTATGCTACAGGTCTAAAAAAAATCTGCTGGTGGGGAATGTTACCACCATTCATAAAGTATTTGATACAAGAATACAATTGAAAGTGATTGAGGTGTACAGATTTTTGAAAAGTGTAAAATTGGGTGTACAGCTACTGAAACGGTTTGACAAGCACTAGTCTATAATCGTGCATCATATTTGGTTGATTTCTGGGAGCACATGCTACTCTTTGGCTAGCACCAAGTTGTTCATCCAACCAAAGCAATTGTAGCTATAAAGCCAAGCTGGGTTATCGAATAAAATTAATTTTTTTAAACTCACTGTGTACAAACAAACAAGTGCCACCATACCCGTGATGAAAAGAACCAAAGCACTTTTTAATTGCGTCGGATACGAACCAGCTTAATAACACAAAATTTTGTGCAAAATTGAAGAGAATGATTGGCAATCTTCAACTTTAGATGCTTGGCATGTATGAGCCATCGTTTTTGCAGTGTTGCTAGTAAGCTGACCGATTCTTACTTTAGCACTTACGCATTTCATTCTCCGTCCACGCATGCATTGTTCAAACGAAAAGCTACCGTTGTTGAGGATCATTAAAAGCAGGGGTGTGCAACCTTGCACCCTCGGTCCAAATTGACACTCACTAATTAAGCGCCGGGACAAAGTAGTTCATTTTCGGTTGTGACTTGCGCCAAATTAGCTGCAGAGTACGCTATACGTTAACTCCGGAAAAATTGAATCTTGTTGCAAATGTTGTGCAATCCAGCTTACCTATGTTAACTTCAACCAAGTGCAAGTTTACTTGTGCTACCTTTTTGTTGTTTATGGTTCGAGAAGATTTCTAGTCTTATCTTTATCGGGTTCGCATTTATCAACTCTTCTTTATCTTCAAACATCATTTTGCATGTTTCGTTGTGATAAATTGCAAAATTTTCTTCACATTGAATTTGTTTAGCTTGTCCTGTTTGCATTTTGTACACTTACAACAGAGAGAAAAATGTGAGAAAATGATACATTACTAATCAAAATTTGTTCAAATGCATTAAATATTCTTTCACCACTGATTATATGAAGAATTTTTGAGCAATACAACATTGTCATTAATGTTAGACATGATATAACTTAAATTAAACTTTGTCTGAACATCACAACAAAAAACTGATATGTCATCTGGTTGTGTGGCAGTAAACCAAGCACTGTAGAAGCTCTGATCTCTTGCCTTTTGTTTTTTGTTGACAGTATCAAAAAAAGACCCTCGAGGTTTGCTTTGTATATTTCCAGAAATAGCTTTTTATTATTTCGATCAATTAAATTCGACAGTAATGCTTTACTAGCAATCGGTAAAAAACGTAACATTTTTCGAGCTTTCCTTTTGAATTGAAGGTCGCAAATCCGGAGGAGTACTTACATTGATATCACAAAGTGTGTGCATCAGCGACATCCAGTTGTACTGCGATAATCAGAAGTATAATGTCATCAATAATTTTGATATGCTTACATGCCTCAGCTTAGAAGAAAACGTGAGTAATATTTAGTTTCAGATATTTGTACGCTACTAATTATTTATTCATGCTGCTTTACGTTCGTGAGTTGCGATGACATGTGTAAGAGCAATGTTGGTGAAATAGTTCGTTTTCATGTTAAAATGTTGCATTTACTGTTGTAGTGCTGGGCATTGTTGATGTGGTGTGTGTCTTAATTTTAAGTACCTTATTGCGCTCTAGACTAGAGCTAAGTTGCAATGCCTTTTGAGAATACCGCGTTTATTTCAATGTATATCAGGGCTTCTCTATTTTTTTAAATTGCGTTGTGTGGTTTCTATACAAGTAAGTCTTATTTTTTCTTACCGGAATAAATTTTGCGTGGCCAGTTAGGTATACAGTAGATTCCGCTTAATCGGGTCACATCGGGACAAGCACCATTTGGCCCGATTGAGCGACTGACCCGGTTATCCGAAGTCTTGCAGTATCTGTGCAAGGGTTGTCCTTGGCACACCAGTTATCTCAGCTAACTGGCGATGACTAATGTTTGGAGGTTGCTCTCTAATTTTTCTTAGGACAACAATCCTTTCAGCAATTGTTAATTCTTTTCGTGGCATCTCTGCTTGGGATTTCACAAAATTTGCAACAAAACACAGCAATTACCATGTCCAAGGGCATGAAATGACCAAATAATTTGCGCCTGTATTGTTCAATTGTTACATAATGTAGTTGGCTTTGTGATAATGAGTTCTATCACATTACAAAGGCGGTTATGCAATTACACCGGTGTATGTGTAACTATAGTTGTGGCCCATTTAAGCGGAATAGTGGCCCGATTATGCGGATTTAACGTAGTGCATTATCTTTGATTGGATTTCGTTCTTCACAATTTGGCCCAATTAAACGGCTGACCCGATTAACCGGCGGCCCAATTAAGCGGAGTCTACTGTATACGATATTTGCTGTTAAAAGTAGTCACTGGTAGATCTATAGACGTTTGAAAATTCAAACAGTGCTGCCAATTCTCTTTATCAGCTAGACTTCATAATAAGCACTAGCGTCTACTTTTTCTTACTCATGTTTGGAGTCGCTTTTAGCACGAATATTGTTGAGCATCAATTCATGTGCTTTCTAATCAGGGCCTTTTAATTGAGGTCACCTTTTGATCTTGTAACGGAGTTCAGCAGTTTAAAAAGCTTCTGCAACATTTTTGCGTCCTGCTTTGCACATGATTGATTGTTATTGTTTTAGGTGGACCAATTATCATCAGAATGTGCTCATGTGAGTAGAACGTTGATTTTTGCTTTATCTTTTCATTGCAAACTAGCACAGCTGAGATCGTTAAAAAAAAATAAATATATCGGTTTCTGCGTCAAATGGTGCACAAATTGAACCTAGATTATGATCAGATATGGATCATCAAGTCTTTTTCTATCGATAAAATGTTATTGAAGTGCTTTAAATTTGGTTTGAGTAAAGGCTATTTAGAGATGGAGTCTTGCCCTTTTTACAGTGCGCTCTTTAGCAAAACATCAATTTTACCAAGCACAAGCACTAGCTTCAGTACCAAGTCAAAACGAGGCCCAGACGGGCGTTATAATACAGCGTTTTATCATACTGCCAAATTCGAGCAGTGTTTTGACGTAGTCTAATTCTAATTCTATTCAAAAGTGCAGTGCGGGTATGGGGCGTAAGACCTCTCGCAATACCCGTACGAAGGAATTCACGGCGAAGTACGGCAATGAGTGACCCCTAAGTCCCATCAAATTGTGTTTTCCGGGCTCCTGGTTCAATACTCAAAAGGGGAGCGCTGAATACCGAAATACGGAAATACGCGAATACAAATACAAGATTCTCTTTTTCGATCTCTAGTCATAACGAAATTGTGCGTAAAACCAATTCTCATGAAGCGATCAAAGCATTTTCTTTGATCTTGTGGAAAAGCAGAAGCAAATTAAGATTGGAAAAGCCAGACAGCTTTACCATTTCCATGCAAGTGGAATGAAATCGAATAGCTTCAAGTTGACAGCAATTAATCACTTTGAGTTAAATGCGTGTAACTTTTATTTCAAAATCGGTTGTTTTTTGAAGTGGTGAATTAAAGTTAAGGCCAAGCTCACACAGCAGCCAAGCGTGGCTTGACCCTTTGTTTTTTTTTAGCTGCACGACTTGCAACTGAACAAAAGCTTAATCTTTGGTTGGCCTCAGTATAGGCCAGGCTTAAAATCACGATTTGCAATAATAGTGGCTGTTTAGGTCGATTTTCACCGACCTGGCTTGCTTAAATAACAGGATGTGACTTATTTCGTAAGCTGCAGTAAGCTAATTGTTTCTGATACAACTCTTTGTTTTTGCGTTATTATTATTTATGTACAATATTTAAATTTTCTACGATTTAAAAAGAGCAAGACATTGAAATGTAGTAATTGCCGCGAAAAGCATTTTTACTGACTTCAAAAGTTCCGTAGCGTGTTACGTTTTACGTGTGATAGATTTGCATCTACATTATACTTATCAATTCTGACCGTACGTTTTAAATTGTGGAGGTCAATCTTTTAGACCTGACCAAATTGTTTTGCTGTTTGTAATAGAGGACTCTTATCAGGGCTTATTTGCTCTTCTAAACATGTGAATGTCATTTTTTGAAGATATGCTTGTAGTGGGGTTTGTATGCTTCTCTGTGTATGGTATCTTTCATATTATTTTGGAAAGCAATAGTGGCGAGGTCCATTTGCTTTTGTAAGACTGTTGGTTATCGCAAATCCTTTGAAAATCCCTCTGGACCCCCATAGGTCCGCGACCCACAGTTTGAGAACCACTGGTTTTAAACATTTAGTGTAGTTTTGCCTACAAAGTCAATCATAATATGTTTTTTGATAAGTTTTATTATTTTTGTAGTATCTTTGGGAGTATAAAGTGAACATGACAACCAATCCTAAGTTTGTGGAAGTGGTCAAAAATATTTGCAGCCATGTGATTGACACAGTAAGTGTTTTAACAACCGCGACTAGACCACTTCTTGGTTTTTATAAAGAAACATAGTATGTTTTGTGCGATTAGCAAACCAATACGATGTTACAGAAAGGTTTTGCTGACAGGTAAACTCTCATTGGTTTAAACCATTCTTACCGCCTGGGTTTGGTTGATTGTGAGTTAACACTATATCCTAAAACTTTATTTTTTTATTAATTGGCCGAAATGATAGCATTTACATGATTTTTTATCGTTGAAGTACAAATTGCTCTTAAGAGTGTCTGCCTGCCATTTAGTGCTTGCTTTTGCCACCAACTTTATTTAGTTACTAGCAGAGGTACCCGGCGTTGCCCGGGTATAGGATAAAAAAGCAACGTCAGTATATGCAATTGGTCAGATCATGTAAGTTATCCTGGTGATTACTATTCTGACAACACTTTCTTTTTAACCCCTAGAAACTGTTGTCACGTAATATTTGCATTATCGGAGGCTAATCACCTTGAAGAGGAAACAGGTTACAATATCATACCTCAACAGTTACATTAGCATAACCATATTCTATGTAAAGGTGAAGATTATTTGCTTAAAGTTTTGTTTGTAAATCTTGTTATTCAATACAGATAATAAAAAGCGACATACACTTCATTTTTAAATGTACAGTCTTTCTCACAACCATCTAATTTGGATTTTTATTTGTCACAAATTTTTTTCTGTTTGTGGTACCTAACAAAAACTTTAAATTTTTAAGGGGGCTTTCTGCCCCCTAATATTGTCGAAAAAGGCTGAAATTTTGGAAAGCTCTCTAACTTAGTGTCTTCTACATATGATTTAAATTTCATCAAAATTGAATATATTTGAATTTTCAAAGGGGGGTTCTGCCCCCCATAGCTCCCTTAGGGGGGCACTTAGAGGTTCGGAACTACTTCCATTGTCTTTCTCGGAGAATTTTACATAAGAATACACTTTTACAGTCAATTGCAATTTAATCCCCCAAACCTAAATACGCAATTCGATTAGAATCGAAGAGTTATCTGAGACCCTCCTGTGGAAAAAGGGCCGTAGCTCCCTTGGGGGGCGAGGTACGAACTTGGAAATAGGCCCATTGACTCCGCTGGAAAAAAATACATCGGAATGCATGTTTTATTTTTTTCTAGGTGCTCCTAATTTTTTTTCCATAAGGAACAGACAAACAGACTGACAGACAGACAAACAAACAGACTTTGGATTTTATATATTAGATTGACCCTTAGCATTTCGTATGTTTCTTTTTAATCCATGTCAAGCCTTGGAATGGCTTCACTCCAAATCTAATATATAAAATCCAAAGTCTGTTTGTTTGTCTGTCTGTCAGTCTGTTTGTCTGTTCCTTATGGAAAAAAAATTAGGAGCACCTAGAAAAAAATAAAACATGCATTCCGATGTATTTTTTTCCAGCGGAGTCAATGGGCCTATTTCCAAGTTCGTACCTCGCCCCCCAAGGGAGCTACGGCCCTTTTTCCACAGGAGGGTCTCAGATAACTCTTCGATTCTAATCGAATTGCGTATTTAGGTTTGGGGGATTAAATTGCAATTGACATCTAGCTTAGGCGCAAAAAAGTACAATACAGTGATGGTAATTTCAACTTCATACATGCACCCCAAGGGAGGAACAGACGGATTCCATAAGGAACAGACAAACAGACTGACAGACAGATAAATGTTTTTTATAAAATGTTTTTTAGATAAATGTTTTTTATAAATATTTTTCTATAAATGTTTTTTATAAATATTTTTATAAAAATATTTATAAAAAACATTTATCTAAAAAACATTTTATAATCTTTTAAATAATTTTATGCAGATTACCTGGCTGCGCGAGAGGGCAATAATGGCACCAAAAAATTCAACTGTAAACACTGTCAACCATAAACTTTTGAACATTATACCAGGAAATGCGCACACTTACAAGTCCATTGACAGTGTAATCGAAGAATCAGAAATTGTTAATTATCCTATTGAGTTTTTAAACTCATTGGATCCCCCTGGTACTCCCCCTCACTGCCTTCAATTAAAAATAGGAACTCCGATAATGCTATTGAGAAACTTATTGCCACCTAAATTATGCAATGGCACCAGATTGGTAGTAAAAAAATTAATGATTAATTGTATTGAAGCAACTATTATAACTGGAAGTGGTACCGGGGAAAACGTGTTCATACCCCGGATACCTATAATACCATCAGACATGCCATTTCAGTTTAAAAGACTCCAATTTCCTGTCCGACTATCCTTCGCGATGTCAATTAATAAATCACAGGGTCAGTCTCTGAAAGTTGCAGGACTGCAGTTGGAAGAACCATGCTTTTCACATGGACAATTATATGTTGGAGCTTCAAGAGTGGGCAGCAAAAATAATCTATACATATATACACCTACAAGGAAAACGCGAAACATAGTGTATAAAGAAGTATTTAGCATGTAACGTTTTCTAAATAAGTGACGGAGAAACAAATTTGTATTGTTCTGATTGCCTTTCAATAATTATTCTTAATCAATAAAGTTTTCCAAATCACTTATAATTTCATTTCCTCTTTTTATTAAACTAGCTTTCATTTGGTAGGGGTTGTCTAGCTTTTTTGCATAAATAAACCTCAACACATCTGTATGTATATTTATATTTGTTTAGATATAAAAACAGTATCAGCTCATCGTAAAACTAAAAAGCATTAATTCAACATATTTTTTCCAGCTAACCCAAAGGTCATATTTTTATTTCTTACGTTGCTTCAAGTATTCTGTTCAGAGGTTTTGCATTTAAACCACCCGGCAACGACGGGTATTTCTGCTAGTATATTATAATTATTATAATATTACATATTATACATATATATAATTATATTATAATATTATTATAACATTATTATATAATAATACATTATAATTATATATTATAATATTTTCACTCCGAAAATATCGAATATATTCTTCTGATGCCCAGATCTGTCAGACTTTGGATGGCTGCCAAAACTCTGATTTTGCTCTGAATTTTCTTTCGTGCACACATCACAGCAATAAAAGATGGAAATGTAAGCGTCGCAATCATGACTTACTTCTGTGATAAGGCCACACAGTACTAAAATATGTTTAACACCTATCTTTGCAACTCGGGTTACGTTACATTCAACTCTCTCAATGACTAGGCGACTAGAATGTTTGTGTTCAGGAGGCCTTTTTGTAATGTCGAGCTATACCAAAAACTTGAAATGTTATTTGCAGATCTTATGCTGAACTTTTGGCGATGTGAACTTGTCGAGTATGAAATATTAAATTGTCTGAAATTTTCTGAGCAAGAATTAAAACTCCTGGTCCCAACTATTGTGTGTAGTGGTGGGAAGCAACTGCACACACAGCAGCCTGCACTTACACGAAAGGATCCTTGTCCTCCAACTCTAGAACTCATGCAGCATTATTTGATTAGACATGATTGGCTAAGACTTTGAGATGTTGTATGTTTTAGGTTCCTCAATGCCATTCCCAAACATTGGATGGATCGTTTGTTTCTTGTCTAGTTGAGCAGAAAGAAGTCATCAAAGACAAAGGCTGTTTACAGTTTTTAAGGAAGATTGAAATAATAATATTCACCGACTATCAGTAAGTCTATTTCTTTATATTTTGGAGGCCTAGAAATAAAGGCCTCTAAAGTTAGATCTAGCTGTCAGCCAATAACGAGTATATTGGTATTGGGAAACTTTAAAGTAATGTCAGATCAAGAATATTTTTAACAACAAAATACATGAAAGAAACCTAAGTTTTTGAAATGTTAATGAAAACCTTTTTTTTGCTGGCCGGAGAAAAGTTCACAAGCAGGCTGTTGGACCAAAAGATCGTTACTTCAGTAAAATGAAAATTTTGATACTTTTGAACTTAATACGCAAATTTCAAACGAAAGAGGAGCTTCTGTTATGCAGACATGTGTTCTAAAACGTAGTCGCATGTGCCTAGATGTTTTGTTTTTGGTTTAAAGGGGACAAATGCTATATAGTGCAATTGTACTGTTTGCTAGAAATAAAACCGGTTGCTTTTCATAATGGATATACGAAGTGCTTTTGTGATTTTGCTATTCACTTCGTTGTTGAAACAACTGAAGAGCAGTGTGAATGGCAATGTCATAAATTGGAAAACAGAAGTTGGGCTTTCCCTTTTTCACATTGGTTCACAAATCCTTTTGCGTAGTTACAGCGCTCCCCCTTTTGAGCATTGGACCAGGAGCTAGGAGCCCTGATCTAGGAACCCTGAAAACACAATTTGATGGGACCTAGGGGTCACTCATTGTCGTAGTTCGCCGTGAATTGCTTCGTGCGGGTATTGCGAGAGGTCTTACGCCCCATACCCTAACTGCACTTTTGAATAGAATTAGACTCGACTAAGTGTCGAGTAAATTTGTTTCTATACTTGAGTGCATCTGTAACTTTAGAGCGTGACGTTGCTCCCGCAAAAAGTCTGGCTCGGAAGCGAGTGTGTAGTGGTAGACATACATCGAATCAGCACGTCTATGCATAGAAAAGCGCGGTAGAAAACGTAAAATCAAGTTCAGTGGGTAATCATGTTAATGCATCTGGAGAATTGTTCATTGATTAATGTACTTACTAGATCTTAGAACTTGCGCCTTATTAAACACAACGTGAGTCCCGGAAGCAATTGCCTGAAGCACGAGCTGAGCAAAACCGAAATGGCTTGGGATTACGAAATTCTATGCCACCGTCGTATGAGTTTAGCTTGTTGACAGTTAATTGATTTCGCCCATGCTTTTTCCGCTAGCATTTTTAACTTTTAAAGAGCCTATTGATTTGTAGGTAGAAATAATTACAGATTAATTGCGATGTCGCTTTTAATTTGTCGACAAGCTACCCTTTTCTATAATTTTCCCGCTCCAATTGGATATAATTGTTGGGTTGCATGATCTCTCTACCTGAAGTAGTTGTCGTGCAACTCAGTAATGCCGAGTGAAAAGCTTCATTTGTCGTTGACCTTTGAAGTGATATCACTTCAGGTCGATAAGCCGTAAATGCATTGTTATTGTTGGTCATGAACTAGCTGAATGGCTCACAGCACGATTTCCTTCCTTTTTCAGCTTGTTACCCGCTTTTACTGTTGTTGGGTTTGATGAACTCTATGAGTTATTGCTGTAAAACAACGATTGTTATTGATAAAAATAAAGATTGAAGACGGAAATCGAATATTCACAACACATGCAATTTACTCCTATGGGAAAACTTAAATTTAATCAGTGAAAAATCTTAAAAAATCTTATTTTCAAGAAATATAGTAAAAAAACATGTTAAAATGATTTGCGGCCTCTTTGAAGCAAGATCTTGGCCTATGCCGCCAAAATGAGAAGACCATGAGCGGATACGAAACTTTCCTGGTGGCCAAACCACAAAATGTCTTTCAAATATTGATTTGTTATGAAAATACTATAAGCCGCCGCTACCGTAGCCTAGTATTTAAATATGAAATCGATATTTGAAAGACATTTTTATGGTTTGGCCACCAAGGAGGTTTTCTATCCGCTAATGCTCTTCTCATTTTGGCGGAATACCGCCACTAATGAGAGCGTTACGAACAGGTTTGGGCAAACAGCATTTTTATACATTAAGATTACAAAGGAGTACGAATCGTTAAATAGTTTTAATTTTTCAGTTTTATTGGCGACTTCATCAAAGACTGTAAGCACGACGTTACTCAGTTTAAGTGCGGGAGGTTGGATGCGGGACCGTACAATGTTTCTAAGGTTTGTGCTTTTATGGATTACATGCATGGCTCTATTTAGCGAGTTTTTAAGAGAAGATTGTGGGTAATAAACAGAAAAGTTGTCCGTATACGATTTCGCTTTTCACTCTCAAAGTTATTATTTTCTGTAAAAGAGACATTTACGTTTGGGAGAAAAATCCCCCTTTTACCTGTTCAGATATGGATGTTTCGGTTGCCTTGGGAAACTAAACTCACAATTAAACCATGGCTTTGAGTTGGAGTTAAATATTTCGTCTCACAACTTACAATGGAAGAAAACGTTGTTTCAAAACGCTTAGCTAGGAAACCAATTCGCCCACCGTACATTTTTTGTTGGTTGTGCTTTGATGATTCTTTAACTTGCAAATCAAAATTTGGTGCAAACACATCGAGTTAGTCATGAAGATGCATTACATTAGCAACGTCAAACTCTTGAGCATTACTGTCGAACATGATGTTACGTGGTGCCTCTGTTTCTTATCTTAGTAACAGTAGACGCAACACATAATTGCCTCGGGCAAAAAATATCTTATGCATAATATTAGAAAGCAGAACTGAAATTCATGTGTTGACAACAACGTGGTGACAGTAAAAAGCGTTCTGTTGCAAAAAACACATATTGCTAATATTGAATGATGAAAATATTTACGCTGTTGGGTGCTGCGTGGCATTAAGAGCCATGGATTAAGATTTGGGAAGTTGACTCAGTTTCGACCTTTAATTTTGAGCCAAGTCTCTTCAGGCTTAGCTTGACTGTGCAAGTGCGGACACAATTATTAGGTTGCGTGACTAATTAATTATTAAATATCAATCAACTTGCTCTGGAAATCAGCAAAACGAAATCAGTCATCATTTCAAACAACGTATAGTCGATTTTACGTGTGTCATTATTTGAGATAGATTGCGAACGTTTGTTCAAAGAGATTTTATGAATTAAGCGTCCCGTTACCGGCGCTGTGGTAAAGTAGTTGGAGCTTCCGCTTTGCAATTCCGCTTCAATTCCCTTGTCGAGTCATGCCGAAGACGTTGTAAACAATATTCGTAAATCTCCTGCTTGGCGATCGGCAAAAAGAGAAATGTGCTGGGTGAAACATGAAACCGTGTTTACTTGCTCATGATAATAAGAGTGCAGTGAGCCTCAATGGTCTATGCACGAAGCCACTGCAACAGCAACATGCGTTAAGTTGGTTGAATAAGCGTTCAGCATTCACGATATGCGACGACGTCCTTATGGACAGAGTGGAAATTACCTCTCATTAGAACTGTCTACTGATTTTATTCTGTCGATTGCCAAGTGTTTATCTTATTGTTCTCATACTTTTTGGACCTGAGTTCGGTTCTCACTCTTATCTATGGATCTGCTTTACAAATAAAGTATGGGACTCTTTATTTTGAAAACAACAAAGCGAGGGTGGTCTGTGCGGCTCAAATTAGCCCTACTTTGATTCTACGACTGTTGGGTTCAGTTAAAAACAACAAATAATAAAGCACTTATTTATGGCTATGACGTCATCATCCACCTTATGACATATTGGTCGGTAGTTCTATTAAATGCTACTCAAATTTGCCTTACTTTGATTTCACCACTGTTGAGTTCAGTTGAAAACAACAAATGGTAGCGCATTTATTTTGGTCTGTGACGTTATCATCCACCTTATGACATATGCCGTATGGTGGCGTGCAATCGTGCGAAGTGCTTAATTTTAGAGATAGGAGCAAAGAAAACATCTATGATACTTACTATTGACAGATTTCAGTGCAGACAAAAAGAATCATTATCTGTGAACCTGATCATGACAATCGAGCAGCGTTTAAACAACGTTTCAGCTTCGTTTCCATACTAAAGCGCAATGTTAGGCTGGGATTAAATCCCACTCCTGCATTCGGCCATTACTTATTCGATAATCTAGCTGAGTGGGTTGGAGCGCCGCTAGTGATCAAATGGTGATGCCTTCAAACATACCTGTGGCTGCATGTTTGTCTCCCGAAGGAAAGCTATTTAAGGGCATTTTCTCTTCTTAGTTGCTCTGTGCCACTGGTATAGGAAACTGCAAAGAGGATCTGAACATCAGATATTGAATATAAGCGACCAAAAGTTTGCTCGTTGCCGAAGGATAAAAATACATGCATATTACTCAACATTTTTGCAAGTTTTTGTCTTTCTATTTGAGTTTTTTCATGCATTCTTTTCTTAGTCCTGTCTAGAACACACGAGTAGTTTTAGACACAGTACTGTGTACTCCCTGCTATGTGATTAGTGCCGACACAAAGTTTTTGTTTCCTCTGTTACACGGAATTAATTGCGCCTTACCTAAGTAAGACAAAAACATTTATAAATAATAACTAAATAAACATATATAGCCACAAAACGGCGCGGTGCTGTACTGGTTAGAGCATCCGCATCGCAGTCGGTGGACCTGAGTTTAACTCCCTTGTGGAATCATACCAAAAGACTTTAAAAATGCTATTCGCAATTGCCATGCTCGACGCTCAGCACGAAAGGGATGATCTGAAGAAAAGCTGGCAAGTTTACTTGATTTTGTCCTTTTGAAATGCACTCCAGAGTATTCCTCCACCTGTATGTGACAGACAGGTGGTGGAACCAAGCGGTCCATTTGTCTCATTCGCATAATTATGGTCTAGGAAATCTTCAGCCGCTTTTTCTCTTACTAGGATCGCAGGCGCAGAAACTTGAAAAAATTTGTTTACAAGCCTCCACGCTCACCATGTTGTTGTTGTGATTACCCCTCCTCTTTCTCGGGATGGAGGTACGGCACGAACAGCAATTCAGGTTCACGCCGTCAACTTAATTGAAATTAGGCTAGGGGAAAGATGGCGGCCCATTTCGAACCAGTCATGAGCGACTGGTAGCCCCACCACCAACAAGGCGGACTTCGCATCTGCCAACTCAACTGGCTCAATTCCAAGCGTTGCTCAGGCCAAGTCGCTCGTGTAGGTCTAGGGCGGCCTAGCGGTCGATTAGTAGTTGATGTGACTGAAACGAAACACTTAAACGTACAAGTCTTTCTCAGGACACATTCTTGCGGCTGAGACCTTTTAATGCGAAGAAGCAGCCGCTCGCTGTTACATTGTCACCACCTTTAATTGTTTAAATTTTAGGAGGAGGTTTCTAACTCGCAGAGGAATGTGATAGCCTGTTTGGAGCGGCACATCATCGACCACGACGCGTCCATTCTACAGCCCGCCTGTTTGAAGCAACTGATGTATCTCGCGGAACTGTCTTCCGATGACTTTCACCTTGACAAATTCTTGTACATGAAATGCAAAAACGATAGAGATGTACTCTGCAGCGATGTGGGTTTCTTACATCTGGATTATTTGTCATATGCGCGATCATGAATATTTTAGTCGCTTGTGCAATATCATGGGGCAGCGCAAAAGGTTGAAAACGATGAATGGGGTATTCGAACCCACAGCGGCCTATTTACCCTGCAAACAACGCCTTTCTAATTGAGTTACGGAATGCTTGGTATTTTAGGTTAGAATCGCACCGGAATCGTTTTCACATTTTTTCTCCGCTTCGTGGTTAGAAAAATGATCTCCATACGTATTACTGCACATTCAGCAAATCGAATAACGTTATGAAAGTTACCTATCAATTCAATATGTACATAGAAAGAATTGCTGTTCGGTTGCACTATGACTAGCCTACGATTATTATTTAAAGAATTGAAGATAGTGTTGCTGTGTCGACTTGTAAAGTAGCATAAAAAAATTATAAAAATAAGTTGTTTTGTTTTATTTGATAATGTAGAAATTATTTTTGATTTTTATAAAACTTGCACTCATACTGAATGAGCAGTTTTTTACAAATTGTTTACGTTTAAACATTGGTGTGGTGATAACAATACCAAAGTTACTGTAAATAGAGACTAATTTATTGTACGCTGTTGATAGTGCAAAAACTGGAATGTTTTCGTCTCGCTCTTGTCAGAAATTGTTTCCTGAAATTCTAATCTTCCGCTTCATTCCATCTAACATCTTCTGACCGGAACGGACTTAAACTAATAGCTAACATTTTGAGTACTGGCGCCTTTAAGACAGTAATTCCTACTCAGTGCTTTATTCTAACAAATTACTTCTGTGTAGCTGCAAACCGGCACGATGGTGTAGTGGTTAGAGCGTCCGCTTTGCAGTCGGTTAGACCTGAAGTTCATTTCCCAAGTCGAGTCATACTAAAATACTTTAAAAAATGGTATTCACAGCTTCCTTGCTTGGCGCTCAGCAAAATAGGGATAGTGTGGAGAACAAGCCGGCAAGCTTGCTTGTTGCGTCCTTGGGCAAGACACTTAACGAGATGCCACCGTCTTTATGTGGCAGGCAGATTGTGGGGCCAAGCAGTCTACCCGTCGTGATGGCCCCAGTCTAACTGAAGACTTGCAGACCGAGCGTGAGCGCTAACGCAGTGCGGCCTATATATACATCTTCCTGCCTAAAGCTCACAAAAAATAGCTCAAACGACGAAGAACACTTCTAGGTACAATGAATTGGTTGTTGCAAAAAGCAGTTGTGTATTTTCAGGTGCTTGCCGGCGAGGGTCGTGTGTATCAGTGTTTGTTCAACCACAAGTTTGATCCTCAAATGTCGGAAGATTGCAGAGTCGCTCTAACCGGCCGACAGCAAGTGATCGCCGAAGATTATAAGGTAAAGTTCTAGGTCAGTGAGCCCTCGTGGCGTGTGGAAGCACTCCAGAGCGAACCGCAATGCCTCCTTCGTGACCGGCGGTGTCGCAGTGGAAGCGATGGCGTTGACTTTCGAAGAAATTTTGCGCTAACGCTGACGGCGTCAATTTTTTTTTTTTGATTAACTAGAACTACACTGCTGGTTTGGTGTCACGGTGACTTTGATGATGCGCTCGAATCTCACCACGAATGCGTTGTTGCGTCCTTGGGAAAGATACTTCACAGTGATATTTCCCCTACACGAGAAATTTAAACATGCTGTGAGTTTATCAAAAATCCTGCAGTGGCAAGTACTGTGAGATAACCATTGCAACCAAACTTAACCCGAAATCTATTGATCAACATTTTAGTCTTCACGACGATAACACTTTGCGACTGGCTCGACTAGCTAACGAGCTGATGGTGCAGTTGAGGCAGATAGTGCAGCTGCAGCATCGATATATTTTTGGAGCCGCTTCATCGCAATATGGAGATTTGCAAAGAACAGTAGCTAAACTAGCAATCATTTTGTTGGAATTTTAATCCACTGCCCCTCGATTATCAGCCGACCGACTGATAGCAGTATCGGTCGACTGATAATCGAGAGGCAGTGGATTAAAATTCCAACAAAATGATTGTAAGTTTCGCACTGCCCGACGTTAAGTGTAAAGATCGTTGTAAACCTTCATGAAAGGTTGCCATGTGTCCTTCGCTATGTGATTGACATAACATTTTAGGCAAGCTATCCCCTGGTTCATAGCTGCAAAGTCGATATCGAGAAGCATAGATGTGAACACTATGTCGATTCGCATGCGGTAAATCCAAATAGAAAAGACCATCTTGTTCGTCTATCTACCATCCTACTTTGTTTGGAGGGAGGAAAAGCAAGTGGAGGTATGAAGCTTTATTGTTTAGAATTAGGATTCTGCAGGAGCATGTTTAGGATCCTGTTGGCAGGACTACGTCTCCTGTTCCGTAGCGACGCGAAACAAACATCCAAGTTGTTGTTGTTGGTTTACCCCTCCTCTTCCTTGGGATGGAGGTATGGCGCGAACAGCAATACAGATTCACGCCATCAACCTAATTGAATTAGGCCAGGGGAAAAGTGGCAGCCCATTTCGAACCAGTCGCGGATGCAAACTGCCGACTGGTAGCCCCACCACCAACAAGGCGGACTGCCATTGGTGGGTACCTAAAAGTCGCCTCTTATGACATGCTGGGTGAGCAGCTTCACTATTCTAACCCGGTGAAGCACGGGTATCCAAGTTTGTAAAGCTCTTATTTTAGCAAGCAACGTGTGCAGACCAAGTTGGACGTTTTCGAACTGGTTTGTTGGCATGTAATTGAAAATCAATGGCCCACATGTCAAGTTTTTTTGAATTGCCAACTAATAAAGACCGACCACACACTGTACAGGTGAACTGCTTGCTTGTTCCCCCACTTTGCTCATGAGACGACTGCCCGATATTTTAGGTGAAATTGAAGTCCAGCAGCGACCATGATGTAGTGGTGATTGTTTCTGGCTTTGGAATCAGTGGCTTGAAGCTCAAAACTCTATCAGATAATCGTTGGTATTCATCAGGAGACGGTCTCCAATTTAAAAGTTTTGCGTTGCTCTTGTAAACTCTGATTTGAAACAGAGTGTGTAGATACGAAATTTTACAGGCGGAAAAAGTGGCCAAATGATCTGGCCAGCTAGCATCTGAATTGTTGTTATGCGAGGCGAGCTGCCATTTAGTGGTTGCTTGAAAGTCGCTTCTTACGTCATGTGATGTAGGCGGTGTCGTTGTGGAATCAACACAGGCTCCTGGCGACTTGCTTAGGCTGTTTTAGGTCCATTGCGTTTGTTTTAATCACGCCCGAATAACTTGAAATTGATATTTCTTTCTCCACGCGATGACACCAATTACTAAGTGCCACTCTGTAGATGCGTGAAGATCATTTTTGAAGTCTGCGATGTGACTGGAACATAGAATTGAAACCTAGGTCCACCGACTGCGAAGCGGACATTCTGAACACCGCGCCATCACGTCAGTTGAACAGTGACTCGATTAACTTGCTGCAGCTGCTGTGACTCGATTAACTTGCGGAACTTGCAACCATCGTCTCATTGCTCAGAACCTTTTGTAACCGACATTATGTTGCTCGTCAGTGCCTATATCTGCCGTATGCGAAAACGAGTTGTTGGTGTTCCGCAAAATGCTGCTGAATGATTATCAAGTGACGCCGGAGTTGACGAAGAACTGCGGGGATGAAATCATGAAGTGTGACAACGGCATGGAGAAAGAGGGGAAAACAATTCACTGTTTATTTGGTTTGGCTCAAACCAAAGGAGGCTTGAAGCCCAACTGTCAGAAAAGCGTAAGTTTGATTTTAAATCATTTTAAACTACTTGACCTTCCTTAAAACAAACCAAGCACTTTGCGACCTTGGCTGGTTCTAAGTAACTTTGACCTGAAGCTTGTTGCATGACGATAGATTTTACCGCTACCAGAGTACAAAGAAACGCGGTCCTGTCACTTTTGACTGATGTGATCAATCAATCAATATATGTTGCTCACATAGACGTTTTTTTCGTAATCGCAAGTTTACTTTGAAAATGTGTCGAGTGCTTGGCGAATAGTGGTCTGTTGTCTCAGACGAAGTTAAACGATAATATTAGCGTTTGAAAAGAAGTGCAAAAGGTGATTTCGCTCTGAAATCGTCAAGCGAGAACTTGCAGTTGGCACATTTTTAGCATTACTGGTAAACTTGACATATTTCCATTTTTTCCTTGTCGCTTTGCACTTGAGTACTTAAGTAAGCATAGTGGAGCTGTAAGGCCATGACACTATCTGATTGAGACCGGTAGCTTACAGTTAAAATTCTTGTTGTTGAATTACTTATGTATCTCGCTAGGTTAATATAACCTAGCATCTGTTCAGTAAGTTACGAGTGTCATTTGTAAACAACCACGTGATAGGTTCTGATATAACCAGTATGATTTTTTTGGAAAATTCTATCAACTTTTTTTAAGTCGACCTCGTCTGTGTAAGCCGACCAAGACAGCAAGCCAGAGGTTAGTTTCATTAACTGCACAGTAGGTCAGGTAATTATGAACTAAGTCGTATAAATTGCTCAACTGGGTAAGACCCATGATCGATAGGAGGTCTAACTTTGAGCAAATTAAAACGTTGTCGCTGATGGCAATAATCATGTTGCTCATGATAAACAGAAACCGTTTGTCGAGCTGGAAACGAATTTCACCGCTAAAAAATCTTTGTTCTAAGGCTCGGAAAATAAATCTTAGTAACACGTGAAATATTGAACGAGAGCATGAATTTCGATTGTTATGCAATACTAAGCCATTAAAGTGATGCATTGAAATAAAAGTGGTAAGAAGTGCTATGAAACTCATTGCTAGGAGTTGGCAAATATATTCTCGTTGGAGCGATCGCCGGCGTTTTCGGAAGAAAGTCTGTGAAAACAAGAGTAAGGTGTGATTTTGCTTAAGTTTCACAAGTCCACCATTCAGCATTATGTTACAATTTTAAAGTTGGTGACTTTGTTTCTCTTGAGAAATTTCGCTGCACTAAATCACATGCGTCTCATGTTACGGACTCAATATATACAATTTCGATTTAGCATCACATATTTTTAAAACGTTCATACTTTCTTTTCTCCTTCAAGAATATCTTACTCTTACACCTTGCTTCATCTTTAAAAAAGTATTTGGGTGCCAGTGGACAAACAATTGCTTTGAAGTCGAGGTTTATGCAAAGTAAAGTGATTGGGTTGGTGCCACCAGACATTTTCAAAATCAGCGCTATTTTTTATTCTCATTTAGATTTTCAAAAAAAAAGCGCTACTGAAGTCAGAGATGAACATGATAAAACATTTGACCGTGGCATTAACTACTAAAGGTAGATGTCAAAAGAATTCAAACCTTTCCAAGCTGGCCCACGGGTGTTATCTCTTTGAATACATAAAAATGATGGATATGCTGTCCACTCAGGCGTTCGTATGTACACTTTTCCGGCTACGAAGATAGCCGTGAGTTAAAGTTTGAAGGATTTGCGTGCATGATGTGTTAAAATCCTCAACTCAAATAGAATGACGAAGAAAAGGAATGGAAAAGGAGCATCACAGCCCGCAGCAAATAGGGCTCACTTTTCAAAAGTTCGAATCATGGCCAAGGGTGTATGTGAATAGACCAAATAGAAAGCAAATATGTCCCCCACTTCTTTAATGCTTTGTCTACTTTTGCCCGGCACTGAAACGCATGTTTTGTAGTGTGTTGCATATCATGTAAAAGTTTTCCTTACGTGCAGTGTAGTACTATGAAAAGTCAAATGCTGCGTCTTGTTGCTTGCTTGAAATGTTAGTTTCCTGTATGGGTGAACGAGCAGATATAACTTTAGTAGAATAGACACATAAATAGATCCAATTTTGCTTAAAATTCCACCTTTCCCAGAGAAATTCAACTTGAATATGCTCAGAGAGTTCATTCACATAAACTTGTTCAAATAACTTTTTCCTGTAATCTGTCTTTTTTTTTTTATAAAACTTCAAAATCTTTAATTTTTTTGTTTTGCTGGGCAATAGGTCTTGTTCCTTTTACTTTCTTGTTCAAACTTTTGTGTTGAGATTGAGGTCTGCTTTGTGTCCATTGTTTTTTAGCTCAAGGCTATAATTTGGTTTTATCGCAACATCACTTTCATCGCTGGATATGCTGCAGAGTATTCTCGTATTGTTTTGTTTTTGATAAGTGGTTGCAGCCTGTCGGTAGCCTGGTGAAACAGACTGAGCAGATTGAGCGCTCAGAGCATCCCGTCGTATGCGACATCGCGTGTCGCATGACCGAGCAGATCTGTCGGTTTGCTTTCAGCCCGCGTTTGCTGCGACTTGCACCGACGGCGACGACTCGCGTGCCGGACGGTCGACTCCAAGACCGTGATATCGCTTCTCAGTCTCCCAAACGTATCTTTCATTTTGTGTTCGATGAGTTGAGTTGAATCACTGGTGGTTTTATTTGTGATGTCGTGCGAGGTATTATTTCAGGCTTGTTTTTAGTCCAGCGTTGCTTCCAAAAATTTGTGTTTCTCGAATTCCATTTAGAATTGTAAGATCAAATGCTTTAAAAAGTGATGGCTTTTTCTCAATGATATTGCTACTCCGACGTCCTGATGCAAACCGATCTTGCTCCGAATAATTTGTAACGACCTATCTCCGGGGTGAACAACCTACGGCTCGCCCACCCGAGTCACATTACGCTAGAATCAGCATGCAGGGATAGCATCTGGGTATAATGTCAGCTCATTACAGTCAGTATAACACAAAATAACAACACGGGACAAAGTTGTTTCGTGTTAGTTGAACCAAAGATGGGGTGTTGGGAGTGTTTTGTACAGGGTGTTACAGAAAATAAGCGTGTGGCTGATAAGGGTCAGTAACCCGAAACAACTTTGACCCGTGTTGTTATTTTGTGTTATACTGACTGTAATGAGCTGACATTGTACTCAGATGCTATCCCTGCAGGCTGATTCTAGCGTAAGGCTGTTGAGACATGTAAAGTGCCTATGTGATACAGGTCGAAACCATTGCCCTTGCATGAGGTCTATGCAGTAATGCAGCAATAGATCGATGGCATGATCTAAAATTGCCCAGAAGGGCATATTTGGATTTTATGCGGGAAACACTGTGGATGGACTGGCCTACAATGTGCTAATACAGATTTAATTTTGTGTGGGAGACCTGTGGATGGCTGGCACGTGAGATACTGGTGTGGATTGAGGAAAGTCGAGAATGTGGGTTAAGCATCACCATATTCAGAAAAGATATTAACAATGTACAACTTACTGTTAATTGAAAACTTGATCTAGTCAATGAAGTTACAAAACGATTTGCTGAGTTTCAGAAGTATGTTAGTTAAATAATGGCAAACAGTAACATTTTGAAATTGTCAGCGGCTCTCTGAAAAGAACTTCTAAGCCCATTGATTGCGATGTGCTGCTTAATACGATTTCTTATCGCTTTCATTGTATTTTATGTTTTGCTTCTTACATCATAATGCTGGTTATGCCGTCACTACCACCTTACTTATAAGACAAAACCAATATTTATTCCTGTAGATAAGGCAGTTTTTGGCTGTGAAATTTTATACCACCTCAACCGAAGGCTTCTATTTTCGTAAGTACCGTAGTTGATTTGTTCCCTGTTAAGTATGTTTTTTGCTATCTTTCGTCTGGGAACCTATGAAGACCATGAACAAGGACCGCCAGAAATGCATTTTGGTTTGAACAAATAATTTGAGAAATCGACCAAAAAAGGAAGCTCAACCAAAAGATGATGATTATTTGCGTTTTGAAAAATTATTGAACGAGAACGTCTAGAAATTCAAATTAATGATCGAGATCGAACAAAAATTCAAATTAATAAACGAGAACGTCTAGAAATTCAAATTAATAAACGAACCCGGCCAGAAATTCAAACTAATGAACGACAACGTCTAGAAATTGAAAGTAATGTACGAGGACGTCCAGCAATGCAATTTGGTCTGAACAAATATTTTGAGGAATCAACCAAACGAATGATTTTTAAATTCACGCTTTTTTAAAACGCAAATAAATGATTATTGATTTAGGCAAATAAATTAAGTCACGGTCATCACGTTGGTGATCATCTGGGGTCAAAGCAATTTGTTTGCTGAAGCTGGATACTTGCAAACATACGTTGTGTTTACTGATGATGCAGTAAATTATGTCAGAGTCTGGTTTGTTCTAGTCGAGGAGATTATTAGACAGAGCATATATGTAATTTTTGAAACCTGGATCAACAACGAAAAGCTGAATTCCGCTTTCCAAGCAGAGCTGCTCATCCAATTTCATCTTGAAATTATGTTAGATTGCTAGTAGCAAACCATAAGTAACAAAATGTATGCGCTGAACTAATCTCTATCGACGATGATTGCATTACTGACTGGCTGAGCAAAACAGTAGAGCTTGTGTAATAATTAGATTTAATATTATTGTAATAAATCGCCTTCCAAGAAAAGTTAAATCTGAATATCTAGGAGAATTGTATTTTGAATTAAAATCATTGAAAATGACTGAAAATGTTTCTCGGGCAGTGTTTCACCATGTTAACTTGAGTAATTTTATTCTTTGATGGTAAAAAATCAAGAAGTTAACAAAATCCAAAGCTAGTGGGAAAATCGAAAGAAAGTCGTAGGCTTATGTGCAGGACCAATTTTTGCTTTTTTGCTTTGAAAGAGCTTTATGGTGGGGTCGGTTCCAAGAAATTGGGGGCGTGCCATCTGTTTCTTCTGACGCTTTTTTTATGATGGAGGGCATAGCTACTTGACATAATATTCAAAACTTAAAGCATTTCAATAACTCGTGTGCTGGGTCGCTTTAGTTCTTATCGCCAAAATTTTGAGTCTTGGTCCCAGCGTTTAGCACCTTAGAGCACAAAGTTTTAGGTTGATGTTGTTTTTATTGTTGTGGTTACCCCTCCTCTTCCTTGGTATGGAGGTACGGCACGACCGGCAATCCAGGTTCACGCTGTCAACCTAATTGAATTGTTACGTTTCTTTCCTATAGCCTTGATTCTTCCTGACACAACCTTCAACCAGACTAAAAACGGATAAAAACGTATATTATTTAAAAGTTAGTGACAGGACGCCAGCGCCTACTCTTCACACATGTACCAACTTAACTGTCCTCTACCGTCCTTCTCAAAGGCGTGCAATGCATGCCTTATCAGCATAATTAGAACACCGCACAGAGAACCCGCCCGAAGGCGAACTGCGCTATCAAAGCAACCCGCGTTCAAAACCAACGTGTAACACCCTCTCCCCTCTACTAAAACAGAAGGAAGTTACCACAAATATACGAACACACAATATTGCAAACAGCCTACAACATATCAATTCATGGTGATGTGATTCAATAATATCAAAAATTACCCAGGTGCAATACTATTTCATAGAGTGCAATTAAATAATCAAAGTGCAGCTAAATATCTGGATAATAATGTGGGCGTCTCAACGTACTTCTGGGCCGTAAATTTGGTCTACGACTATTAATATTGCGACTACGTGACAAGTGCGACTGACTTTGGGAGAAACGTCGATAAAATCCCATGTCGCTATTTGGCCAATCGTTACGGGATGATTCTTTTAACTTATCATCCTCAGTTGTAGATTTTTCATTAATTCTTCCATAACTCTTCTTCAAACGATTAAAATGAACATGTTTAGTTGTAGACCCGTCAAGACTTTCTATCACATAATTCACAGGTGGTAACACTTCAACAACACCATAAGGACCACAATAAGGCAAGTGAAATTTACGTGATTCATCATTTTGTAACACAGAATTCTTTAACATCACAAGATCTCCAACACTGTACGCGGTGTTTGCTGATGCCTTCTGATCATAGCGTTTTTTCATCAGATTCCTTCTTTTTTCTAATCTTGTTTTGATCACCTCATGCACCAGGCGCATTCTGTCCTGCAAATCAGCAATAGCATTGGTGGAAGGAAGAAAACTTGGTTTACCCGTCATCAAATCTGCCGGCAATCGCAAATCTCTTCCAGTCAGCAGAAAATGAGGCGAAACTCCTGTTTCTTCATGGCAGCTTGCATTATACGCGGAGCAGATTGCAGGAAGAGACCTGTCCCAAGACTGAGGATCTTGTTGTACATAGTTCTTCAGCATCGCAATTATAGAGCGGTTATTTCTCTCAACCCCACCATTACCAGCTGGGTGGTAAGCAGTCGTTCTCGTCTTTTTACACCCCATTAATGTAGCCAGCTCTCGAAACAGCATGCTTTCGAAGTTGCCACCCTGGTCGGAGTGAACGCGTTCAGGCACTCCATGGACCGCAAACCAATTGCGATACAGTGTCATTCCTGTTTCCTGAGCCGTTTGAGAACGCATTGGCCACGCTTGCATATATTTGGTATATGTGTCGCAAGCGACTAAAATGTAACGTTTTCCTGTGTGAGTCATAGGCAAGCCACCAAGTACATCGATCTCAATTCGCTGCATTGGGCTCACTTCTGAAGAGGGAACAAGCTCAGCCTTTGGAGTTGTTGATGGTTGTTTCCGTTGGTCACACAGTTGACACTCTTTACAATATGCGGTAACGGACGCTCTCCAACGTGGCCAATAAAATCGTTCCGATATCTTTTCAGCAGTTTTCTTTACACCCAAGTGGCCTCCACCGTGAGCAGAATCGTGAAGGGCTCTTAATACCTCCTCTCTATTGGCATTGGGAACCAATAATTGGGCTCTTACAGTCATCATTGAGTCTTCATGCTTTCGATACAAACAAGAATCCTTGAGAATGATTTCTCCAAAGATAGACCAATAATGTCGAATCTCTTCGCTTGACTTTCTAACCTTTTTAAATGCTGGTCTAGAACCGCGTCGGACCCAATCAAGTAAAACAGACAAATGTTCATCTTGTTGTTGGAATCGTGCAATTGAATCATTATTCCAACCTTGGCATTCTCGGAAATCAATGGCAAACATATCTACCTTGCTTGAATTCTCAACATGTTCCACCTTATTTACCAAGCCATCATCATAGCGGAACGGACAATCATCAGGAAAATTCTCCTCCTCGCCAGGACACCTGCTCAAAGCATCAGCATTTCCATGAGCAGATCCTGAGCGATGTACAAGTTTAAAATCAAACTCGGCCATCAATTCGAACCATCGCGCGCACTGACCAAAGACATCCTTGGACTCCCACAACCACCGCAAAGCAGAATGATCAGTTCGCAATAAAAACGTTTGATCCAGATAACAACGAAACTTTTGGAGAGCATGAACAACAGCTAGAAGTTCTTTTCTTGTCGTGGAATAATTCCGTTCACATTTGGTTAATGTTCGGCTACAGTAAGCAACTGGATGCTCTTTTCCATCGCGAATTTGAGACAAAACTCCCCCAACTGCACCATTTGAAGCATCAGTATCCACAATAAACGGTTTGGAAAAATCAGGATACAAAAGTTCATCGTTGATTGACGGCACATAATAAACATTTTTCTCCGGTTGGTTTCGTGCATTGACTCGGTCAGCGTCGCGATCCACTTCTCGATTGCCGCCAAATTGCCGCCGTTTTTCTGGGTAATTTCTTTGAAGATGTCCACTTTTTCCGCAAAAGTAACAAGTGATAACAGGTGTAGATCTCTGTTTGATACACATATCTCTGATATCCTGTACTTCTTTTCGCAAATCTGCAATTAGACCTTTCAATTCTTCGATCTCATTCTTTTGGTTGACTGATCTCTGAAGTCCGATGGCGGACAAAGCAGCGGAGTCATCCGGTAGAGTATTAGTACTCAAAGCCAATAGCTGCTTTGCGGTATCCAAAAATCTAGGACGGTCAGCTTGCGAATATCTGGCCATTAAGCGGTCGACAAGATGCTTATCCCTCAACCCACTAATCAACACATTGTACAACACGTCGTTTTTTGTTTGGGCATCTTCCTTATCGGGATATGCAATCTCTCCCAGCTGATGGAGCGCAGCAACGTAACTGTGATTTGATTCTCCGATTGCCTGGCAGCGGCTAATCAACTGCTGCCGCGCTCTGTTTGACTGCTTAGCTCCACACGCTACTTCGGTTGCCTTTTGTTTTAACGCATCATACGACAATTCATAGAGTTGTTTATCAGCTTCCTGCATTTCAAACTTCATAGTTTCTGGTAAGCTTGCCAAAAATGCATGGCGCTTTGCTGCGTCAGGCGCATCCACACTTTCGCAAAAGCTCTCAAACGACGCCAAAAATCCAATAAAACTTTCTCCTAGCAAATACTTCGGGGGCTGACAAAAGAAATTCATTGGGCGTGCTCGCCAGTGTTACGTTTCTTTCCTATAGCCTTGATTCTTCCTGACACAACCTTCAACCAGACTAAAAACGGATAAAAACGTATATTATTTAAAAGTTAGTGACAGGACGCCAGCGCCTACTCTTCACACATGTACCAACTTAACTGTCCTCTACCGTCCTTCTCAAAGGCGTGCAATGCATGCCTTATCAGCATAATTAGAACACCGCACAGAGAACCCGCCCGAAGGCGAACTGCGCTATCAAAGCAACCCGCGTTCAAAGCCAACGTGTAACAGAATTAGGCTGGAGGAAAGATGGCAGCCCATTTTTTACCAGTCATGAATGACTGGTAGCCCCACCACCAGCAAGGCGAACTGCCATTAGTGGGTACCCAAGAGTCGCCTCTTACGACATGCTGGGTGAGCAGCTTTACAATTGTGACCCGGTGAAGCACGGGTGCGCCACCTGTCTGCCACATGAAGGTGGAGGCATCCCGTTAAGTGCCTTGCCCAAGGACACAGCAAGCAAGGTTGCCGGCTTGTTCTCCACACTATCCCTTTTTTTATGCTGAGCGCCAAGCATGGAAGCTGTGAATACCATTTTTAAAGTCTTTTGGTATGACTCGACTTGGAAATAGAACCCCAGGTCTACCGACTGCGGAGTCGACGCTCTAACCACTACACCATCGCGCCGGTTTTAGGCTGGTGTCGTTAAGAGTGTTGGCTTAAGTAAAACTCAAAATTGAATTTTTGTATTTATTACGTGTTAGTCACAGTTTTTCGTCTTGTTCTAGTTAATGAACTTAATAAAGATGAGTGAAGTGGAAGAGGATTATCGATTAGATACGGTACTGGTCGACGCCTGCCAGCCAGTCATTAATCTGAAGTGTTCCGACATAAAAAGTGGTGATCCACGGTACGTTTTATTGTAAAAAATTTCAAAGTGGCGGATTCACCAAGTTAATCTGATCAATATTGCTGGTTACAGCAATCAAAATTTTCAGTTTTTATTCTATTCTTATCAGCCCAATAGAGCGTTGTTTATTAGATTTTCTGTTACCCCAGCAAAATGGAGTAAAATTGAAAATATTGATTCCACTATTGCATATCCATCCAAATTTTATTATTAATATGATTTAAAAGATAAGCATTGCACTGCCCAAACTATATCATAAAATTTAGACTTTCTTAGCATTGCCAAGGAGTCTGGATCTGCGGTTAAATTTTTTGTTGTCCCATTTTTGGAATTTATATTTTGGGAAATCTCTATATGATGCAATGACATGTAAGCTTCTTGAGAAACGGTTATGTTCACCTGAACAATGAAACGTTTTATTTAAATAGTATCGATTTTTGGGAGAAATTTGAGTTGGGGTATTTTGTCGGAGATACCAAAATAAATTAGTCAAAGTATTTCGGCGATTACACATGTGAAAATGGCCTTGGGTAGTGACCTCATTTTGGATCGGGGACAACATTTCTACAATGTTTGGTGATTTAGTTAATCTGGCCGTGAGACCCTCTCTGGAACCCTTTCTTAATGTTAGCGGTGGAAGTTTTTTGAACTTTTGAATTTTGTCGGAAGATTGATATGAGAAAATAATGTCACAGAACTTGTTTTTACTTCGTCAGTTTAAAAAACTGATCAAAATCAATTGGTTTGTCGGATATTTTATGTCATGCAACAAAGGATGACTTGTTTGCTAGTATCCAACACAAAACATGTAGTACTATGATGAATGCTCGAGAGCTATTTTTACCGTTCCTGACTATCTTTCATAAGAACAACTTTATATATTTTGTTAGTGTTTCAATGAAACAAGTGAACGAAATTGTTAAGTTGTGCATTAGTTGCCTCGGAGTAGTGGTGTAATGATAGGCCGCCTACTATGTACTTTTGAGACCTGGGTTCACTTCCCAAGGCATTAAAAGTGGTTTCACTGCTTTCTTACACGATGCTTGGTACGAAAAAGATTGTTGGAAAAAAGTCGACGTGTTTGCTTGTTGTGCCCTTGGGTAAGGCGTTTAATTGGAATTTTCCATGTACCGTCTATACTCATGTATAAGTCGAATTTCTGGGAGACGATTTCAAGGTAAAAAATTTGGGGTCGACTTATACATGAGTAATGTTTATGGACATGTTGCTGCCGAGTCGAATAGAATGTGAATATGAAAAGAAAACTTCGTTATTATACATGCATTATACACACCGCGGTATAAAGCCTTAACAAACGCTCATAATAATGGTGTTTCACCGTATAAATGTTAAAGTTACTTCACAGAATTACCGGTATCAAATACAAGTAAAATTACGGCTTATATTACCAATAAACAACCTTACGACGGCACGCTCAATCATAACATGGAAGCTGCCATTGTTCCAGAATATTCTAGAATAGCGGAGTCGACTTATACATTAGTAATACCTATAACAATGCAATTTTTTGTCTTAAAATACTGATCGACTTATACCTGAGATCGACGTATACATGAGTATATGCGGTATATGAGGCAAATAGTTGGCAGGACCAAGCAATCTATACTTTGCGGTGGTTCCATTTGACTAAAGACTAGCAAACAGAGCATAAGCTCATGCACGTGAATGGATCCTATTTTATTAGAAGCTGCGGTGTTCTTTAAGCAATCCATCTATTCATTTATTCACGCGTAGTGAGCTCATGCTCTTGTTTTCTATTCTTCAGTCAGACCCGACCGGTAGACTTACTAGGCCCCACCACCTGTCTGCCACGTAAAGGTGCACACATCTCATTAAGTTCTTTACCCAAATGCTCAAAAAGCTAACTTGCCGGCGTTTTTTACTGTTCATTTCGTGCTGGACGCCGATCAGGAAAGCTGTAGATACCATTTTTAAAGTCTTCAGTATATCTCGACAAAGATTTGAACCCAGGTCTACCAACTTCGAAGTGTGCGCTCTAGCCACCACTTCACTGCGTCGGTTACGTCAATGCAGAATCGCACTTACTCCTATTTTTGTGTTTAGAGTCCTTGGATGCTTGATGAATTTCTTGAACGACGTTTCTATGATTAAAAAGTGCAGAGACGCTTTGGTTGAACTTCAGTATTTCATCAGCAGAGATTTCAAGTATGCATCTTGAAAAATTAGCGTGAAGTTAAAAGAGGCAGTTATAAGATAGAAATAGTCTTGTTTCCGTTTTATGCCAAGCTAAACAACATACTCGCACACGTCTTTAAAGTACACTGCGTTTGATTTCCAACACTACAAATATTTCGGTAGACTTGATCAAAACGCGCAATTCGCATGGCGTTTTTATCTTTCGAAATTTTGATAGCCTTATGATGCTGGGCTCCACAAGCCAATATTAATCTTTTTTTTTATAAAACATGGTGTAAAATTGTCGTTATGCTTTGATTTTAATGCTATTTTTGTAATTGCATTGAAGTTTTTTTTCTTCGAATTTGATGTAGTTGATATTATTAGATTGTGAGCTGACAATTGTCATGTCTAATGATAATTACTAAAATTAGAGCAAATGGCTTTTCGCGGCAATGCATAACACTAGTAAGAAACGTGATGTTTAGATGAAAAGAGTTTTTTTATTTTGACAAACGAGTTTGATAATATTTGCTGAACTCCAATCTTTTGCGAGTGCATTAAGTTGGATGCATAGCGTCGTCTACCTAACTTGTAAGATAGCTATCATCATAAAAGGTCACGCTTTGTATTTCACTTTGATTTGAAATTTATTCACGCAACTGCTGTTTCCTCCGAAGGCTCATCAGGCGTGCATATTATTTTTTTTATTCCAAAACAAAACGAAATACAAAGTGCAATCTTTTAGTTGATTAGTTTTGACTCATAACGTCATGGAGCCTTTTTGTCATAACTACTGAAATTTCTTTATTGTATTGTAACGTCTAGATTGGATTGTAGAAAACAAAATCGGTTAATTCGGTTATACAACGTGTTTTGGGATCGCACTGAATGCAGTTGATCGCTAGACCTGGTCGAATTCGTTTATACAACGTGTTTTAACCCTTTGAACCCTGGTTTTTTTGATCAGTCCCGCCTTTAACCCAAGCTTACAGGGTAATGACGGTAGACCCAAAGGCCGGTTAGCCGGCCTTTCGGGTCTATAAGGCTTCTCAGTATGGCCGGTTTTCTGGCCTGCAGGGTTCAAAGGGTTAAGATCGCACTGAATGCAGTTGATCACTGCATCTGGTCATGCCAACATTTTGAAAAGCGGTATTCACAGCTTTCCTGCTTGGCGCTCAACGCTGGAATGACTTCGTGGAGAAAAAGGCTGCCTGTGCGTTTGGTTGAAGTGCGTAGCTGGATTCCTTTCCAGGCCAATGGTAGGGACTAGCAATCGATCGACCAGGCCCAGTGGCTCAGTCTGACTATAGACTAGCAAGCAGAGCATATCTGTGTGCGAATCGATGAATGAACGAACCGCAAAGGAAATCTGTTTGACCAGAGAAAAATTTGTATTCACAAACAAGTTGTCGGTGTTGGTGACGCCGCAAAAAACCTGTTCATTCTGTCGCAACCCATTTGACGCGATACCGCCTGCGGTTAGGGCGTCACGAAAAGGTTTTGGAAAAATAGCTTTCCGCCGTGCTGTAGTGGTATTGTTGCGGGCTTCAAAGCGAAAGCTCTGGAGTTCAAAACTCTATTGCAACACTGCTGGTATTCGTCGGGAAGGGCATGCGGAATTTAAAGTGTTACGTTGCTCCAGTGCTAAGTGTGGTTCGAAAGCGAGTGTGTAGTGGTAGACACACATTGAATCAGCACGTCTGAGCATGCGAAACGCTGGAAAAAATGACGAAAATCCGACTTTCTTTTTTCTTTCTACTCTGTATTAAAAATTTACTTTTTGATGAACGAAACACTGACAATGTATAATCACAAATCCTGTCATCACCGTTCGATTGTATCGAGAGTTGGAAATAACCTGCATCAGATATCATACAACTGCGTTTTACTTTGCACGGATGTTTACTTGAAATGTACTTCCAGTGTCGACCCGGTATTTCGCGAAACGTGCCGGGACGAAGCCCAACACCTTTGCCACGTAAATATCAACAGTGGACCCGTACCGAGCGCGGCACCAGGTGGAAATCAGTTTGGAAACGACGAAATACAACTGAGTCTGGTCATTTCATGCCTCTATCGCCATATTAGGCCCGATCTTGAACACGTGAGTCTTTGAAATGATGCATATCAAACGGATGAGAGGTGAAGTTGAGCGTGCACAACCGACGTTTAATTTTGAATGACAGCATTATTAATTTCTGTCAAGTTTACGTCTTTGTCATAAAGCAGTATCGGCAATATTTGATTTAGGGTAAGATTCGTTCGTGGTATCTATCTACAAGGGGGAACAGGACGTAACGTCATGAAGGGAGGACGTGAAACGGCCTAAAAAGCCATTAAGTTCGAATCTAACTCTGAATGATATAATAAATATTTTGATAAAGACAAATTAATATGTCTCCACCATGAGGCAGCATCAGTAAAAACGGCCTTTGAGCGCAGATTGCCTCTATTGAGATTAATGTGGACAAAGAAAGAGATGTCAGTTTGCATGCCTTTTCTATTTCGTTAGAGGGCCAAGGTTTTATTCTAATTTGTTCGTACTAATTAATCAAGCGAGCAATCACTTAAAGCTTTGCCCTTTAAAGATATTTTATATTCTCCTGTATTTATCGGGGAACGCTGCCTTCAATACAAGAAACTTTAGCTTGTGTATTTGCTAGATAAAACAAAGCATAGCACCTTTGTCTGATGCGTGCAAGCAAGAAGTGTTGATGGTGATAAAACAGAGAGCGACTGATTTCCAATTGAACTACGAACTCGAGGATGCTTGTCGTAGAGACTTGGGCCAGTACTGTTCAATGAAACCCAATAAGCCAGGAGAGGTGAGATATGCTGCATTTTTTCTGTAACGAAACTCAATGCTGTACCTGTAGAGAGACATCAGGGGAAAAAGCCGTATCCCCAAATGTAATCGTCGACAATTTCTTTTTGGTCGCCTATGATTTTAAAAACTTCACCTTAAAAACGTGATCGCCCAAAAAAGGTCTTTGGTTTTGTTTTGCACCAAAGCAACAAAAGGCTTATACTGGAGAATTTGTTCGTCAATAAAGGACCTTAAGTTTGTCTTGAGATAAAAATGCTTTTAGCTGCCCATAGCTACTAATTGTTGTAGAATTAAACTTCTGTTTGAATTGGATTTGACAAAGTAAAGGTGGGGTGCCATGGGGTAAAGAAGACTAACCCTTTTCTAGTCCTCTACTTGGCCTCAAAATATTTAGCTGTTATGATTTCAAAGCTATATTTATTATTACTAGAAAAATAGTATATAGAAAGAGCAACGGAGCTCTTAATTGACAAATGCACGTGCCCGCGAATACGAATGGCGCTTTTATAACGTTTCTAACTCCAAACTTCTCGTTTCGAAATCTCAAGCGATCGTAGCTGCCACAAGACCTTTTTGCTGCTACAAAAAGCGTATTTAGTGTATATTTGCATCTTTTAGTGAAAAATTGCTCGAATTGAATGAGGGAATTTATGATTTAGGCTTAAGATAATGATCATAGCTGTAGGTTCGGTGCTTTGCGTCAGATACAGTCTTGCGCTATATTTATTAAGAACAACGACAATTGACTATTTAGGAATTGGTTTGTCTTCAAGACAATCTTCTGTCATTGAGTCCTGATTGCAAGACAAAAATCGAAGAACTAACGCAGATGGAAAGCGAAAGTGCTTTAGATTTTGAAAACATCCTCATCGAGGAATGTGAGCCAATGTTACAGAAGTTCTGTAAGGTAAGTGCTTGTTGCCTTTGCCAACCTTTCCATCAGGTTAATACACGATGTGCAGCTAAATATCCAAACCTCACTCCGTAAATCCATTCAAATTATTAAACAAGCGAATTGAAGAAAGAACATGACGTGTGTAGTGGTGCAGCGGTCAGAGCGTCCTCTTCGCAGTCGGAAGATCTAAGTTCAATTCCCTTGCAAGTCTTATCGAAGACTTTGGAAACGGTATTCGCAGATCTTTTGCTTGGTGCAAGCAATAGGAGTAATGTGGGAAATGAAATACGAAACCAAGTGCGCTCAGTGACGATTAAAAAGAATGCAATCTATGGGCCTCAATAGCTAGATCATGTGACTGCTGTTGATGTCGCAACGACGTCACTCGGGGAAAAAAGAAAGTTCGTTTGGAATTTGTCGTGAATAGAATGGTGCTGGATGGGCTGTTGTTCAATTGTGATGAAGACGGGGACGACAGGTGTGCGAAAGGATTAAACGGTTTTGTTTTTCACTTCTTTCTAATCCCTCAGTTCACCGGTTTCAACACAGGGAAATTGGTCTCCGGTAAGAAATTTTACACTTTGAGGGGATGGATCGTCACATTTGAGGGGATGGATCGTCACATTTGAGGGGAGGGATCGTCACATTTGAGGGGAGGGATCGTCACATTTGAGGGGAGGGATTGCCACATTTGAGGGGAGAGGTCGCCACGTTTGAGGGGGGGATCGCCACATTGGAGGGAAGGGATCGCCACATTGGAGGGAAGGGATTGCCACATTTCAAGGTGTTACAGATTTCGAGTGTTACATCATTCGATGACAGAACACTTATTTTTCAGGATTATTACATGCGGTTGAGCTTCTCAGTTATGTAGTATGGTAATGCCATTAATGTATTTACACGCCCAGGAGAGGGGGGTGAAGATCTGTGGGCAGGAGGCCAAGCTTTGATGAAGGTGTTATTTACTTATTTGTTTATTTTTCAAAAGTGCATTTACTTTGCAAAGTGGGGTAATTTCTATTAGAAATTAGTTAGGATCCCACATCACAAGTGCATCCCCGAATTAAACTTAAAGATTATGATCTCAAAAGAAGGGACCCTTTATCGCAAGGTGATGTTGGAGGAAAAAATATCTTTTTTCTAACTAAGGTACATTACGACCTCATCAAAATTTTGAGTTAAACTTGTGCAAGTTTCTTTACAACTCACAAAAGTTAAGGAAATAACCTCGTAATTCATCTTTTTTAAAAGTGCGTCTTCTTTCCCCTCCGTTTCATCACTCCCGAACATGCACACGTACCAATCAAACAATTTTTCTCCACATTTTAGGCTTGGTTTATTTTGCAACGTTGGTTGTCAAAGAAGCATATGATCTAAAAAAAAGGTCTGTTTGTTTTCTTTTTTATTTCGTAAAAGGAAAACTTCAAAAACGTACTTGGGAGAAAAAAATTAAAAAATCTAAAAAGCCTTAGTGTATGTAAATTTTTTCAGGAGCAGATCACAACCAAAGGTCAATATTGTACTTCTTTGGAAAATATTTGTGGCTTTATGCTTTGGGGGGCGACAAAGGTTTTAGCGTGACGAAAATACATAATTTTGCGTCTCTCAAAAAGTATATGTTGTAAAACGACAGTTTTTTCATCAGTCGATTTAGAGTCCCAGATTTTCAGTTTGGTTTCAACACATTTTGTGTATTCTAGTACTTTTAATTTATTTATGTTTAAAAAATTCTTTTTTAATGTTTCGGGTGGTGAAGTTTTCATCGATTAATCATCAATTGAAATTGCGACACAAAGGATTACGTTATTGATCTGTGGTAGTGATCTGTACACTAGTAATTATACAAACTCTTTGGAGAAAAAAGTTGAAGAAGTGAAAAATGAAACTGTGTGTGTGTGTGTGTGTGTGTGTGTGTGTGTGTGTAAATGTAGGATGCTGTTGCGATTACTTCGTTTAAAAGACAATTGCCCAGCCCTACTGTGTTGTTTCCAAGCGCCAACGTTTCGCTTAAATGGCTCGCTGTTGCTTCGTTGAATTTGTTGCCTGCTGGAATCTGTCAAGCAGAGAAAATCACTGCCAAGTGTCTCTCCCGCTGACACACCAACATAGTCCTCGCGATTGGTTGTAGAGTTGGGAGTGCATGGCATTGGCCAAGTCTCCAAAAGGAATGCGCGGTAACAAAAAGGTTCGACGCCACCGCCTTAGGTCTTCCTGTGGCAGAAAAAGAAATTTCATTTTGCTTAAGCTAGTTCTCATTACTGCTGTGCAGGACATCATTAAAGATGAAGACGAGGGTCGAATAATGCAGTGCCTGATCAGCCACAAGGAGCAAATGGACAGTAAAAAATGTGCTGCCGGCGTCGCTCATTTTCAGTTGGTATGTCTCAGTCTCACCTCAAGTTTTTGCTTACGACCTGCACGTTTAGCTTTTAGTGCAATGTCAAGTGTGCTCAACTTTTCACTTCGCGCTGATTTTTTTGCGACTTTCAATTTAGGAAAAAGAAAAAATGTTAGTTTACACTAGAGCCCAGCATTTCTCTCTGAGCATAACTGTAGATGCGCGCTGTTTCGTTCTATTGGGTGTCATCAGTGCTATTGGTGACCGACCGTTGGTCAGAGGCTGAGATCCGAAATGCGAGATCCGAATTCTGAGACCCGAGATCCGATTTATTGAAACAGTGCACCATCTGCACTTTCTCTCGAAGAAAATTTGTCGTTTCGTAAAGCAACTCTGAAAACGCTGTTTTGCCAAGAGCTTTGCAATTTCCCAGAATTCAGTCGGCTGGATGAATTGAAAAAGTTCAATCACTCTCTTCATTTGTGGGTTGCGTCCATTTCATCTTTTTTCATTGCTACCGCTGATGAATGGTGGCGAAGAGTGCACGGCGCAACTGATTTTTTAGAGCTGCTTTGAAGTTTGACTTTTAATGAATTAGTCTTGTTCACGCTGCTCCCGTTTACTGCTTGCTGCAATACTTTGCCGGTGTGTTTATTTACCTTTCAAACGTCGTTTTGTTTTTGCTGATGAAAGAAAGCGACACGCTTGCAAACCTTTTGATCATTTGACATTTCCTGTCAGCTGTTGAAGCGAAGCTCGCCGAACCGAAATCTATTCTGAATAATGATGTTAATCTTGATGAAGACCAGTCAGTACGCCATCATCATAACAACGCACCATCAATAAGAACTGACTTGGATCGGCTTCAACTTCCGATTCGCGACAGCTCCCCTTGGGTGTTAACTCATGTCTGTCTACCAAAAGCCCAGGGTACCAGGTTTGGATTCTACCCGACTTGAACTGTGCCAATCCGATCTAGGCTGGCCTTTATTGAGACTGACATAATCAATCCGGCATAGATTTTGGTGTCGCATGCCTCTTTTATTTTCTATGATCAAGCGGACTGAGATCCTTTGCCGCTGCTTGTAATTTTCACTGGCTGATCAAGCGATCGACCATTCAATTGTTTATTGCATCTCTCAGTTACCGATTTTTCGTCAAATCGGCACCATATACGATTTAACTGAGTTACGAAGAGAAGAAAGCGCTGAAGTGGCGAGTTCAGAATCATTATTTCTGCGTTGTTGTGACTGAGGGAAAAGCCGTTCACCTGAATTTTCCTCTTCTAGGTTGCAATACTTGAGGTCGAAATGCATTGTGTGAACAGTACTGGCAACCCCCGCAGCAAGTGTGAACAAAAGTTGCTCCCACGCACCCTATAACGGTTTATTTATTCATGCGCATGATGCTTGGCGCGATGGTGTGATTGCTAGAACTTCCGCCTTCTAATCTTCTTCTAGACCTCGGTTCAATTCCTTTGTCGAGCCGTACCAAAGAATTTAAAATGATATTCACGGATCTGCTTCAGTAGTAGGAGTAGCGTGGAATGCGTAAAATGGATCTGAGTTGACTCGGTCATGATGGTGGAAGTGCAACTGTCCGAGCACGTAGCCACTGCTGGCTATAGAACGACAAACATGTGTATGACCTCACACTCTACATGTCTTTTTTCACAGCGGGCCATCCCAACGCCTGTGCCTCTCGGTGCTGGACCACGTCGCCTGTCTCTCACATAAAGACAGTTGTTTCCCGTCTAGCGTCTTTTGCAATACTACAATTAGCGAGCTTTACGGTCTTTTTCTCTCTCTTTGGTGCTGAGCATCAATCATGGAAGCTGTGAATTCCGTTATTAAAGTCTCAGTTATGACTCAACCTGGGATTTGAATCCAGGTCTTCGAACTATAACACTACCTAGCTGGTTCTCTACGTAACAGCAATCGATTGCAAGATAAAAGTAAATTACTCGTTGTATCACTTTGCAGATTGAAATGAAAGATTATAAGCTGGATTTTATGTTTTTGAAAAGTTGCACGGAAGATATCGTCAAATTCTGCAAAGACCTTCCCAGCAAATCGACGTAAGATTCCATGATAATTCTCCAGCTTGTTGATATTGTTGAAAAGTTTGAGTTTTAAAGTGTTCTCGTTAGACTAGAATGATGTACGAGGTTAAAAGACGTTTAGGCTATTTTAAGTTTTTGTTAATAGCGCGCTTAGCTTATGTCTCATCTGGGTAAAGAAAAGTTCGTGTAATATATGCGATTTTCATAATATAACATTTTATAATAATATATATAACATAATATAACAACAATTTCATGATAATATATAACATAATATCATGATAATATATATAACATAATATAACAACAATATAACATATAATATATGCGTTGTTGTTACCTTTCTCTTCCTTGGCATGGAGACATGAACGAAAACGGAACGTTTAGATTTGAACTACAATCCTAATCAAAGACCGAAAAAGCAGCAGTTTACTTCGAACGTGTTATTAATACAGTGCATAGCAGTAGCACCTTTTCTTAAGTCATACTGCCTTTGATGGCTTCGTTTGTCAGGGCATGTTTTGTCAGTAGTAGTCGAATGGCATCTTACTCATTCATAACTTTATATTTTTGTTATAGATTCATTACTCCTATCTTTTTACCCTTATTAACTAATGTTCACCAATAAGTTTTTGATGGTGGGAGCATTTATAAGTTTAAAAAACTTTATTAGCTCATTGATCAACTTTGTTTCCAACCTTTTCTTGCGTTTAGCGCATCTATTGTCAGTTGCCTCAGCAAACTTCAGAGAGATCACGTTCTTAGCGACCAGCGGACGAATCCACTATCAAAAGCCTGCTCGGATCAAGTATCTTACGAAAAGTTAACCATGGTAAGTCGCGCCGTGTGCACCTTCCTTTGCAAACGCTCGCCATCATTTCTTTCTCCATTAAATAACTTTTATGCAGGCTTGCTGACGTCACACATGTCTTAAATTCTGCCTTAGAAAGCAAGTTTATTGTGTGGCTGAAAACGTATATTTTCTTTTGACGAAGATAGTATAGTGTTGTTCAGAAGTTTTAGTTTTGCTCGGCGTTGCGTTCGATTGATTTACTGTCTATTTAAGTCTATTTAATAGTCAGAATGATGTGAACGTGGCTTAATAGCTGTGACGCACCAGGTGGAACTACAGCTGTTCTAGTTTTGGGATGCGATGTGCTTTATTTAACACACAGAACCATCTCAACTTAAAACTGCAGTTACGCAAAGCACCGCGTACCGGTACGAAATAAGCGTAATTACTTTCTCTATTTTACGTGCTTTATTCCCGCATTGCGCAGGCACAGACGGCCTGATTCAGTGCATGTCTACCACTACACACTCTCGCTTTCAAGGCAGACTTTGTGCCGGAGCAGCGTATCTTTTAAATTCGAAACGCCCTTCTGGTCAATACAAGTGTTGCTTGTACAGTAGGCGCCGCTCATTATGACCATGGATAATATGACCAGCCGCTTATTATGACCAATTTGGTACGGTCCGGAATTTCTCCATTTAAAATTCTCCGTTTAATATGACCAACATTTTCTCCATCTTTCTTATTACAGTACAGTATTTTTTCCGGCCATGCACTTATAACTTCGCCTTTTGAGCATGCGTGTTTTCTGTTCGCATGCCTTTTCTGTACTGTTTCAGTACTGTACTTTGTTTTACTGCCGACGTCACACTGTTACATCAGTTAAACGATGAATTTGACGGTGTTTGGATTTCTTGTGGCTTACGGCATCGATTCAGGTGCGGTTATGATGGCTTCGGTTTTTATGACCATTCGGATATTATGACCAAAGTGGTCATATTAAGCGGCGTCTACTGTGTTGAGTTTCGAACTTGAGGTGTTTACTTCAGGATTCAGAAACAAATGGTGGTAGGTTGGTTGGTTTACCCCTCCTCTTGGGATGGAGGTTCGGCACGAACGAAAATCCAGGTTCACGCCGTTGACCTAACTGATCTAGGCTAGGGGAAAGTGGCAGCCCATTTTGAACCAGTCATGGCTGCAAATTGCAGGCTGGCAGCCCCACCACCAACGAGGCGGACTGCCATTGGTGGGTACCCAAGGGTCGTCTCTTACGACATGCTGGGTGAGCAACTTCACAATTGTAACTCGTTGAAGCACGGGTACGGTCGATTGACGTAACTACAGTGCTTCAACTACAGTTACGTCAACTACGATTGACGTAACTATAGTGCTTCAACACGTAACTACAGTTCAACTCCTTCAGCATCGAAGTATTGAATTAAACCCCGATTTGGACGCGAGCTGCAAAGAAGATTATGAAAAGCTCTGCAAGCATGTGGAAGCAGGAGAAGCGCAAGTGATTGAATGCTTGCGTGAAAACAGAGATCACTTATCTGCAACCTGTTTAAAGCAGTTGTTTGCTTTTGAAGTGAGTCGGTTTTTCCTTCTGATGTAGAGTTAAGCGTTGCTCATGCCGTTTATGGCCACGGCTTGCCACTTGGTTCAAAGACGGTTGCATTACAGTCGATAACGTAGCACTACGCCACACGGGAAAAATGAACGGTCGGATGAGTCGGCGCGTTGTGGAGACAATGATCGCTAGTTCAAGCCTAAAGACGGCTGCGTTGTTGCGCACTTTAAAAAGGCACTTTACGGCGATTTTCCTGGTTGACTGCTGTCATGTTGGTAGAAACGCATTGCGCCAACAGTACGGTCAACTCCGAAGCTGGTTTGGCCCCAACGATGTTCCTAGGTAACCGTCAAAAGATTTCATGCAACTCGTCTTCTTTTACTTGAAGGAAGAAGAAAGTTTTCATCCGGAAATGGATTTTCAGTTGATGCAGAAATGTCGAAATGCAATTAAAACATATTGCGCAGACGAGGCTGAAGAAGGTGACGAGGAAAACGATTACCTGTTTGAATGTTTGGTGCAGCACAAAGATCGTGTTAAAGAGGAAAGGTGAGTGGAACGTGCGCGGTTCGCTTGCTGCGTTTTTATTTTAAAAGTAATCTTCACTCTTGCAGGCTTGGGTTTGTTGCCTGATCGCAGGTTTTATGCTGTGGCGTCGTCAGCGGCTACCCGCTCTGGTCGCCGAAGCGCATCGCATGCTTTTTAATCTCGACTCAGTAAACTCGATAAACACCTTCCATATTACTCCTCTGTTGCTAAGCGCTAAGCATGAAATCCATCATTTCCATTTTTGAGTGTTGTAATGACCGGAGAAAAGGGAATTGAATTAATGCTTGCCGATTGCGGGGCGGGGCTCTAACTACTACGCCACTGACGCGTTTGTTTACTGATTATTATGGGATTTTTAACCTGTGTAAAGGCTGGTTTCTATTAGGCGTAGATTGCAGGCGTAGCGTGAAACATTTTTTGTTTCTCTATTTAAATTAATGCGCGGAGCTCGCTCGCTTGAAACAAAGAATGTTTCGCGCCACGCCTTCAATCGACGCCTAGTGGAAACCAGCCTTAATTCTGCATTAATGCTTCGCTGAAGGAACTAGGGAGTGGTGTCCACATTTTCCGCAGTACGCTATTTATGTAGCAGAGGTAATGCTTCGGTTAGTTTACTGCTGTTTTCCGTTATGGTGTGAAACGTCAAGCGGACTGGTTTGCTTCTGTTAAGCTAGTTTCTGTTCTGTTAGTCAAATAAATTTTGACGAAAGAGCGCTGGCCAGTTTAGAGCAGAGGCATCAGCTTGGTGATTCAAGCAGTGCAATGCTCGGTACTAGCTTTTTTTCGGGCGCTTTTGGTACGAACTATTTAACTAACGCCTTTTCAATTGACCCTTCATCTCAACAATAAGGTTTCGAGGTCGTGAAAGGTGTAAAAAACACGCTTTCCAGGCATAAGCTATGCTCCCTAAGAAATATTTATCGATTGGCGTTCCAGTTGGATCTTCTGTAGAAAGCCCCGCCAAAAAAAACACCCCCGCCATCGCTCTTATCCAGTTAGAATTTTTATTCATTGATGGAAATCAGCACTGAATTCAGCGATGTCAGCTAATATTTTGTCCTAACCCCAATCCTAAATTCTGCAGTACTTAAAACGTGGCGGGAGTGTTTTTCTCAAATCTCACATTTTTGCAATAGTGGCAGGAGCTTTCTACAAAAAATCCGTCGGTTTTACATCCAATGTATTTTAAAGATAATTTAGTGGAATAACAACATCTAAACTTAAGGTGGCTGTGCGGTGTACACACTACATGTTTTTTGTCTTCAAGCGTTTAATGGAAATTTCAGGTTTTGTCCGGAAAGTACGTTATTGTCCTTTTGATTCGCAGAAACGTAAACGCTTGTGGTAGGTACTTTGCGGACAAAATTGGATTCTCGGACAAAAATACATCCTACAAGACGTCATATAAGTATCTAAGCGAATGAAAATTTCCTTACAAAAATACAATGGCGAAATACCTGCAAAAACCGGACAAAGGCATTTGCCGTGTAAGCTACGTTTACAGTACATGTCAGCTTGTTTGCTAACAGCAGAACTAGCTTTCGGTCTTCAGTGCCATGCCTCTTGTAGCCCACGTTTTAAGCGGACTGTTTTTTTTATCATATTGTGGTAAACATACTTCAAACATAATAACCGTTGCATATGCTCTTTTTGTGCTAAAGAAAGTGCATAGTGAACTAGAGTAAAGTTATTGCGATCGCGTTTGTTTGCTAATGCTTTGTTGATGATACAACTTTTCAAAAATGTGAAATTGTTAGCAACCAATAAATAAGTTTTGTTTTGTTAAAAGCTGTTTTAATCACCAAAGTTATTGCGGTCACAATTGACCACAGCCATCTTTCTAGTTTGCACAAAATTGCCGTCTGTAGTGTTAAGTGGACTGTTTTTAGACGAATGGCTGTATTTCATTTTTTATCTTTCATAAGTTACCGCCGTGGTATAGAGATAATCGCTCTGACTTTGGAAAGAAACACCCGAAGTTTGTAGCTTCATTAAAACATTATTGCATTCATCATCAAAAGCCACCTGAATACTTACTGTTGTGTTGCTCTAGCAAAAACGTGGTTTGAAACGATTGGACAGTGGGAGACGCACGCCAAACCAGTCCGTCTACGTCTGCAACGACTGGTACAAGGTCTGAAAATCGAGCAGTCTTACAATGTCGATGACGTAGGACCACATGCCCAATCTGCGTCACAGGTTGCAGCAACACACGTTTCGTCAGATGTTGTCTCCGACAATTTCACTGCTTGCGAAGACTTTGTAGTAATCGCTATTACAGTAGCTGCAGTTCAATTACGTGCTCACATTTCTGAGTTGGAGAATGCCAGTAATACCATGGAGAAATGCAAAAGGCTTGAACGACCACGGAGAAAGTATAAAAATCGTTTGTCTTTTGCACTCCTCCGTTAAGCATATGACCCTATAACCATTGATATATATAAACATAACCATTGATCTGTAATACAACCGCTTTATATCTCGCCTCCACTTGGGGAGAGATTAGGATAAACACCACTACACCTAGTAAAATAATCCCAGCAGAGTATCGTCCCAAACTCATCGGTTTTTTCAAGAATATGAACCATATAAATATTAACTATATGAACCTTCAAACAGGCTGCATCTGTTGTGGGCTTTTTTTGAGATGAAAACCCTGTGATGAAAGGAACGTCCAGGTTTATGAGTATACCGCCAATCCAATCAAAAATAGGGTAGAAAAAAGTGGCAGTCCACTTTGAATCAGTCATAAAAATGCATGTAACTTAGTAGTGGCACCAACAAGGCGTACTGTCAAAGCCTTTTACGTCATGTCCGATGAGCAACTTCACTATTCTAATTCAGGGAAGCCCCGGGGTTTTGTCGTTGTGTTTACTTAATTTCCATATTGTAAACTTTTTTTAGTTGCAAATCGATTATCATTGAGAGAGAAAAAGAAATTTTTTCGGACGTCTCTTTGAATGTTGAGCTGAAAAAGAACTGCGAGCGTGATATTGATAACCTGTGCAGTGTGGAAAAACAAGAAGCTGCCCAAAGTCATGAAGATGGTATGGACCCACACGGCATAATCTACGACTGCTTAAAACAGAAGTATCCACGAAACGTATGTTGTATGTTGTTGACTTGTGGCCATTGCGAAATCTTGCAGACTTCAAATCAGTAGCCTCCCATATAGGTCGCGGTTTAGCGAAGTCGCATTTTTTTTCTCGAATCCTGCTTGGTCCTAACATCCATCGTGGCGCGAGCGAGCGCTGAACATACGGGCTTCCTACTGCAAAATTTGGGGTCAGTCCACCGCCTGTGCCGATTGAGTGCGGTTCCTTGTTTATCAAAGAGTTTGATGCAAAACCAGGTGGTTAGTGGTGGACATACATCACCTTACTGTTAAAGAAAATTAGCTGCCACAGTTTCATAGTTTGCTGTATTGTTTCCTCTCTACAACGCTTTTATTTAGAAATGCTGTGCTGTGTTTCAGTTTCATGGCGATTTTTGACCGGATTCCCTTCCACAGCACACTTGTGCCCCTCGTAGAACTGCTTGTGTTCAGATCCGCTTCGTACTTCTCAATAATGCGGTCGCAGCGTCTTTCTATCGCAGCGTCTTTCTATCGCAGCGTCTTTCTGTCGCAGCGTCTTTCTGTCGCAGCGTCTTTCTATCGCAAGCGCTGCTACCTGGCTGGGAAAATCGTTGTGAATTTCCGTTTTGAAACAAAATAGTTCTAAAATGAAAAAGCATCAGAACTCATTGGTTGCACCTGCAACGACATTCTGCGCGATACGCTGATGACGACTTTTTTTCCAGATGCTCTCACCTCGCTGCCACGATCACGTGGAGCTGGTTATACAGGAACAGCAGCAGGATTACAGCCTCGATCCTCAACTGACCTTAAAATGCTTGAATTCGGTGAGTTGATGGCTTTGTCACTTTTTCCTGCAGTCGCGCAGCAAAGTCACTGGTAGATCGAAAGCATCCTGTTAAGGTCCTTCAATCCGGTTACTAAAGAGCACGGTTAGAAAAAGTGGAGCTGCTCACGCTGCATAAATGCCTTTGCGCACTCGTCACCAATTATCGCCGAGTGATCGCATCGATTTTTTGCGACTGGTTTGAAAAGCCTGTCGCTTCCCTCTTCATCAAAACACTCGACCGGCTTGCTTCTATTTTCGTGGCTGAGTTTGCGACGCGAAGGCCGACGTTCGCTTTCGCGCCCTGCTTTATCTTGCAGACAAGCAGGAGTGATTCAGCATCGCGATAATCTCTGACGATGAGAATGGTTTGCTTCTCGTAGTGCATTTCGAACGAAGCCGTTGCCATTAAGCAATACCGATTCACGTGCTTCAGCGGTTAAATTCAGCAGTTAAAACCGCACTGCTACTGAAGCACGTGCATTGGTATTTCATGACGTAAATGTAAACAGTTTGATTCTCTCAACTTAAAATGGATCCTTTGCATTATTCGCGTTGCATCTTTGTAAGGTTACAAAGAAGGCCGCGGTATCGTCCACAATGGAGGCGTACAACCTGCCGCCCGCCGTTTGGAAGCCGCCGGCAAACCGACTTATACGGCCTGTTGCTTGATTCAGTATCGCCACCGCATTTCTCTGCTACGTTACAAGGAAGGCCGGCGATATCGCCGGCAAACCGGCTTATACGGCCTGTTGCTTGATTCTTTGTTGATCTGTCTTTGAATTGAGCATAATTTGAATAATTTACTTATGAATGAGGTACATGCGTATTTATAAGTGTTGTCATCAAAATTAAAAGAATTAAGTGCTCTTATTTGGTGCATTTTGAATTAACACTTCCAGAAGTTAGATATCCAACAAAAAGGTCTTCAACGTGTTGATGAATTTACAATTTGAATCTGCAGACCTTCACAAAAAAGAGGTCTTGCCATAAATGGTTGGAAAGGTCTCGCACCAGTGGTCGCCAGTGCAATGTGTACATATTGCAACGGTAATCCAGCTTGTCGAGATCTTGCAGAGTGGATTTTGGCCCGCGATCGCTAAAAGACTGCCCTCTCTTGGTCTACGTGTTGTTCAACCTGTAATAAAAGCTTTTCACGTGAGCGGAGGATAAAGTGACGGATAATGTTTTGTTTTATCAGATTGAAAAACTTTGCCCACCCAAGGATGGCTTCAGTGTAGTGGAATGTTTAAAAATGGAGTACCATAAAGGCACACTGCCAGACAAATGCATGGTGGTAGGTGTTATTTTAGTTGAATTTTTTGTTGCTTAGGTGTTATAGAAACATTGAACTCTTTCAAGTAGACTTCATTCGAGCGAGAGGATCAAACCAACGAAACCTGCGGTTAATATTTGAAGAACCCCAAACGATTTATTGTGGGGGGAGTAACTTGAGACAATACACAAGTATTTCTATCCATCAGGCTTCATCAATGTGGCGGTGACCGACAACCAGCCTGAGGCTTGAAAGTAAAGCAAGGCGTAACACTTCGCACTCGTGGGATCCAACCTGGATCCATGGTGTCATCAGCTGCACTGATGAGACTTGATTGGTCGAAATAGTGTACACTGTCTTCAGTTACGCTCTGTAAGCGAATCGCTTGCCTATCGTTTAAATTTTCAGTCCGTTTTCTAACAAAGTTCCCGTGAAGGCGTGGCAAGCTTCGACGTTTTTTGTTTCGTTTTGTTGTTAATTTTCACCAAGTCTAAGCAATTGCAGGCGTGATGCGCAAATCACAACTGCATATTGCTCAATAGACTACTACAAATGTGTCGTTTTTTGTTTGATACCTTTGGATTGACCAAAAAGAAAAGATATTCCTTCTTTCGCTTAGATTTTGAATTCCAACGATCTACCCTGAAATCCCAACACACCTTTTCATGCCGACATCACTTGTATTACGGCAACTTTTTATGAAGTACGAAAAAAACGGATCTATGATTAGATGCTGATTTTGTTCATCGGTAAAATCGATTTCGACTTCTATAAGTTGAGAAAACTAATACTTTTTCAATTACAAATCGACGGCTGATTCGCAGTTTTTTCGTTCTTCATTGAAGATATTCCGGTTTATCATCGTTCAAATTTCTGGCCCCAGGCTTCATATTCGATGAGAATACTCTTGCTTGCAAATCCTGTAAAGTCTTTTAGTTTTTTGGCTTTGATTCTTTTCGGGGCGTGATTCTCGTCAATTGGTGTCAGTCTTGCACTCAGCATGTTATTCTTTGATCTGCAGGCGGTATCCCATCTCATCGCTGATGGACAGAGTGACATCAAGGCTGACCCTCTGCTCCATCAGCTCTGTTCAGAAGATATTACCCAGTTTTGCGGACACGTTGCTGAGGGAAATGGACGAGGTTGGTGACACGGTTGCTCTTCAAGTTTAGGTCAAACAATGAAGCTGCTTGCTGCTGCTTGCAGGCTCTCGGGTTTTCGTGGTGGTGGAACACGTGGAGAAAACCAGCGCGATGGCGTAGTGGTTAGAGCGTCCGCTTTGCAGTCGATAGACCTGGGGTTCGTTTCCCAAGTCGAGTCATACCAAAAGACTTTAAAAAATGGTATTCACAGCTTCCCTATTTGGCGCTCAGCACAATAGGGATAGTGTGGAGAACAAGCCGGCAAGCTTGCTTGTTGCATCCTTGGGCAAGACACTTAACGAGATACCACCGTCTTTATGTGGCAGACAGGTGGTCGAGTCAGTGGTCGCCCAGTCTAACTGAAGACTCGCAAACCGAGATTGAGCGCTAACGCAATGTATGTACATCTTCCTGCATAATGCTCAGAACGAATAGCTCAAACAACGAAGAAGACGTGGACATTCTACACCTGGAGAGTACAGCGTCACCTTCTGTGCGGTGTGGGCGAACGCAACAATTGTTTACGTTCAAGCCTATGCTTTGATCTCCATTATTGTCCAGGTTCACCGGACAGCGACAGTGGCGCGAATTTTCTAAAACCTATTTTTCCTGTAACCTAGACCTTTTTCTGACTTAATTCACGCGATGAATATCTGTAGAAAAAGTGCCATTTGCAAACGCGCTACGTCGTAACCATGGTGAGATTTGAAACCGTAATCATTGATCAGGGTTGCCTTAAAACGGTGCAACAAAGCCGGCAGCTTAGTCGAGTAAATTGTACCGTCGTATATGACAGCGATGGCCGAGAATTCAAATTTCACTGAGGGTACATTTTGCGCTCTTGGGAAATGTACTTTACTGTAATTTCCTCGGCTTGGTTTTACTGCTCGTCGTGGAATCGCGGTTCGCCGGCAGCATGGTGACTCCAAAGCGAAGGTGAATGATGCTCTGCTAGTGGACGCATAACTCCCTTTAACGATCTGAGGATTAAAATATAGCACCCATTAACTTTTGCCTAGTTTTGCTGCTAGATGTGATAAAACCTACCTCTTGCATGCTGAGCTTGCAGCTTCAGATATTTGTCAGGCTGTACCATTTTGAAGGTATAGCTTATAACGCCAGTTTCGTATTGTGTTCTCCCATTGTAGCTGTTGTTTCAGTTTCCTCGCGATAGTGAAGCTAGTCCTCTAGAATGTCGTAAGAGACTGTTTGGCGCCCACCAACGGCAGCCCGTCTTGCTGATAGTCGAACTACCGGTCTGGAATTAGCATTCATTGCTGGTTCGAAATAGACTGGCGCTATCCTGTGGCCTGATCTTGATTACGTTTACGGTTTGATCTGTAATAAAACCGCTTCATGCCTCGCCTCCATCTCGGGAAAGATGAGGATAAACACTACTTTACCTTGTAAAATAATCCCGGCAAAGTACCGTCCCGAACTCATCGGTTTTTTCAAAAAAAGTTTTTCGGATTGAAAACCCACGGGCTATTCACAGTCTGATGCAAACTCAGTTGCTGGTGGTAGACGTACGCTGCCTGTGTTTAACTTGTGTATTACTGACAAAACGACGTTAAACGGTATTGCATTTCGTTTCAGTTATCGCCTGTTTGATAAATTCGTCTGAAAACAAAAACTTTAAGCTCAGCACCCGATGTGTGGAGGAACTGGAAACGAGGAAAGAGATGTGGGCTCATCTTGCAAATCGAAAGGTACTCTTTCTACTTTCAAAATAAACAGTTGCGTGGCTGTTCGCTCGTTTACCGATAAGAATTACAGGAAAAACAAGGAATTCGGTCTCCGTTTTCGCATAGAATAGGCGCGCAAAACCGATATGTTAGTCGAAATGCTAACGCCGACCTTGATGAAGTCAAGTCGAAAGCGACGACGCGTCGGTTTAAGGGTTAGATCCTCCGCTTCGCGGTCGGTAGACCTAGGTTTGATTCCCTTGTCGAAACACACCAAAGGCTCTACAACTGGTATTAGTTTTTATGCTTCGCGCTCTTCACGAAACCAACAGTGAGGAGAAGAAACCGGCAAGTTTGCCTGTTGTGCCCTTGGGAGAGGCACTTAAGGGGATACTCCGGGCTATATGTGGCTGAAAGGCGGTGGGATTGAACTGTCGAGCTTGTACTCATCATTGAAAGAAAGACGTCGAAAATTGTCTCGTAAATATCTCCAAGCCGAGTTACACTTGTAAGGAGAAAATTTGCCATTAAGACCTTGCGTCAAACGAGATTGTAGAGTAACGTGACTTAACAACAGTTTACATTTCATTGAAGCACAGGCAAAGAAATGTGTAAAGCGAACTCTTTTTAACAAAAACCGGAGCGGGAAATTGGTGGCGATGGCGAAGAAAAATGCTCGTCACCAAACAAGACATAAGACAGCTTGATTTAAAGTGTATTTTTGTCGCTTTGCTAAGCTTTTCGACACACCGGTTTAGTGTGCGCCGAAAAGAACCCAAAGGCTTTTAATTCTACGCGTTTGCTTTCAAGCCAGAGATTTTACCAGAACAACTGCACACTCAATTGTAAATGCCCATCGAGACAAATATCAATAGCGCGTTGATGGAATTTCGACTTGCAAACGAACAAATACCTCTGTACCATGGCAATTGGACTAACTTTATCACTTTTGTTTCAGAGTCTTAAAAGCCTCAACGATTTGCGCAAAGTGGTTGTCGATTCAGAAAATTCCAGCTACATATTGTCCATATTGACAGTGCTTATTTTCGGTGTTCTTATTTTCGGGGTTCTATGCGGACGACTTACGAAGAGGATTTCTCGCAGACGAAAAGGATATTAAAGCAAAATCCCTTTTAAAAACTCTGTTTCAACCTCGAATTGCAGTCATCTTGCTAAAACTAGACTCATGTTGCGATAACCTTCAAGTTGGAGTTAATTTTACAAAATCGGACTTGAATGTTCCACAGCGCCCTCGTGCGGTTTTCACGCGCATTTAAAAATCAACCTACGAAGTTACCTAGCAGCTTTTTCACATATTTCCTGTATTTCCGACAAGATAACGTTTTTTTGACCTTTGAACCAATTTGCCGCGCCTGCGCAGAAAGATACTGTAAACGTGTCTCATTCGCCCTGATGGAAGACGCCGAACGTCTGTACTTTGTTAAACAAATTGTCTGCCAACGAAACTGTTTTATGAAGCCGTAATAGAATGAACGGCTTCACCAAAGGTCTTTAAGCTCCTCCACTCGCATATGTTTAGCTTTTAATATTGCTTTGAATTCTCTAGACGCAAGAACCTCTTCACTCCAGCTCTTCTCTTTTGACACGATAGTGCCTTTGATGGAGTGTCACGAAAAGTTTTAAAGAAAACAACCTTTTCGAAAAGCGGCATTAAAGTTTTGCGCCATCAACCAACTATGCTAAACTTCGCTCTGAAATTGATTTCTACTGTCACAGCGTGAGCATTCGCTGGAGAAGTTTTGTTAAAATTTTCCCCCTTACGACATTCCTGCCATTAGCGAGACTTTTCTTTATGCAATGCGAACACGCAAATGGTCGCCATTTAGAAGAACATCTTCCTCCTCATGTTTTTAAGGTTTCGAAAAATTCCTCTCACAATGTCATTTTATTGAAAAAGACTGAGTTGGGATGTCCAGGTAGCTTTTTTACGAAGTGCAATCATTTTTCGGCAACCAAACTTTAAAAACACACAGCTTTTTGGCAAACCATAACCCACTTTTTTCCAATATCCACTTTCCAAATTCCAGTTTTTGCAAAACATCAGGAACCTTGCGAAATTTCCGCAAAGATACCAAAAAATTGTGGGTGTGCAATTAGGAGTTTTGTTTTGCTCGGTCGTGAAAAGCTGTTTTTGTTTTTGAATATGGGAATTGATTTCAGCTTCCACGCGTAACGCCAAATACCTTTTATAAAGATGTATACCGCATAATTTACACATGCGAGTCCACGTACAGTTGCCATGGAGAAGTGCAGAAGCTACAACGGTTCCGGTGAGATTGGGCATTGCTTTCTGGTTGCTGATCATTTATAGGTTCGAGTCCCACCAAAATTGGTTAAAACTATCCAGTCATTTCTTCCAGTACTGATACGGCCGGTGAGTCGGTCAGACGAGGTGCGCTGCTTCAGCCATCTACTTGCCCTTGTAGCATCTCTCCTCTTGCTGGTCGTATCCACTAGTCTCTTTTTGGGGGCTAAAGACCCACTGTTTTATAAAAATTCTTTGACGCACAAGTCCTCTCATTGCCCACTGGAAACTTGTGCTTCCTTGTCGTTTTCGCTGTGTCCTGTCACGTCTGCAGCATTCGTAGCCTTCCTGTTTAACTCATCTCTAGAATTGAGAATTCCACATGCATCGCTTGCGGTCATCCGACTAGACATTTCTATTTATTCTGTTCTTTCTAGGTAAGGATTCTTTTCGCCGCTTGCTCTTCAGCGTCCCCTTTTCAATTTACGACCTCTGGTTCAAGGTGTCCGACTTCTGGGGCTCCATGGTCTTCCGCCATGCCCCCATTCCTCGGAAGGAGTCATGCAACAACAGTAACAACCCAATCGTGTTTAGCTTTTTGCTCCGCTCCATGGTTTGCATATGCGACTCCCAATATGTGTATGGAAATGTACGCAGCACTTAACGTAATGTCAATTTGGTAAACGAATTTAAAAGATACAAATTTTCGAATTTCCTTGATTGAGAGAATTATAGCGTTTTTAAGGAGTTAATTGTGATGTAATTTTTCAGTCATAAATATAGTTTTGTATATTTTGGCTCCACATTGTGATTATGCAGTAGTGTACGGTAAAGTTGCATCTACTGAATCAATCACTTCATCTGCATATTAGCGCGTTTTTGTTTTGAGATGTTCGTATATAATGTGTTCGCATGAACGTTCGCGGTCGATTTGTCGCGAAAAATTGATCCAAGCGTGGCCAGGATTCCTTTGTTTTGTTGCAATCGGATATCCTTGCCTGGCGTGGTTATTTTAACACTGCTTGTTTTGAAACAAAACACTGATCAAACTTTGCGCCTGTAAATGCATCTCACTTGCAGCTGCTGAACTAAGCCTTTTTTCTGCCAATATTATTGCCTGCAGTGTTGGAGTTTTGCTGTTCTCTCGTGTTTTCACCGCATTTAGGGAGGGTTTGGCCCAGCACTAAATAAATATTTAACAGTATTTACAAGACTTACAACTGCAGACACTACAAAAACTGCCTTTGATTTACTTGTTCAATTTTTTCCAGTAAAACTACACAGATGTTATGTGTGCGGTTGCGTTTTGTTTGTATAGCTTTGTAGTGTTGTGTATCTTTATTTCTTCGTCTTTTTTACGTTTAAATGCCTATCGGTAGCGGATTTGAAGGTACTAGATGAGATGTGGCCGGGCTTGCTTCAGTGCCATTTCTGCTGACGCAAGATCAGTCTTCTGCGCAAGCTGAGCTCGAAGGTTGAGTTAATGCATCTCCGAAACCAAGTTTCTTTCTTCTCTAGTCACGTGCAATGTACTTTTGCATGGAACGGATTGTGCTTTTCCCGGCAGCGCCAGCGCAATGGCTTCCTACCGTAATGACTGCTACTCGTTTGGAATGATTTTATGACGAATTTTTCAGTTGCAACCTTGCTTTTTTCAGAGATTAACGCGAACTTAGCAGCTATTGAAGCATTTACCTAGAATATTATTGCCGAAATGCTGTTCATAATGTTATCAGTCTACTTTGTTCATTGCACATCAGTCATCGCTGCTCAGTATCACGAATTTTATTTTGCATTGCAAGTTTTGGTGTCTTTATCGTGTGATTGATGCTTAAAGCATTGTACACAGGTGATTATGCTGTAAATTTTTTTAAGTTAAGCTGAGTTAAAAGGACGCTTGTTGAACTGTGATGCAGAAACAAGTGGTTAGAGGTAGACATGCATCGTACGAGCCAAGTGTTCAGCTTTTTGTAGCTGACAAAGGCGTGCTTTTCATTTAGCAAATATTTGTTGTACTTTTCCAATACTTTCCCGAAGAAAATAACCAAAGTGCTTTTCAGTTGTAAAGCGTTTCTTTGCAGTACTACATGACTATTTATACCAGACGATTGTACTTTTTTTGTGTATCCGGGGCAGTGCCTTTGTCGAATAACTATTGTAAACTAGTGTTCGAGATCGTAGAAATTGGCAAGTCAGTTTTTTGTGTTTTAGTTAACTTACTGCTTGTCCACCGGTATCAGATTGCTGGCTTGGTATTTTGCCGAAAGAGAACATTGTAAATGCAGCTTAAATTAGAATGGCTCAATCACAAGTCCGTGGACCTCGTTCGAAATGGACGTGTGACGAAGTCTTTGTTATTGCAGTGTTAATGCAATAACAGCTTTTTGTTCTGACGTGTTTTATGTACTATAGTTTTGTGTGTAAAAAAAAAGATAAACACGTTGAGAATTACCAAAACATTTTTAAACAAAAAAACTTCTGGCAAAATTTCCCAGCTGTTTCACAAGCAATCCATTAAAGTGTGACGTCACACTATAGTAAATTTGCTGAAAACTTAACTTCTCGTTCGAGATACAACATGATTGTTTTTGCTTGCAAAAAGAATTGAAATCGATCATGCGTTATTGATAAGCTTTCGTTTTCTTTACTCTTGTTTGTTTTAGACTGCCTTGAAATAATTTCGTAGTCATTTTTTTGTACTCTAGGACACCGACACGGGTTTGTATGGTTTTGTTGTTGTACTGAAATATGGATTTGTAATGAAATATAATTTAAACTGTAGTGTTTGCGTAATTTGCCTTTGCTTGGAATAAATTGTGGTGAAATCGGTGATAAATGCCAGTATTAGATAACTAAAGGCTTAAGACTTCATCCAAGACAAGAGAAACTAGGAGCGTAATTTGAAAAATATATTGGGAAACTTCAAAGTTTTCCTCTTTGATGTCGTTAGAGCGTAGTGTTTGAAGTAAGTTTGTTAGGGATGAAATGGCATTGCTTCTCGATTGAGATAACGATCATTCACTGAGGAAGAGAGAAACACCGTTGCCTCACTTTCTAAGTACAACTTACATTCTATTGCCGCCCACTGATGGTCTGATCGCGACAGCTGCCCATTTGCCATTGCCACACTGCCGCGATTGACTGGAATCTAAACTCACTCAGGTTATAATAACTCAATGCTTTGACTGAAAAATTTGAAAGTGATCGATTCAGCGTGACATGTGGAGACCTTTTCCGTATTCTTTTAAATCATGCCTACGCAACCTGTCCGAGGTGACTCGCAAAACGATGTGAATTTCGTCCCATCCCAAAAGAAATATCCAGTTAAAAACTTCACTCGTTTGTGACCTTAAAAAAATGGTCTTGTAAGATTCCACGTTTGGCCGACAGGCTTATCCAGGGAGTAGAATTTTGTAAATTTGGTCCGCCCACAAGCCAGTTCCACAACGCTTTTCTAAAAGACGAGATCGAATTCAATAAGTAAGTTAGATTTGGGCGCAGAATGAAGATTTTGTGTCGGAGGCAAGGGTCGTGAGAGGCTAACCAAGACTCACTTCTTTGCGGCGAAATTGTCAGGTGTATAGGTAAAAAAAGTCTTTATCCAGGTTTTCAAAACTAATGATTTCGTCGCTACGGTACTGTACAAAGACCACGACTAACAACTCTAAATACTTGAAAATTTATTTTGAATACTTACACTCAGTTCACCTCAGCCTCTTGACCTGGCTTGATGCGATAAGGCTGAGAATAAGTTCTGCAATTATTTTATTAATAAGTAGACCTACCTTACGTCCCGGTTTTTCATGCAACCAGCCAACGTAGGCTGGAACTACGGTATTGAAATGATTGCCCATGCAAGCAGAGACCATTTGAAAAGTAACTCGAAGTAGCCGAAAATTTGGACCGCAAAAGAAGGAAAAAAAGCAGGTGATGACTTTTTTTTATTGGGAGAGTACCTCCATCTAGGGTTGGATAAGGCAATTTGAGCCAGAATGGACACAAATTTGGTAGCAAAGGAATCGGTAACCTTTTTTTTATTCCTCTTTTAGAGGACAGTTTCTTTTACTCTAAAGCAATATCCTCGCTTCACCTGGTTAGCTACAGCAAAACCCATTGATCAGGCCTGTTGTTCTGAAGCGTCCCGGTTTTTCATTGCAAAAATATGGTAGGTCTATTAATAAGTAGATTCAGAACCAACACCAGTATTATGTTAATCAGTCAGGTTATTTTTCAATCGTTCGATCAGAGAAAAATTGAATAGCTATTCATGGAACAATATCATACGCATCACCGCTTACAAGAAGCAAGTTTTCCTTTTGACCAGAAGGTAATGGCGATTCACCAACAACGCAACACTTTGAATATGTAAATTCTGTGTTATAGTTGCACTTTCGTTGTTCAATCAAGTGCACCTTAATAACTTTTCATAATCGCATTAGAAATTACGCAAACATATATTTCAAGATGGTCATGAGACAATTGCCAATGAGGCCTGCCTAATTAACATCGACCTGGCCAAGACGCATGCTTTCAATTAGACATGGAACAGTCAATATTTTATTGAATACAATTCATTTAAACAGAGTGCTTTTCGCCTAATATGCTCACGTATCATAATAATTTTCAAAATACAAAATACACCTATTTATTAATACAGTATAAGATAAGCTAGTCCAAGAGGTTTCTAATTCCCCCCCTCATCCCACAAATAATGACAAAATATTATAAACAGTTCAAATATTTTTGAATACACACTGATATTAGAGGTAAGAGCACTCTTTCTAAAAATTTCTGGATTTATCAGCGGCACAGGTAGAGGATCAAGCAAGAAACAATTTTGCACCTTTATCATATGCGGTACGGCAAATGATCGCTTTGTATGACGCTCTGAAGTCAAGTTTGCTGGTTACAAAAGGCAAGTTTGCTGCTTTCATTGTTAGGTAGATCGCAAAAGACTTTTTATGCAAACGAGCTAAAATACTGCAGGACAGCACGTCGAAATGGATTTGAGGTAAGAATTTATCTAGACATTATTTTGTGACAACCATATCATAGACCGACACCAATCGTTATTTTTGCGCTGTCTTTGCAGTTCTGCAAAGTCGAAACTTGGTTTAATTGCAAAAGTGTCGAATTTGTGAACAATCAAAAAGTAGGCTAAGCCAGTGGTTCTTAACCTTTTTATACCAGCGAGCGATAAATATAAAAAATTTTTGCGAACCGGTAGCATAAAATCGTTATAAATGGATGTAATACAACGCTATAGCTTGGTATACATAGCATAAACAAGAGATGTACTAGAAAACACAAAGAAAGTGTCATACAATGGGTACACTGTGTCATATAATGAAGTCATTTATTGCAGTTAGTGCGAACTTTGCTGACATTTCATTGCTCGTGCGCGAGATAAACGTTGCCGCAACGGACTTCAAGGCCGAAACTCTGCGTCGATATTAAAGTGATTTTCATATCTTTCTATGAAATTGTAACGACACTATCATAATGACGCAAAAAATGTTCGATAAGCGGAAGTAAAGATCTGCATAAAGGACAAGCAATTGTATTTATCAAATTTACTACTCAAACGAAGTAGAGATACGCAAACTTCACTGTGTTGAAACGTTCTTTTTCTATAACAGTCATGCTTTGATGAAAAGAAAATTTTGTTTTGCAAGCAAGGCATATAAACAAAACCATGTTGTTTTGAGGACCAGCAAATACTCTATGCGGGCCGTTGCCGTCCGAGAACTGTCGGGCTAAACAATATTTTCGGTTTTTTTTTTAGAAGTCACAGATGAGAACAGAAGTAGTCACTGAAGAATATCGCGCACATGAATGAAAAGCCTGGCTGCGACGCAGTTTGAAAGGAATGTGTGTGCACGTGCGTGCTGGCCAGCCTGTGGTGCAACGGACAAAACCAACCGGACACGTTGTAAAAAATAAATTGATTTTCCTGCGTTTTCACTTATCACCCTATTTATGCATTTGATGTCGTTTTGTCAATATTTGTATTTTTCCTCAGCTACTGTTGTTGGTTTAAGCAAACAAACCAAGATATAAATCATAAACAATAAAAACTGCTTCTGGTGAAATATACAACATCTAAAGACTTCTACTTCCTTCTAGAACATCAATTTATAAGCACTGTCGGTCAATTTTTTGAGTTAAGACAAACTGATAAATACAGAAAAAACCTTGATACAAAAAATTTACAGTAGACAAATATTATAAAAAACTTATAGAAAATACTGATGTTTGTTTTTTTAAGTGCTTTTTTCAAGAAGCAGGACAATGTATAAAAAAGGAAATTGAATAAACGAAGCTACGCTCTTCTCTTTAAGCCAGTAAGAATAAGACAGACTTGGAGCATCTTTCAACAAATATTTGAATTTCAGTAGGATTTCATAGCAGGATTTCATAGGATTTCAGCAGGATTTCATAGAGCTTGAAAGTCTGTCTCAAAATAAACGTGCATTCGACACAATTTTCCGTCGACTTTGAAAACTACTAATGCCACTTTTCGGAAAAATCGGAGATCTGGTTGGAATTTTCGACAACTGACGGCCGGTCATAGCTGACATCTGCAAGTGCGACGGTCGTTCATCGCTTATGTAAAGCGACGCTCGGCGACACTCTTACCATCAACGATCGCTAAAAACAAAGAATTCAATTGAAAAGCTTTGTTCTTCTGGAAATGGTGCCTACATACACACGCAACGAAAGAATGCAGAGATGTGCCACCTTCCTTCTTTTGTTCAAAATCATCTGCGACTTTCGACTGTAAGCTCAAAAACCCCACCAAACAATATGAATTTTGGTTTTGTTCCTCGTTTGTTCCCTCTTTTTCTCGTGTTTTTTAGGGTCATAACCGCCGCAATGGTTTATTGTTTAGAGTCCGCAATCGGAATACTGGGTTCGATTCCTATGTTGAGTCTTAGCAAATACTTTAAAATCCATATTCAGGGCTTCCCGCTTGAATGTTAACACGAAAAAGCAAGTTTGCGGGAAGTGTCCTTGGGTATAACATCCAGCGAGATAAGTCCATCTTTATGTGGCAGACTGGTGGTCTGGCCGAGTAAGTCTGTCTCTTTATCTGTCCAGTCAAACCAAGGACTTGTAAGCAAAGCATGAGCTCACGCGCACAAATCAAGCGCAAACACTACTTATCAGCACAAACTGAATGTTTTTAGCTCTGGAGATCATATTTCCCAGCCATTCTCGTAAAATATTGACTCCGTTTGTTGGTCTGCTTTGTACATAATAATCAAAAAATTATGGCACCCAGTTTACTTCTCCGTTAGTCTGCAGACATTACAAATATTCATAAAATTTCGGACAACGGCAAAACGATTTACTCACCGACACCCGGGGATCTTGTACTGCACGCTGTAATTGATGTTTTTCAAGACTGGTTGTATTTCGATCACGTTTTTTATCATCGAAAGCATCCCATAACGTAATTTGTTCTTCAATCTTGAATAAGATCTCACAGATGTAAGGAAAACTCACATCCGTCAAGTTGTTTCCGATCAATCCCAATGCTTTTATCTGTAGCAAGGCCACAAGCAAAAATTAACGTAATGGTGAGGTTGCAAAATTAACTCCAATTCTCAGATAAAATAATAACAAAAAAGACATTTGCCTCTACTCCGCAAGCCAATTAAGGCAAACTAAAGCAAAACAATGGGCCCAGGAAGAAGCAACAGTTCATTTTTAGGTAATCATACTTCTGATTGAATTGATAGTCCCGTTACAAACGAAACGGATAGCCATTGCGTGGTAAGTGGCCAGCAGTTAAATTTTTGACCATGATTGTTGTCCGCTTATTCCCATTGAAACCTAGTAGCAAAACATCATCCCAAGAACAAATATCCCCTATTTGAACAGCAAATCGAGATCTTACATTACGTAGCAAATAATGTAACCAATAAAACTTGTATCGAACTTTAAAATCCAGAAAAATTTGAGTACAGCTCTGAAAATGAGGCCCTACACGAAGAAAAATTGAATTGCTATTTTCAGGCCCCAAAGCAGAGGCGTCAAGCTCTTTTTGTGAAACTGCATGAAAGCCACCACGGATCAATACTGGTGGGCCCAACGAAGGTTAAAAACCGCTGGAGTAAAATGCATGAACCCGGATTTCTACCGACAAAAACGCGATAAAGATTCGGAAATCCCCAAGCTCTAAGATTCTGCTAATGCGCTCAAGCCGTGACGAGAGACGACTTTAACGACGCAGCATATTTACTACTACGAGGTGATTTTGAGACATGGCGTTGTCAAGAACAACAGTACATCGTCGGTCGTTTCCGAGCATTTCCACAAAACCCTTTTATAGTTTGGGGGTTTCCCAATTTTATCACGCCTTTTCCGGTGGAATTCCGGCATTAGACAGCAAACCGCTTCTTACTCTTCCCGGCATTTCCATGATGGCGTCAGTTATGAATTTGAACGAGTAATCGTCCATGGAGCAACTGTACAGGTCCAGTGAAATGATGGTTCGCGAAATTCCTCTCAGAACAGAGCTGATCGCATGCGTCTGGCTCGCTGTAAGAGGCCGCTCTGAAAAGTCAATGAGCTCAGGGCACAAGTCAGCCGCAGTTTGAAGCAAATGGTCATCCTTGCACTCCCGAATATCAATCCAGTAGTCAACAAGTTCAGCTGAAAGACAAAAAAGTTAATGACAACGACGGCTGGCGGTCGCTACGTGGCTTCTGAGTTGTTATACCCGGATGGGTTGCTGTTTTACCCGGATGGGTTGCTGTTTCACCCGGATGGGTTGCTGCTATAATCGGATGGGTTGCTGTTATACCCGGATGGGGTGCTGTTATACCCGGATGGGGTGCTGTTATACCCGGATGGGTTGCTGTTTTACCCGGATGGGTTGCTGTTTCACCCGGATGGGTTTGACGTTTACTTCTTCTCTTCTTCGGGAGGCTGGCAAGGCATAAAACGGTTTTTCAGATTCATATCACAAACGTAATAGAATTAGGCCGGGGAAAAAATGGCAGGCTGTTTTGAAACAGTCATTGAATAGCTACACTCCCCTAACTTGGTGAAACATTGGCGTTTTTTGTACCCTCATAGCTTTTTACGGCAAGAAATAAACTAACAGCAGTTGAAGAAATAACATAAATTGGCACAAAACCTGTTGATTTACGTCAAAATTACCGTGAACAGATTCCTTTAAAAGAAGAAGATGAAAACGAGAACGCAGGGGAACCGGAAGCGGAGGGCGGCAATTGCCCCTTTGATTTTTGATATTGACAGGGTCGTGCGGTCAAGAAAAGCAGACGAGGCAAAAAACACATAAAAGTGAATTTGAACTCCCCTGGCCAATAAATATTCGCCGCCCCTGTGGGCACGATGGTTAAAACATACTTAAGAAGTCTTTCATCTACTCAGAGCAAGGCCATTACATTTAAAAACCGGGAATCAGTCGTAAAATTACTTGTAACCTGAGGGTCTTTCAACTCAGCGTTTTGACTCACTCACTGGTGGTCGGCGGAGCATTCCAAAATCAACTTCGTAAAGTTGAGCTCAAAAAACGGTGATTAAAGTGGGCGAAATTTTAAAATCTTTCATTTTAGAAACTACGAAGTATAGTTTCAAATTGCTAAAACATAAATCGTTTCCCTGAAGTTGATCGCAAAAGAAAGGTTTTCACGTTGAGAAAAGTTAGATAGTGGTCCGTCAGCAATTCCATGTAGCGTGGGTCCCCAACTGGGAAAAAAGATTTGAAAGTTCTGTAATAACTCTTTTTCAAACTGATAAATGGTTGGAAAAAGACAATTCTACAATTAAAGCAGATGAAAATACATGTAGTTCTTCTGTGCAAAGCGCGACTGTCAAAGACCTGCAGGTCTGATAAACAAACGTTAAACCTGCTATAAACAAAGAATTTTACTGATTAAATTAAATGCTGTTTTTTGCAGAGGACAATTAAATTATTGTCCAGGGGTATCTCGAGCAACTGGAATGTTTTCTTGCGGTTCAGCTTCAGCAAAAAGGTCGAAAACCACTGTCGCAGGTCTAAAGTTTTTGATTTTTGTAGCTTTACAATGTAAAAGCAAAGTGTGCACATAAAAAGCAGCAGTTGCTCACCAAAGTTCTTGTGACCGCTCTCGGTTTCCAGGATTTGCTAAAACTTTGATTTGAATGCGATGATTTTGTTTTTGATGTCGCGACCTAAAACGTTTTCAAAAAAATCATTGGCCGATTCAGGACAAATGTTTTTGATAAGAAATGTCGTGCAGCAATTACGCGTTGCTCGCTGGTTGCGTAGTTTGAAAACTTTGCGACCTGGCGAGGAAAAGTCGTAAACAAATACAAACGGAACGGCTTTATCAGCATTATATACCCTGCCGGAAAGCTATTTATGCCAGAACTCTTTTTAATCCACTTTTAGCGCAATTTAGGCGGGATCAGTAGTTAATCGGGGATTGAGCATGGTTCTTAATTTGTAAAATCTAAGGTCGTGCCATCAGGAAGGAGAGAATGCCGCCAACAACATTAAACCTAAAAAGCTCAAGGTATTTTTTGGGGTAGTCTACTCAACGTTGAATTGCAGCGGTACAACAAATTTTAAACGCTTGTATCTCAAATACCACTAAAGATTTCACAATATTTTTTTCACAAGTGTAATGTAAATATATATCTAAACATGATAGACTTTTTGGTTGTGTCGTGTGAATTTTATTAAACTTGAAAAATCGGATTTTTTATGAAAGTATATGAAATATTGTGTTTTATATTTGTTTTTCGACGCTAAGCTGTAATAATCAGATTATAGGTCACGTCGCATTTGCTGAAAAAATGACGCAAACTGTAACGTAAAGACTTTGGCAAACAGCAAATACGAAATGTTGACTTATTGCAGATGCAAAGTCAAATAACATTTGAATGCTTTGTCTTTTATAAAAAAAGATTGTTTTTATGGTTTTAACTTATCATATTCGAAAATTTCAAAACCCTTGCATCAGAGCAAAAATGTATGTACTAATAATTAATTTTCAATCATTTATATCAATGCTGGGCTACCAGATCGTGTCGGCACCTGTTTTAGACATAATCATGTTTTGTATTCCAACTTCATTTGAAATATGCTTTCCTAAACTATTGTTCACATAAAATGGTTTGTTTGCGATTTGCTTACTAATATTGCCAAAATGATTTTTTTACGTTTGCAAGAAAACTTTTTCTTTTTTTAGACGTGTGCATGATATAACTTGTAAAAAGAAGATTTTTTGTTATCCATCAGCTTTATAAACAGAATGTATCCAAATTATTCGGAGCTACAGCTAATACTCTAAAGCAAACAGCTTACCCATAGTCAATTGTAGAGCTTTACATAATATATTTAAAAAATATTGTGCATTTTTTAGTAAGCATAAACAAATTCAGGTTCATGCTTATGTAGCTCGATTGCTTGTCATTGTATACAAGAATAAAACCGAGTAAAAAAAAGCTAAAGATAATCGATTTTTCTTAGTGTGGGAAGTTATGGTTATGCCATAGCATACTGTCTACAGATATTTTCTGAATACCGGAAGTCCAAGTTTAGAAATAATCTGATTTTTAATGAACCTCTTTTCCATGATATGGTGGGCCATTGCAATGGACCGTGCCAGTTTACGAACCCAAAAAATTAAAATATCGCTAGCAATATAATATCGCTCGCTATGTATGCATCCCCCAAGCTTAATACCCAGGTCCGGAGCATTGGGACCGTTCATGTTAACAAGTTCATCGTTCGGTGAAACGCCCGTTCCGGTGTGCTCCTGTGGTGCGGGGGCTCTGTTAGTAGCTCGAGCACTGTGATCGCACAAACCCTGCCGAAGAACTGTGTGGGGGAATCTCCTCGTGTGATTGTTAAGTGGTATCTGGCGTTAGTTACGTCGCCTATCGGGTAGCGCTATGTTGCACACTAGTCATCACCTGTGCCGTGTGCTAATTGTCGGAATCGGTAGCTACGTTCGGAATGGAATAGGCAAAGTTGTTGACCTTATGGTGGCCGTGCAATATATAAGCCGCGGTGCAGCCATTTGGGACCCACCGAAATCAGTAAAGCGCCCTTTTCACATTACGCGTACATTGTATTCTGAAACGCCAGCGTTAATGCAACGCTTCTGTGGGATTCAAACCCACGTCTTTGAACTGGCCTCCTCGCGCGCCGAGTTTCGCTGCCATGCACCACGTGCTGCCTGCCATGCACCACGTGCTGCCAGCCATGCCTTAAAGCACCGCATTTAGTTCGTAACCTTTGGAAGACCTTTTTATGCCTAATCACTGCTTGTGTGATCAGCTTAACATAAAGATATCAGTTTTAGTCCATAGTTGAGCGGCTAACAGTACGCCAAAACGAACCTCGTTCAAAAGTAAACGGCACGTACGTCTTATGCTTTGTGTTAGTTTGTTTTATACAAGTCAACGTTAAGGCTATTGGGGGGATCTCTTGGTCCTTGGCAAGCTCTTCTGATGAGTCCAAAAGGACAAAACGCGTCCAGGGATGGTTTTGTCAATTTGAAAATATCTCTCAATCGCATTGCTTCCTTCGGAAGCCTCCCGCCTTCAGCACTCGCTTTGTTGTTTCGTTTCTCGCTTATAAGACGCTCTCTATCGATCGAAACCACTTAGAGCTAGCAATATAATGTAGGCTAATGTACAACTTAAACTTATTACAAATAATGAAGCGATTTTGTCATTCCAGAGGCCCTGCCAGAAAAATGCTGGAGGAGAGTCGACAACATTGGTCAGCAGGGGCAAAACATTTCTGTAAAACCAATGCATATCTAGAGACATTTTTGAGAAAGTTTAGAATGAAGAAACTTGTGGATGAAGTTGCAGCAACGACTGCTGTCCCTAAAAAAATATTGCGACTTCATAGATCAAAATAACCATGTATTGGCACGATTGCACGTTTACGCTGACCCGAGTGTTTATATTTATTTTTTGCCGTAAGACGATATACCCAATACACCTCATATTCATACTATCTGGCTGAAATGAACTATCCGTGTTTCGATTTTGCCACAAAACCCTAAACATTTGCCGCTAAACCCTGAAAATTATGCGAATATACCTGCAGTCGAAACAACAACACAGTTTACAAGTTTTGAGAAAACCATCATCGGTCGTGACAACTGTTTCCTGGATCAACACAAAAAGATTTGCTGTCAGCAGGCAACCTAGAGCATCGGCTATATTTGGAAATCCTGTACCGACTAGGGAAGCTTCGTCAGCGATAAGTGCAAACAATCTATTATATTCTTTGAGAAAAAAGAGTTCCCACTATTGTAAGCAATTTATCGCTGACGAAACTTAGTGCAAACAATCTATTATTCTGTTTTTCTGGCTACCAGGTATTTTTGATAAATTCATTTTATTTAGCTCTTCTGGTAATGATAAACGTTTATTCAAGTTGATACAAGTTCTTACAGAGCATGCAAAAAAACTTCAATATCCGTCAACGTTTTGAACAGCTATACAGCTGTTCTTCATCAGGACAAAGAAGAACAGCTGTATAGCTGTTCGAAACGTTGACGGATATTGAAGTTTTTTTGCATGCTCTGTAAGAACTTGTATCAACTTGAATAAGCGTTATCATTACCAGAAGAGCTAAATAAAATCAATCTATTATTCTTTGAGAAAAAAGAGCTTCCACGATTGCAAGCAAGTTATCGCTGACGAAGCTTCGCTAGTCGGTACAGGATTTCCAAATATAGCCGATGCTTTTGGTTGTCTGCTGACAGCAAATCTTTTTATGTTGATCCAGGAAACAGTTGTCACGATCGATGATGGTTTTCTCAAAAGCTCGTGAACTGTGTTGTTGTTTCGACTGCAGGTATATTCGCATAATTTTCAGGGTTTAGCGGCAAATGTTCAGGGTTTAGTGGCAAGTTTTCGGGGTTTAGCGGCAAACTTTCAAAATTTTGTGGCAAAATTCCGCCATCGAGAGCTGTGGTTGTTCATCCAGATCAAGCTCTGGTCGCTTTCATTCTCTAATGAACTTATTTCCGAAAATTGTCTTCCACGAAATTTTGACCTTCTACTCAGGGTTCTACTCCGTCGTAAGAGTCAAATTCTTCCGTCAATTTTTTCTAGAACTTCTTCGGTTGTATATTGTGTCGATACAAAACTTCCTTTTATTGAGTTATAAATATTAACGCGAAATCAAAAATTTTTTTGCAAATAGTTTCTGAATTTATTTTGGCGAATTGGTGATTATAGTATTTCATGCCTACGTTAATTAGCTATTAAGTGAGAACCAAGGTAACCGAGAGGGGTGATTGTAGTATAACGACCCCGAGGCTCATGCTTTAGAGAGCAATCAACAGTGGCGTCAAGAGCTTAAAACATTTTATGAAGATCCACTTTTTACGAAGTAAAAACCTACACAAAGTTGTTATATCTGCATGATTATTTCTCCCAGATGCAAACATTTTGTCTGTTGTACCACACACTAATGCCAACTCGTGGCCAAATATATTTGTTCAGCTAGTATTTCAATTTGTAAAAACTCGCTATGAATGCCCGTACAGATAACCTATTTTGCTTGAAAAATCAATAAATCTCTACAGCAGTTGGGGTTCCTCCCACAGACAACCTGTGTATTAATCTATTTAAAGTCTATTTCCGTTAAAAATTACTGACAATAGGCCAGTTTAATGGTGGTTTATTACTTTTTCTTCCGCCAAGTGATATCATAAACAATATTTCAATTTCTTCGATATCTGCTAAAGCTCTATTTTCTGGCCTAATTGTCTCTGTCTGCTTTATCTTAACAGTTGGTAGCAGGATCTGCTGCACAACTGCAAAACTTCAAAACGCTTCCACTTTATATCTCAAAGCATTTTTGCTCCTTCTTATTAAAAGATTTTTGTTTTGAAATCGATGTTACTGAACCAGTTTCAAAAAGAGAACTCTGCAAAAAAAATCAAAATTTTTGAAAAAATTTATGAAAAGTGAGAAACCGTTGTTGGAAGATTGCATTTGTACAAAACAATGTGTTTGATGTGCGTAAACATTATTTTGTTTGCACACTTTAGTGATCGCAAAGAAAGAATCAAAAAGTTAGTAATTAGGGTTGGTTTACCTAATACGATCTGATTTTGGTCTCGCTACTACGTAAGGAAGAGACGCACACCTTTTAAACAGAGAACTGGCAGCAAAACAAACAACGCAACGTCACGCGTAATCGGATTAACTTGCATCTTTGCTGTTTCTTGGCAAAAATTTATGAGTATGTGACAAAAAACCCTTCCTTATTCAAAATATGTTGAAGGTAGAATAATGATTTTGGGTTCATATTAAAGTAATATAAAAAGTAGGAAAAGTCAGCAAACTTCAATTTATTTTGAAAACAATGTCGTGTATAATTTCACGTTTGAAAATTTGTTGGATTTCTGCAGACCAACGTTGAGCTGTTTAGGGTTAACAGATGTCAACTTAACTAGGTTCGAAATTCGACCGAGCCACATGAAATTTCAATAGCCCTGAATTAAAAAAGTTGAAATATTGTAAAGCCTACTGCATACCTTTACTAGGCAAATCGAGCAATAATCCAGAGACAAATTTTCTCACCATAGACCATTGAGGAGTAAAAAGTCTGTCTTCTAAAACATTGATAAACTTTGAAAATGAAAGTTCTTCGACCATCTGGTAGGCAGTGAAATATTCCTGCAATGACTGGTGGGAAAAATAAAGTTTAGTTGTTCCATCGAATATCCTGCTGGTGTAACCAAAGTAACCTCGAACCGCAATGATTAAATCTTGGACTTCTTCCACAGTAAGGTTTTCTTTTGTTAACTGCTCTTTGGTAATAAGAACAGTGGAAGCCATGGTAGCATCAAAACCAATTGCACTTAGCTGTTTCATTATTGTATCAATATTTTTATTCATGATGTTGTCTATGCTGCTGATGTTCTTAATCACGGTGGCAAATATTTGAGTCAAAGTTGTGATTTCCCGGGCGCCGTCCGGATTCGATCCGCGGATGAGAAAAGCCTGTACACAAAATTGCAGCATCATTGGATTCAAGCAGAAGCCCAAAAGCTGACGGGCTCCGGTGTTAATTTTGTTCCATATTTCCTGGGCCTGGCCTTGAGCAAAAGCAAAGAAAAGTCTTTTCATGTCCTCAAATTTTAGGTCTCTTACAAATAATGTGATTTTTGGCCTCAATATTTCTGGCATTGTCATTACACTGTGAGGACGAGAAGTTATGATCAAGTGGACGTCTCGAAGATAATGCTTCCTACAAAGATTCGAAACAAGATCTTCTACTTTCTGGGGCGTTTTATAGTCAAGAGATGGAGCTTTAGGATTCAGCGTCCATTCTGATTGGTCATAGCCATCAATGATTATGGCCACTTTGTTTTGATTGTTTACTACCCATTTGAAAATGTTCGAACAACGATCTTCTTGATCATGAAGATCAGGATAAGAATACTCCAGCAAAAGCTGCCTTAACGTTAGCTTTAAGTCCCCGAAGTTCAAATTCATGAAGTTCAGTTGAAAACAAAGGATCACTTCTGATTTTGCCAAACGTTTTGCTAGAGTAGTTTTTCCTGAACCAGGATAACCAATCAGCGCAAGGTATTTGAATGCTTCATCTGTTTGGCCTAAAATGTCGTCAAAACAAACTTCGTCTTCATACGTCATTTCTAGTGTCTCTGAAGCCGTGGACAAGTTTTCGTTTTTCAGAGCTGCTTCTCCTTCGTAGAATTTAGTTCTGATAAGACGCGGGTGCACCACGGGTACTTGCTCTGATCTTACTGGCAATCCTCTGAGAACCAAATCATCTAGTCGAACACGGTTCTGTAGTTGGCGAAATCTCTCGATCTCTTTCGTGATTGGTTCAGCTTGCCGTCGTGCGGTTTCTACAACATTAAAATCAGTGAGGAAAAAACAGCTGCCTAAAGAGAGGAAAAAGATCATAGAATTTAATGCATTTTCATCTCCAAACTTCCAAAACAGCAACAGTGGCGTTAAGCACAGGATAAATGCCGGATCACCTTGAACTAATAAAAACACAAAAGGAAGGCAGAGTTTGGCAGACTGTCAATCGAACTCACGGTATTTGAGTCAGCAGTCGCGCGTAGCGGTCAGCGCATGCCGTATTGTGAACACAAAAAAGTCTAGGACCAGTTGTCCAAACATGCTTCCAGATTTTAAAGTTTCACCACTCCACTTGAATTGCTTGATCTTACTTCCGATAAAATTACTGCTCGCTGGAAGCCGTCAAGCACTGGCAATTGTGGTAACAAACTACTATTCGTGATGGCATTGTAATTCGGCCATGGTGAGGTTTGAACGGATGATCATTTGATCGTTGTCGTTATGAAACAGCGCTTATCCCACTCAACCAGCCACAGGCAAGGCAATCAGTAGTTGACTTTTCTACTCTGATGGCGCATTCAGAGAAAACGATGAAACGAAACTGTTTATGTATTTTGATGGGTTTGCCTTTTAGTTTTACTGGTAAATATTTACCTTCGATACAAAATTTCTTGTAAATAGAACGTAAAAAGGACTCTCAAAAAAAATTTTTTTACAACAAACCTTATCATTGTGAAAACCCGGACAACACAAAAAATTTAACGTTTTTCTTTCACTTACAATAAGTTGATCAAAGTAAAGTGCGATCAGCCTATTTAAGAGAGTCTTTAGGTCGCAGGTTCAAAACCTCGCCTGTCTCAATCATACGGGTTGAGGTTTTGCTATCGAGCCACATTAGCTTTTGCTAAATCAGCATTTCAACCCTAAAACCTTAAAATCCATGCTCAAAGCGGACAAGTTTTAAGGTCACTTCGGTATACAGCGCTTGACTTCTAAAAGTTTTACAGTTTTTAGACGCTAGGTCATTTCTTTATCATAATTGAATATATTTAATTTGATATATCACCCTTTACATTACTTCCATTGCTGATCTCCGAGCAAAAAGTCGGTAACTACCCTTTTAAAAGTCTCTCGCAAGCCTCGGCAAGGGAATTGAACTGAATTAATCGACTGCAAAACGGCGCTCAGTTGTGACTATTTACATTATGTCCATTTAAAGGCGATGTTTTCGGTTATATCGTCCCTTTGCTTAATGAGTTTGGGATCAAATCCTTCTGTAGTTTGTCGTTCATGCCAATTATGGTTTCAAATCCCTGCTAAAGCTAGTTTTTACAAATGTTGCCTTGAAGTAATTGCGTTATTGATTGTACTTGGAAAAAACTATAATTCTCTAAGATCACAGTTACCCAGATACCCCAAGCCCCAGCCATTCTATGGGACAAACGAGAGTGAAATTTCTTGATATGGTCTTGATGCTTTGACAAACTGATCAAACAGATCTTCATTCTATTGGCGGCTCGTAAATGAACAGATTGCATAAGAATATCCGAATACCATAGGCACACCTTTGGGGTGAAAAAGGGTTACAACGCCAGACTGTCAAACCAAAAACTTCCTAGCCGAATACAATTTTAATTTACTTCCATTCTTGTTTCAGCTACAGTTCTCAAATTTCTTAGTTGAGTGATGAGAACCTACCAAATGTAGCAATGAAAATAGGCAAAGGCATAGCCAGCTAACAATATGTTTGGTAGAAGGGGGAGCTACATCTTGTTTAGAATCAGGGGTATTTAGCTAATTTTAGAAGTTTTGGCTAAGTATCACCTTTTTCCTTTTTTTGGAGAGCACTTAGAAATTTAGTTAAAACAAGCATTGTTAAAATATTTTGGGAAGAGCGATAATTTTGCTCTTTCTGACCAAAAGAGGTAACCCATAAAATCGAAAAAACAACTTTTGTCCAAAAATGTTATTATCAGACCGAAGCTTAACTTTTTGCTAAAAAAATGTTGTTTTTCAAATTGAGACTGAGCAAAATTTTTCCCAAATACAGTATATTAAAGCTGTCCAATTGATATCGAGAAACACTTTTTTTTACCTCAGAAGTAGTTACTTGTTGGTTGCTTCTTTTTTGTTAGAAAGAATGAGAATTGCCTCTTTCATCCTCCCTGCGCACGCGCTTACTCATAGCACAAAGTATGAACGCATTTTTATATCATTACATGTTTTCAAAACTCACCATCAGTTTCTCTATTCAAAGGGTGTGATTGAGGTGGTTGCGAATGTTGCGAGGAGTCAGATGCAATCATTTGGCCTTGGATGTTCAAATAATTGATGTTTCCGTACAATGCGTAGCTTGTAATCGGAGAAGAAGCAAGCACGTCCCCTGAAACCGCAAATCATACTTTTTTAAAGTATGCACCTCACAATGCTTTCGCTTGCTTCCGTCACTGCATTTCGATTTACCTTTAGAAAAAGTGTATTTTAAAGAAAAGTGAAAATGTACGTTGACAAACGCATTATATTTTCTCAGTTAAACGCGAAAGTGTTACGCAACACATCACAGATGCACGCGATATAGATCAGGAAGCAGCGAAGAGTGGAGACAATTACGTGGTTTTTCAAGTTACGTGGTTGCAGATGAGCTCCTTCCTGAAGCCAACTCAGGAGCAGAATTGTAACGTAAGAAAAGCGTAGCAAACTTTACGCAGAGTGGTAAATCGCGTTAAGTTCGGTGCTATTAATTATTCAGCAATCTTTTTTGAAGGCGTAGAATGACTTGGCAAACCAGTACTTATCTTTGAATAATTGTCTTGATAACACCGGTCAATATCTCGTCACCGTAATGCAGTATCCGTAAAAATTAATTTCCGTGGGATTCGAACCCACTAATTGTTGGTGCAGATCATGGGTTCAAATCCCAAACGAAGCTGTTTCTTGATAAAACATTTCTATCATTTAAATAATATTGCAGTATAGGTTGGGGCGGTACTGGTTTAGTTCCGGAGATGAGTAATGACGTGTTATTGTTTTATCAGTTAAACTAATGATAAGATTGTGACTCAAAATCTCAAAATATCTTTTCTGAATACAAAGGCAGTTGATTGCTACTACCTCTAGATTATAAAGCAGGGGTAGCCAAGCTTTTTATGCAAAGCGCCAACTCTTCTACCAACCCGTGTCGGATGCGCCATAAATGTAGGGCAGGGGTGGCCAACCTTTTCAGTCCATGCGCCAAAATTTTTCGCCACACAAACATTCATTTGGAGATGCGCCACACAACATTCATTTCTTTTCATTGCTCAGAAACGTGTAGTAGTATTTTTATACTTTGAAGTCAAAACAACGCCATATTCAGGGGTGATCTCCAAAAAAAAAAAAGGTCATCGCCTGTTTCGCTGCACCTTTTACATCACATTTGGCCTAAATATGCCACCGAACGTGAGGCCAACCAAATGAGGACCTTTTTTTTTATTTTTTTTTTTTGGAGATCACCCCTGAATATGGCGTTATTTTGACTTCAAAGTATAAATAAACCTGTCTTAAACCTGCAATGCGCCACCTCTCATCATGCAATGCGCCAAATTTGGCGCAATGCGCCACGGTTGGCCACCCCTGTTATAAAATCTCATAAGAAGCTCTTCATTTTTTTTCTAGCAACAGTACTAAATCGTAAAACTTAATTCTGTTCTCATTCAATAGCACTTCAATTCTATCTAATAATCATCAAAGCCTACTACAGATAAGGCCTTACATGTTGCATTATCTTTAATTTACCAAATATGTTTTTTTGTATTCTTTCATCGTTGTAATAGGTCTACTGTTGTAAAGAACTAAGCTTTTAAATTAATTAAAAGAAAAAAGCGAGATTGCATTTACCAAATTTTACTTACAATTCAACACTAAGCATAACGATTAAGTAGAGCTACTCCAAATCAAAAAGATATGGCCTTTCCAACCGTTTTTACTTCGCTGACGTTTTTTAGAGCCAGTTTGGCTGTCTTTTGTCTATTGTTGCAAAATATGTTTATTAGCATTCTTCGACTCAGATTTAGAGCCAGATCATTATACTCATGACATCCAAGTACTTCTTCTTTCGTTTGAGGGCTCATCGCAGGTTTTCGGCTCGATGTTGAAGCCAGTTCTTTGTATCATCAGTCACGTTAGTGAGGTTCTTGACGGTGTTAGGTGGACGAAGGAGATTGCAACCAAAAATGATCGGCTCCGCATTTTGGATTGTAGCTCCGCAGCTTTACCAAGTAAATGGTAAATCCAAGTACTGAATTGCAATAAGTGTCTAATATTTCTTTTCCTGTCATGCGGACCGGAATGGAAGGATGGTCCTCAATTTAGCTGTTCACCATATCCAAAACAGCAAACGTTTATGCAACATGGGCTGCAAGTCTACTAGATGATACGGTCAAACCGTCGCGAGAAAGCAAAGCATAACACGGTTGTTCATAAATAGCTCGCAATGATTATTCATAAATAGCTCGGGCTAAATTCACATTTTGTTTATTGTGCCCGAGATGTAGCGGTTCATATCATGATTTTGGTGCTTTCCGCACGTTAGCATCAAACTTTGAATCCGCATCGCATACATCTTGCGAGTCACTCCAAGAAATATATTTATTGCTTGATAGGGCAAAATGGCAGTCTTTAACATGAAACGAAACCGAAGGAAAAACAAACTTGTTGCCGTTAAAGAGATTAATATTTCTATTGTTTTTTAACCAGTGAATTGTATCAAAAAACAAATATGTTTTTCGTAGAAGTTCTCTAGTGCTCAATGTGTCATCAGGAAACTTTAGCAGTAAGAAGTTTAAAGCAGCAACATTGGAAGATATGATTGCCGGTGGCGATTGCGCATAATTTAAATCCTTTGAAAGCAAGATTGATTGAACAATTAAAAAATTTTCAGCTATCCAATTTCTATTTACTTGAGTTTCTGGAGCTTCTTTCAATTACGCTTGTGCCGGAAAAACTGACCAACTCAAATAGGATTCTTTTTAACCTGTCTAACTGCTTATGGTCACAGAAAGATCATGTTTAGAGGAAAAACAATAGTTTACTTTATGGAAAGAGTTCGTTGTATGTAATAGGGAAAATTTAAACGAGAAAATTTTTTTGTGAAACTTTGAATAAATTCTCGCTCAGCGTTGACCAAGAACCAACTACTTAGAAAGTTGTTGCATTCCTGAAAATCAACCAGTGTAACTATCCGCGCTGTGACGTCACCAGGAAAAACTCTTTTACGCGCAAATTCAACGTCCAATAAATCTCAAAATTTTGACAAGAGTGCGGTTTTGAGTGTTGCAAGAATGTCTTCAAAAAATACTCGTATAAAAATTTATGCAATTTTTAGCAATGGATATGACTCGAAAAATGAAAAAATTTAAATTAATTCGCATCTCTGCAAGGGGAGCAGAAGTAAAACTGTAGAAAAGTGCATTGTTGTTCTGCATTGTAGAAAAATTCAAGGATGTCAGTAGCAGAATATAATTTTTCGCCTCAAGCGAACACTGTCTGCTACGTGCTTTGCTTTTCTTAACCATTGCAGCACCTGCTGGAGTTGTAGGAGATTGGCATACCACTACAGATGCTGTGCCGTTGTAGCTTCCAGTCGTAAACCTTTCGGAATATGATGACGATGCACTGTTCGAATCGTGTTCATCGTCTCCTTCTGAAACAATTAGAAGTGAACGGTCAGATAACTCAAAATAGGTCTGTAGCTAAAAACAATCAAATCTACCTTGCCTTGTGACAACAATTGCCCTGCACTATTTTTTACGGGAAGTGAAACACCAACGGTCTTTCGTGTTCAACGAGGTTAAGATTAAAGTTGTCAGTTGTTGCAACAAAACTTGAAATTTTGATTAACATAGCGGTAATAACGTAATCTTAGAAGGGCAGAAGTACTTACAATTTCACGTGATAAATTCAAATTAAATATTACCCTTCAACCAGAGAAGGAACCTTGCTGCTATATAACCTTAGACCACAAATATCTGTCGCCAACCCAATCTTTTTTTAATCAAATCGTGAAATTATCCTCTTCAAACAAATTAATTCATGTGAGCCACTACAACTTGGCTACAGTCTTCGACTTGTTTATTGTTTACTTGGCGCCCAACTCTGGAGTATGACTCAGTTTGTCACATGATTTAGCTTCGGCACGTGATTTACTTGAATCATGGCACTTGCTTAAGTGCAATGTCATTCAGTCATCAATGCCGTAAAAGTGAACTCTCTGAAGGTAAAAAGTCTTTGTGATTTCAGATTTTGGAATTACAAGTCTATATGAATTAACATTACTGTGTCCTTGCAAATGGTACTTCATATGGGGCCCTGTTGTAAACGCAGCACACAAAAATTTTTCTTTTGCTGCACTTCTTTTTTTGCTATAGGTCTATGACATGTTGTCCGTTGTTTCGAGGTATATTTAGGCTGTACGGTCACTTTATTCAATGCAGCTAATTTTGGTTCCATTGATCGATTAAGGAAATGCAGGAATAAATGAGGAAAAACTCTATTTAATGATTTTCAATGGTTAGCAACGCAAGAGCTCGCGCGGCTGTACTTCCGTCATGAACTCACGGCCACACCACACGGTGAACAGCTGTTTGCATAGCGCGCTTATAACCAGAGTAAATCGCGATTAGCACTTTCAACTTCCATGCTGTTGCGGTTTTGTGGAACGAGAACCAGAAAAAACTGAAGCGCTCACTTTATTGAATCGTGGAAGCTGGGCTGTTCGTTGCTTTATTTTTGGACGTACAACAACATGAAAAAAAGAGTCAAAATTTGTCCTTTCCCCAAACTTTTTTTGGTTACGAGTGCGACCGTTATATGGCTGTAAAATCGAAAGAACAAACTTTGTAACCTTATTTTTTAACAAGTTCTGTTTTTAACCAATTTTGGAGAGCAAATGTAAAATTAATAATGAAAATAAAGCCGCGAAAGTTGTTATGACTACATTCGTTCGCTACCAATAGGGAAGCAATTCAAGGTCATATTGTTTCATTTTCTTCTTGTTACAGAATGTCGGTGGGAGACCTGCAATGCAAGTCACCAGCTTATGCATAAAGCATTCACGTTACTATTTCCGCTGGAACTTAAGAACTTTTAATTACCGATACTTGGAAAAGAAACGAGCTGCTTTTTGCGCTTGTTTAATGCAATGATAGTTCAGCTCTCCGACAAAGTAAATTCTATTGATATTCCACATTATTTTAATTGCTGACAGCCACGCAGATCTGTAAATACTATTTTAAAAGTTGTTGCTGTGACTTGACAAGAAAATCGAACTGATGTCAATTTTCCGCGAAGTGGATGATGAACCTGGATACAGTGTACTCTGTAAAATTTTTGACATGTAAAGCGGCAAAGTAATACAGTGATCCCTCGCTATATCGCACTTCACCTATCGCGGCTTCGCTGCTTCGCGGAATTTTTTACAGTGAATCCTGATTTACAACCTGTTTTACAACACCGTTCTTTAAACTATTATAGTTATTTGTAAGAAAACGTTAATATTTCTATTTCTTAATCACATTTTGGGCCTGAAAAGAGGTTTTGTTTTTTGTTTCATTCTGCAGTACAGTATTGCATTGTAAAATAACAGTAAAAAATAAAGCTGACGACTTCGCGGATTTCACCTATCGCGGGTTATTTTTAAAACGTATCCCCAGCGATAAACGAGGGTGCACTGTATACTAGTACGGTCTGCAGCTGACATTCTTTAGTGGATTGAATGCCCACTTCGCAGTGGGTAAACTTCAAATTTAACTCCAAGTCGATTAAATCAAAGAATTGATGAATTTGGAATTCACAAATTTTTTTGGTGATTGACATAAATAAGCGGTATGAAAGGTTTCGTGTTGTAGAAAGCGCCATGGAATTGCTTGTCATCACTTTTACAATAATTACATTTCTAACTAACCGGCCTGGCCACGCAAGGCTGGCGGTCAGTTGCGCCGAGTTAGAAATATTGGTTCAACCGCCTTCACCAACCACACATTTCTCAGACCAGCAACGACAACTTGCTGGCCTATAAATGAGGGCATCCCCCTACGCCCTTTACCCAATCATCATGCTTTGAAATAAGGCCGGTCTTACTCACAAACTCTACCTTTCAATAATTTTATCCGTTCCTTCCAATATGCATAGCAACACATTGTCAAAGTTGGGAGTGGGCGCTGTGATGATTTTTGTTTTACGACTATAGGATTAAGTTATTTGCTGCCAGGCTTACTTCACGACTTGTTTTAACCCCTTCAAATATTTGTGATACCAAGTTCCTCGGCTGCACCTAAGTCCACCCGAAACAAGTCAAAATAGGCCATACCTTTCCCCAAATGTCTTGCATCCAATCACCCGGTTGGCCTTATTTCCCTTTTTAAAGCAAAATATCTTCCCTTTATAAATACCATTGCCTATTGTGTGATTATAGTTTCACACAGCTGTGTAACTTTATTAACTTACTTTTTCTGCTGAGTCTTCCTTAACCTTTGGAATTCATAAACTACGCCCGCAATATCGGCTGCTCTGCTAAAATTATGACCGTGCGTACTTATAATCAGCAAATAATTTCACAAACTTTGATAGAAGCATAAAATCTAAGTTGTGGAAGGACGCTGAAGTGATCGATGCATATACAGGAATTCAACGAACAACGATAAAGTAATAAGTCTACCTCTCACAACTTTTTGTAGGTCTAATTGCCGGCCTCAATCGTAAAACTTATAGTCTCTGGGCTACGCGTATGTTTCTTGTTACCGGCATAAACGTAGACAGGGGATAGTGAACTGACCCGGAGTCTGGGTCCTGCATCTGCAGTAGAGTTATTAAAATAAGTTAGATTTTGGATTAAGTGGATGGGCCGTCGGCCTGCCTTTTGTGATAAAGAAGATGATGAGGTATTCTCGTTGCTGCAAGATTTTACGTTAAAACTCGACATTTTGTTCCACCAAATGTCTTTGAGGTCAAGAGCACTAAGGCGCGCGAGATAACTGTTCTGGAAGAGTATTGTGACGTCGAGTTCACATCCGGTTCAGTTATTATAATTCTTGTATTTGCCGTTGCGTTATTGAAAAACAGATTTAAACCGCTTTGTAAGTACAGTACATCATTTTACTTAAACAGGCAGCATATTTGTAACAGGCTTTACAATTTACGTTTGCTTTCAAAAGGGCGATGGAAAATAAGTACAACTGCTGCCTGCAGCACTTTTCACTGAAGTGGTGCCGGGTAGCATTATGATGTCACCATTATGATGTTGAAACAGTGCTTTTTTTGAAGCGTTCAAAATGAATAAAACCTGCTTTAAAGCGCTCAAATGCCTGATCTCTTGGTTGCATCGCCGATAATGGTTAAACCTATATCGGAAGCACCTTGTTCATATCGCTCAAAAAGCTTTTAGCAGCGTTTCTGCGGTCAGTACCTTTAGTTTCTACGGTTTTTGTCGCTGTTTGGAGAACAAAAATTCTCGCTTTCGAAAATTTGATGATAAATTTGATGAACAAAAAAAGGAAACATCTACCTCGACACCCGTTCTGCCAAAAATTTTTCCGATTGTTGGCTGAAAATTTGTGCAGATGCCTCGCTCTGTAATGACATTGACTTCACTCAATGATTTGCCGCCCCCAAATAAAATTTGTTTTTAAATACGCCAGTGGGCCTAGGCAAGGTGTTGTGATTCCACAGTCGCCATTGTTTGCAAACCTTTTGACGCTTTTTCATCGCAGTCACTTTCAAGTCAGAGCATTTTTAAATCATCGCTGCATGAGACATAGAAGATTTTTTACGCAGAAAGCCATGGGGCTTCGCTGATACCAAAAAAGCTACGATAAATTAAACTAAGCAAACAATGATACGCCTACAAGCAATGATTGTTTTTGCATGAAGCGCTTTCTCCAACCTTATTTCTTTGAAATTGTCGCAGAATTCTTTTCTTCTTAAACTTGTTATCTACTAAATGTTATAAAGTTCACACTAGTGCAGTCCAAGATGATTAGTTAAAGCCAGTTGACCGTGAACAGAACATTTAAGCCGGGCATTAAGATGCACAGCAAAAGTGAAGCATTGTTCAATTCCCTTGGTATTTTTTGCCCCAGGTTCCTGTGGTGTTACAATCACTCCTGGATCCATAGCATTTTAACATGAGAAGCGTAGAAACTCCCACCCCTTTGCGATATCTGCAGTCACTATCACACCGATTATTTTTAAAACAATGAAGGCGACATAAAACAAACTGAGCTGACTTCCTGGTTTGCTGTCAAAACCAAAAGGGAACATGGCAAAATGTTACCCAAGATATACTATTGCCTGCAGAACGGAAAACCCTAATTTGTTGGAACGCATTCTGGGCAATCACTTTCATCAAACCTTTCTTTTGAAAAAAGGATATTGTTGGCCAGCAGAAACCCAAAACACTAACAAAAGCTGCGTTTCTTAAATCATGCGTAGATCACAGATGGGTGGCGAGTGTATTTTGCGTAGAATTCGTAGGCGATTGATTACACGGAGCGCAGTCATTGTGCAAACTGTGCTTTTAAACAGTCTGGATCGCAAAAAAAGCTGACAAACGCTGAACCAATAAAGCAATGGTCCATAATAGATAGCAACGAACGCCCCTCGTTAAAACGTTTATTTTCAATTTCTGAAGAAGCAATTGAATTCCCACGCTGTAACTGCACCTAGATAAACAATACCGTATCGTGCCAGAGGGAGTCCCATCAAACTGCGCTTTAACTGGAGTAGGGCTTATGTGGTTGTGCATTGGCAAAGAAAAAGCTCGCGTTCTTGTCATCCCGCTGCTTGCAAAGAGCTGCAAAACGCTTCATACCTGGAATCCATAAAGTAGGTCTATCGATTGCGATAGGCATTCCTCTGCCTGCTCTCCTCGACGCGTACAAGTCTCTTTGCGGCTCCATCAGTTGTTCGTCGTCAAACCATCGCCCCAGCAAAAGTCACAAAATTTTTCATATCGTTAGTTATGTTTTCTAAAGCACATCTTGGTGTCGAGATTACTAAGATCCAGATCAACGACAACAACACAAAATTTTGTAACGAAATAAAGTTTAAGAATCAATATTCCAATTATATTCCATTTTTAAACTCATTTTTATTCCGTATTCCATTTTAAAAACGAAAAGCTGTTGCTGCTAATTTTACTTTCGCATCACTGGCATCAGGCCAATCAAAATGAAATGAAATATTGATTGCTGAATCATACGAGTCAACTCGTACACAAAATTCAAAATTTTATATTATTGTCTTCACTGTGGATTCTATGAAATTAAAAAGCAAGATTGCAAGAGTATTTCTGGCAAAATTCAGCCGCGTACAAGTAGTTCGTTAGAGTAGGTCACAATCAGTTGAAAGAGATGAGACCAATAAACACCTGTAACCTTTACACATAGCAATCTAAACAAAAATATTCTGCAAGGTCTCCAAGAAATCACAAACATTTTCTTTTGCACCTTTTTTGTTCAATACATTTTTTAAACACTTACAAAATAAGTAATAAATTATTATTAAATAGTACAAATAATGATTTATTATTAAATACTTCACTTATCAATTAAATACAACTCTCAGAATCTTTTGCTCAGTGGTCTTAGCCCGAAAAACTTTAAGCCGTTTTTTAGAACAGAAGACAGTAATTTTATCTCTCCTTCATTACCTTTCTAAATTCGAAAAATATTGAAGTCTAATAACATTCCATTTATTCAGAACTGCTTTTCTAGCTCTCACTCCCCTTTCCTCACTGAGCGCAATCAATTTAAGCGCAAGCGTTGCCATGGTTTCTGTGCTCGTGAAAAGCTCGTTCGTACAACACACTTCCTCATTCTTCAGCACCGCCCACACACTGCGAAGCCATTAATTCAATTTCCCTGATATAAACTGGAACGGTGTTTTTTGTTGCGTGTTTTGATATTTTTTCAGCTTTCGAAAAACAAAAGCGCTGAATTGGGAATTTGACCGAAACCCCTGTAATGATATCCTTTCGCTTTCACGTTACACTAAGCCAGGGGTGGGCAAACTTTTAGTCGGAGGGCCGCAATGACCATTCAAGAGTGGCCGAGGGCCAGTGCTTAAAATCTTGCAAAAGCTGTACACAATGCAAGAGCTTGCATTAGCTTAAAATCTTGCAATAACTTCTTGCACTGTCGTATAACAGGGCTTTGAAAATGATGGTGTCCAAAAAAACAAAAAGAAAAAAAGGTCATCACCCTCTATTTGGACGGAAAATGCGTCAATTCAAACTTAGAATTGCGTAGTGGAGGTTTCAGTGATGGCTTCTATTGTTTTTGGCTCTTTAGTACGGCAAGTGTGGCCACCCCTGTCATATTAAATGTATGGAAGTTTCTACAAGTGTTGGCGGGCCGCGCCGTAGTTTGCCCACCCCTGCACTAAGCAATTTTATTGCAGAGTATTTACCGTATTTGCCGGTGCATAAGTCGACCTTTTTCGATCAAAAATAGACCTAAAAAAATCGACCTCGACTTATACACCGAGTCATGAAATTCAACTTTGTATTCATCATAAAATCGTAAATTTCCGTCGAATTTTAGGGGGTCGACTTATACAACGAGTCGACTTATACACCGGCAAATACGGTATCTTTCTATTAGGACAGCACACCAATCTGAAGTATCAGCATTGGCGCGTTTCTGGCGATTCCATGCCGTTTCTTGGTTTGTTTTGCTTTTCAAAACACGCACTATTCTATAACTTGCTTTTTATCGGCGCAAATGAAACGTAATACTTTTGCTTTGAGCATGTTTGTTCAAACTGCGCTAGAAAAAGAACTGGCAATCAAGACGTAACCTAAAACGTGATTACAATCAATTCTGTGCCAGTATTTAGGAAATAGGTCGGAGAGAAAGCTAAAGGAAAAAGGAGGGGGCTCGTAAAAGTGTTCTTCAAAGGAAAAACTTTTCGTTTGCCTCCCTCTCCCATGTAGTCCAATCATAGGTTGATCGAAAAGGTGCTCGAATGAACATTATCTTGCTACTTTCAACGTTCTGCAAAGAGGCTTTTGAACTTTTGTATACCGTCTTCAATGGGCCATGATGATAACGACTAGCATAAATGTAGGTGGACGAACTGCTATCAGCCCTGCCACTGCCCAAGAAACTTGAAAAAAGAGGCAAAATATTTTTTGATCGGTGATTTCGAAAAAAAGAATTTCGCCTTTGTTTTGAAACAAATTTGCCTTCAGCCTTTTCCCCCCCTCATAGAAAACAGAGTGCTGCCCTTATGTCGACAACACCGCTCAATGGACTCGTTTATTACAATTGTATTTTACCAAGTGAGGAAGGTCAAAGAAAATAACTCAAGGCCGCTGCGTCGTTGACTCGCAGTAGCTTGATGAAACTGAATCTTGATGTTGTCCTAATAAGCAAGCGTGGAATGTCATTCCAAACACTACAACCCAAGCGGGAAAACTTGCAAAGCCTAAGTGTACACCTGTGCTGTTTGTGTGAAAAGTTTAAAAACCAGCCAGGGAGGTATCCTTGAAACGAAACTTTTTCACCGCTTGGAAAATGGCAGCTTTTAGTTATTAATAGGCTTAAATTTGTACTTAGTTTAATTTACTGTGCTTGACTTTATACTCGGACCTTCATTTTACAGCTTTCAATTGGAGAACATTCTGACTCATAAATGAACTATGGGCTGCATCTTCTTTGGAAAAGGTAAAAAATCTGTGGAAACCCCCTGCAACAACACTACAGTTTTAACAGAAAGTACTTCAACTCTCATCGACTGCTTTTCGATATCAATTGCCCAAGCGGAACCAAAAGCAAATAAACAAATTTGAGTGAATTCCGCAATGATTCAGAAATACAATGACGTAGAATATCAGTTGTTTCAGAGCCAACCGCGCAAATTTTATGCGAGGGGCTTCAACATGCACGCGACTAAAATATTTTGTAATGGAAGCTAGCCAATACTGAAGTGGTTTTACAAGTGACAAAGTAGAGGTCTCTATAAAAAAATGGTCTTTCCCTTTTCACCCTCTCCTTGATTGCGCACCTGGACTTTAATTCTCTAGCCATGCTTTTTTATTTTAACGAATCGGCTTACAGAGTATCAACAAAACGTTGACGCTATGCCAGGGGCATAATCAGGATTTTTGTAGAGAGGGTGAGTGTAAAGCAGAACCAAAATGGTCGTTTATTGTGGTAAGATTGTAGGAATACTGAACGCTTGAAATGAACTTCACTTTTTTTGACGAATAGCCGCGTGCTTAAAAGGGCTTCACTTTTCTTGGTATTCCCGTTTCCACCTCTGTGCAGTGCCAACATCATCCTTGAGAATGCAGTCATCGATAGCATCTCGGGTCATGTTTGAGTTGGAACAGTTTGCGGCGGATGCAAAATATTTTAAATCACCTTATTTTCAGGGGTGGATTTACAGGCATAAAGCAGAGGTCTTGGGGATGAAGCCTTCGAGACTATTTTTAATCATCCTGGAATATTGTCAGCCTCACTCCAGAAATTTTAAAACTGGTTAAAATACTAACTTTCAAAAAGTTAATTTTCAAAAAAGAAATGGTTCTCACTTTTGCTTTGAGGCAAAAATACTGTCAGTTTTTACCCACATACAAGACAAAGTGTTACGCCTAGAGGTAGATTACATTGGGAATAAGAAGTGACATGCAATCTCCCGCCGACTGTATTGCTATCTCTACACTATTGGCATTGTGCCTAATGAAACATCGCAGGAAGAAATTAGTTCAAAACAGACAATGCAGGCTTACTGCGTGGTGTTAAATTACGATTCAACATTGTTAAAATGAAGCACAGCTTCGTCACGTCACCTAGACCTTTTACAGCATTTTCCCACACAGATCAAGATTGTTGAAGATGTATCACAGACAACTTCGTCCAAAGAAATATGACACAGGTCATTTAGGCAACACAGCATGCATTTCAGACTGAAACTTTGCTCACTGCGTTCGATTGCTGCCTACCCTGTTGCATCGAAGATTCTGATTGGTCGATTTCCAGGCGCGAGTGACTAATCGCGCCATACCATCGACCAATCAGAATCCGATTTGACAAACGGATTGAGTGTTAGTTTCGTCATCGAATGGCTGAGAGTTGAACGTTCAGAGGGTTTCGTTATTTGGTGGAATGCATATTTTACGACTTTGCGAAACCTCCTCGTGAAAATAATGAACAATAAAGAAACAAAAGAAGTTCGTTGCGCGCGGCATGATCGAGCAAAAGCGGCGCGCGTACAAAGCTCACGTTTCGGGATCAAACTATGGCGTGCGTCAACCGCAGCGTCATGTGTGAAAGACGACTCACTCGAAGATCTTAAGGTCATATCTGGGTTTACCCTGTTTTTAAATATGCGTTTTTCACCCTACTGTTAAGTACGCGTTTTTCATTGTGAGTGTTTTGCGTTTTTTCCGCTCATGTTAATTAGGTGCGATGGTAATATTTCAAATTCAAATTTAGTTCGGTCGTATTAAATTCAATTATGCATTTTTTCAAGGGACCTTTTAAATGTCTTAGGACCTTTTAAATAAAACGACCGAACTAAATTTGAATTTGAAACATTACAATTGCACCTTGATTAACACGGACGGAAAAAGGTCTATTACTATTAAGGTCTATCACTATTATCATTTAAGATCTATAACTACTATTATTACTACTACCACTACTACTACTACTTCTACTACTACTACTACTACTACTACTACTACTACTACTACTACTACTACTACTACTACTACTACTACTACTACTACTACTACTACTACTACTACTACTACTACTACTACTACTACTACTACTACTACTACTACTACTACTACTACTACTACTACTACTACTACTACTACTACTACTACTACTACTACTACTACTACTACTACTACTACTACTACTACTACTACTACTACTACTACTACTACTACTACTACTACTACTACTACTGCTACTACTACTACTAATACTAATACTACTACTACCACTACTACTGCTACTACTACTACTACTACTACTACTACTACTACTACTACTACTACTACTACTACTACTACTACTACTACTACTACTACTACTCCTATTACAAAGTCTATAGCCGAAGCTAAATCAAGACTCATAGAACAAAAATGGCTATTTACCGGCACGTTGCGGATAACTAATATAGTCACACTAATATAAATACTCTTGCATTTTAAAGAAGAAAAATAAAAAAAGTTCGGTCTGTATGTGACTTTTCGGCTTGATAGAAACCGCAAGGCTATGGTTTTGAGCTAACTTAGCTAGGGGGCCACAAGCCAAATTTCTTTGACTCTATCTTCGTATTAAGATACTTCAGATTTATTTAGAAAATTTCTGGTATTAAATTGCAAGTTTTCCCACTATTTTCCTTTAGATTTTCCTCAAACTTTGAATTTGTTATTTTGCAACATTTTTTTGCAATGTGTAAAGTAGAGCTTTATCTGTATGAACGCGCTTTTGCTTTGACTCCTCCAAAACTGCTGTGCCTACCAAAATGAACCTTATCATAATTGATCATTGCTCTGGGATAGTGTCATAATGAGATTGATGAAGCCATATGAGGATTAAAGTGTTGAGGAAGACTTTACTCTTTTGTCCTCGTGGATAGGCCTGCGCAAGAAACAGAGCATAAAGTGTAAAGCGTAGGCAGATACTAAAAAGTTGAAGAGAATAAAAAGAAAACAACTCTCCTGGGTGAAATCACATCGTGTGCGGGAAATGTTTTGTTATTTTGCGTGAAAATGGTTTAATAGGTCTACGTTTGGGAACAAAAATGAAAGATAAGCAAGTCTTCTTTAAGATTTCCCCCTTTTTGATTACGCCCATCAAACAACAAAGCACACGAAACGTAGCCAGGGTTGAAAAGGTTTGCAGGAAAATCAAAAGAAAACAAGATTCCTGGGTGAATCAGAAGCAAACAGAGGAAAACATTTTTGCTATTTTGCATTGGAATAGCCTTATAAGTCTAAAAGAGTCAGGGCTAAAAATTTGAGAGGAAACATGGCCATTTTTTGAACCTCGGACTACGCTTATGCACGGAATAGAGCGCATAAGGCGAAGCCAGGAACAAAATTAAATATGATTGCAACAAGAAGCGCACGAAGCCGTAAATAGCTTTTGTAAACTTAAGATCCAACTGTTATTTTATTTCATGTATACAAATGCTTGTTACTCTTTCACTTAGGTGTATGACTTAAAACTACAACCGGCGACAGGATTTATGTGTCTTGAGACGTAAAGAAGCTGTCTCTTAGCTGTCGTTGCTCCCAGGTCACCCTTGGGCAAGATGTAGCACCTGATAGCCTCCCCTGTTGGGGTTATAACATGACAGTTTCTTTTGTTTTTAATGAATTTTGCGGCACTTTATATATACTGTATATTTTTTTCTTCTTTTGTCTTTTATTTATGTACTACCTTACTGGTAGGCCTACGATGGCCATGCCATTATCTTCAAATTTAAACTAAATTCTTTTCATGTGCATGTATAAACGCACATCATTTTGCCATCGTCTCCTTTTTTTCGGTCCACTGCTATCAAATTTATTTTCTATGTATGCTGATTTGGGCAAAAATAAAATGATTGATTGATTGAAAAAAAAACTTTAAATGAGCTCTCTTTCCCCTGCTCAAAACCTCTTGAGGGACATTGCCTATGAATACATTTTGTGCTTGCAAGTTTTTTGTTTGACTGAGCCACGGCCTCTGATAGACTAAATTACTGGACCTTACCGCCTGTGTGCGGCATAAAGGTAAATGAGTCCAGCAAAGTGTTTTTGCCAAGAGCACGGCAAGAAAATATAACATCTTTTCCACACAATATCTTTTTTGTGTTGAGCGCCGAAAAGAGCAGGTGTGAATATAGTTTTTGAAGCCTTTTTTTATCACTCTTTAAGGAATTTCAACCCAAGTCCACCAAATGCGAAGCGAACGCGTTAGCAGCTACATCACCGCGCCATTTTAAGATTAGGCTAGAGGCTATATTCTTTTCCGATGATGCTTGTTTTCAAAATTTTGTTGACTTGTCACGTACCAAAAATTTTTGAACAAGTGCGACAGATTTAGTCTTAAAGCAGTCATTGCAGATCAAAAGTGAAAAGAGCGGGACGAATGAATATACGGGATTGAGGCAACAACGACAGCAAGTGTGACATGCTGTCCAACCAAATAAACTTTCCAATTATAGGAGCACATGTTGACTGATTGCTAAATAGGTTATTAGGCTGTCTAACAGCTCGGAGGCGGGGAAAAGACATTGAAATCTGATTTTTACGGCTAAAATAGAACGTATATACTATATAGCAACCTTTGTCGTAAGATACATAGTCTAAACACTTGAGGCAAATCTCGTTGCCGAACGTAGTGAAAATCGCAGGCTAAATGCCAGTAGGCCTACAACAATAGGTGTTAGTAGAGTATAATTTGCCACCTACAGTAGACAGAGGTGAACAAGAGTGGCAGGGGCACCAGTAAGTTTGTTTTTACTCGGAAGGGCGCGTAGACTACCGATTTCTTGATTCTGTTTTTGTCAAAGAACGGTAGTATTAGCTATAGGCGGAGACTAGCATTGAGACTGCCTCGTAAATGGGGCACATTTTACTGCGCAAAGTTCTTTTTATTTTTATTCTAGCGAAAATTCTTTTTTGGTAAGGGTAAGAGCAATGGTTTGAAGTTTGATCTATTGACTTGTCTATGTACTTTGTGACTGTGAGCATTGGATGTTCTCGAGACGAAATTGCTTAGGCCTATGAGCTTTTTATTTTCATTTTTCAAACTTGGATCTAGTGAAGGCTTTAGCCGTTCTTTGCAAATGCAAAAAATGCCGTCCCACTTCCAATCAAGCATATCATTAATGTCGGTGATGAAATTTTGTGTTACTACTACTACTTACTACTACAAAGCACTACTACTACTACAAGTACTACGAAGTCTGTAGCTGCACCAATCAACAGCCGCCTCAACGTGGTGGTGCGGTCCCCGGCCCCGTTTGGGTTGGGTCAAAATGGCTGTTGGCCTTCCCGAGGGTCCCAGTTACCCCGGGCACTCCCCATTCATTTTTTCGCTATGCTGCCCCCTGAACGACCGCAGAAGGGCAGCACACAGCATCTTTAAAATCGGTCGCCTGTTCTCACTTTTTCTTCTCTCCTGCCTTACTCTTGCCCTCCTTCGTCTCCTCATTCTTCTTCTTCTCCTGATGAGCGGTAACGTTCATCCTAACCCTGGCCCCATCTTTCCTTGCTCTGTGTGCGCTGGAAATGTAACCTGGCGAGGCAAGTCAGTGCAATGCTGCGCTTGCTCCAAATGGGTCCATCTAAGGTGCTCACAACTTTCTTTATCTAACTTCAGAGCTCTTGGCAGCTCTCACTCTTGGAGCTGCCCCCCTGCCGTAACACTGTGACTCCCCCTCCTCGGACTCCTCCGGCACGTATACCTCCACTGTGGAATCCGGCCACCCTCTGCTAATGCTGCACTCTTGCCCCACCCTCGTCTCCAAACTTCTTATCCCCTATCTGCCCATCTTATATCTCCTTCCCCTGCCCTCTCACGACCGTCCCTTGTTCCTGGCTATATTTCTGCACCTCCTGCCTCCTCTCCTCCCCCTGGCTCTCTCAGGGTTTTTTAATGGAATGCTGGAGGTCTTCGAGCCAGGAGCACTGAACTACTTCACTTTCTTTTATCCCATCCTGTCGACCTTATCTGCATTCAGGAATGCAATCTTAACTCATTTTCCTCTTTCCGGATTCCTGGATTCTCTGTTCTGCGTTCTGATCGTACCCACTCCCGGTCTGTCATTCTCTCTTCTGATGCCTCGCATGCCAGTGGCGGCGTTGTCATTTTCGTCAGACAGGGCCTATCCTTTTCTGAACTTTCTACCACCTCTCTTTCTTCGCTCAATCCCTACTCTGATTATGTAGGGGTTAACATCTCTCTAAACAAATTCTCCTCGGTGTCATTTCTTAATGTGTATGCCCCCCCTATTCGCTCCTCTCCAACGGATGGCAGAACCGATTCCTTCTCTCCCTCAATTCTTCCCTCCTCCAGAAATCTCTTCATTCTGGGGGACTTCAATTGCCATCACCCGCTTTGGGACTCAAGAGGTACTTCCGACCCCCTTGGGGAGGAAGTATTCGACTGGGTCATCTCCTCAGACCTCCTCCCCCTCAATGACCCTGACACACCCACCCTTCTCCATCGCTCCTCTGGCAGTCGCTCCTCTTCTGACATCTCCTTTGATCCTTCTACTCTTGCTTTTTCTTGCTCCTGGGAGGTGCTTCAGGACCTGGGTTCTGACCACCTACCAATTCTTCTATCTATCCCTCTCTCTCCGGTCTTTCGCCCCAACGAGCGTCCCCCTTCCTTCAATTTTCAGAAAGCTCGCTGGGATGACTTTGCCTCCTACTTTGACTCTCACTGTCCTTCTGCAGAGGAATACTCGTCTCTTTCTCTTTCCTCTGCAGCTGCTCTCTTTACCTCTCTGGCAATGAATGCGGACAAATCTTCCATTCCTTTCGGCCGCATCAAACGCCCTCCTAAAGCCTGGTGGTCTGCTGAGGTGGAAGAAGCGGTTGGTGAAAGACGCAGGGCTTTCGCTACTGCTCACAGAAGTGATGAAGATCGCCAGGCTTATTTATGTTCAGCACTTGGCTTGACAAGAGTCTCACCAATGTTATGAGCCTTTTTCTGTTTTGCAATTAGTAGACTCACCTTGAAAGATGCCGCTGTCAGTTTCTTATCAGTAAGTGCAAAAGATCCAGTGTTGTCAAGTCGTTGACGTTTCAAACCGTTTTGAAGTCTTTTGCAATATTCAATATCTTTGCCTTTAAGACCGGGATGATTCTTTTCCAAATGATTTTGAAATTTGGATGGTCGCAGTGATTCATTGCTTAAAACACGATAGCAAATAACGCATTGGCCCTTTTCCTCTCCTCGATCACTGAATAAAGTAAACCCATACTTTATAAAATCTTGATTGAATTTTCTTTTTGGCATGCTGATTCTTTTAAAATTTAAAAGTCAAAAATTTAAAATTTACACCAACTTAAATCATGTCTAAAATCAAAGTTAAAAAAACTAGTTAAAGCGCGCGATAAAAACTATGCGTGACCGTTTTTTGAAATAAACAAGAACTCAATTTTATACTGAAGAAGCTACACAAACAAAGATCTACATAGCCTTTGCACAAATTACACTTACATATGTATTACCATCCTGAAATTTATAGAGCGAAGAAATTGCTCAAGTGAAAAAAAAACGTGTTCTTGCCACATGCAATACACAGAAACAAATACACATTGAACTGGAGTGTTGCCGTGTAGAATACCTTTGTTTGCTAAACGGGGACCGGGATAATTATGATATGAAAAGATTTATCTGAAGAGATCGTTACAAATTCCGATCAATTAACTTAGTAAAAATGTTGCTTTCTAGCCAGGCTCTGTGGCCCACTGAAAACAGCGCCGTGGCCAACTATTGGGCTATGGCTCAAAGGTTGAAAACCTCCGCTTTAAGCCGAGCATATGTGATGGAACGAAAATTCAGTTACATTTGTTTTCAGATGCTTCTTCTGTAGCGCGTGGCGTGGTTTGCTACTTGCGTACTGTGTACTCAGACTCATCTGCTACTTGCAGATTGTTGATGGGAAAAGGTATTCTTGCTGGTTCTGGAAATCACAAAATACCAAGGCTCAAATCAGAAGCGGCTCTAGATGCAGTTGATATGTTTCGCATGATAAAGCAAGAACTGGAGTTGCCGAATGAATGCCCCTGTTTCTTCTCAAAGGATTCGATGATAGTTTTGCAAAGCTTGAGAGCAGAAACAAAAAAGTTTTCCATTTTCCCTCGGAATCGTCTCCAAAGGATTCTGTCTCACACTAAAGTGTATGACTGGTTTCATGTTAGTTCAGAAGAAAACCCTGCGGATCAAGCTTCCAGAGGCGTGTCGGCCAAGACGCTATTGAAAACCGGAACGTGGTTGAATGGTCCGGATTTTTTGCGAAATACGTTTGAAGGATGGTGACGTATTTGGCCTGTGGATGTTACATGACTAGACTCGTACCCGAGATTCATCATAACCAGAACAAAATGGCATTGCAAGAAACGAAACTTTCTATTTGGCGATGTATTCCTTTTAGTACTTTTAGTAGGAGATTCTACTTGGAGGCAACATTGGCCGTTGGCTCGAGTGATTCGAAACATTTTCAGATCAACCTTTGTATTTTTTATGTATGTTGGCTCGATGTGATTCGAAACAGATTTTCAGATTCGAAACATCAGGTGTTGTGAGAAGTGTAGAGGTTATTGTGTCATATGGGAAAACATTTAAAAGACCAATACACAAAATTTGTCTCCTGATTCCAATTTCCGAAGAAGAAGATCAACCAAAAGAATGCTCAACGACACAACGACGGAACCAATCGAACTGTTAAAAAAAACTATTTGCTTGTCAATGCTGTGCTTCGTGCTCATCATTTGGGGGGGAGTGTTATGTTTTCTTTTTTCGACAGTATAGTTATTGTTAGGACGTAAACGTAGCCCTTTACTTGCCTGTGCTGAGTCCTGCCTTTTTACTTGCTGGTAGATGTTGTACCTAGAGCTAGTTGTGAGTTAGTTTATGATATCAATTATTATTCTATTTGTAGGTAGCTAAGGATTTTAATAATTATAGTTTTGTACGGCTGGCTCGAGCTCCTGCGATGGTTGGTTCGCAGATGGAAGTCAACAATACGGTACGTGCTAGCTTTATATACTTTCGTGGCGTTTCGCTGTTCGTGCTTTTCTTATATGTGCCCTTTGTAGAAAACCGCTTGATTGTGTATTCGCTTGATCGTGTATTCGCCTGATTGGTATTCGCCTGATCGTGTATTCGCCTGATCGAGTATTCGCCTGATCGTGTATTCGCCTGATCGTGTATTCCCCTGATCGAGTATTCGCTTGATCGTGTGTCGCTTGATCGTCTAATTGGATGATGGCCTGATAATTAAATTGGTATATGTTCAAGTTGCGTTTGGATGAATAACGCAGGCGCGTAATTTCAAGTTGAATTCCATGAGTCAACAGTAAGTATTATGGCGACCTTACGGGATACAAACTGTGGATCATTGATGTTTTGCTGAAATCATGTAGGTGACTCACAAACGTTCTTGTTCTGTTCGTGCGCTCGTTGTTGTACTGTGATCGTTATTGTAAATCATCCGTTGGCCTACAAACGGGTCATAAAAGAACATACGTAGCTATCGATCATGATGTAACAATACTGGGTGACTAAGCCGTATGGCCAGGCGTGGTTCCGTCTGACGTGCGACGGAGTGACCTATTAAACAAGCATATAAAAAGAAGCATTGCTATTTTCGTTCAGTGGTTTCGATTTAAATTAAAATTCAAATTCATTGGCTTCAATCCAAATTCGATTCGATTAAATCAAGATTCGTGCTTTCAACGTCGTTTAGTGATTAAATACATTCGTTCTTGGAGTCAGACGTGCTGTTGAAATACGATCCCCACAATTTTGGAGTCCGACGTGATCGAAGTTTCATTTCCCCATATTTTGGTGACCTCGACGAACTTATCTTCCACAGTATTAGCTATAGGCGGAGACTAGCATTGAGACTGCCTCGTAAATGGGGCACATTTTACTGCGCAAAGTTCTTTTTATTTTTATTCTAGCGAAAATTCTTTTTTGGTAAGGGTAAGAGCAATGGTTTGAAGTTTGATCTATTGACTTGTCTATGTACTTTGTGACTGTGAGCATTGGATGTTCTCGAGACGAAATTGCTTAGGCCTATGAGCTTTTTATTTTCATTTTTCAAACTTGGATCTAGTGAAGGCTTTAGCCGTTCTTTGCAAATGCAAAAAATGCCGTCCCACTTCCAATCAAGCATATCATTAATGTCGGTGATAAAATTTTGTGTTCAAACACAACTAAAAAATTTTGCGTCTTTTAGCAAAAATGCCCGCTCTACTTGAGAGCTAGTCTTGTGCAGACCGCACGCTCCTTTTTTTCACTCCTCCAAACTCTGGAGATCTTTTTGTCGATTATCATAAACGATATTGCATTCGAACCCGCTTTGGAGGTATCGGTACTACTGGTGCCATGCATTTCTACAACAAATGGTATAACCGTATAACTAAGCAAGGAATTGTGTTTTGTGCGGTAAACGTTGAGATGAAATTAGCCAAGCCTGCGAAATCACTTTTTTGACATTGCGAAAACATATTTTGTTTCGAGTAGCAGAGAGCGGAGACAGTAAAGCTTTTTAAAATTACATGGCGCTTCTACCCATTTTTAAGTAGATGTGGGAGCGCCACTACCTCTTTTGGGCTGTGTACCCGCGGATACGTCTGACAGCAGATTTACATTAATAAAAGTAAAAACGAAGAAAATTATCGGATGAAGTGTTTTTAACTTTCCGCTAAATATGATTTAGCAAATTAGTTTTTTTCATGAGCGGACCAACAAAGATAAAAACTGTCAGCTTCCACTATCAAAGGGTGAATTTTATTCCAAAGTGTACGGAAGAGAAAATTTGGGAGAAAATGAGGAAATTAAGAAAACACCAAAAAATACTTAAAAAGTAAAAATGCAGGAGTTTTTTAAAAACCTTGTATTTTACTGTACTCACAAATTGAATTTTACAGAAAAAAGTTTTACTGCTTTACCACTAATTGTAACAGTTTAGGGTTTGCTTTTCTCAAGCTTATCTAACAACAGAACAAGACAGCATTGGTTTAGTTATTCAGTTTTGATAACTTGAGATTGTTAGTAAGCTTGTGTAGAGCCGAGTGGAAACCAACCAAAAAGTGCCTTGGAAACCAACCATTTTTATTTCACTAGCCCATTCAAATACTGTTGTGCAGAGTTATTTTACTTTTTATTTGTAATGGCAATGCTATCATAAGTGTTGAGTTGTTGAAATAGTCTTCAGGCCTTTGCAATTAACTTAACAGGTTAATCTTTGTATTTTTGCTGGCATGCAAATTTTATAGAAAAGTATGGCATACAATCCATTTTTTAATTGGTGTGTTTGATAAAAGTGTGTTACAAAATTTGCTTTTGAAATGAGAAACATGAAGCAATAATTTTTTTTCTGAAGTAAATTAATAACTAGGGAGTTCTAAACAGTTAAGACAAAGTTAAAAAGAATTAAAACAAATAAGAAATGTACCTTATTAAACTTCTAACTTTAACATGTGACATTTGAGTGTTAGTCAAGTATCACAGTATGTACTATTAGCAAAAGAATAAACATTGGTAAGATCAAAACATTGTGTTTTGTTTTAGGAAAATCGCTATTTTGCCATCAATGGCATTTTACCCATAGAATCTGTTTTGCCATATATTATTAGTGTGTGTTTAAAATGATTTGCTGTAATGCGCATAGCTGCATAGTAATGGTGTGGTGTAGCAGATAGTACTGTTACATTCAAATGCAATGGTTACTGGTTTGATTTGTTGTGGGATTCACATGCTGATGCACACATACACTAACACAATGCATAGAGAATAGTTGGACAACTAGCTTAATAGAACTTATAAAAATTGCTGCTTTGCATGTGTATGCTGGTATGTGCACACATCATGTTTCAAGACAAACAGATCATTATGAGTTAATATATATTAAATTGGTTCCAGATATGATGTGATGTCAAATTGGAGCAGTTGTGAGTTTTGGTGAGCATTGTTGAGTTTAGACAAACAGTTCATTGGGTGTTAATATTTATTAAATTGGTTCCAAATTATAATGCGATGTCAAATTGGAGCTGGCTGTTAAAGATTTGATATTTTGAAATGGACATCTTTAGTCTGTTAGTTGTGGGTGATACTTTAAAAAACTAGCATACATGCAGGCTGGTTTAGTGGTAACTGGTAAGGTTCTTCTAAATTTATTTAAAGATTGCTAAATATCAAGTTTACTTAAAAAATATAATTTTAAGTGTTATTTTAAATAGCCAGAAAGGTTGCTAGTAATTTTGTCTCATAGCTGTGGTGTACTGATTGATATCACTGCATTTAGATGCCTTGGTTACAATTTTGAGTAATCAAAAGGCAGTTTACATTGCTAAAAGTAATGTACATTGGAGGGAAGACTGGGTATGTAAACATAAGGAGTGGTGTACACTGAGGTTAACTTTTTGTCAAGTCAAGGGTTTAACATATAGAAATTGACCAATCACTGATGTTGTTCAGCAAAATAGATTCCTGGGGTGAAATGTGCCATTGACAGCAAAATAGCCACTGCACAAAGGTAATTCCATCCTGAACCCTACAGCTTATCCCTTTTATCATGTACATCATGTCACTGGAATCAATTGACATTAAATGTGGCTTATCTTCCATAGATACTCACTATTTCTGAGATATTACCATGTAATGAAATTACTGGCTCTGCCAGAAATTGGTATTTTTCTAGCTTGTAATTCAAAAAGGTCTTTTTCCAGCCTAAAGTGTAAACAAGCTTTAGAAACATCACTAAATCCAAAGCAGTTAATTGCAGGCGAGGCTATAATTTAATTGTTTAAGACAGTGAGAAATCAGTTGAGATTAAAGAAAATTTGTTTTTTTTGACAACAACACCAGTATATTAAAAAGTTATTGTATTTAATGCTTTCATCAGTTTGGAAACAATTGGCCTAGTTAGTAAACGAATTCTGCTATTATGTCAAGCAATTTCTATATATTGACAATGATTAGAAGATGGTGGCTTCTTGTAAGCATCTTATTGTTTTTTAATCAAGGTAAGGCTAGGTCTGCAAAAAGAGGTAATAGTAGGCTACTGTATACTGTAATTTTAATTTGATTTACTTCCTTATATAATAAAAACAACCAATTCTGAAATTTCAAAGTTCCAAGCTTTTGCAAAAGAACTGAGCTGGAATATGAAAGATAATTGCACTGAAATGCAAGCTCACAAATAATGGTTAGGAAGAAACTAAAACATGAAATTCTGCAGAAAATGTTCAATAGAATTTGCCTAGTAAATGTAGACTTATTTTGATGATTTGCTGATCGGAGTTGGGGCTTGGGTTAAACCAGTGGTTCCCAACCTGGGGATAAATTACCCCCGAGGGGTAATATGTGATTCTTCGGTGGGTAATATGACACCACCAACACGCTAAAAATATGTGTTATATGCAAAAGTCTAAGAAATTTAGCTCAATGTGCGTAAAACGCCTCTAAAATTTAGCTCAGCCTAAAGCTGGTCTAAACCCGTGCATTTCTTAGGCATGGCTATGAAGTCACAATCTAATAAACGAGTGGAACCACCATTTGTGACGTATGCGCTTAGCCAGTCTAGATTAGAATATACTGTGCTGGTCTGCAATTTTGTTTCTTTTTTTGTGGTTTTATCAAATTTATCTGAGTTGTTGAGTTAGCTCTCTCGTGCCCATTCCACCGCTGACTAACAGAATTTGTTGTGATGGCCGGCACGGGCAAGAAGCGCAATTATTCTGAAGCTTTTCTCAGTTATGGTTTTGTCAACTTACCTGACAAGGTTCAAGACCGTCCCCAATGTGTCATATGCAACAAAGTGTTGACGAACGAAAGCCTGAAACCATCCAAACTCGAGGCTCACTTGAAGAAGTGTCACCCAGTTTTACAAAACAAGGACAGAGATTTCTTTGAACGCAAAGCAAAATGTCTAAAAGGAATTCAATTCGGAGCTCAGGGAAGTAGAGAACAGCAACTTCTTGCTGCTGTTGAAGCTTCGTATGTAGTCGCCTACAAAGTGGCTAAGCAGCAAAAATGCCACACGATTGTTGAAACGCTCATAATGCCTTGTGCAAAGGCAATGGTGGCAAAGTTGTGTGGCGAAGATCAAGCGAAAAAACTGAGTGTTGTGCCCCTGTCAAATAATACGATTCGCAGGCGGGTGGACGACATGGCTGAGGATATACTTGTGCAGGTAATTGAAGAAGTCAAGTCCAGCCCAGTCAAATTTTGTCTTCAATTTGACGAGTCTACAGATATCGCCAGCTGTGCAGTTTTACTGGGATAAATTCGTTACGTTCACTGCAACATGATAAAAGAAGAATTTCTTCTGTGCGAAAATCTTACCACGACGACAAAGGGTGAAGATGTGTTTAACACTGTGAGCCATTTTTTGCAGAGCAACGGGATAGACTGGCATCGTGTTCAACAAGTGTCAGTCGACGGTGCACCTGCCATGATGGGTGGTCAACGCGGCTTCAAAGGTTTTGTGAAAAGAGAGAACACGAGTATACAAGTCGATCACTGTGCCATTCATCGGTATTTACTCGCATCCAAGACACTGCCAGCTTCCTTGAAAGCAGTTTTCGATGATGTCAGAATCGTGAACTTCATCAAATCAAAGGACTTGAACTCTCGCATATTCAAACAATTCTGCAATGAAATGGGACAAAGTTACGAAGTTCTATTGTACCACACAGAAGTGCGATGGCTCTCGCGGGGAAGAGTGGTAAGTCGAATAGTGGAACTTCGTGAACCCACCAAGTGTTTCCTCATTGAAAAGAAATCAGATTTGGCTACCAAATTCTGTGATACAGAATGGCTTTCTCGATTGTGCTACTTGGCGGATATCTTTGGGGAATTCAACAAAGGGAACTTAGCTTTGCAAGGAAAGAACACTACTGTCCTGGACATGCCCGAATCCGTTTCCGCATTTATCTCAAAGCTCAAACTGTGGGGCAGGAGGATCTCGAGGGGAGTCACGGCACAGTTTTCTACATTAGATCAATTTCTTGATGACAACAACAAAGGACAACAGTTCCTAAATGAAGCAAAGCAGGAAATCCAGGAGCACTTGGACGAACTTGTCCATTACCTGGATCGTTACTTTCCAGACCGAGAAACAGCACCTCTTCAGTGGTGCGTGCAGCCGTTTTCAGTGGATAAGGTCCAGGTTGCAGATGATGACTTTCCAGCAAAGGAGGAGTGGATTGCCTTGAGGCTAAATGAGAGGAAAAAAGTGGAGTTTCAAAATACTGATCTATAGGTTTTCTGGATTGCGCAACTCAGTGACTCACCAACACTGGCAGAGCGAGCGTTGAACATTTTGACCTCGTTTTCGACTACTTATTTGTGTGAAAAAAAATTTTCAACTGTGATGGGTTTGAAAACGAAAAAGAGGAATAGGCTGAGTGTGCAAAATGATGCACATATTGCACTGAGTGTTACGGAGCCAAGAATTACAGCACTGGCCATGCAGATGCAGTCGCAACCGTCACACTGAAGACAACATTATTCTTGCAGTGATTCTTTCTAAAACTAAACTTACTGAAAAGTAGGCTGCTGAAAATTATATAAATACGAACAAAATTTTGTTGAGTTCTTTTTACTGTTTTTTCTTGCCATAATTATTCCTAAACTTACTGAAAAGTAATGAAAGCAATAAATACTAGCACAATTGTGTTCTTTTACGAAGTGAAATATTGAGGGTAATAAAGCATACTCGCTACCTTGATTTGGGTAATGCCTCCAAAAAGGTTGGGAACCACTGGGTTTAACTATTGTGTAACTAATTTGGTAAAATTTTTGTGGTTTAGTAGTATCTTATGATTTTGGGGGCATCTACTTTTTATGGGCTATATTTTATTCTTACTCATGGGAAAACATTTTTAGGTTACAGGTAATCGGTATGCTTAAGTACCAATATCTTTGTATTCAGGCGCTCTTAATCCTGTTACTGCTGGCACAGTGCAACCATATGATGAAATGGCAGAAAAGTACTGCTGCCAAGTGCACAATTATGTAACCATGCCAGATTTTTAATGCACAATTATTGCTGACATATTTGATGCTCCAACTGCCCTTACATGTTGCTGATTGTCATTGGTTTAAACTGAAGGGTAGCGCTAAATTTTAAAACAAAAAAAATTGACTTAACACCATACAGTGCAGAGCGATTGAGAAATCAATTTAACAAATCAATTGTTTAGTGCTGTAAACTGAGCGCTAAACTTACCAAAAGACTATGATTAAATGCTCAGAGCACTACATTATATGTGGTATGATTAAGCAAACTGGAATTTGCATTAGAGGTAACATTTTAAGATCCCACAGTCGCTTGTCTCAACTGTAGCTGCATACAGGTGATTACTGAGTCAAAAATCATAAAGTCATGGTGTATTGTTTCAAAACTTGCCATTCCTCTTGTGTTAAATGAGTCGAATTAGTTTTATAATTAATATGCTCCAGTTATCTATCAGTAATATCTTTATGTTTATTTTATCTTTGTATTAACAATTCTTTGCTTTCATTCTATTCCCTTGTAAAGTTTCCTCATAAGTTTATGACAACCTGGATTTTTCTAAAAAATCTATGGCTTGTGTTTGCTGAAGGTTTAGTAAGATTACCAATTTATAAATTAGTACTACTTTAGCAACTTTACCAAAAAAAATGATTGTCACTTCTACCAAAATGCAATTTAAAAATATTTGATGTGCCTAAAAACATACCGTGGGCATGACCCTATGACAAATCACCATTTTGCTGACAAATATTGGACTAAAGTAAACTATGCTTCTCATTGTCATTGTTTTTACAGGTAATGCTAAAGTAAAAAAAATAATTCAATACTTTAACAAAAATGAAACATAGAGTTACCAATCTCATCACTCACTTAGCTTTACTAGAGCTTACATGTTTTCACTAATTCTTTGGTCTTCTGTTATCTTTTTCCCCATTTTAGTAATTTTATCCTTGTTTTCCACTTTGATGTTACTAAGCTAGAAAATTCTCCAAACTAACTCGTTTCTATTGTCAAATATTAGAAATGTGGAATGCTAAAGTCAAAAGACAGGATTAGATTTCTATTGCTGATGCTAACCTTTACCTTCTTCTTTTTCTTCTTTCGGCTTTTTCCTAATTAGGGGTCACCACAGCAGATGATCTGCATTTTTATAACATGGCATTTTTGTTTTGTACATCGGATGCCCTTCCTGCCACCAACCCTCTCTTTGGAGGGAAAACTGGGCCACCTGTCTTCCACATAAAGGTGGGGGCAATCCCATTAATACTTTTGGTGCAAGACAACATAGATCTACATTGGCGCAGACAATGCATAGGGTGCGGAGTGACATAGATCTATGTCAGTGAAGACAATGCCTAGGGTGCAGAACGACATAGATCTATGTCTACGTGGAAGATTTTCTCGGTTGATTGCAGTTATGAAATTGCTTTACTTGGTGCAATTGTGAAAACTTTATCAAAACAAAAAAACTTTTCTGGTGGTTTTTACCACTCAGAAATAGCTTCACTCAAAACGTTGGAAAAGCTCTGCCATGCAACAGCCATCGCATAAAAACCATGCTGCATTGAAAGTGTTAAGTGCCTTGCCCAAGGACACAACTAGCAAAATTGCTGGCTTGTTCTCCACAACCTACTGTAAATGCTAAGTGCCAAGCAGGGAAGCTGTAAACACCATTTTCAAAGTCTTTTGGTATGACTCCACAAGGAGAATGAACCCCAGGTCTACCAACAGTGAAGCAGACGCTCTAACCACTACACCATTGTGCTGGTTTGATGCTAAACTTTACCAATGCCCCCAATTCCAGCCAAAAGTTTCTAACATCTTAAGGCAATGTTTGTATTCCTCTCTTAAATTCTGCATTCGAGTTTTTTTCTTTTTTTCATTTAATTACTGTTATTGCATATTTATGAAGAAAATGGCAGAAATTGTAGTTATGATGTGGAATTAAAGAACAGATGCACAAAATAGCAAACTCTGAAGATATTATTTCAGAATTAGTGCTGTGTGCTTCTGATCTTATGATAACTGTGACCCATTTTTACTGTAATATTTTTTTTCATTTTTTAGTATTATTTCACCACGTTGTCTAGCGTACGCGTAAATTGTCGTTAACAATTTGACTGTTGCCATGTGTTTCATTGTATAATCTTTTTTAAATAATATTTTTAGTTTATCGCACAGTCGGCAGCGAGTTACGATAAACTGCCAGTTAAGTTTGTTATGGAAAGTCTGGCGTGTCAGCGCTTTGAGCAGGTCACAGCTTGATAAGCTGAGCCATCGTTTGCTTTCAATTTTGTTTCAAACTGACTTTCTTCAACCTTAACTCCATTTGTAAGCGGCTGCTGACCCGTCGATAGTAAAATCCCTTTGTGGTCCTTCAAACTTTTAGTGTATCTCTTGACTTGCTTTCAAAACAACACTATTTTTAGGTGTTGCTTTCTCTCAGCCTTCCTTAGTCTACAATCTCACGTATCATAATTTCAATACAAACAGTTTTCAAGCATGTGTTCGCTTGTTAAATGGAACTCATCAAATTGGCTGCCAATGTAAGTTTCAGTTTTTGTTTTGGCTGAAAACGTTAGGATGTATTTTGCAGAACAGTATTTTTATTACCGTGGTTCTCAACCGGTGGGCCATAGCATGCAAGTCGGGTATGCCACAGCACGTAAGCCGGGTAGGCCACGACGTCTGTGTACTCTGAAAATTGGTTTGCATGCCAAATATGGGTGAGAAAAACTGGTCCACACGGACCAGCACCTGTAAACTAGACATGCAATGATCTTTTTTTGTTAGAGATCACCTACTCTTCCGTGTTGTGAACTGGCCATCTTCAGCACAGAAGACGCAATAACTTTTTTTTTGGAGAACAACTTCACTGCCATGATATCTTATGTTTATCCCAGTGACGTTGTCATTATCACATCAAAGTTTTTACGAAAGTGGGCCACAAATTTTTGTGGCCATGGCACAAAAAAGGTTGAGAACCACTGTTTTATTAAAAAAAAGGCGTGAACCACAAAATTTGAATGGAGCTGAAGATGAGATGCGGTTAACTTTTCCTGTTGGCCTTTTCAAAAAAGCTGTCAGACTTGCTGAAGCGGGTGCTTTTGATGCGTTAAGGCTGGTTTCCATTAGGCGTAGATCGCAGGCGTCGTGTGAAAAACGCCTTTATGCGTCCTTTATAAAAAAAAGCCAACCTTTATGCGTCAGAGTCCTTAAAATGAAGGTAAACCTACCGTTGGATGAAACGTGTGCCGCGACAAAGTTTGCATCATCATGTGCTAATTTACAGAAAAAGTGTGAGCTCAGGCGAGCTTCTCTATGCTGCACTGCTTCTATTTATTGTTTTTAATGTTCATTATGTGTGCAGCCAACGACCAAGGCAATGTGGGAATTCTGTTTCGAGCGAATACTTCTTCTTTAGTGGATCAGTTTGTTGCTTTATCTACCTCAAAAATGTACATTTTGCTGCTGGATGTTACCCTATTTAACACGTAAGTTATTCTTCGTGTGTGCTAAAGGCGATCGTCTAGTAGTGGTTTAGGCACTCCCTGGCAGTCATTGGGTTCAAAGTTCAAGTCGAGTCTGACCAAGACTTAAATAAATAGCTTCAGCATTCTCAGCTTAACGTTTAACCAAAGTGTGAAGAGTTTTGGGTTGGTTGTTGTTGTTGCTACCTGACCCCTTCCGAGGGATGGGGACATGACAAAAGACCATAAAGCCTCAGAAGCTGGGCAACTCTCCAGGGCCTGGACCAGAGGTCGTAGAGAGACAAAGAATCGCCAAAGAGCGAGCGGCAAAAAGAGTCCATAGTTGGATAGTGCAAAATGAGATGAGAGGTGTCCTGGAACAGGTGTCCGCAGGTGCTAGATAAGAGCTTAATAGTAGGCTGTGTCCTTTGCAGCAAAGACCAGAGAGGACACAGCGAGCGCGTGTATGTTTGCAAACTTTTACAGTGACTATTCTCGCTGTTATAAGTGAGTCTGCCAAGTGTCCTATGGCTCCATGCACGTGTACCACTTCTCTTGATCTTGCTCTGTTTTCATTGCTGATAGTCTCTTTTAAACTGTTGAAGCGAAAAGTAGTGTTATATAATAACGAAACCTGTTTAGATTACTTATTACCCGAATGAAAAGTTTGAACCATATGAATGGATTGCTGATTTATGAACCAGATGATTTTATGCCTTTGAAGTGGTCACCGGACCTGAAATGTCCTACTGAAAGATTGGGTAACTTTTTTCCATACAAAGTAGTGTCTTTGATAACATTCTTGTGTCATGCAAGGTTGTAAATATCAAATCTGACTAATAAGTCTTGTGCTCTTACGTAGCCGAACGGCAGAACGGGTATTCAGCGAGCTGCTAAAACCTGTGTCTGCAAAGATAACGAGCTATAATCTGCTGTAAATGCTCTGATAAGACTTCAATAGACCAAAACAGGCTGTCAGCATCTGTCATGTACGTTTTTTTTCGATGCGATGTATGTGTACTGTTATTTGGCTATGTAGCTTAGCTGATCAAAATGCTAATGCACAATCACTAGCTTTAAAGTCCAATCTGGATTTTTTTCGTTGTGCTTTTGGGAAATTACTTCATGACCATTCTCCTACTTTTGTTAGTTAGCTCCTAGATTTCGGATAGGAAAACTTTTCTTCGATATTTTTAACAGCCAAGCTATTGCAGGCAGAGCTCTATCATTAGAAAGCTAACATTACAAAATAAAATGCCGAAGCTTTTCTTCCCCTCTTGGTTGGTTGGTACTCCTCCTCTTCCTTGGGATGGAGATATGGCGCGAACAGCAATCCAGGTTCACGCCATCAACCTAATTGAATTAGGCCAGGGGAAAAGTGGCAGCCCATTTCGAACCAGTCATGAATGCAAATTGCCGACTGGTAGCCCCACCACCAACAAGGCGGACTGCCATTGGTGGGTACCCAAAAGTCGCCTCTTGCGACATGTTAGGTGAGCAGCTTCACTATTCTAACCCGGTGAAGCACGGGTAGCTTCTTGCCGTCTCGGAGACTTTGTCAGGGCAATACAAATTTGAAATTTCAAGTTAAATTTTAATTTTCATAGAACTGAACATTATAAAATATATCCTATCAAACTTTTGAAATGATTTTTTGTTTCATTATTATGTATCTTCTACCCGCTCTTTTCTGCTCGAATGCTGTCTACCAGTATACATGTTCTCGTGACAAGAACGCGTCATACATCGGTATGACGACCAAACAACTATTCATAACACTTGAAAATGATCTTTCTAACAACCAAAGATCATTTAGTTCCACCTTCAAATCTAACTCCGCCATTAAATCCCATCGGGATCAGTGCAAAGCCTGCAGACCAAAACTACATTATAAAAAAAAAGGCCTTTTTGACATTGAAACCGAGCTAATGGAAGCGCTGCTAATCAAACGGTTTAAGCCAGAGGTTCCAAACGCGACGCATCGGTGCATTGTTTGGAAAAAGTAAGAACGGTACAAGTGTACATTCTTAATGACTATTTTTTTTGAAATCGACCTGCGTTGAGAGCTTTTGTCTTTATCATTGACTTGATGATTTCTGTGTTTCGGAGGTCGACTTATGTAGAGAGCTTTCTTGTCTTTTTGACTTAATGATCTTTTTTAAAGCTTTCTTTTTTGAGGTCGACTTATGGAGTGCGTCGTTTAATTTTATAGATTAGATTAGTGCGTCAGAAATTCGTATAAGGTGAGAACCTCTGCCTTAAGCCAATGGTTCCCAAACTGTGCTTCTTTTTAGTTTTGCAGTAGTGTCGCACGATAATTTGGTTGTGCACCAATATTTCTCGCTTTTATGTCGTCAAAAAATCTCTAATCTTATATTCCCTTCTTATAAAACGCCCAATCAATTACATTTTTACAAAATTGATATCAATACACTGTTGTAATTGTTGACTTGTTACTCAAGAATCAATTTGCACAATTTTAACCTGACATGTTGCAAAATATATAGACTGAGTTGGTCAGTTGTAAAATGGACGAAGACAGGAAAGATGAGCTACGACCTCAGAACAGCGTCATTTTACAATTGAAGATCACAGATTTATAACTCATTAGTATTGCGACAATTATTTAAATTTTAGATTACATTTATCTTCCGGATAGACGAACCAAAACGTTATAGGACACTGTTTGGTGCGTCTCAAGGCTAGCGAGTTTTTCAACTGCGCCACATCGATAAAAGTTTGATAGCCATTGTCTGAAGCCATTCTTAGATATTAAACTCGGTTATTTACCAGGAGCAAAATCTCTTCTGCACGTGTTCACTTGAGAGGCGCAGTGTTAAAACAATACTACCATCGTCATCAGTGTTCTCTTCTATGAAAATTAAAATTTAAATTCAAATTTCAGATTTATATTGTCCTGACGAAGTCTCCGAGAGGGGACAAAAAGCTTCGATGTTTTGTTAGTTTGTTATGTAAGCTTTCTTATTTTAAATAAAGTGCTGCTTGTATTAATTTGGCTGTTAAATGTTAATTAGTTGTTCTGATAGAAATGTACTGTGCTATCAATGCTAGTGATTCAGACGATGGAATAAGAGTAATTCAATGCAAATCCTAAAAATATTTATGGCTGCAGGATATAAACGTTTAAATTAATTCTTAAAGGTGGATGTACACAGTACATTTTTCGTCCGGTTTTTTTTGTACATTTTTCGTCCGGTTTTTTTTTGTACATTTTTCGTCCGGTTTGGTACGGTTTTCGCTCGCAAGCATTTTTGAATAGATATGTTATCGTTTGAACGGTTGTACCACAAAAGAGCTAGTCACGAAAAAGCTAGTACGAAAAGATGTAGTACTAATATACCCAAAAATAGCTAGCCGCCATAAAATTTATTTTCACAAAAGAGTTAGTGCTACAAAATAGCTAGCCATACTCTAACCCTAACTTCGTGGCCTAGCTATTTTATGACTAGCTCTAAGAAAGAGATACGCGTGTAAACAACCGGTTTTGTCAGCAAAAATCTTTTTGTACGTTTTTTGCCCGCAAAAATGGATACTCCATTGATACGCACTTTTTTGGCAAAAGCGGATATTCAACGATCAACATGTGCGGTGTTGCATCATAAAAATATTTCAGCGATGAAAATTTTTGTACAGAAATGCAAGAAAGCATGAAACGTACAAAGCCGGACAAAAAACATACAAAACTGTACAACAACGTATACTGCGTACATCGATCAATTATTGGCATCTAGCTTCGGTCTGAAAATCATCCTTCAAATTCTTCCTTCTTCTTGTTATTGATGAGCACGCTTCAAACCTCAAGTATAAGCTTAAAGGCAAACCTTCACAAACTGACGTCGCCGACCTGTAGGTCTGTTTAACTGTAGGTCTGTCTCAACCTGTCGGTAGTTGTTTACGAATTTGTAGACTTGCAAAGATGACGAATATTTTGTTCACCAAAATAAATTGCACTTTTCTGACTTTCAAAACGCAATTGTTAAAACGAATTCAGAGGATCCATCTCAACTGAATTGTGGGCTTCACGTTATCTCTACCGCAACGTGACTTAAATTATCGCCGCCAAAGGTGTAGGATCGCTGAACATTTTAAAAGGTGAATAAAGTCACCCTTAAAAAACATGTTACCCCTGCGTAGAAGCAGATCAGTTAATGAGCCCGAAAGGTTGCTTTCAAGTGGCTGCAGCTCCTTCTTCGCAGATCTGTATGCTGACAACTCTAGTTATCAATGCAACGATAAACGGCCGTGGAATTCTTTCGGTGATGCGCTGTCGGAGCAGGACATACCGTTCCCTGTGTTTTACATTAATGACACCATTGTCAGAGACAAGATAACCAAGGTGAGCCTTCTTAAATGTTGCGTCTTACAATACATACTAAAAGCTACTCTTTTATTTATTTCTCAAAAGCTTGACCTGAGCACAGCGGGTCTGCGCAACATATGGCCCGCGGACCGCATGCGACCAGAAAAAGACCCGCCAAATGATTTTAAGAAATGTTATGGTGTAATCAATACCACAGAAGGATCAATGGTTGACGGGAGCCTAGCGGTTTAAAGCTGGCTAATGGTGTTTATGTTTGCTTGCATATCGAAACTGATAGTAATATCTTGAACTAGTTGCTTCTCTAAGCAAAGCATGTTGGGGTGTAATTCTATACGAACAATGTCAGCATGGGGCCGCGGAAAGATTCTTAAGTCTTTGCCTCCTTGAAACTAAATTTCACTCGGCACAGGGTAGGATTCACTGTGTCAAAAAACGTTTTACGCCACGTCAAATGACATTGGTTAAGTGAAAGCTTTTTGTGGCTCCAAACACAATCTGAAGATTGTTCTTTTTTGAGATCAAGTTTTTTAATTACCACAGGCGACTTCACTTGGGTTGTAAACCACATCTTGGTTGCTCTGGCGCCTTAACTTTTTTGAGTTGTGCGGGCTTGTCGGAGAGCAGTGAATTTATCTTGATTATCACCACATGCTGGCTGTTGCCTTCGACCATGCACCACCCCATTCACGTTGGAAACTTGCTTGTTTCATGTAAACAAAATAATTACTGCCGTTAAAGTGTGGTTGAGCGTGGGTTGTACCGAGGCCAAGCACGGCTTAAAGCCTGGTCACTGGCCATGGCCTGCTGGTCACTGGCCATGCCAGGCCAACTGTGGCTTAATTCTTTGTCGGTTTGGCAGCCGTTTTTTGATATATTTGGTTTAGTCGCAAACTGCTTACGACTTACGACTGAATCAAGGCAAAACAAAAAACTTCAGCCCTACATGGCTTTAGCGTAGACCAGGCTTTTTTCAGAGTTGGCGACGCCCTGATTGATCATGATAAAGGACAATACCTACTTGCTAAAAACAGCTATCAACATCCACCAATCAATCCCGAAGACCTTTTTTTAAAAGGAGACACCAGTGTGACGCCTCATATTGGTGCAATCAGGACCGACTACTGAACCACTCTTCCCCTTTGGTAACATTTGTGTTCCAACGTAAGCTATCTTAAGGCAACAGCAAGTAATACTCTTTGGCAAAAAGAAAAATCCAACGCTAAAATTGGTGTACAATCTGATAAATAGCAATTAATAGCCACACTAACTGTTTATCATGCAATTTTATGGAATGCTAAAACTTCAGATTTCTGAATATGGTGATGCCTTACCAACATTCTCAACTTCCCTCAATCTACACCAGCATCTCACATGCCAGCCATCCACAGGTCTCTTAAACAAAATGAAACCTGCACTAGCATATTGTAAGCTAGTCCATCCACAGTGTTTCCCGCATAAAATCCAGATATGCCCTTTTGGGCAATTTTGAATGCCCTTATATGAGATCGATGACATGATCTAAAATTGCCCAAAAGGGCATATTTGGATTTTTTGCGGGAAACACTGTGGTTGGACAAGCCTACGATATGCTAGTGCAGTTCTTATTTTGTTTGGGAGACTGGATGGCTGACATGTGAGGTGCTGGTGTAGATTGAAGAAAGTTGAGAATACTGGTGAGGCATTGCCGTATTTAGAAACGAAGTATTTGGTAACGGAAAAAAAGTTGAAAATTGTTTTTGAAAGAATAGCTAAAAGTTATCGTGTTGTTTAGTGGTCGGTGTTAGAAAAGCTTAAACCACTTTCTATTTGTGGTGCTGTACGAACAGTATGCTTTTGTGGCTGTTTGCCCTATCAAAAACCGAATATTTTCGTCTATTTTATGCTGTGGTTGAAAACGAGTGCAGCTACTGTAATAGCGAAGCCAGGGGTGCAAAAATACGGTGACGCGCTCGTACCGCGCGGCCAAAAAGTTTACAAGCGCGACAGGATTTGCAGCGACGCAGCAGCAAGTTCATATTTTGATGTGCAGTATTAGAAATCAATAGCGGTAAGAATGATATTACATCTAGTATGTGTGTGTGTGTGCTACTAAAAATTTCTACGCGCTACTAAATTCCAAAAATTTTTTGGACCACTGAGCCAAGCAATGTAGTTTGAAGTCGTTTTTTGGGGTGTTGCAGGGTTACCCAGCACATGCGGCGTATGTATACTGCCAACCATTTGATTTTGCATGACGTTGACCAGCATTTTAATCTACCATTGAAAGGGACAAAAACAAAAGAGGTTGGTCAACCCTGGCCTAGGAGCTACGTTATGCAAGTAATGGCCTCTGGCATGCCTGCAACGTTATGTTGATGAAAGTGACAAGCATAAGATTTCGAAGGCGTCGTTGTGGAGGGCTGAGCGTCAAGTTGTTGGCGGAAGTGTGCGAGTTAAGCCGCAAAACAAAACAAACAGTTAAGTCGCTGTTGGCTTCAGTGCTGACCACGCTTCACGCTGCATGCGGCAAGATCGAACAGAATCGTCGTTCTTTAGCTTAAATGATTACTTGCATCGACCGTAATTACGTCTATAGATGGCAATTGATTCAAAAACCGTATAACAATCGGTTCGCAGTCTCCTTAACTCTCCGTTCGTCTGGTTTTCGATAAGTAGAATATGCTCAATTGCACTGATGCTTTAGATTAAATTATAAACTGCCATTCATGATTTTAATCTTTGGGTCTGTTTCTACGCTGCTTCAGTTAAAATCTAGAAGGTGGACGAGTTTACAATATTTGTAAGTCAAGGTGCTGAAATCACGTTGTGTGTTCTCAATGTATCTTATCCCCAATTTTTCAATCGTTAAACCACTTAGTGGTATGGTCAAGTGTTCTGTGAAAAACACCATTCTTTCGAGCAGTTTTGCATCGTGGCTTTTGGGTCATGTTGGCAAGATTTCTTATTTGAAAATGTTTCTAAATGCCGAAAACCTTTAAAAAACACTGCCGTAGCCCCTCGAAATATTGAAAAAATACGCTGCCGTAGCCCCTCGAAATATTGAAAAACTACTTGATTTGTACTCTGTTTGATAGTGTAAGTCAAGGGTGTGTAACCAACAGCGCGCGAGGTGAAATTGTGCGGCTCGAAGAGCCATATGGTCTTTGGTCCACACCCACCGTTGATCCCCCAAAAGGCCCACATTGTAAAAACTCCCCTTGTTTGTTGCTGGTCCCCGAAAAGGCCTTTATCTTAGTAAGACATCCTGTGGTGCACCTTTGCTCGTGGTCTTATCGGTTGAAGCGAAACGAACGAATTGGGCCGCCTGCGAAAAAAGGTGCACAATGTGCACCCCTATGCGTGAAACCTTTTTTCGCAGGCGGCTCAAGTTCTGTTCAGTGAGAGATCATGAAATTCTATTTAGTGCTTCAATGATCACAACCTCGTCGAGCATTACCCACTCTGCGCTGTGGAGATGAGTTCTCGAATGTTCGGAGCGGTCGACGGAATCACGTGTGAAAGGAGGAGCAGGGTACAAAGCACTCTTATACCAGGTAATTGTACTGGTTGCAATTAGTGATCGGGAACAGAGAGACGTTGGCAAATTGAAATTGCTAAGGAACACAAAAATCTTTCATATTTCCAAATGCCTAAGTCTTAATAATGCAATGACTAGGGAGGCAATTTTTTTTCAGAAGATGTGATGGACAAACAAAAAGGATAACTTCTGTTACAATTTTCTCGGTTTGCCCTTCATTTTTCAGATGAATTTTGCATTCGAGCTTAAAATGAAACAACCATGATTGCAATGAAATCCAAAGCTTATTAGAGAAATTGAAAGTTGGTAATACCCAGCGTGGAAATGCGTCCGAAGTCGCGAACAATTTTTGCTGTGCTTGAAAATAGCTTAGTACCGGGTTTGATTTGAGAAAACTTAGGACAGCTATCGCCAATTTTGTACCCTGGCCAGTTATGATTTAATGCTTTTGCTTTTTTAAAGGAGCAAGGATATCTATTCTTATAGTTGCCCCGAATTCCGCCCGTAGAAATCTTTTTTAAGGAGATACTAGAAGCACGCTAGAGGTCAAATAAATGGTTAAAAAGTTGATTTTACATCATTTTTTCCATGCTTTCTTGATTCAAATGTGCTGATTCAATGTACAGACGAATCCGGTTAGTTGCATATCGGATAATTGCATAATATGTTTTATTGCATAAGAGTTGTAAATCCCCAAACGTATTTGTTTGTTTATACTAATTTCGGATAAACCAATAATCGGCTTAATCGCATATAAAGTTGACTATGCAATTAACTGGATTCGACTGTATATCTACTGCTACACTCTCGCTTTCAAACCAAACTATTTACTACAGCATCGTAGCACTTTAAATTCTGTATGTTCTTCCTGGCGAATATCAGTCGGGCTTTTATAGGAATTGAACTCAAGACCTTTCGATCCGAACCTCGCAACACAATTATACCTACACCACGGCGGCTACAAAATTGTTGGTTGCCTTCAAAAAAACATGGGGGAATGCGAAGTGCCGTAGATAAGGCACTTGAAGCCCTGACCGCATGTAATATTGTGCGATTAATTTCAGTTGGATTTTGCGACAAAATTGGTGGAAGAAACATCATCAGTTCTGTTAAACGATTTTCAAATTCTTATTCTGGTACTGACAATTCGACGATCTTGGTAACCTCGGCAGTAAGTGTTGTGTGCCTTGTCGCATCTTCTAAGTTATTAACCTTAGAATTCGCTTGCATTAGCACGTCGCCATGATAACGACACCGGCAAAGACGATGTAGTTGATTTTTTATTGTTTGTTAACTGTAACCATTGATTTCATCATTCATCTACATGTAACCCAACAGACTCAATTTCAGTCGTTGCCTTTAAGTCACTGCCCGGTCATCTAACATTAAGTCGACGTCGCAGTCTTTGAAGACAACTTTTGTTACTCACTTTAAAATCGTCTTAGAAACTCGTCCAGCTTTGGCTCGCCTCGAAGCGGTTGTCGGGGCCCAAACCTAAGGGAGCGTAGGTTAGGGAAAGCTGCAGTTCATGTCGCGCCAGTCATGAATGCAAATTGCAGAATGGTGTTCCCACCACCGACAATGCGGGCTGCCATTGGCGGGCGCCCAATAGTTGCTTCGAGCAACGTGATGGATTTGCAGCTTCAACATTCCAACCTGATGTGTCTTCTGGCACCGAAACTAACGTTTTGGACGTGAACAGCTTGACAGTCGATCGTTCATGCAATCCTTCTCGGCTGACGGCGTCAATGAAGCAACCGGTTTCATAACTCTGCTCGGGGTTGCAAACGCGCTCGGAAAACTATCGACGCAACAAAGAGAACGACTATCAAAGAACGTCGTGTTTGTCATTTTTGACGCGGTGAGTGGAAGCATGCATTATTCTTAACGCCGACGTTCGCGTAGGACACTTTTCATTCCGACCTGTCCTGCTACGGACTCTACATGCTGTACGCGCTTCGGCGACACTATTTGGTGCCTCGGGTCCAGCCCGTGGAGAGCTGACCGGCTTGTAATGCAAGCAACCGGGCACACATTTGAAACACAAAAATACTGTGTAAGAAAAAAAAGTATTTTTGTCTTCACTGCGGAGCTGTTTGTGTAGCTGTACGTCCAGTCGTCTGAAGATCTTATTTGAACTGATATTTCTTCGTTTTAGCTCCTCAACCCCTGGGATATTCGAATACAGGGATATCCGAATTATGCTATGCATTGCTTAGTTCAGCTACACGCTGAGCGATAGTGGAAAACTTTATAGATTTGGCGTGCACGGCTTTCTTAACGGTGGCACTCGACATTAAAAGGAAATGGAAGGAGTTATATGTAGCTTGTTGTTTGTCGTCAACTTTCACAGTACAATATACTTTCACTGATCAATCTGTGTGCAATGGGCCTTTTGAAAGACCTTTTCAACGCGTTATGACCCCCATTAAAGTTACTGCCCCTTGAACTTAAAGTGACCATGCGGTGGCCATGTCTTTTTGAAAAAAAGTTCAGAATTTAAAATCATGCTTGCTAAACAGAACTAGACGTAAAAATACGTGATTGTGTGCGCAGGGCTTATGGTGGGTGAACTCTGCATCAGCAACGTGAAGCTAAATTGTACGACAGCTTACCCGTGCTTCACCGAGTTAGAATAGTGAAGCTGCTCACCCGGTATGTCGTAAGAGGCGACTCTTGGGTACCCACCAATGGCAGTCCGCATTGTTGGTGGTGGGGCTACCAGTCTGTAATTTGCATTTACGACTGGTTCGAAATGGGCTGCCACTTTTCCCCTGGCCTAATTCAATTAGGTTGATGGCGTGAACCTGGATTGCTGTTCGCGCCATACCTTCATCCCAAGGAAGAGGAGGGGTAAACCAACAACAACAACTCGGTAATGCCGCGTCAATCGATATATATATAATACTAACGTAGCTTCTGTTGTGTTAGAGTTTGTCTAATCATGATTCACATGTCACAGGAAGCCTTCGATAACATTGGAAGCTCGCGAATGGTGTACGATATGAAAGTGGGGGATTTTCCTTTTGCTTTAAGCGAAGCCGACTCCGACGATGTATGTACGACACTGCACCGCGTTTGTATTGCGACACTCTTTTTAGCGATTCTGCTACACGGCTATCACTCTTAGGATTGCTGTAGCGGCGGCGTGCTCTTAAAAGCTCCATGCTGGTGGACCTACTCACTTACTTCTTTGTTTGGCACAAGCAACAGGAAAGCTAAAATTATTTTTGGTCCACTATGACCAAAATGAGAGTTGAGGGATATCAAAGCCTATTTCACTCAATCGTCGTCACTTTTTTTTACAATAATCGTTTTTGCGGTTTTTGGTGTTGCTTGAAATCTAATGACTCATGGGTTTGAAAACAAAATGCATTCTGAGGGGGAAAATTCGACTTCTTTTTGAAATGTCTGAAAAAAGCATTTCGTTGAAATTGGCAACAGCATTGCTTCGGAACACTTTAGTAGAAAGCATTTCGTCGAAATTGGTGACATTCTTGCTTTGGAGGACATTTGTAGAATTACCACCTTTTTTTAATTGAACTTCATCAAATCCAAGCTTTAATTAGCGACTTGATTAAGGCGGAAACGCGGGCAGTCACCTTCGTACGTTTCAAATTTCACGGAGGCATCGTTTCTGAACGACGACAATTTCTTTTTGCTCGGTTGCACTGCTAGCGGCAGAAGTACGCATTGCCAGCAGTACCGGTAACTCGGAAGCAAGTCTGAGCTCAAGTTCTTTCGCGCGCGCAGTGCGGCTTCGTGCGGTAAACGCCGACTCGTAATCGGGTTACCGATGTAACGGCCGCTTGCGGTTTGCGCCGTTGTGCTCTTTTGAAAGGTTTCGGCGGCAATTTCCTGCACGTGGCCGCATGCTGGTGGAAGAAATGCAGTTGACAGCCGTATTGGCCTCTGCAGAGAGGGCTTGCACTTAGCGATGTTATATGCATGATTCGCAAAGGTTTTGCCGTCAATGGAAGATAGAAACAATGATGGCTACCGCTAGAGCTTGTTAATAATTCATCATTTTACCTTCGTAAATTTTAGCTGATTTGCAGATACTGCCTCCGCGTTTGTCTCTCTCCAACGTGTCGGCTGTCGTCGAGCTTCGACAGCTCGGTTTCACCGCCGATACTGTGTACGCGCATTATGATCCAGTCTCGTACGAGAAGAGCACAATCAAAACTCAAGTGAGTTCGTTTTTGCTGTTTCTTCTTTTCAACTCATGAAGTTAGGCGCTGTCTGTACGTTCATCTCTCCAACTAACCGTCTGTTTTGCATCAGACACTGATCAGCAAGCGAGCTTTTAAATTCCGGATGTTTTTTCGAGTGGACGATAGTTGCTGACAAGTTTACAGTTGGTTAATGTTGTCACCCGAGGTTTTTTGTTTTTCAACTTTTTTTGTTGCACGGATTTCACTGGGTGGTTTTGATCATTGATCATGTCGAGGGCCGTTCTCAGTTTTATATCGAGAGAGGGGGTGTTAATGGATTTTGCATGCTTTCAAGGATTTCTAACCAATAAAGGTACTGAAAAAAAAACAGAAAGATGCCTGCCACCGATTGCATCAAATCACCAGCACAAATTTTACTGTTTAAACCGTTCGATACTTTCACCGGTTCGTCCAACTCTTGTCGTTTCGGGTTGCGACCCATGGCAGCCTATATTCGCCATTCGCTCAAGCTCGAACGCAGTACTCTCCCTGTCGCAGAGCAGCGTTAGTTTTTGAAGTAAACAAACCTATGTTTATCATTCGTTCATTTTATTTTCATTTGTCTTTCACGGACTCGCCTTCATTTCGAATCATCAGTGTAGATCAGTCGTTTGCAGCGACGTCTTCACTTATCTCTGTCCTGAGCATCTTTAAGTTTCAAAGTTCTTCTCTCGTAACATCCGCCACTGTTTCCTTCTACGTTCACCTTAGTCATCCTCGTCTCCTATTTCCCGCTCGGCCATTTTCCTTGAAACAGTGTCAGCCAGTCAGTTTTGGTATCCGGCTGCGTGTTTAAGTGAATAAAGCCGCTCAACTTCTTGGGACACTGCAATGGCCACTTATAAAGGAAGAGATGGTTCGTCGTTAGAAAATGTGCCAAGCAACGCATTAGGTCGATCAAGGGACGCCAAAAATATTTTGGTCCGTTTGGCTCCTTGCAATTTATGACAAAAAAAAACTCGAATTTCTGCTGACAGGTTGCTGTCTTGGCTGATAGCTCCGAGATATTAGCCTATGCATTATAAGCACTGCAAATTTTTGTTGTGGATACTTTTCACGATGACACGTGGCTCAATGTGTTGTTGTTGTTGTTGTTGTTGTTTACCCGACCTCTTCCGAGGGATGGGGGCATGGCGGAAGACCATGGAGCCCCAGAAGCCGGGCAACTCCCCAGAGTCTGGACCAGAGGTCATAGAGAGACAGAGAGTCGCCAAAGAGTGAGCGGCGCAAAGAGTCCGTAGCTGGACAGTGCAGAATGAGATGAGAGATGTCCTGGGACGGGTGTCCACAGGCGCTGCAAGAAGAATTCTCGATTCTGCCAATTCTGGAGAGATAGGAACCTAAAAGAAGGCTGTGTCCATTGCAGCGAAGACGAGAGAGGACACAGCGAGCATGACGAGGGAGCACAAGTTCCTCAGTGGAAATTGAGGGAACCTGTGTGTCAAAATACTTTGAAGAGACAGTACGCCTCCAGTCCGAGATAAGACGAGAGTGGATACGAGAGATAAGAGGAGAGAGACTACAAGGGATTGCGGAGGGCGCAAGCAGCGCTCCCCGTCTGGCAAGCTCATCAGCTGTGTCGTTCCCTGGGAGAAACGAGTGTCCGGAGACCCATTGTAGCCTGATAGAACAGGAGGAGAGGAAGGACAGTTCCTGCCAGATCTGCCACAGAGTTTGAGATAACAGGAAAGGTGGAGGAGAGGACAGGGTGGCGAGGACAGAACGAGAGTCAAACAGGAGAAGAAGAGAAGAGAAATGGCAGACTTTATGGTGTTGCTGAGACCAGCAAAGATCGTGCAGAATGGCGCAGGCTTCAGCGGAAAAACTGGAACAAACTGGGCCTGCCGAAACGGAAAAAGTGGCCTCAGTGCCACAGAGAGAGCAGTTGGCAAGAACGCCGGAGCCGCCCTTGCCAAAAGGAAAAGGAACAGAGCCGTCTGTCCAGAGTACCAGATCATGAGGGGGGAGAGAGTCAAGGTGGGCGAGAGCCGCACCTTGGCGAGAGTGAGGGGGATCAGAGCGAGAGCATGGAGAGGAAAGGGTGGACTCGACCGTGAAGGAAGGCAGATTCCAAGGAGGACAGGGAGGGCAAGCAACAAGAGCCTCCCTAGAACAAGTAGAAGGAAGCATGAGCGGGTGAGTGGACGCAAAAGCTCTCCAGGACGATCTGCAGAGTCTTGGTTTCACTCCTAGTCTGGCCAAACCTGAGATGGGAAAGGAGGTTGGGAGACGAAGAGCCCGCTCATCAGATAAAAGAGTGAAATGAGTCAGAGTGACTCGTAGGGGAGGTAGAGAAGCTTCGGTGAGTAGTAGAGGGATAGGGGAGGACGAGAGGCAGCCGGTGATGGCGCGACTGGCCGCTCGATAAAGGCGTTCCAATTTGGTGATATTGGTAGCGCTTAGGAAAGGAAACCATCCGGGTGAAGCGTAAGTGAGAAGGGACCGAAGAAAAGATTTGTACAGAACAGAGAGGGACTCCTTAGAGGGGCCCCATGAGGAAGCAGAGATACAGCGTAAGGCCTTGAGACGTGGGAAAAACTTGGCCTTCAGCGAAGATACATGCTTAGAAAAGGAAAGAGTGCGGTCGAAGGTGACCCCAAGAAAAGTTGGAGTGGGATTAAAACGGAGACGGGAGCCGAGTAGGAGGAGGTTGGGCTGGAGGTTAGCCTGGTGGGGATCCACTGAGAAGAAGGAGGCCTCACATTTGCTCGGATTGAGAGGAAGACACCAGTACTCAGACCAGCGCTCCAATCGAAACAGCTCCTTGTGTGGCCTCCACCGCAGTAGGGACCGAGGGGAAGGAGGACCAAATGGCCAGATCGTCAGCGTAAAGAGAGCAGCTGACGGAAGAAGGCAGAGAAGCCGGAAGATCATTGATGAAGAGAGAGAAAAGTACAGGGCCAAGAACGGATCCTTGCGGAACACCTCGACGGACTCGAAAGGAACGGCTTTTGTGATTTTGAAAAACCACAGAAGCGCGCCTATCAGAAAGGAAAGATTGAGTCGAACGAGCAAAGCAAGGAGGGAGGCCAGCCGAGATAAGTTTGTGGAAAAGGGCGGGATGCCAGACAGAGTCAAAAGCTTTAGAGAAATCGATAGTAGACAGGATCGTCCGAGAGCCCGGCCTGGGTTTGTTAAACCCATCCGAAATGGACTGAGAAAGGTACAGAATTTGATCGAGTGTAGACCGTCCAGGGCGGAAACCGGCCTGGCGGGGAGAGAGAATGGAATTAGATTCCAGAAAAAAGAGAAGACGGGATAGAATGATGCGTTCAAAAAGCTTTGATACGCAGGAGGTGAGAGAGATAGGCCGGAAGGAAACAGGAGAGTTGAGAGGTTTTCCCATCTTATGTATGGGAATAATAGAAGATGTCTTCCAGATGGAAGGAAAGGAATGTGAAGACCAAGAAAGATTGAAGATGTGAAGAAGAAAATCCATGCCAGAGCGAGGAAGATGCTTTAGCATGGGATAGGCAACTTTGTCTGGACCAGTGGCAGTGGATGAGGAGAGGTTGGAGGCAGCCGCAAGAAATTCAGCGGGAGAGAAGGGAGAGCAAAAGGACGAGTGAAACTCCACAGAGCATGTAGCTCGGCGGAGCTCAGTGAGGTAGCCTCTGGCTCTGCTGCGCAGGGCCTTTGGCTGAGAAACGGAAAAGTGAGACCTCAGGTAAGCGGCATAAACCGAAGCCGATTCCCTGGGAGAAGAACAGTTAGGAATGTTAGGAGAGGAAGAAGACGAGGAAGGAGAGCGAGCGATAGAGCGAAGAAGAGAGTGCACAGATTTAGGTGAAAGAGAAGTGCAGGTCGTCTGCCATGCCTCAGTCTTGGCCTTGGCAATGACCGACGAGGCACGTCGAGAAGCGGAGATGTAAGCCTGGCGATCTTCATCACTTCTGTGAGCAGTAGCGAAAGCCCTGCGTCTTTCACCAACCGCTTGTTCCACCTCAGCAGACCACCAGGCTTTAGGAGGGTGTTTGATGCGGCCGAAAGGAATGGAAGATTTGTCCGCATTCATTGCCAGAGAGGTAAAGAGAGCAGCTGCAGAGGAAAGAGAAAGAGACGAGTATTCCTCTGCAGAAGGACAGTGAGAGTCAAAGTAGGAGGCAAAGTCATCCCAGCGAGCTTTCTGAAAATTGAAGGAAGGGGGACGCTCGTTGGGGCGAAAGACCGGAGAGAGAGGGATAGATAGAAGAATTGGTAGGTGGTCAGAACCCAGGTCCTGAAGCACCTCCCCGGAGCAAGAAAAAGCAAGAGTAGAAGGAGCAAAGGAGATGTCAGGAGAGGAGCGACTGCCAGAGGAGCGATGGAGAAGGGTGGGTGTGTCAGGGTCATTGAGGGGGAGGAGGTCTGAGGAGATGACCCAGTCGAATACTTCTTCCCCACGGGGGTCGGAAGTACCTCTTGAGTCCCAAAGCGGGTGATGGCAATTGAAGTCCCCCAGAATGAAGAGATTTCTGGAGGAGGGAAGAATTGAGGGAGAGAAGGAATCGGTTCTGCCATCCGTTGGAGAGGAGCGAATAGGGGGGGCATACACATTAAGAAATGACACCGAGGAGGATTTGTTTAGAGAGATGATGACCCCTACATAATCAGAGTAGGGATCGAGCGAAGAAAGAGAGGTGGTAGAAAGTTCAGAAAAGGATAGGCCCTGTCTGACGAAAATGACAACGCCGCCACTGGCATGCGAGGCATCAGAAGAGAAAATGCCAGACTGGGAGTGGGTACGATCAGAACGCAGAACAGAGAATCCAGGAATCCGGAAAGAGGAAGATGAGTTAAGATTGGATTCCTGAATGCAGATAAGGTCGACAGGATGGGATAAAAGAAAGTGAAGTAGTTCAGTGCTCCTGGCTCGAAGACCTCCAGCGTTCCATTGAAGAACCCTGAGAGAGTCAGGGGGAGGAGAGGAGGCAGGAGGTGCAGAAGTATAGCCAGGAGCAAGGGACGGTCGTGAGAGGGCAGGGGAAGGAGATATAAGATGGGCAGATAGGGGATAAGAAGTTTGGAGACGAGGGTGGGGCAAGAGTGCAGCATTAGCCGAGGGGGGCCGAATTCCACAGTGGAGGTATACGTGCCGTAGGAGTCCGAGGAGGGGGGAGTCACAGTGTTACGGCAGGGGGGGCAGCTCCAAGAGTGAGAGCTGCCAAGAGCTCTGAAGTTAGATAAAGAAAGCTGTGAGCACCTTAGATGGACCCATTTGGAGCAAGCGCAGCATTGCACTGACTTGCCTCGCCAGGTCACATTTCCAGCGCACACAGAGCAAGGAAAGATGGGGCCAGGGTTAGGATGAACGTTACCGCTCATCAGGAGAAGAAGAAGAGTGAGGAGACGAAGGAGGGCAAGAGTAAGGCAGGAGAGAAGAAAAAGTGAGAACAGGCGACCGATTTTAAAGATGCTGTGTGCTGCCCTTCTGCGGTCGTTCAGGGGGCAGCATAGCGAAAAAATGAATGGGGAGTGCACGGGGTAACTGGGACCCTCGGGAAGGCCAACAGCCATTTCGACCCAACCCAAACGGGGCCGGGGACCAATGTGTTCGTTACCTAAAGTCTGGATTAGAAATATTTTAACTTAACTAGAGATTTGCAAGCAAACATTTCAGTGAACTCTTGTCACCAGCATTATGATGTTATCAATTCATTGCTCACTCCTTCATATTCAACATGAAAAGATTATGTCGCAAAGCTCATGCGTCAAGTTAAGTGTATGTCCAGAAACGATTTTTCAATGAAAGGAAGAAGATAAGTGGTGTTTAAATCTTTTTCCTCCTGGTTAAGACATGCGAAACTTTTTGTTCACTCATAGCGATTTTCTCTAGGTATTTCTGCAAGAGAACAAACGTTTTGGCGCTATTTCTGTTTGGCAAAGTTTTTCTTTGCAATTATCTTTCCCGTCGCAGCGTCCACTTTCCCTTCCATTTGGAAATTGATATACGTTACAGGTTGACAAGTTAATTTCGCTGATGAAAGAATCGAAACGAGTTTCTGTCGCCCGCCAATCGCGTGGTCTCGGACTTGCGCCGTCGTCGTTGCATTCTATATTGAAAGAACGACCTCTGCCCGGTGTAGTAATCACCGACTATGACCGAGAATTCACCAACACGTAAGTACGGACATGTCTGCGTTAAGCCTGGTTTCCATTGGGCGTAGATTGCAGGCGTGGCGTGATCAATTTTTTGTTTCTCTATTTAGTGCGCGCTTAAACCTAAATAGAGAAACAAAACTAAAAGAAATAAAGAATTTTTGACGCCACGCCTGCAATCTACGTCTAATGAAAACCTGCCTTTAATCAGTTGGCTTTCAACTGAATTTTCTGCTTCAATGCGTTGCTTCTGATGTTTTGCGACATTTTTGATCCGTTTTGGTTCAGTGATTGTAGTCAGACAACACTAAGCTTGGTACAGTACTCGGTTGTAGTTTGCACTGCTTCGTTTCAAGCGTGCTTTGTCGAGCTATTTCCAGCTCGCAATTCATGTTCAAATTCCGGGTTCACCTGTTTCGGTTCACCTGTCTTTCGGTTATTTTCAAACAACGACCCGTCCGTACCGTTGTATGTCATTCGAAAAAGAGCAGCCGAAAACGAAAATTTCATTGGAACTCGCTACAAGTGCAGCAGTTACAACGATGGCATGTGAAAGAGGCAGCTCACAAAAACCCACCGATTGCAATCCGTTTGATCGTGAAACTATCACTTTGTAAATGAATACCGTATTTGCTCGTTTTGTAGCCCGGGCCCTTATTTTTTTCAACCAAACTCACTACCGGGCCCTTATTCAAGCACCGGCGCTTGTTATTTTCAAAGTAAAATTATGCACAAAAATTATCGTTGAAGACAAATATTTCACGACATTAATCCTTTTTCCATGTCAATTTATTCACGTCAAACGCAAATTATTTACGTCTAAAGAGTAATTCTCTCATATTAGTTTAAATTATTAAAAAGAAATAACAAATCAAAATTTGAGCTGCTTCTTATTTCCTATTGTTCTCTACCACTGAAAAATCAGCTTTTACATCGGGCGGGTATTCAAGCACGGGCCCTTATTTATTTTTAAGTTCTGTTCACACGGGCGGCTATTCAAACGGGCCCTTAATCAAGACCGGGCGGTAAAACGAGCATATACGGTAATCTAAAATTGGGACCGATTTGCATGTACCTACAAGTACTAGTGAAATTAGGTTGCTCTGTAAAAACTGCATGTTTTGTTGCACTCCATGCCTTCGTCGTAAGGCAGACAAGGGTAATCTTGATCATCACTACAGCAGCAATTGCGCAGCTTAGGTTCATTCAAATTTATAACGGAAGTTATCTGTAGAACTGGTGCAGTACGAAATGCGTTTTAACAACTTCTTATTTTAGACGTTACTTCAGCCGATTCGATAACTTAGCGAACCTCAACATAGCAACCAACTCCAACATGACAGATGACGAGGTCATGCACTCGTTCGATGGCTTGGCTCAAGTACGTGCATTCACCGTCCAACCTACCTATGCTTTAAATTCCGCTAGTAGCCAGTTGATTGTCGGATAGTGAAATGACTTTGCGGTCTTGGGATCAGCTGCTTCTTGTTCAGGTTGCCGTTGGGGTAAACTGCAGCTGAAGCCAAGCAATGTTGTTGCATTTTAATGTCATAATGACGCAAGGTTACACATTAATCTGCTCTACATTTTTTACCACTGCTTTTCTATCAGGTTTGTCGGCAAACTGTCATTTTCTGGATTCTCCGCCAAATGGCTATTGCTGGGCATGTTGAGCGTAAATACGATTTTGCATTTTCAGCTTGGAGGAAGACCGTTCAGTTTTTTTTAGATTGAAACCTAATAAGTGCTTTTTGGAAAGTTTTAACCCTGTGAGGCCGGCACTTAGGGATATTTATGCCCCATGGTAACAAATATTGCCGTACTTCGAAATGTTGCATCAGTTGCCCAATATTTGTTTATCAAATAGTTTTTTTAATGATAGCTTTTTGCTTATTGTCGAAAAATTGCTAAATTATTGTGGTTTGCCATAAGTTCTTGTTTAAAATATCTCGTTTTAGTTTTTTTTTTCAACAATAAAAAGGAGCATATGAGAAAGCGATATATTTCGGCTCTATAAAACTGTTTACATAGTCACAGATTTCACAGCGTAGATAAAGATGTAGATCTAAATCAGGATTATAATTTAAGTAAATTTTAGTTGAAAATATGCCTTTTACGATTCAATGGAGGATTTTTTCCCCCCTCAAAAAAAAGAAAGAATTGGATTTTTCTTAAAAAATTTTGAAATTAACTTTTTTGCACCATTTCTTGCTGAAACGTTAAAACTATTTTTTTCCTGATGATACAGATACTTGGGTCTTACAAGGAAGGAGACAACCTGTCTTTTGTAAATGTAAACCAAATAACTGGCATTTGGAAACTTTTATAAGGATTAAAAGTCTTTATTTAGCGTTTCAATGCATGAAGTGCTTTAAAACATTTGTAGCTCCAAGACCACATTACTTTGGCCGTCAAACTATGTAAAACTTGCTGCAGAGTGTAAAGACGGCAAAACAAACTGTTATTTTGTACTTTGTCATTCACTTTGTACTTGCCAAATACGACAGAGCTATGTCGCATGGATTCACTTTGTACTTGTCAAATACGACAGAGCTATGTCGCATGGATTCACTTTGTACTTGTCAAATACGACAGAGCTTTGTCGCATGCAGTGTTGCTGCGCTCTGCTCACCGGGTTAAAACAGTGAAGCTGCTCACTAAGCATGTCGTAAAACTTTTTCAGCACTCCCCCACTCCAATGGTTTATTGTCGCGTCCTTTCCATCGCCTGACTATCACTCTGCATTTTGTGTTCTTGGCTGGTTCGAAACGCATTGCTGCTTTCCTAATCTCGAACTTGTTTCATGTGGAGTGAATGTGTGGTTTCTACTCTGATTCCTCCTCGACGAAGAGGAGGGCTTGACACAACATGGCATCATTTTCTCGCGATCTTACTCAAATGCTGCGTTTTAAATTGCTAATTGCATTGCAGAAACTTGCAAGCATCTCGAACATGGTTGCCGAGTCAATTTACAAGTACGCAACGAACAATGCAACTGTGCCTTCCAATGTTACAGTTGACAAAGACGTTGTGAGTATGAAATAGAATTTCGTTTTCTGTGCGACACATGGTTAGCATTACGTAGTTAAGTTGGATATTTTGCCTCCGGCCCGGGAAAACCTTTTGTGGATTTGACGTAGAGCTCGTCTTAGATCCCCTTTGGTGCTTCCAGTGCTGCTGGTGTTGTACTTTTTATCGCGGCTTGAGAAATGACTTGAAGCGTGTTTTCCTAAGATCCGACAAGCGTAGACGCGATAATGCGACGCACGTCTGCTATTAATCACCTGCTTATACTTGAATTATCAAGTGAGAATGCGGACAAATGCATTTAGTTGGATATGTTGTGAGACGAGATAAGTTGTGTAAGTTGCGTCTTTCTGTTTCACTGGCTCTGCAATCATTGCCAGCGATGATATGCAACCAGCTTGGCATGTCGGGTTGACATCATTAAATTGCTTTGTGCTCACCCAGCATGTTCGTGGAAGGCAACTTTTAGCGTCCACTGATGGTCGTCTGCCTTGGTGATGGTGCTATCAGTCTGTAATTTTTGTTTCACGGCTGATTTGAAATAAACTGGCCTTTTTTCCTAGCCTGGCTTGATTCGGTTTGCAGCGTAGACTCGATTTGCCTTTTGCACCGCGGCTCTGTTTCGTGGATGAGGAGGAGTGCTCTGCATCAGCAACCGATTGCACTAGGACAAGGGTCGGCAACCTTTTACCGTCAAAGAGCCATTTGGACCCACTTACCACAGCAAGGAAACCGATGAGAGCCACAGTAATTTTACGGGCATAGGTCATAAGTGTTTTCCAAAAAAAAAAGTCTTTAACTGTAGTTAGAGGCATTGATCTGAGTATCATTCCACACTCACCTGCTTCAAAGAACAGCAAAAGAGCCACAGATGGGAGGCAAAAGAGCCACATGCGGCTCCGGAGCCGCAGGTTGCCGACCTCTGCACTAGGATTACATGCGGGAGCTAGCGCAAGCATTCCCATTTTGACATACATCTCTTTATTACTTGTTCGGTTGCACATTTGTGCTGTCGAATAGATTGCTATTTGTCGCCTTGAACTACGTCGATGTTTCGTTGCAGATGGCGCAGTTGCTATTTTGTTATCTGTACAAGCCGAACTGCAAGCTATTCAGAGAGCGCAGAGACTTCCATTCAAAGGTGGACTATCTCTCAAATACTGCTTACAATAGGTGAGATCTATCACTACATGACTGAACTGCTGGACCACTACATGTGATACTAGACAACATAATTTATCACTACTATTAGTAACTTTAGCATTTTCTTTGATGTGCGAGTATTTTATGGTTAGTTTTCGTTTGGACCAGGTGCGGGGCTGTTGGCACTTTGAAATGGTTGGAATCAGTTTTGAACTAAGATTGTGCTATTGAAATGACTTTGGGTCATATCAGGTCCGAGTCTTCAAGATAAACGGCGGGATGTGACCATAATATGGAGATGTCGTTGTTTTTGTTGTTACCCGACCCTTTCCGATGGATGGAGGCACGGTGGAAGATCATTGAGCCCCACAAGCCGGGTGACCCCCCCAGAGCCTGGATCTGAGGTCGTGGAGAGACAGAGAGTCGACAAAGAGCGAGCGGCGCAAAGAATCCGTAGTTGGACCCTGCAGAATGAGATGAGAGGTGTCAGCAGGCGCTGCACAAAGATTCTCGATTCTGTTGATTGTAGAGAGACAAGAATTTAGCAGAAGGCTGTGTCCGTTGCGGCAACGACGAGAGAGGACACAGAGAGCGTGGCCAGGAAGTGTGTCGAAGAATTTAGAGGAGATGGCACGCATCTAGCCTGACAAAAGAGAGGAGTGAATGCGAGAGGTAAAAGGAGAGAGACTACAAGGGATTGCAGAAAGCAGAAGTATCCCCTTGGCCAATTTATCAGCCTCGTCGTTGCGCGGGAGAAATGGCTGTCCGGGGACCCATTGTAGCCTGATAGAACAGGAGGAGAGAGAAGACAGTTCCTGCCAGATCTGCCAGAGAGATTGAGGTTAAAAGAAAAAATGGAGGAGAGCACAGTGTTGAGGCCCTAGCGAGAGTCTGAGAGAAGTAGAGAAATGGCAGACCTGGTGGTGCTGCCGAGACCAACGGAGAGCTTGAAGAATGGAGCTGGTTTCAGCGGAAAAACTTGCGGACCTCCCGAAAAGGAAAGATTCAACGCCGCAAAGTAAGCAATTGACAAAGACGCTGGAGCTGCCTGTGCCGATCGAAAGGAACGGAGCCATCAGTCCAGATCACCGGATTGTGAGATGAGAGAGAGTCAAAGTGAGCGTGAGCTTGACCTTGGCGAGAAAGAGGAAGGTCACAGCGAGATAGGAAAGGGTTGACTCCATGAAGAAAGGCGGGTTCTAGAGAGGAAAGGAAGGGCAAGCCAAGAGAACCTCCCTGGGAGAAGTAGGAGCAAACATGAGCGGGTGAGTGGACGTACAAGTTCTCCAGGAGGATTTGCAGAATCTAGGTTTCACTCCAAGTCAGACCGAACCTAAAATGGTAAAGGAGTTTGTAAACGAAGGGCCCGTTCATATGAAAGCAGGACAAAGTAAATCAGGATTACTTGTAGGGTAGGTGGAGCCGCCTCAGAAAAGAGAAAAGGGGTAGATGAGGACGAGAGGCAGCCGGTGATGGCGCGACTGGCCGCTCGGTGAAGACGTTCGAATTTGGTAACGCTTGGAAAAGAAAACCATCCGGGTGAAGCATAAGTGAAACGGGGTCGAAGAAAAGCATTATACAGAAGAGAAAGGGATTAGAGGAGCCCCATGAGGAAGCAGAGATACAGCGTAAGGTCTTGAAACGCGGTAAAAACTTGGCTCTCCGCAAAGATATGTGTTTAGTAACGGAAAGAGTGCGGTCGGAGGTGACCCCAAGGAAAGTTGGAATGAAATTGAAGCGGAGGGGGAGTTGATAAAAAAAAGATGAGGTTGGAGATTATTTAGATGGAGATCCACCAAAAGAAAGGCCTCACGTTTGCTTGGAATTAGAGGAAGACACCAGTACTCGGACCAGGTCTCCAATCGAATTAGAGCTCCTTGTGTAGCCTCCACCATAGCAGGGACCGAAAGGGAGGAGAACCAAATGGCCAGGTCGTCAACACAAAGAGGGCAGCTGACGGAGGAAGGTAGAGAAGCAGGGAGATCATTGATGATGAGAGAGAAAAGTGCAGGCCCTTAGAACGGCGAAACTGGCAAGGAGCGACTTTTGTGATTTTGACAATCCACGCAAGCGCGCCTGTCAGAAAAGAAAGATTGTGTCCAACGAGCAGAGCAAGGGGGAAAGTCAACCTAAATAAGTTTGTGAAAAAGATCCAGATGCCAGACAGAGTCGAAAGATTTGGAGAAATCGATCGTAGCAAGAGCAGTCCGAAAACCCTGCCTGGGTTTGTTAAACCGATCCGCATTGGACTGAGAAAGATAGAAAGTTTGATCGAGCGTAGACCTTCCAGGACGCCGACCAATCTAGCGGGAAGAGAAAATTGAGTTCGATTCCAGATAGAAGATTAGACGCGATAAAGTGATGCGTTTAAAAAGCTTTGACACGCACGACGTGAGAGAAATAGGCCGGAAAGAAGCAGGAGAGTCGAGAGGCTTTCCCATCTTGGAAAAAACAGATATCTTTCAAATAAAAGGAAAGGAATGTAGAGATTGAAAATGTGGAGAAACTCGATGCCAGAGCGAGGAAGGCGCTTCACGGTTCTAGACGACTTTGTCGGGGCCAGTGGTAGTGGACGAGGAGAGGTTCATGACAGCTGCGGGAAATTCAGTAGAAGAGAAGGGAGAGCAGAAAGAGGAATGGGATTCCTCAGGGCGTTTGGCTGGGAAACGAAAAGTGGGATCTCGGGTAGTCGGCGTAGACCGATTCCCTGGGAGAAAAACAATTGGGAAAGTTTGGAGAGGAGGATGAAGAGAAAGAAGAGCCAGCGATAGAGCGGAGGAAAGAACAGGATGATTCGGGAGAGAGATGATCATATCGCCTGCCGTGCCTCAGCTTTGGCTTTGGCTTTGGCGACGACAGACGAAGCACGTCGGGCAGCGGAGATGTAAGCCTGTCGATCGTCATCACTTCTCTGAGCCGCAGCAAAAGCCTCACGTCTTTCACTAAACACTTCTTCCACTTGACTTGCTATGATTAGGCTTGAGGTTGACGTTCGATGCGGCCGAAAGCAATGGAAAATTTGGCCGCATTCAATGCCAGAGAAGCAAAGAAAGTAGCAGCAGAGGAAAGAGAAAGAAAGGAGTATTCCTTTGCTGAAAGACAGTGAGATTCAAAAGAGGCAGAAGGGAAGAGACAGCCGACCGATTCTAGAGAAACAGAGTGCTGCCCTTCTGCGGTCGTTCTGAGGGTAGCAAGGCGAAAAAATTAATTGTATGTGGGGAGTTCCCGGGGTAACTGGAACCCTCGCGACGGCCAACAGCCATTTCGACCTACCTCAAATTGGGTCGCGGACCGCACCAACACGTTGAGTTGGCTTTTGATTGGTGGGTGCTGGAGATGCACCGAAAAAGGGCATAGAATGAAGATGGCCAATCTAGTTTTGAATGCAGGTCTTGCATTAGCCGGTTTGTAAACTGTCGAACTACCCTATCATTTAGGTAGTTTAAAAATAAGGCCCTAAGTGCATCCGAAACATTTCTAAAAATTATCTTTAAGTTGAAATAAAAAGTTTACGCAAGCTAGGTGCGGTTGCTTCATGCAGCTGATACTTCCCATTCTTTTCAGGTACGTTTCCGTGTACGGCAGTGTCCGTGAAATTACAAATGTGACTGCGGCAGCCTTGGCGTCCTTTTCCGGACAGGTCGTTACCAACCATTCATCCTGCGTAAACTCCCCTACGGTAAAGATCAATTAAAATGTCTTTTGATTAGTACGAGTGGCGCTTCATATTGTCCATTATCATCTGACTGCCAGTGGCCGAGTTTTGCACTTTTCTGTCATTGTGCATGTTCTGTGGTTTCACTTAAGTGGTTAGGACGTCACACTTGGATCGAAATATAACCGTTTCGTGCTTTGAATCCATCCCTGAGAAAAGGAGTCGTTTATGCCAGCTCAAAAAGTACGGTTGGAATCTTATTGTTCGGGGCCCTAAGGTCATGGGGCTTTTAGAGTGAACCTTCTTTGATAGCGTGGTCTGACTTTTGCTTTATCGACCATTTAATACTGATTATTTTTAACCCTCATACGACAGTTCCATAAGAATCCTCGTTGCTTTCATCATAACCGGGTTTATTTTCTCGCTGGACTCCAGCAGTTGTTTGTTTGTTTGTGATTACCCCTCCTCTTCCTCAGGATGGAGGTACGGCATGAACCGCAATTCAGGTTCATGCCGTCAACCTAATTGAAATTAGGATAGGGGAAGGATAACAGCCCATTTCGAACCAGTTTTGAGTGACTGGTAGCCCCACCACCAACAAGGCGGACTGCCACTGGTGGGTACCCAAGAGTCGTCTGACATGCTGGGTTAGCAACTTCACAATTGTAATCCGGTGAAGTACGGGTGGGCCACCTGTCTGCCACATAAAGGTGGAGGCGTTCCGTTAAGTGCCTTGCCCAAGGACACAACAAGCAAGCTTGCCGGCTTGTTCTCCACACTATCCCCTTTATATGCTAAGCGCCAAGCAGGGAAGCTGTGGATGCCATTTTTTAAAGTCTTTTGGTATGACTCGACTTAGGGAATGAACCCCAGGTCTACCGACTACGATGCGGACGAAATTTAATGTTGATATTTTTTTTTTAGGAAAAACGCTTTTCGTATCTCTACTTCAAAGGGCCCGAGAACGGGTCGGCGCCATTTTGTGTTATTTCTTCTACGTTCGTAATGAAAGCCATGAACGTTCATTTTGAAGCAGCAGATTTCCAGTTGTGTAAGTGGTAATCACGAAGTTTTTTCCCGCATTTACACAGTCAAAGCGCGGTATATTGTTAGATTGTAATGTTAACTGTAACATCTATAAATGTTACAACTTAGCAAGAAGCAGGTTTTCTCGATCGTCGTTTGCGTTTTGCCATTGTTGGTGTCCTGCTAGTATGCAGGGTAGATGTGAAAGAAACAGAAATGTAGGAAAAAAGAAACGCAGCTAAATTGAAAACTCAATAGTTGCAAAATTGAGATGTGTGTTAAAAAAGTAGACAAAACCGGTACGACTTCATCGCCTAGATGGTGTTATTTTTGTGTAAAGAAAGGTGTCCTGGGTAAGGTTAATGAAAATATTGAACGATCATCCTAAAGAATGGTTTTGTGTGATGTCGGATGTAAAATCTTAAATAAAATTGGACAAGGTTTAGTCGGTAGTGGTGTTTTTTGCCAAAATGTTGAAGTCACCCGAGTCATTTCTCTGAGCGTTTGAAGCGTTACATGCGCTGCTTAGGACTTCGATCAACAAAAACATCAGCATCTTCGTCATCGATTGCATTCTTAATCGAAGTAAATGTCTCAGCCGATGACCAAGAATTTTATTTTTAGATTGAAACGAAACCGCCTAGATTCTTTTTTGAATTGCGCTGTTCGAAGTTATAGCATCTAAAATGGAAACGCGACTACGGGCTAGTAATGTGTTATTATTGTGGTGCGCACCGCAATAAATCGCAGGTTTTTGTGTTCCTTCATGCATTGCGCGATAAATCGCAAACTTCCACTCACCCGCTCACGCTTCCTTCTACTCCTCCTAGCGAGGCACTCCTTGCTTTCCCTCCCTTACCTCCTTGGAACCTGCATTCCTTCACTGTGGAGTCCATTCCTCTTCATGCTCCCGCACTAATCCCCCTCTCTCGCCAAGATGCAGCTCCCGCTCACCTTACGGTCTGGTACTCTGAACAGGCGGCTCTGTTCCTTTTCCTTTTGACAAAGGTGGCTCCGGCGTACTTGCCAACTGCTTTCTCTGTGGCACTGAGGCCACTCTTTCCTTCTCAGCACGCCCAGTATGCTCAAGTTTTTTTGCTGAAGCCTGCGCCATTCTGCAAGCTCTGCTGGTCTCGGCAGCACCAACAAGTCTGCCACTTTCTCTTATCTGACTCTCGCTCTTTCCTCGTTACTTTGTCCTCTTCTTCATCTTTCCTTTTGCCTCAATCTCTCTAGCAGATCTGGCAGGAACTGTTTTCTTTCTCCTGTTCTATCACGCTACAATGGGTCCCCGGACAGTCATTTCTCCCGGGAAACGTCGCGGCTGATGAGCTGGCTAGGCGAGAAGCGCTACTTGCGCCCTCTGCAATCCCTTGTAGTCTTTCTCTTGTCTCTCGTATTCACTCCTCTCTTTTCTCGGACTGGAGGCGTACTGTCTCATCTAAATTCTTCGACAAACATGTTCTCTTGATTTCTACGGAGAACTTGTGCTCCCTCGTCACGCTTGCTGTCTTCTCTCGTCTACGCTGCAACGGACACAGCCTACTGTTAAGCTCTTATCTCTCTAAGATTGGCAGAATCGAGAATCCTTCCTGCAGCGCTTGCAATCACTCGTCCCATGACATCTTTCATCTCATTCTGCACTGTCCAGCTACGGACTCTGCGCTGCTCATTTGGCCACTCTCTGTCTCTCTACGACCTGATCCAGGCCCTGGAAAGTTGCCCAATGGTCCTTCACCATGCCCCCATCCCTCAGAAGGAGTCGGGCAAATAACAACAACAACATAAATCGTAAATGTCAATCATTTTTCTTTGTGCGCAGCGCAATTTTCGCGAAAATAATTTTTTTTTTAAATAAATTTTACACAGAAGCGTGGCCCAAAGCCTGCCACTTTGTGCACTTTTTTGCGCACTGCCCACATCTGAGGCCATAATTGAAGATTTGGTGCCTCACAGGCCAAGTAATCTCCTTGCGGCCAGGACCAGGACCTACAGATCTATCAAAAAATGCGTTTTAAAAAGTCCGTCGTAGGACGAGACGGTTGGTTTTAGCGAAAATATAAACATATATTTTGTGTTTTGTTAAAATAGTGCTTTACGATGAAAGCACTTGATTTTGTCCTTGGTTTTCATTATAATCAAGTGACAACAAAGGAAAATCTTGTCTACTCATTTTTGTCTGAGTTTTTTTCAAAAGCCGTGATTCACCAATACACTCCACGACCGTAATTTCTAACCATACGTTGTTCACAGCAAAAGATCAGCGAAGATCCATGAGCTTCGCTTGAGTTGGACGCTATATAAGTAGCGAACATCATTTTCTCAAAAAAGTAGGACTGCAAATAATGCGTTTGCAGACAAGTTTAAGCCCATGCTGACTTCGGCAGAGCTGATACAAATTCATTAAAAAAAGTTTAAATCGTAAATTTTTTCTCCCAAGACTTAAAGTGTTTCCTCACCAAAACAAAACTAAAACGCCTTGTAAACCGTTCTTGTGCATCCTCTGTTCTCTGTCACTGTGTAACGCCGTAATTTTACCCGAATTAACTGTTATAAAGTATCTGATAGTTTGGAAGAAGCCTGCTTCTCGGCGTCTAGCAAAATTTATTAAAAGTTAACTGCGTCAAACGTTCACAAGCCGACACGTTACCCATCATTTAATTTTTGAACAACCTTCCAAAAGAACGTCTCCCGAATTGCTTTGGTGTCTTTTTTTGTCTGCTAACAGATTGGATTCTACAATCATAAGAACTACGCTATTTTTGTTCGAATTTCGCAGTTATTCCCGCCTCCGCCTGTTGTTTTTGTAGCCGCGCGCAGAAAGTGCTTCGAGTTAAAACGGGATTTCTTTTCGCAGATGCCGACCAGCCTGGCATGTGGGCGGAAAGCAGATGGGGAACCGACGCGTTCCGGCTTCGAATGTTCCTCATACAAGATCCTACAAGCCAAGTAAGTGATCGTATGCTAACGACGATCTCGCACTACCGGTAAATAACACAACTGCAAAAGCAATTTTTTTGCTAAGCCGTCGCCGATGGATGATTGAAAATGGCTTTCACCGTAACTACTTGAAACTGATTTTATGGGGTTGCCGTATTTTAACTTATGTATTTGAAAGTGAGCCCTCTTTTAAATTAAAAAAATTTGCAACTTGGAAATTTTCGGTTACAGAAATTAATTTTAGAATTTTTAACTAAAGGCGCAAAAACGGCGGTTTGAAGCAGAAAATTCGTCAAGATCGAACTGAAACTTTATTATCAGCGCATTTTACCTTCTGTACACTACAGCTCGTAAACCATCTTGGGAATAGCGTTGTACTCCGAGGAGGCCAAAGTAACTTAAACATCTGCTTGAGTAAACGCATTGTTCCTCTAAAATGCAATCAAAGAAAGTATTGATATATTTTTACTTCAGGAAAAGTAAAAAATGAGTCGAGAATTGAACTGCTTAAAAGTAATGCAAGAGGCTAGCGATGCACTTAGCAAACTGCAGACAGTGACACTGTTTCGACCTGTCAGGTCACTTCAGTGCAATTGGTGAACAATCAAGATACAAATCTTATTGGTCACCAACCACACAGAAGAGACCTGATAGGTCGAAACAGTGTCACTGTCTACAGTATACTACTTAGTCGTACAAATAGAAAATCATTACGTTTTTATGCATTTTTATTCTGTATATTTCCAAATGATCTGTGCCAACTTGTTGCTTAACCTGTAGAGCGTCAGCAACGACATATGTCGTTTTTAAATGTTCTACATAAGTGTAAGTAAAAATGAGATATTATTGTCTTAAATTACTATTTACTATATATTTAGCAATTCATAATATAAATAGTCAGTAAAAAATCACAAAAAGCAATTAAAAATAAATTTCACAAAAAAGTTGATTTTCTCCAAAAAAAATGTGACGTTTTGGAATGCACCTGCTTCTACATAAGTGACGCTTTACAGGTTAATTTACCTCACCGACCAAGTAAAGGTTATCATATAATTTACTGGCACTAGCGTCGCTAAAAAAAGGATTTCCCGGAGGCATTTTAGAGCTGACAACGTTTGCAGAAGACTTAAAAGGGTTAGCTTTATTTGTGTCGATGAAGCTTTTTTGCATTCCGCATTCCAGCTCAACAGATATAAAAATTGTAGCATCTACCCAAATAAAAGTGTGAACTACTCAAGTGCCATTGCAAGTATCGGCAATAAGTACTGATATTTCTGCGAAAACCAAAGGCTTTTGCTCCAGAGTGAATTAGTGATCACTTTTCCTTGCTTGGTTGCATTAATGCAGCGTGTCAATGAAATTCAACTGTGCGGGTCTGCACCGTGAGAGCTTCTGTGTGACAAGACAAACTAACATTCGAATCTTCAGGGTTTAGTACTAATGGCTGGTCTGCTTATCCTGGTTATCAGCTTCGTCGTGGTTTGGTTTCTCACAATCAGAGCCGATCAGCTGTTCACGAATACTGGTCTGATGTGATTATGGAATGTGGATAAGTCGGCGCTCGTTGTCCCAGCTCCAAAAGAACATTACGCAGAGATTGTTTAGATTTCTTGCTGGCTTGAGAAACATTCTAATGAAATAAATTTCCAAATACGGGCCAAAGGTGCTTGATGAGCTAGCAGTTTTTTGGTGGTAATTAATCGCCCCATTTTTAAATTCTCAACAATCCACCATTTAATTCGCGTGTAACCTGCTTTACAATTATACCATAAAGCGTTTTGTTGAGAACGAGTGACATTTGACGAACTTTTTCCGGTTAAACACGTGCACCACGTTACGAACCCGTCATAAATGCAATTGGTGCTCCCTAACGTTACCAACCGGTCACAAATGCAATTGGTGCTCGCTAGTCTTGGCCAATGAAACCAAGTGGCCCTTTGATATTTGCTGATGGAGCAACTTCTCTTGTTCGAAGTCACCATGGTCAGTACGTGTTAATGTTAAATTTTGGTGGAGTGTTTTGGCAATTATTTTTCGCCAGTTTAAAAACAAGTTTCCTAAAACCGTTTATCGAAAGGTTTTTTGAACCCAGGCATAACACTTTGAATGTTATTTAGCAATTAGTTTTAGTCCTCTATGCAGTGTTATAGGAAATTGTATTGTAAGTTTTTGTTTACCCTTTACTTGTTTTGAATTTTCATGGTTGTAGTGCGTTGACCAAATCAAGCAAGTGGCCTGAATTGTGTCCACTGTATCCTGATATTTGACTTTACAAATCCAAATTGTGACTTTCCGGACTAATACGTGGTCATGCGATAGTAAATACAGTCGACTATATTCAAGTTATTTTCCAGTTGAAGAGGCGATTTTTTTTCTGAATCTTCTTTTCACTGTGTTTCGTTCGTTTCCGATTAATCTTTTGTAATAAATGTTGTGTGATTTAAATGTAACTGAGAACTGCAACACGTTTTTATGTTTGGTGTCAAATGTGGTAAAGAAGTGAATGACGATTAAACTTCTACTTTTCCTGTTGGAGACGACGAATATTCTCGCAAACATGAACATTTATTAAAATCTTGACGCAAAAAGCACCGGTTGCAGCCTGTTAGCAAACCAGATTTGAAAATAATCGTACCAGACAGCGGCGTATCACATGGTGGGGGGGGGGGGAGGGCGGTATTTCTCATAACGATTTGACATGCAGAATCACCATTTACACACATGTGCCAACTCAAAGAGGTTTACACGAACAGAGTTGGTCAGTTTTTCAATCAGCAGCTGGGGGATATGGTAGAACCTTTGTGTCTGCTCGTCTCTACTACATAGAACCACCGCTTGACGAGATAACATTGAACTGAGTAGGTGCTTCCCCTTTAGAGGGAATTTCTAAATACGTCAGTGGTTCTCAATCGGTGCGCCACGGAGCTTGATATTATAATGCACAAGTGGGCCACAGCACGTTAGTCGGTGGGCCACTAACCTCTGTGTATTTCGAAAATGGGTCTGCATGTCGAATAAGGTTGAGAAATACTGGTCTATAAGGACCAGCACCTTTAAACTAGAGACTTTTTCTTTTTGGGAGTCAATGTCAATGCTATGATATCTTATGCTTGTTCCGGTGCCGTTGTAATCAAAGTTCTTATAAAAGTGGGCCACGACACAAAAAGGTTGAGAACAACTGTACAAGGCAATAATACGATACCGCGCCCTCACCAACCACAACGTTTGCTAAATTTTCAATTTCAAATCACGATTGTGTTGAACTAATCGGCTGCGGTGATCCACAGTCGAGAAGGCATGACGAATGTTCACTTAGACCGGCCTTTAGTGATTGTAAACGGGCAGATTTCAGTATCTGATTTTTGAAATCGCATTTGCACGCTGATCCGTGTTTTGAAATAGAGCTCGGATCAATCCTTTCACTTCAACGACGGTAAAGGCAGTGGCGAGAGGTCCTTTGCCGTCTGACCATCTAAAATATTGTAATATTATCAGTTAGATAACGTCCAGAGACCTGCTGAGGAGTCCTGCGGATAAGGCCCTGCTGAGGAGTCAAAGAGGACGAAACGCGTCCAGGGATGGTCTCGTCAAATTGGGTTGGGTGCATTGTTTGCAATACACACTAAATTGTTTTCAAGATAATGTTTGTGGTTTATGTCGGTGTGAACCTTCCAAACAATATTATCAGTGAAAGACGCGGTGCGATGTATTGAGTTGATCACAAAAATCAGCAAAATGGTTAGAGCGACCGCTTTTTGTTTACCAGGTTTGGCATTAAGTCGATTGTCTGAGTCGTACCAAAGACTTAAGCAATGGCATTTACTGCCACCACGCGATAGAATCATTGAGGGAATGACGATAATAAAACCGACGGCATGACACAATACGAAAGGCTACAGATTTTTTCGAAACTCTTGTCTGGTGCAAAAGGATCTACAATGTCCAGTCGGTACCACGAACTTTTTCAATTCGGGTGGGTGATTTGCGCCAGCACGAAGTTCGACGACTCTGCTTTGAAAAAAAAAATGGTATGTTGTATTGTAACTGTAAACGAGACGAGAGTAAAGTTGTCCCGTATGCGCTGTATGACGTAACACGCACAATGCAGTGCACCGCAACCGAATGATTGCGCATTTTACAAATGTCTCTAAGTAAACCTTTGATACAAAATGTAAAATGCCAATTATAAGGTAAACCATACATTGGATGTTTTGGTAAAAGAATTAAGCATTGCAGCGCATAAGGTAAATGCGCCAACCAGCGAGCTTGAGTACTTCTACGTTGAAAATACAACCCGACGTTTTGTTTGAAACCCTGTGTCGGCAAGACTGAACACGTTGTGCCACGTATTACAGTAAACGTTTGGCTCTGATGGAAAGTTTTGTAATTCCACACGAGTACGTCGTTCCGTGAACCGCTCACCTGTCTACAATACTTCGCAAGTTTGAATCGAGTAAAACAATGAGCTCCGACAACCGATGCCACTTTCGAACTTCCCTCTGCCACGGAGTTTCGCTTTGTTCATAATTGAATATTAATGCTAATTTGTCTTGCAGCAGACGACAAACCTAAAAATATGAATGAACAGCAGGTCATTTATGACTATTGTTGTGTTTACCCTTCTTTCTTAAGATGGACGAAGCAGTCATGCTTCATCAACATAACAAACGTGATCAATATCAGGCCAGGGGAAAGCGGCAGTAAGTTTCGCTGCAGTAATGAATGCGAATCACCACCAGCAAAGCGGACTGCTCAATGATGAGAGCCCTGAAGTCGCCTTTTAAGTGGAATTCGAAGTGATGGTCGCTTTCTTCTAACTCAGTCGGTATTGCACGTTGTCTACTACTACTTGCAAGCAGTAGTAGACTATTTGCTTGTGAGAGAAGGATGCTTCATTTCATCTTGAGGAAGAAAAGGAGGAATAATGTTTACCAAATGTTAAGCTACGCCCAACTGCATATCAAATTCGGACTGCACGTAAACGACAAAAATCTAAGCCTACGTTACTGAGCTGGGTTGAATCATCGGACGATATATCCTCCAACACACAAATACTCCTGATCGTCTCCGCAGCTGCGCAATCGACTAGTGCGCACAGTGACGTCTGCATGACGTTAAACGGTAACACGTCATACCAGACATCACGCAAATGTGATAGTTGAATAGCGACCTAGAAATAAATTTTATTTTAATCAAACTTGGTGTTTTCATGAAAGGTCCGTTTGAAAACCCAATACATGAAACAATTGCGCCTAATTAATGTTCACTCAAAACTGTACCAACAAAACGCATCTGTGCAAATTGATTGATGCAATATTGTACTTTCATAGAGGTAATGTCACGCAGGAGCAAAACGAATAAAACCTGTAGCAGTGTGGTAATTGTTGCGCGATAACAATTTTTAGCAACTCGATCACCTGTTTGACAGGCTTTTCCGCCATCTTGTATTTGTCAGTGTTAGGGTGAGATGAAAACTTCTTTAAGGGCGAGAGACATTCCAGAAGAATGTCGCGCTGACGTTTCATTTGCTCGAGGAAACAGCTGTTACCTGGACGAAGTTAAAAAGTAAGAAAAAGAACTATACAGGATGAGCCAAAAGCAATTAATTACTAAAAATTCACTCAGTTTTTTATCGCTCAAGACGTGGTGACAAAAACAGTTTTTTAACTGACCGCGCTGATGGTAATTAGGCCTACTTATTTTCAACATTTCGGTTAGGATACAAGGCATTTACGGTACTCTCTGCCAATTAATTACTTTAACTCCAGACATATCAGGGAATTTAAAAAGGGCTCGTACTCTTGTTGGAAAACAGGCTCTTAAAACATACCTGCTAAGCAAAACAGTAATTAGTCAAAAAAGAATAAACCTTTATGGAACCGTAGTCACTGGTAGTGCAAAACACAATTCGGTGCAAGCGATGGCATTACAACAGGTCATGCATGGCTAAATCCAACTTTATTTGCGACTGAGAGCTATTTGCTGCTATTTGAGGTTCCTCCCTGGTGATCTGGGTGGTGAAAATTATGAAACATGTTCAAAGATCGATTGTATGTCCACATATATGGTGATAGGAAGTTGTTTGCAGCATTTGCGTCATTTCCACAAATTATGCAAATTAGCATCCAAAATGGCGGATTGAGAAGAAATTGAGTATGCTAGCAAAAATTCATACTTCTCTTGTAATTGTCAATAAAACGCATTCAAATTCTGCGATTCACATCATAATAACATATATGACAAACTGTAGTCAGCATTTTTGAAAAAAATCACCAGCGGCATTTCTAGATGCATATCAATTTAATGATTTATGAATATTACGCCCAATTAACATGCATATCCAGTACAACAAAACTAATTGTGGTAGAGCAAAATCATGACTACAGAATGAAGCACATATGTTCCACATTTCTGTATACAAAATTTCAGCGTGATAGCACCAGCAATGTGGCAGTTTTGATGATTTGAATTGTAGAACATAGCGAAAAACACAATTACGAGAAAAATGAAGGCAAAGTGCTGGTACTGTATTTTAACTGTATGGAGAAAAGCATGCAGCACAGAGGCCAAACCTGTATTTCCGGTTGTTTTTTGTCAAATTTGATAGCAAAATCGAATTCAGCATAGTCAAAATGATGGAGAATAAAAAATTGGAAAAATTCAGTATTTTATGTTATTTTCACCAGCGAGGAACCTTAAGTGATTGCTCCATATGTGCCAAGCTTTTGATGAAACTCCAATTCCTTATTTTAAAGTCACCACCAATCAAAACTGACCTAATTGCCTTATCATTGGAATTTGGTGCACAAACGTTAATGGTACTCCTGTTTCTTTGGTTGGTAAATGATTTGTAAACTGGTGTCCGATGGTTAACAAATGGTGTGCGATATACCAGCAGTCATTGTAATGTAACGCTGATACTTGCGGCAAGTTGATAAGAGATTCTCTGTAAATAAAAACATGATTTTGCTGCTCAGCTTATGCAGCCACTATGGCGAAATGAAATCGTTCGGAGGTCTAAAGTTCAACACTTTGAGCTTAAATCTCACCTAAGATTTATGGACAAACGTCAAAATAAGCATTTAAAACCAAAAAGTGAAAAGCATACCAATGGGTTTCCTGGGTAATCCCTGTTTCTCAAATAGTCGGCAAACCTCCTAGAAGATAGCAACTTGCTGTGACACTGAAAGAGTGCAGAAAGGCAAAACACAAGTTGCTTCACGGTGGCGGTCTTTTAATGCTGTTGTAGAATACTTTACAACGTCATTTCTTCGGTGTGGTTTGGCCTACGGAGCATCTTTCTCACGAGGCCAATAACTGGACCTCAAATTGAAGTTGTCACCAAAATCAACAGAAACAGACAAAAGATCATACATGGCGACCACGCAACATTTGCCGGTTGCGTGAATCAGGTCCACAAAATTTTTTCGACTTTCCACGGTTTGCAAGGTTTGGTGCGGGCATCTCACTATTTCCTCGTTGTTGAACCAAAGCAAGCAGTACAGAGGCAAATCGTCAACTTACGGCACCATCAACAATTACTCACTTGTGATATACAGGCACAACTGCCGCAAACAATTCGATCACATTCTCAGCAGTGGCAACCAATCTCAAAGCACTGCAACAATTGCTTTAGTCAATGATTTTTATCTGGGAGTTGGTTAGTTTCAATGAATTAGGAGACTGCCTGCGTTTTTCACCTCAAGGGCGTGCAACCTGCGGGCCACATGTGCACCACGAGGTGATCTTGTTGATCCGTGAAACAATGAAGCTCTTAGCCTATATCCAACAAATTGATAAAAAAATAGGTCTATATCTTAGTGAAGCTCTGCGTCGTGCACTCACACTACGTAAAATTTAGTAAACAAGGCCCGCATGTGGAAAAGATATTACGCCCCTGCATCCTTTCAGTTCTTTCGTTCCATAAAACACAATTGACTAGCAGGCCACTAATACTGTGGATTTTTCCAGCAAGCAAACAACCTTATCATGTCATTGCTATAGTATCCTAACACATACCACTCTACAGAAGACGACGTCGCCTCATGTAGCGTCTCGTACAACAAATCAACCAGGTTCTTCACAGATTGACTAACGCGGAACCTATAACATGATTTGCTGTTGCACTCTAATTTACCGAAGCACCATAAAGTCTAGGGTCCATAGATATTGGATAGCTATTTAAAATATCCAAATTTTTAACGAAAATTTTCAATCAAAACACTTGATCTTTTCGCCCTTTTCTTCCACTTCGAAAAGAGCTGTTGGTACAGCGAGTCGTAAGTCGGTTTTTCGTCATTTTTCCCGCGTTTGGCAGACTCGGACGTGCTGATTCAATGGGTGTCTAACACTACACATCGCTATCGAACCAGACTTTTTCTTGGAGCAAGGTAGCACTTTAAATTTTGGATGCCCTTCCTGATGAATACCAGTGACGTTTTTATAAGGTTTTGAACTCCAGACCTTTCGTTCCGAAGCCCCCAACAATACCACTACACCACGGCGGCTATTGGCAGCCAATATTTCTACCACCACTTAAAACTAGCATAAGACTACTATTCTCTATTCATGCCGGTTCATCCTGAATTTGGACGCCGACCGGTGGAGCATGAGCGCCGAGTTAAGTCAAGATTGGCTTTCACACAATCGGCTTAAGTTTGAAAAGCAAAAATCTCACTTTGGCAGGCACAGCGTGTTGTCGTCCATAGGTTTGCTAGGCTTCAGTATTCTACTGATTGCCTCCACCACCAATTCACTTTTTGTCGAGCTTTTCTCGTTTTGCAGTTTGGCAATCAAGTTCTCGGGAACGTCGCCGAATTTATTCGCTTCGATCTGCACATAAAAATGGTTTCAAACTTTAAAACGAAAAAGCATAAAACTCGAAACTACATAGACATTCGTTGTTGGGGTTACCCCTTCCTTTTCCATTAGTCGGAGACACGGCATGAAACGATTTTCCAGAGTCATGCCGCAAACCAAATTGAATTAGGTCGGGGGAAAAGTGGCAGCTCATTTCGAACCAGTCATGAATGCAAATTACTGACTGGTATCCCCAAACAAGCGGACTGCCATGGGTGGGAACCAAAGAGTCGCTTCTCACGACATGCTAGGTGCGTAGTCTCCCTATTCTAACCTGATAGCACGGGTAACTGATATTCGTCGTGAAAAGCATTCGCAATTGAGGTGCTGCGTTACTTCAGTAAAAAGTCCATATTGAAATCAAGGGAATTATGGTAAACCCACTGCATCAGCAAGTCCACATCCTTAGAAGCAGAGAAAAAGGTAATGCAATCGAGTTTGATCTGAATATATAGATCAAGCGGACCACATCACAAAGAATTACTTACCAGCACCATGTCGTGTATGTCGGTTTTCATTAACGTCCGTGCCCTCGCTAGTACGGCAGTACATCTTCTGTTGGCAAAATGAAGGTGAATGTCGGAAACGAATTGAGATAGGCTACCTGCAAAAAAAGAAGCGTCGAGATTACGCCAGTCGATCAAGCCATGTCAGTTGGACAGAGTCGTTTCGCTACAATTTACCTACAACGTTGCCACGTCAGAGCATGCGGTCTTTTTGCAGCCAGGCCAAAATCGCTCGAATGTAACCGAACCAGACCTCAGACCAGGGGTACAGCATTTTCAAGATGAGGACGTTCTAGTTGGGGATTTCCACAAACGGGTAAAACTCACACGCTGAAGACCTTTTTTGGGATATCTGGGAGCGCGAAAAAACCACATCGTCCCGCAGTTCGCAGAATGCACACCAACGAACTATGTCAGTGGTTCTCAAACTGCACGTTGCGACGCCTTTGAACGTCGTTATAAGTTATTAAGGGCGTTGTTGTTGTTGGTTTACCCCTCCTCTTCCTTGGGATGGAGGTATGGCGCGAACAGCAATCCAGGTTCACGCCATCAACCTAATTGAATTAGGCTAGGGGAAAAGTGGCAGCCCTTATCAAACTAGTCGTGGATGTAAATTGTCGACTGGTAGCCCCACCACCAACAAGGCAGACTGCCATTGGTGGGTACCCAAAAGTCGCCTCTTACGATATGCTGGGTGAGCAGCTTCACTATTCTAACCCGGTGAAGCACGGGGTTATCAAGGGCGTCGCACATTAATTCGGTTTAGTGCAATAATTCTCTTATTTATCCACAAAATATGTTCTGAACGCAAAGTCCTCGCATATTTTACAGCAACATGTATTTCGTATCCAATTGCATTTATTACAAAACTGCAATATCTCTTTAGCGACTAGTCGCTTACATACTTGGCACAATTTTGATTTGAATTGGCGCTAAACAAACAAAGGCTGCGGCAGTCAGTTAAATGTATGAAAACTGGAAGATGGCGTTGCATCATAGTAATAGCAAATACACTATTCACTATTAAATGACAGATCTAAAAAGCCCAATTTCGCATTTACATCTACACTAATTAGATTTGGGGTCATTGTATCTCGCAAAAGGGCAAGCAAATCCTCAGTTTGTTGTCGGTCACATCGCGAGTCCTGCAAGGTTTTTCAATAGCGTCGCATAAAGCTTCAGAACCACTGGGCTATGTTATGGGGATAAGAATGCGCCCACCCACCAACAAATTGTTTAGAACTGTTTTTGACACTACCACGATCGAAGGACCGTAGGTTCAAAGCTCAACGCGGTTGGATTCTTCATAGCGCAGTTGTACAATTGTTTTCGTTTGGTTTACGCTTATGAACGGCAATTTACCGAAACCAGTCCAGCAAAACGTGGAAAAGTGGGAAATGATTGAGCTCGCTAGGATAATCCTTTAACCATTTTTCTTCAGCACCTAGTACAGTACTACAAGGCAAAAAATTGAAAGAGCCAGTTGCCCTGCATCTTAACAAATAATTCGTAACATTTGTTACGTTCAACCGCCGCGTGAGGAGAATGGTGGGGGAGTATGCTTCATAGTGGGTGGACCTGGATTCAACTCCCTTGTCGAGCTAATAAAAGACTTTCGTAAATGGCAGTTACAACTTCTCCGCTTGTGCCTAACGCGAACAGAAAGTGAAGAAAAGACGGGCACGGTCGCTTGTTGTGCCCTTAGGGAAGGCACTGAACGGGATTCCTCCATCTTTATGCGGTAGAGATGAGGTGAGACGGTGCAGTCTACTCGCAGCGGAAAAACAGCAAAGGGCGCATGAGCTCGAATACATGAATGCATTCACTTTGAAATCGGAGAGGACGTTTCAGTCAGCTTGACTGTGCTTCCTCAAAAGAACAAAGATCGATAAAATGTCGACGTTGTTTCCCTAATTTCGTGACAGAATTCCTAATAACTGCGCCAAATCGACGTCAGATTCAATCCGCCTCAACCTACTCAACGAATCGTTGCGGAGAAAGCCAATCCTTTGCAGCAAAGCTTCGAAGTCTTCGACCTCTTTTTCAATCTGAAAACACGAATCGTTTGGAGTACGAAAAATGGAAGTATTGCAAAGGCTTGCACGTCCTGAAATCATTCCCTTTGGGCTCTAGTATAGGAGAGATCATTGAAATTTAAAACATTTTTCGCGTTCATCGTTCAAATTAAATCACGTGTGATCAAACACATAATGAATTTGGCTTTCACAGCTTTCTTGTTTGAAGCTCAACATTAAAAGCAAACGTGAAGATTCTTACACCATATGTAGTCTGTTTGTTCGTCAACTTTCATAGTAACTATTCTTAGTATGCAATGGGCCTGCGAAAGGTCTAAACAACGTGTTGCAACAGTACGGCCGCACATCACTGTTAGACTAACCGTTTTATAATTGAGCAAATCTTCTTTTGTATCTGGAACTGATTTCACAAGGCATTGGTCTACGATGAGTGACAGAAACTCGTCGGCCACAAGAGAGCGAAACACGGACATCAAGGTTTGACCTGTAAATAGGTTAATCATAAAGCATTTAAAACACTTATAATATTACTATTGCAAAACCGTATCGTGCAAGGCTACGACGCCTACAGTGAGCGCTGTGCTGCGTATTCTCCCAAAGGCAAAATAGAACCAGTGCTTCGGCGGATAAGAATAATGAAGTTGCTCACCTACCATGTCGAAAGAGACGACTTTTGGGCTCCCATGCATGGCTGTCCGCCCGGTTGGTGTTGGGGCTACCAGTCAGTAATTTGCATTCGTGACTGGTTCGAAATGGACTGTCGCTTTTTTCCATCTGATTTTAATTAGGTTGGCTGTATGGACCGGAATGCAATCGTTTCACGCCAGACCTCCATGCCAAGGGCAGAGGAAGGTAAATACGAAAGAAACAACAACCGCCCTTAACATGCGAGGGAAGTCAATTTTTATGTATATTTTTTTGCAAGAACTCAACCGTCGTGCACACGATGTTAGTTCCTCCCATCACTTTTTGGTAACACTTTTAGTTCGGCCGCAGTAACCACTTTACAGCTCTCCATTAAAGAGGATTCGAACTCACCATCACCGTCATGAGAGCTGAGCTGATATCTAAACAAGTGATCGTAAAGAAATTGAAGAATTGTTCGCAACTTTGCAAATACGACGTCGGGTGCCGAATGCTGCAAGCAAAAAAGAACAATTTTTGCAATGTGCCGGAAATACGGACATGAAAAGCTGATGTGCTGAAGGCGTTACTAGACGCACCAATGAGTGGCAGTATCTGGACAAGTGGTAAGCAAAGGAACATTTCTAGCTCATCCCCGTTTGCGAGGATGCTATCGCGTTGGGTGGCTTGCTACGAAATCTTTCGGCCAGATAGTTTTCTACAAAGCAATGTAACTCGGAAACGGGCGCTTACTGTTTAGGAAAACCAAAAAATCTTTCGAAGCTAAAACGCCCGGCTATATGATCTTTCCAAAGTACTGACGGCACATAATAATAGGAAAACGTGTAGTTCATGGCCCATGAGGGAAAATTGAGTAAAAAGCAACTCGTGGAGTTTATCAAGATGAAGTCAAAAAACATGCAACGGAATTGTAAATTTAGCAATAGAGAGGTGAAAGCTTAACTGTCAGTTTGTCTGTCAGTCTAATATACAAATCGTAAATGAAAACAGCACACTGTATTGCTTCATCACTCCAAAACTTTAGTTTTACCTGTTTAGCTTCGTCACCAGCCTCATTGTGGGTAGCAGTGAGTTCAGCGGTGAATTTTTCTTCAGTGCTTATTTTGAAAGATGGATGCAACAAACACGGTTTTATAAATTTATCCATGATCACTTTGCCTAAATCAAAATCATTATTTCAGACCAGAATTACAATGTTGCATTAAGAAGAAGAGAGCTTTAGGGAGATCCATTTTCTTCTTCTGAGCTTACGCTTATATTTCTTTTAAGCTTAATTACTATATGATTGCGTTAATCTATTAATTGAGACGTAGATTGGTTTTCAGAACGACCTGGTCGATTTTAATGTTTCAACAAATTTTAAATACTCAGCGAAAATATATCAAAAAAGTACTGAATCTTTCTCCACAAATATTACTGTCAACCAGCTTTCTCGTCACACAGACACAGTACTCTGAAATAATTACCTTTCCAAAATTGGCAAAATTTAGAACCTTTCGTGCAGCGCTTGCGGTCAGCCAACTACGACTACTTCTGGTCTCATTCTGTCCTGCAACGGACTCTTCACACCGCACTCTCTTTAGAAATTCATTTCTCTATGTACGAGCTTTGGTCGAGACCGTAGAAAAATGCCTGGGTTCTGGAGTTCTACGGTCTGCTGCAGAGCTTTTCAACAAGAGTTCTTCAGAGCACTAAGTTAGGGAAAACATTTAGAGGGTTGCTTGAGCACTGAAGGTTTCACAACAACTCCTCTTTCATTGATTTTATTTGGCAAAATATAATATCTTTTTTGAAGAATATTTCGGCAAACATAATAACTTTAGCGTAAGCGCTTGCTGTAATCGTCATAACTGATCATTTTTGTTTTATTTCAAGGCGCAACGATTTTGTTTCAATTACTACTGCGTCGCAAATACACAACAAAGCAAAAAGTAGATTTTCTCGAAAGATTGAACATAGCAGTGAATAATACGATGCGAACAGTTGTTCACTCGTGAAGCGTGTTGTGATACTCGTATTGTGACTCATTGGTATGGAGCAAAGGCAGGGTTTTTTAAAACTTTTTCCAGCCGCAAACACTTTAGTTGAATCTAGATGTGTGGCGTATTCTCAAAGAAGAATATAGCATAAACAGAACTTGATTTCATAAAGTTGATTACCGAAAAAATGGTCTTATGTGAAAAAAAAAAGAAAAAAGTGAAAGTATCGAAACATTAGAAAATAAATGCTTTCTGTAACAAAATAGGCAAAATAATCGCGTTTGTAAAGTTGACCTCAACAAGAAATTCTGTAAATAGAGAATGGACAGAAGCAACGAATTTTGTGCATAGGCTACTGTCGCAAATCTCTAATGTACCTGCATGACAAACATGTTGGATCTCTCCAAATTTTCCATAGCATACCCAAGTTTGATAACCCCTGAACAAAAGTTATTTCGCGAGAAAATCAGGGCCAACGCGGTTCTCACGAATTCAAATGTAATTCGGGTTTCTTGGCGTTTGTAAAAGCACGGCGCGACGCTAGAAAGGTTATGGAGCACTGGTTTGCTGAAATGTCCTCATTTCGTGAAAGGGACGAGTAATGACAACATAATGCTAAATGAATGGTGACTTACTGAACTTTTTCATTCTGTTCATCAATAAACCGGATTGACTCATAGCAAATATTAAGTTTTGTCCATCGATATCATGATTAGGAGTGCTAAAGTTGATTAAGAGTTTCACTTCAGCTTCATCTTCTAGAAAACAATTTACACTCATTCTCCACTAGTCTAGGAGCACCAACACAAAAAAATTAGTCGTGAGAACATGCGCACATTCTTCAAAATATCTGACGCATATAGAGAAAAAAACATTTATATTTCCACTCTTTGCGGTGTTTATCCCATCTCTTCATCGGGATAGGGACGCAGCATAAGACGGTAATTCACAAACCCAAGTAAAATTAGGATAACACTTTTACTTAGACAAAAACATTTCATGATTTCGAGAAGCTGCAATCGTGGTCTACCAACTCACGAGTCACGACACTTTCTTTGCTGTTCTGCTCTGTCCTGCTTCAGCCACACACACTTTCTATACTAGATCTTTGGTCCACAATACGTTGAACTACCCGAATATTGGGGCTCCATGGCTTTCCAGTCATCTACCACAGCCCCAAATCAAGGAAAAGTCGTGTGGCAATAACACAAGATCAAACGACAACTTTCAAAATTAGTAGAAATTTGAAGTTAAGCATATCAATCTGGCACTCATAACCAGGGACTAACCACAAGGGCGAATTTGGCAAAATCAACTACAGAATACTCCAAGCGTTCGATAAACAAATGTTGGAAAGAAAATCTGAGCACTCGGAATGTTACGTCGCTTGCGGCATGGTCAGATAGAACCATCATTTGCTATCCTGCATACGCTTCAAGCTTAACCTAGAGCTTGCATCAACTGCATTGACATCTACAAATGACTTTTGGCTCAAAGACCGAAAGACCAATTGAAAGCTTCCAAAACTGTTCGTTGATCTTGTGTTCGACATATTGAATAGGTTCACAGCACATCTATTGGATCAAGTTCGCTACATATGTGATGCTTCCCCTAACCCGAACAAAAATGTTGTGGTTTGAGCGTCCGCTAGGCAGTCGGTAGATTATGGTTCAATTCCTTAGAGAGTCACACCACAAACTTTAAACGCGGTATTTACAGTAGTACGCCCAGCAATAGAAGTAATATGGTGGATGAAGTAGATTAAAAAGTTCAATGAGTCTCAATGATCGAGTGCGTAGCCACTTGAGGGCGCCACACCAACAACAACGCTAACCTCTCTCGTATGCAACTGAAATACATTCCTTCCAAGTTTCATCCAGGGTATACAATAAGTTTTCTTTCTTCACAATAAAGTCAGTTTGCAATGCCATGTAAATCTTGGTTTCCACCAAAATGTTTCCATCAAGGCTATTTAGATATTCTTCAATCTACAAGCAAAAAAAAATGGAGAATCGCGTTGATTCAAACTTTTTTCAATTTACAGTATTTTGGGATCAACAGTGGCTATGTCGTCAGGCCATTGAGGCTTGTGGTCCTCATTTAATTTCAAGTAATGCAGCACCAAATTTAATGCCTCGCAATGGTAGGAGATATGTTAACAAAATGGCAAGGGTGTAAAACACCGCCTTACCATTATAAAGATCCATTTCATAAATTCAACCGACTAGCAATGCTTATAATATTACTGACACCATGCAACACTTCTATGCATGCATATGGTAATTTTGGTTCAACTGCAACCTTGCTTTTGAACCAACTCGCTTCATAATATAAAAGGATACAGCATAAAATAATTTATCGTACGATCTTAACGCCCTGCCGTGTTGAAATTAAGAAATACCTTAAAAAGAATCTCTGCAGCTTGACAAAAATTCTTTGACTTCAAATTTGCATTGTGATCAGTTAAATTAGAATGAATCCAGTTTAGTTTTTCTAAAATCTCAACCAGCTGGATGGTCTTGGCATGTTCTTTTGAAAGATGTTCAAACTCTTTTGTTGAATCTTTAATTTGACTCTTTACCTAGCAACAACATCAAACAACCTTTGTTAAGCTACCAAATAAGAAATATCAAAATAGGCCTAGTGTACACTGCTTTGACTGAGCGGTGGTTAAGAGCGTTTACTTCGAATGGAGCAGGTCGAAGATGTGACATCCGCAAGGCGAGATTGGGCGGTCCACAGCGTTTTATCCTGCGACTACAAATTGATCGCCCAAAATATTAAAAAGTCTTCATCTTGGAAAGAGTCCAGGCGTGACATTTACCATCATCCGAATCGAAAAAAACTGAGCGAATTGGCTTAGCTTCAAGAAAAAGGTACCAAACCCCTGCAGTAAGTTGTTGGTCTAAACATTGACCAGATCACACTAAAGACCTCTTGCAAATGGCAATCACAACTTTCATGCTTGGCAGTTAACGCGAAAAAAACTCTGTAAAGCAGGTAACAAGATGAATAAAAATTAACAACGCAAAAGTTCATATGCACAAACGAATCAAATATATGATGCTACATCGCATGAGCAAATCAAGCCTTGTTACCAAAGACCAACACTGTCTAATAAAATTGAAGCAATTTAATATTCTTCATGAAAATCACACAATCAAAATACTGTAGCATATTAAATAATGTAAAAAGAGAAAATATTTTGTAAGGAATATACCATTGTATTAAGTGACATTTGTAGATCGTTAACTTCACTTTTTATTGTTGATAATTTGGAATTAATTTGTTCTGACGACAGCAATAAAGGAACAAAATCAATGTAGCACTGCTCAGTAAAATTGTAGAGTTCTTGCTGCATTAAAAAAATTTCGGTTAGCAATCACAGCATAGAAGCTACCGTACATAGCAACTTTCACACATGCACAGTGTGCAACCAACCATCTATAAGCTAGTAAACCTTACACACTAGATCTGGAGAGTGTAGGTTCTTAAAATGAAAATGATGAGTTTATTTTGGATTACAAAAATTTTGGATAGGCTGTGCTACAATGAAATGCAAACAGACCAAAACTAGTCAATGTTACCTTAACTTCAAAAGCTCGACTTGAAAGTTTATTGATTTTTGTGGACCAATCGTCTTTCGCAAGTGTTCCAGCACTAGCCAAAGCTTCAGTTACAAGAGATGACATTCTGGTTGTGCAGAGAGAAGCAAGCAGATGAGCTACAGTAATAGATGATGTAGCCAACCACTGAATTTAGAATAGCTAATCAGAGAACCTTAGGCTCATTCTATTTACTTAAAAAAAATTGCATTAGATTGTATCTAAATGCTCAAATGATACTGATACGCCTATAAAATTTTATCAACATTCAATAAGTCATAGCTAATGGCTTAAAAAATTGTATTAGGTTACCGTATATCTAAATACTCAACTTATACTGATAGGCTTATGGAATTTTATAATCATTTAATAAGTCATTGCTAATGGCACTGCCGAATCGAAAAAAATTATAAGTTGATTACTGTTACTATACATGTTTATTAGAATGCGGCTATTCTGCCGTCTATGTCATTTTGCTCTTGAAGGCTATTTTGGCAATGAACACTTTTGATTGATCAGTTGGAATGTTCCCAGATCAGATAAAAAGCTTTGCATGAAAGTTCAAAAATATAAAATTTTTAATGCACTGGCTGCTGCTTTATCTTAATTACTTTCGGTGATAAAAAAGTAAAATTACCTTTTGGTGGGCCACAGTACAGAGTGAGTCGGAGGTAACCGGGCATTCAAAACTACACAAGCTATGAAAATCCAATTTGTTATTATTGTTATTACAAGTACATAATCTAACGAAGTAAATGCTCAAAATGTTGGCTGTCTTTTTCAATGCATTTTGCAGTCCTTTGAACAACAGAATAGCAAACACCTTGGCACAAGTCTTCGCTAATTTCTTTGCAAGATTTCACTATCATTGACATGAGGTGATCTTTCGTTCCAAGCTTTTTGGAATACACTGAATTCTTTAACATGTCCCAAAACAAGAAGTCAGGAGGAGTGAGGTTTGGAGAGCAAGGAGAATACTTGATGGAACCGAGGCGACCAATCCAACTGTTTGGAGAGTTGTCATTGAACCAGTTTTTGCACTGCAAAGCTGTAATGGGGAGGTGCGCCATCTTGTTGAAACCACATCTCCCCAAGCGGCCAGTTCTCAACGCTGGGAAGAAAATTATTGTTAAGCATTGACACATAACTATCGCCTTTTTCATTGTTAGTGAGTTTACATCAAAAAATCAAGTGACTGATCGATGTAAACTCATTTCTGTACACTTAGATCACGAATATCATGACTCCCCGGGTTACTTCTGACTCACTCTGTAGAATATAGATTTACAAAAACTTATACTATAGTGTGAAAATAAACAAAAACTGCCAACTATAAAGTGACACAGAAACTGCAGTAATTTATGGAAGCCAATACAAAATAAAAAATCAAAAAAGTAACCATTTAATCGGACCCACATAAGTCATTGCATTAAGTAAAACTAAGCATTTTGGTATCTAAAAACTAAGCTAGTCTGAATATTAACGTAGTCATTTTATTTCTGCATTGCTGAGAATTCTCTTATTCCTTAAATCTATATTTTAGCGAGTCTCTTTCTAGCCTCAATTGGAGTTTTACACAAATAAAAAAATGAAAGCACAGAAAGTTTGTTTATATCATATGCTTTGATGCTGGTAATATATACATTTTAGCCTAGATCTGGGCCCATAAACTACCAATATTAAAGTGACAGTAATTTCTGGACACAGTCACCTTGACGACCCATGTGACAAAAGTTTAACCCTAATTCTTGTAGTGATTTTTGCACCCAGTTTTTTATATCATAGTGTTCCTTGCTGTTTAATTACCTTCACCTTACCAGACAGCACACGTTTTTACATAACTTCTAACGATTTGCTTAGTTTGTAATGTTCAGTTAATTAAGGATAAATTTTAAGTGTCATGTTTTGCTTTAAGCATTTTGCTTTTTAGTTGAACTAGTTGGCTTTGCTTTAACGATGTTCAGTTTGTTCAATTTAAATTCATTCAGTTTGGTTCAGTTTAATTTATTTCTATTCAATTGAATTTAATTTTAAAAAATGGATCCATTCCTTTGTTCACATGGAGGATCAGCATCAAGCAAGCCACAGATCATCAACTTAACGTATAATCACCAGTTACTCAAGCTGGTGACTGTAACACTTGGTGACTACAACGTGATGGTGTAATTTAAATGAGTTCTTTAAGCAAATAAATGAACCAATCTTCAGTTTGATAACTGATCCTCTTGGAGCAATAGCATCACCCATCACATGTCCTGTCATCAATAAGTTGCCAATAACTCTAACAAAGAAGCTATAAAGCTTAAGAAAAACACTTTTGCTACTACTCGATGATCTCCGACAATTAACTTTTTAACTTCAAACACCTTTTGGTGGACTTTTATTTTCAATCTACTTTTGTTTAAAATTTGTTTGTTAGTAATAACTTCGAGTTGCTTGCTTATTCAAAGTTTTTATGAATATTTTTTCAATAGAAACGATTTTTAAAATACATTTTGCCCACTTTTGTGAACAAAATGTCAGCTTACAAGTGAATGATGCTTTAGTGTTTTTTAATTTACAAAGCCTATGGTACTTGCCCATTATTTTTTATTGCCACATAGCAATATTTTAATCAGGGCTGGGAAGCTGGAACTGGGAGCCAGGGAGCTGGGATTTTTTGAAGGAGCCAGAGCTGGAGTCATCAAAATTTTTTGCAGCTCCAGCTCCTATCCAATTATAGAAAAGATGTAGCTGTAGTACTGTAATTCTACTGATTTTTCAGATGCATTTCAATTTTATGTTCACTGATCTGAGCGTTGCTATTTCATAACTATTGTTGAATATTCCTTTACGATACAGTTATATTATCGGTAGAATCCAAGGCTAAAAATATATTGCTTTGACTACATTAGTAAAACCTTGAAAACTTGACTGGAGCTGGAGCTGGCTCCACATGAATCTAAACACTAGCTCCGGAGCTGGAGCCATAGATCTGGAGCTGGAGCCTGGTCTATATTAGGCCAGCTCCTCAGCCCTGATTTTAATTAATGTGTTCAGCAAATGTAGACTACATTATAACCTTAACTAGCACAGTGTTTGAGTGTTATTGGCCATGGCACAGGAATTTCAGTCAAGGACAACGAATATATTTTCCAAGTGTCTCTACTGCGACTTTGCCAGTCATCCCAGATATCTCTTCCAGTCACTGATAATTATTCTGTGATGAAACTTTTCCCAGAACCTACTTTACCATCGAATGCTATAACTTCTTCTCTTAGAATGGAAAATTCAAGTTTACCACTGAGAGTAATGAAAGTGACAACTATCACTTTTGCAGGCAACAGCCCTCAATATTATCAATGAAAAATGTCACATGTATATGCTGGTAGTGAATCTATTGTAGTTTTGGGCTCTGGCACTACAACTTCTTTGTTACTTTTATTCTTTTTAATATTTGGATGCTCGGTGAATTTCTTGACTTGAGTATTATTTTATCTTGCGTTTTAAATGCAATGGAACATGTTTGTTATTCTAGTCACGTCAAATCTCAGAGGATGAATACTTCTGTATCTCAAAATCTAGGGGCTGTTATGTAGCAATTTCAAACCAGGTTTTTATGTTTCAGTGTTTCTTGATGTTTAGTTATCTTTGCCCAAAGTGACAGCACATTTTTTTGTTACTTTAATTGATTTTTTTGTTTGCATTGTACAGTTAATCGATCATTAATTTTTAAGTTTCTGATGTTGCTTTAAGCGTTTTTCACAATAGTTAAATTGGTTAGAGCTACCATTGCTGCTTTAAATCAACAATGTTTTCCAGAAAGTTTTTTAATACAATCTGGAGTAAACTAATAAAGAAAAATTATCAACTTCTGTTGCTATCTTTTCCAAGTAACTAATATTTTAGATCTTGTCTTGAAGTAAGCTGGAAATTGACTGCAGTAGTTGTAATTAGTAGCCAACAAGTCTGCAATGACCACAATATACAATGTTAGGGTTAGGTTTTGGGTTAGTTGACATCACAACACATTGCAATAAACATCAGGCACAGCATGGGCATTGCAGATGTAAATGGTACTATTTAGTAGAACTTTTTCGCTGGACCTTACTAACTTGCTAATCATGTAAGCTAACAATAAAACATCCTAAAAAATTAATGAGGAAAATCTAGTACCTTTAAAAAAAAATAACACACTGAAACAAAATGCCCACAAACTCTGCAATGAGTGGGCACTACTAAGCCTGGTGCTACTGGCACTGCAGAGTACTGCAACTAGGTGGTTCACAATACAAAAATACCAAATAAAGCTATTAATTTACACTACTTATAAAAATGCAAAATTTTTGGACAATGCAAAAACACAAAAATTTACAGAAGAAAATTTTTAAGAAAAATATGGAAAAAGCACCATGCAAGTTATTGAAATCGCTGAAATTTACAAAAACAATTTGTTTAATTCCAGGCAGTGACTATTTTTCCATTAACAACATTTTACCCTTAAAGGCTACTTTGCCAAGAGACATTTGTGATTGGTCAATTTTAATGATGAATTAAAAAATTTTGTGCACCTAGTGTACACTCCCCCACACTATACATTTCCTCCCAATGTAAACTAAACCATACATTCACATACCACCCTCTAGTGTACACTGCCTTTGTCTAAGTGCCCTGCCAGCCAATATTCTAACTGGTAACCATTGCATTTCAAGGCAACTGCACTTTCCATACACCACAGTGTTACTGCCAGAATAGTAGCAATTATGCTTATATAAACACACATGAATGGTTATGAAAAAATAGCTTCCAAAGGTAAAATAGCCTCTTCCATAATTCATAAATTTCTATGTTTCCAGGATTTCCTATATGCTATGTTACATCATATATCTCCTAAATGCTACCATTGAATTCTTCTAGATACACCTCAAACGCAAAATGTTTAAAATTATGCTACTTTCCTATAAGTGTAAGCAAGTTTTGCTAAAAATTTTCTTTTTTTGTTGCTTTAAGAACAAGCATTTTTAAGTTGCTTGATAATGTTACATTAAATCAGCAGGTTTTTCATTTGGGTTCTATCAAATCCCTAGGGTTCCAACAAGGTCCTGTATTTCACAAATGTCACTGAAAAGCAAAAACAAAGCTACATTGTCCAGGTGCATTGAAAACAGGGGGTCCTAAAAAGCTTACAGACAAGGATCCTGAAACAAGGGAGGAGGATGCTGAAACAGGAAAGACACACCGGGGGTAAACTTTTGGCAGTGGCTATTTTGCCGTCGACGGCAATTCACCCTCAGAGACTATTTTGCCGTGAGTTATTTGTGATTGGTCAATCTAAATGACGTACTAAACATGTGACTTTTGGTCGTTCCTGATTGGTCAATTTTAAAAACCAATTAAAAAACTTTTGCACCCCCAGGTCTCTATCCCCCACCCTGTACACTCCCTTTCAGTGTACACTGCCCCATACATTTACATACCAGGCCTGCCCCTTCAGTGTACACACACTTTCTTTTAATGCCCTGCCAGCTGAGATTCGAACCCATAACCATGGTATCTCAAGACCAGCGCACTATCCACTACACCACAGTGTCACTGGCGTAATTGTAGCAAATATGGCTATATAAACACACGTGAATAACTACGGCAAAATAGATTCCATGGGCAAATTACCGTCGACGGCAAAATAGCTACTGCCTAAACTTTTTGTCACGTTACAAGTTTAAGACGTCATAGAAATTAACCAATCACAAATCATTAAGAGTTAAATTTTTAATGCATCATCAAAATTGACCAAACACAAATTTTCAACAGCAAAATAGATTCCAAGGGTAAAATATCAACGACTGCACAATAGCCACAACTTAGTAGTTAATAATGAAATAACAAACCATGGCATATGAGCTGCAGCCTACTAGTGGGACCTGATCCACTAATTGGGAATTACCACTACTTAATTCACAGGATTTTTTGCAAATGCCACATCCAAATTCAAAACTTAAAAAGAATTTTGGTTTCAATCCCAAAGTTGTTCTCAAAAACATTTTTTTTGTAAAAATCTAAGTGACTTTTCAACATCAGACATTGTTTTGATCTTAAATTTAAGGCACTTTTTCATTTGCTACCCCAGGCCACCATCTGGAATGAATGTGACTTAAAATGCTATGGTTATGGGTTCACATCTTTACTGGCAAGGCATTTGGTCAAACGCAGTGTACACTGGAGGCAAAGGTCCGGTATGTGAATGTACAATGGAGTGTTCACTGGGGGTGCAACTCTGGCCAATAAATTCAAGATGGGAGCCTGGGATAACAAATGAAAAAGCACCAAATTAATTTGGCACCAGTCATGGGTCAGGTTCTGACAATTGACTTATTTTTTGCTGTTGGTTGATTTTGTTATGGTGAGAAATTTTTGATTTCTTGGTTTCAAATTTGTCAACTATATTCTAGACATATTATTGTGAAGCAAACTGGCAGAGAGGTTTGACAAAAACCTCTGGGTAGTTAAGGCTAAGAACCACTGTATCTGCATCTTACATACATAAAACCTGGTTTTGTTTTATTTGTTTTTGTTTTATTTGCCATATTTATCCTCCATTCACGAGAAAGCGAATTGTATCGCTATACTTTGGACGGTAAGTCCGCACTCGCTTGGGAGTTGCCTTTTTCGAGGTTTATGGGTCACCTGTCTTCCACATAAAGGTGGGGCGTCCCGTTAAGTGCCTTGCCCAAGGACACAACAAGCTTCCTCGTGTTCTCTTGCATCATCTCTTTCAGGCACAGCCTAGTATCAAAACGAAATAAACAGCCAGATTTCTATTCATTACATTAGTATACAGGTTACAAAAGTGCAAAACAATCAAGCTTCCTGAAACCACTTAGTAATTTGAACAATTCAAAAATTTGAATATAAACAAATTCAGCGCACTTTACTAAACCACTAAATTCTGCTGATTGCTACAGTGAAAATTCTTCACCTAACAGTTCTAAAACTCTGCTAGTTTGGAGCTGCATAACTGCTGCACATGCTACCCTATTTCTTAAGTAGATTGGCGCCGAACAGTAAAGCCAGCAAAGCAAATCAAGTTTAAGGATCCAGCTACGGAACAAAGATCCAACTGCAGCGGTCCGGCATCATTTGTTGGCAGCGTGCGTGACTTACTGATACTTTTAACTGGGTGTCTAATTTGTAAGCAGAGATCTACCATTCAAGCACTCGTAGAGTTACGTTGTATGCGAGTGCCACTGCCTATATTTTCCTTTTTTGTTAAACTTGATAATTTTATCGCAATTGGTATGCCTATATTTATGTTCATTTTAAAATCACCCAAGGCGGAAGAAATGCGCATTGAGTAGGGTTACCATACGTCCCGCTTTTTTGATCGCAAATCCCGCTTTTTGCTTCAGTGAAACGCAACGGTTTTAACCACATTTTTGGACATTTCGATTAACTCTCCAACAAAAGCGGGGCGGTGAGATGCGGTTGCAAGCTTGATTGTGGAGGCAAGGGTGCAGATCTGAAAATAGCGACGAAAATTTGGGTGATCTCCAAAAAAAAAAAAAAAAAAAAAAAAAGGTCCACGCCTACTTGGTTGCAAAATTTTTCCACTTTTGGGCCTGAAAATGGTACAGAACGTGGAACTGACAGGCGATGACCTTCTTTTTTTTTTTTTTTTTTTGGAGATCACCGCAATTTTTGTCTTTGGTCACAGATCTCTACCACTGCCTCGACAATCAAGCCTGCAACTGCATCTCACCGTCCCGCTTTTGACAAACAAAACGTTGGAGGGGCCATAAATTTCGTCTCGTGAAAATTCGTCATCCAATGTCCCGATTTTTGCTTTTCAAAATATGGTAACCCTAGCATTGAGTAAACTGCAGACATTGACTTTGTTTTGACCAATCAGGTCTCACCATTGCAGCAAACAGCAAAGTGCTGGAAACTGTTGTGATGAGGTCTGGTAGGTCGTAACAGTGTTGTTGTCCGTAGTTCCCTTGTTATGTCCATTTTGATGCCTAGTAGAAAATGCAACAATGCAGCTGAACATACTTGTGAAAACTTTGACACGAATGAGTCTAAGTGGCACTCTACTGAATGAGGACTATTTTTATTTACTTGTTTGTGTTATTCGCTTTGTGGTTGCTAGTGATGGTCTACTGGAATAGAAATATATTAGGCCCATTGTCATTGCTATTGACTTCCTATTGTTATCATGAATTCATCATAAGCTTTGAAGCTCACATTTCGATCACCAATTATCGCTTGCCGACTAGCACAAACTACTGCGAAATCAGTTGGAGGAATGTCGCCCACCACTTTTTTTAAATCTCTTAAACTCTTGATTAAATTTTGAGTTTCTTGAGAATTCTTATCATTTTATTTCATTTTATACTAACCCAAATGTTGAAAACTATTCATTTTCTCAATCTACCATCAAACATCATAGGCCAACAGATGAATGGAGCGGTAGCCTACAACTTTACAGCATGGGAAACATAGAGAGAGAAAGTCTTGAAAGGCCTGTTACTACTAAGTTGTGACTACCAGCGCAATCAGAGCCACTTTTTTGTTTTATTGTTTTGAAACGAATAGCTTAGTCCCACTCAGTGCTTCTATGCAGTGCCGTGGCATCCCAAACCAGCCTTCCCAAAACTTTGGATGGGATTTTTTCCCGTTAGTTTTTGTTGGGGAAGAGAGAAAACTCTATTTTTAATTCAAATTTAAAATGACGACTTTTCTTCGTAGATCAATATTTTTGAAGTTCAAATTTATGTCTTTTCGACCCAAACTGATGGTTAAACCTTTTTTTGCATACAATCGTTTAGAAATTCAATTTTTCTAATAATATTCTTTGAGGTGGTTATGAAATAGCCAGTCCGATTGGAGATGTTCAGTGGGTCTCCCATAATAGGATATCGGAGGTTCATGCTGTAAAGCAAGATGATGAAGAACGTTCATGTGTCGAGAGCAGTGCCGGTGTCGAAGTTGAAGTGCGTGCGGGCACTGCTGCGTTACTTTTTTCTTATAAAATTCATCAAAACTTGAGGAATATTTGAGAGTGATTAGGGCTGTAATCAAACTGCGGTGAAACCCATGGCCTATTACTGTTGAATAGGTTATTGAATAGGCTTTCATGGACAAAAGTTTATGGACAAACTAAGCATACATTAGTTTGTCCACAAACCAAGCAGATGGAATAACGAAGAGGGCAATTACCCTCCCACAAGCTTCAATTTTGGCGAGATCTTTTGGTGCTCTCAAAAAGAGATTAAGATGTAAGCTTAACTTTGGCAAATGTCTTCAAAATTTGCTTAACACCACTAACTTTTCCAAAATTCTTTAGGGTCCCTAAAAATAATGAAAAAAGGTTACCACCAAAAATATGATCCATAACATATAATTTTGTTCCTCCTCCCTGACAATTTTTTTGCTGATTGCAATTTTTTTGCTGTAGCTTTAGTTTTTAAAGGATAGGCCTAAACCCTAAATAACAAAAAGGTTTAAGTTTTTTATTTAGAAGTAAAAATCATTGATGTCATCGAGTCGCTCCACGTTTTAGCGACTGTTATCCAGTGCTTTTGATGGCACATCAACGAACGTTATAAAGTAATGGAACAACAATCAAAAGACATACTCAAATAGACCTTCAGTTGGCCGACAAGAAAATATATTCGGCCTAATTACAAAAAAATTAGGCCAACGCGTCTGATCTATGTTGCACCATTTAGGTTTAGATCAGCGTATCTCAACTTGGCATCTCGTCCTCCCTAAATGAAAAAAACAAAATCAACTTTTTCTCTTACTCTTTCCATTATAATTTGTATCAAAAGGGACGGATATCTAAAGTGTCTCTCAAAATATAAAATTTCTTCAAAAGAAAGTGTTCAGCCGACATTTTCAGACCGTTTTTCAAAAGAAAACGATTATATCAATCTTAATTGAAGTAACTTTTCAAGAGTTTTTTAACAATAACGTTACCCCCAAACATATCGTTTTCGGAGACAAACCCCCTTCTAAAGTGACGCCATTGCCTGTACCATGCATGTAAATGTTTACCTTGGTCTGTAATATATATATTACGAAGTTTGCATTTTGAAAACTCTTCGTATCGTATATAGTGCAAGCATTCATAATTGAGAACCAATTAGTTTAGGGAGATACAGGACAAAATTTCCAAAAAACGAAACTACTTTTTACTTTTACTTCTTGAGTAGTTCAATAAACGACTACTTTTTATTTTTACTCAAATAGAAATACCTTATCAATACTTTCTACTTTTACTTGAGTATTTTTTTGAGTAAGTGATAATACTTTTGCTCTAGTAGATTTGTAAGCTACTTTGACCACTTCTGCACATCAACGCGGTGGCTGGAAATACCACATTACCGCTTCGCTCTTTTGCTAATAAAACCAAAACTTCTCAGCAATGCAGTTTCACATGCCTTTTCAATTCGTTTGCTTTGTTTAAAACAAACGTTACTTTTTCCTAATGGCAATTCTATAACATCTCAGACTGTATCAAAGTGCAACAAGCGATTATTCATTTAAGTGTCTTTTCAGCATGATTTTTTCTTCTATCTTGCATTCTTTAACAAAGCAGTGTTCCGTTATAATCTTAAATGACACGGCAATGCTTGCCACTATATAGTGAGAACTGCAGCAGGCGGCAAAATTATCCGCTATCATTTTGATAACAAACATAAATAGTAAAGCCCATTACTGATATTTGTGAGTGCAAGGATAGGTCTTTTGGTACCAAGCACTGATCCTCATTTAAAAGTAGGGAGGTCTGGATTAGAAACAAAGTGAAATGTAGTAAAATCCCAAATTCAAGATAAAACAATCATAGCATCACTTTGAAAAACTGAATCAAGAGGGAACGTTTTTGTTTGAAAATATCTTAATAGACGCCTATTAGTATAGCCCAGATCATATGACTTTGGGACAAGGCATGGCCCTTTTCATGCTATGGCCGAATTAAAGCAAACAGCACAGTCACAAAACTTAACGTCACAAATGTAAATACAAAAGAAGCCTCACAAAATCGTCACATAGGCCTACCACTAAATAGCTCATTTCTTCAATTGTCATAACGACCACCATTTGGGCGCCGCCATCATTTTTGACTATATTCCCCCTCCCCCGAATACTTTTTAAAAAATACAAATTGTAGTTTGTAACGTCACTGTTTCTTTTTGAGTACTACCAGTCTTGATTAATATACCAACATGATTACTATTAGGTGCACAAGAACAGTGACCTATATTTTCAACAACTATTTGGGGGAGGAGCTACTTAATTCGATGGGGGGGAGACCACAACAACAATTTTTTGATTGTTTAATAAAAATTTAATCAAATAAACGTCGCAAACCAAAATCGTTTTATAATGACCGAAAATAATTATGTGCAACCTTTTGAGGCAAGGTGCTTTGTGAGCAATACTAACGATATTACAGCAAAATGGAGATGTGCTATGCAGTGCGGATAAATTGTTTAACCCAAAAAGAATTAACCTACAGTACACTGACATCACCACAAAAGACACAAACTAATAAAACACAATACGTTGAGGCCAATTAAGTAGGCTACCGTAATTTACATGCGGATGGTTGGAAACTCGAAATTTTTTCGTCTTGCTTTTGCACTAGTGAACTGCTGGGTAACTTTTTTAAAATCTAAATTCTTAGCTCGTTCATTTTCTATCGATAGCAGAGCCAAACCGCTAAGTCTCTCTTAGGACATGGAGCTTCGAAAAAAGTTTTTGATCAGTTTGAGTTTAGAAAAAGACCTTTGCCGTAGCAACTGTTACAGGTACTGTCATATTCATTATGTATGCCATACAAACGTCAGGATAAGTTGTGGCAGGTGATGCATTTTCAACAATAAAAAAAAGCCATTTCTTTAGCAAATTTTAAATGGGCAACCTTTTTTTCTAAGGAAACAACAGAGAGAACAACGGAAACAAAGGAAACGGAACAACGGAAACGGAAACAAGGAAACAACGGAGAGACGTTATCGGAAAATTTGTCAGAAAATTTTGGAGCTTCAACCTCAAGATCCAGATGGGAAGCATTTGATAAAAAACTTGATATGGCGTCACCACTGATTTCATTCCTTCAAAACGATTAATTAGTTGGCAAGAAAGTATGTCCATCAGCGGAAGTTACACAGTTACGCAAATCGCTTCTTAGTATTGCTTAACGTCATTCCTTCGGATATTTCATCAAAGTAGGCCTTTGTTTTCTTTGCTCTTCTGTTTAGAAATTGTCTTGGCAAACCCCATGTAAAAGCAACAGTGGAAGCTTTGTTTAGTATTGTGTCAAAACTCCTTCTGAGTTGAACACTGTCATCAGCAGCAGTTTGCAGAAGTTTATGGGTAGAAATTAAGTCAATTGTTTCACACTGCATAGCTTTCGAAGGAATGTTGACAATCTGCAAAATCTTGCATTGCACAACCAGCAGGCATGCAAAGTTTTCTATCTGTTCCTTTATTGACATAGCTTCATCTCTTTCCTTTGGCTTCGTGCTGATAAATATTAAGTGAGTCAAGCATTGCATAACGTCACAAAATCTTTCCTTCAAAGCATAGACAGCATCATATCAACCGGACCACTGAGTTGGATTTAACGCTTTTAAAGTACAGCAAGATTTGAGAAAGAACAATCATGGACACTCTGAAGCTTTTGCCACCGCATAATACTATGTCCGAAAAAATTTTATACGGACTCAATGGTGTCGTAAAATTGACGGTTCTCAGTCACGGATTCTCTGGCATCTTTTAATTGATTCAGTCCAAATTCTACGTACGTGCGTACGCTATACTTAAATACTTATTTTAATTGTTTTAGTAATATACCAATGTGTTTGTTTATGCAGTCATTTTCAAAGCAATACAAAAAATCATATAACAACACCCCCATGAAGGAAAACCACGGGCCGTCACAGTCCGAAAGCATCTTCTGGCAATGCTAATGGTTGAAGGAGCCTGAGTAAATAGTGCCCGGTCTTACATGTACTGTATCTTAAAAATTTCGGGATGATCCAATCATGTCGATGACGCGTTGCGTGTGAGGAGTCACGTGATAGCGCAACGGACAGCGGTAGCGGCGCTCGGCAAGTGAAGGTGCGCACGGCGATACGAGCAAAAAGCAAGCAAAGATCTGTAGTTCTTTGATGTAACTCAAAACGCGATCCTTGAAACAAGCGGCGTATAAGATCGAGGTCGGTTGACGCAAAGCGAAAAATTCTTCAATTTCAAAATGAACAAATAAAACATCACAAAACAGCTTGAGCCGGGAATTTCAAGAAAACATGCAGTTTCAAAACGTTGATCTCCGATAAAAAGATTTTCAAACTCAGTAAACTTTGGATTTGGCTAAAGCGTCGCACGTATCGTGGCGCTGAGAAAAAAAAGCACCTTCGGAACCACTGCTCTAATGTGATGTCGTTCCGAAGAAGCTTTCTGTAAAACTATCGACAAAAGCACGAGCACGCCAGGACTCGAGCCTGGAATCTTCTGATCCGTAGTCAGACGCGTTATCCATTGCGCCACGCGCCCATGAATCCTTGCAGTGGATACAAGCTATCTGTAGAATCGCTTCAGCTTTGTAAGCGACTTCCTCTTCGTGACGTCGACTTTGCCAGCCTCTTCGCTAGGCGCGTTTTTCGCACATTATACAAAATGTTAAAAAGTTGTCGAATAGTAGGAATTCAAGTGTCAAGATTCTTACATTTCAAAACTTTGAAATAAATGCGAATTGCAATATTGGGGCGAAGGGATATTTCTCTCTTTCCCTTCCTTCCCGGTCCCTCGTGCCTGCTTAGATTTATTTTTGCAGCTAAAGCACACGGCGGAAGAAAACTGTCTGATATTGATAGAAAAAAATTGTTAATTTGAGTTGTTCTACTCATGGTAATGTATTCGCGTGTTTGTTGCATTGCTAATTTTTTTGCACCAACTATAGGCCTACTACTGCTTGTCATCCGGGTAGAAGGTACACTCCAGGGAGTACTAGAATTTTGCGAAGGTGTGCATACTTGATGGGCGTGCAGATGTGTACTGCTTTTAGGAAGATCTTTTTTCGAAATTGATTTTTAAAAGGACGGAGTTCTTAAAGTGAAAAACTTTTCAAACTGCAGTTTGCTAAGTTTGATAAGTGCATCGCTAGCCTCTTGCATTACTATGAAAAACTTTTGTTTGGAGATCTACCTCAAAAGAATGGAGTGTTTTAATGGGAAAACACAGATTAACCTTAAAATGAGCTGAAGCCATTGCATAAAATGCAGTTCAAACTTCATTCTACGTGTTTATTTATTTTAAGCGTGATTAGGGGGTGGACTACAGAGATTTTAGAATCTGAAATATAGTGTTATACTACTACAATAAAGCGTTATCAGGGTTGAGATATGCTGTCAGCACGTCGAAAATCTTGGAAATGTTTTTTTCTTATTCAATGCAAGGTATTTTTGCAATTTTTTGAATTAAATTTTCCTTGAACATCAACGTCATTTGTTTCTGTGATTATTCTACATTTTACCAGAGGCGTCACAAAAAAAGTGATGAGGAGGGAAAATTACGTCATTGTTTTGTGATGTCGGGCTTCGGCGGAACATCGTTGGCTTTAGATAGTTGTGAGGAATGGGCATGACAGAGTTACGTGATCGCCAGATCGGTGAGTGAAATCACTAAGCTATAACATGGCATTGCTCTCTTCACTATCACATGTAACATTTAGAATGATGAAGAGGCGTTCATCTAAAATCGAAATCTCGCTTTAAATTGTCATGATGGTCTCGATAACGGCCAGACAATATATTAGTACAATAAGGCAGAATCAATAAAAGCTGACTTCGGATGGGTTCTAAACCCATGATCTGCACCAGCTACCCGGGGGCGTATTTGATAATGGCACGTTGGAATCAGCTACAAGTTTCGTAGTCTGGGAAGGAGTTTCTCCGGTTCAGAGCTCCGTTTGTGCTCTCTGAAGTGGGAGATCTCCCTCCCAGACTAAGCTACTTCCCAGAGAGTCTGATGCTGCTATATGATAATGGCTTGTTCACTGATCTTTTTTCGGGACTAACATCATAATCTAATTCTAGATCAGAGTTTTTAATTGTTGCCCTGGCTAGTTGCCATACGCTACCCTTTACTAAGCTACATGTATCAAATGCGATAGGAAATAGGCTACAACACAAAATATAGAAAATATACGAGTTTGTGCTCCAGAGTTATCAGAAATTTAAGATAAAGGTTTTAAGCATCAATATAGCAGAAATTCAGACATTTGTGAACCAGAGTTATCATAAATTTACGATTTCGAGTAAAGAGATATCAAAAATTTGCTATATTAAGCACAAAAGCGAATGTATTCTTGTTTAAGCTTTAGTTGAATTTTAATTACCTACCTGGACTAACAATTTTATTTTTCACGGAATATCCTATCAGTACTGGAGTAAAATTTCCAATCTTATTGGCGAATGCAAAGTGATACCGATGATGTTTTTTTTGCCTGTCAATGTTAGTCAGCCATTCAACTGGTGTCAAACAAGTCTTGACTACATGAAGCTGGCTACCGAATTACCAAATACTGCTGGTCCTGGCCTGCTATGACATTTGTGTTTTGGCTTTCATTGGCGTCAGTAAAAAATTTTTGTTGGAAGGAGTGTAAAGCATTTAGTGAGCCCTATCTTTATATTTTCTATGCAAAGCAGAAAATTAGCCTCACATCTGTGCAAAATTGTGAAAAATATGTGAAAATTTTTTGTATAACTCCTACTGAAATCGATGTTTTTGCCTTTTGTAAACTTAAAGACAATTTTTTGGAGGTTAGCTTTCTAAAATGAGGAACCTGCAAATTTTGGACGTCAAGCAGTAAAAAAATGTTTTGCTTCACACTTTTTGCTTCTGTCATACCCTTTGAGGGAGCCTTGTCCCTTTATCCCCCCGTAAATGCGCTACTGAATGCACTGTCTCAATTTCGAACGTGAAAAATAACTCTGTTATGAATTTTAAACACGCAATAGATTTTGCTTGTGCCAAGATGAAAATAGCAATTTCAAGAGCGTACGAGGATTTTTATGTGAAAAGTCAACGTTTATGACCTTGTTTAAATTCGGCTTAAACTGCGCTGAAGAAATGCAGCAATAACCATTCGGTTGTACGTGGCGATGCCAACAAATGCTTAATTTAGTAAAATTCAAACGTTAAAAAGTTTTTGTTAAAGCTGTGCAGCTTCAATAAATAACATTGGGGTGTACTGTTATTTGGATTTTCTTTCTAACAAATAATAATGACGTAAGCGAGCACGACAGGACTTGAACCTGCAATCTTCTGATTCGAAGTCAGACGCGTTATCCATTACGCCACGTGCCCACTGAAACTTCGATGGCCAATCTAATTGTTTTTTATTTCGATTACAAATTCTTGGTCTATTATTACTTTCCTATAATATGCCATGTAAATGACATTGATGACCTTGACTTGTTAATCTTCCGGTATAACTGGGAGGGGGGGTGGATGGGAGTTCGATCTTCTACTACTGGAAATAAGTTTGTGAGTATGGGCGTGCCCAATACGTAATTATTAACAGAGCTATCTCTACCATATACCAAAAAGTGATTGAAGTAAATGGACAAGTGAACGCCATTCATACTCCACTAATTCATGAGTCGACGGTGAAATTCAAGTTCGCTTTGCAAAAAATGTCCTCAAGCGGTTTATACAATTTGGATAAAATAAATAGAGCATAACTGATATAACTGTAATTGATTATATCTTCAGCAAGCATATTCAGCAACATAGGCGAACTAGGCAGACCATTGGGGCCATTGCCCTCCAAGTTTTTTCAAACGCGATTAAGGAATGAAAGTATTTTCATGTATAACGGTTAAAAATGCGGTTCTCAAAGGTTCATCAAACGCATTTGAAATACAGATTAACAAAATTGGAATGTAGAAAATCGATTTAAGAAACTTAACTTCATTCAAAAAGTTGAGAAACACGAAGACCAAAAAATACACTTTGCCTCCCTCAAAAATTTCCTTCTACCTAGGTATATATTTGCAAAGCCACCCTGTTGTCTGTACTTGTTTACATAAACAAATACGATAGCTAAGCAATGCATTATTGCTTGCACTTTAACGTTGTTTTACCTTACATACAGTTTAATTTTTCAACCTGAATTCGCTCACCATGTTCAGAAGAGCAAGGAAAGCGTCAACGTCGTTTGCAGCTTCTACAGAATTTGGCGAGAACCTTCATTCGGGTACAGATGTGCACACCAAGGCTGGGGTAAGACGCCTTAAACAATGGGTAACTTGCATTCTGCAAACCAGGGCTGGGGAACCACTAAAAAAGCATAGCCTCCTGCTCCGGCTCCGGGCCTTTCAAGCATTCAGCCGCTGGATCCAGCTATGTCGAGAATGGTTTGTAGCATTTGCCACAATAGAACTCAAACGTTTTTTCTGTATTGTAAAGCTTACAAAAAATATAGCGATTCACAAGTTTCGCATAAGCTGAAGAAAAAACTAGTTCCAGTTCCAGTTCCGCCTCTGATTAATTTGACAGATTAACTTCGGCTCCTTCAAAACTTTCTGATTCCGTAACTCCTAGCTCCTGCTTCCGAAACCTGCAGCAAACAATTTCAAACATTTGGTATTTTGTTAAATCTCCACAACACTAATCGGCTTGAATCTTCGTGGTGGCGATACAGATTATTGCGCTGTGGTTCTGATAAATTTCTTTCCAAACAAGGCACTAAACATTGCCAATGGATGTTATGAGAAGCCAAAAATAAATTAACGAAAACGCCAGGATTGGATTCTAGAATCTTCTGACCTGAGTCAGACGCATTATCCATTGCGCCACGCGCCCAACGTGACTGAGATAAATTTAATTGCTTGTTAAATCGCTATCACTTATTTTAGCAATAATCTATGAAACAGCGATGGCTAGGCGTAAAAATAAAGGGAGGGAGCTTTTGTGCTGAAGGAGAATCACCTTTTGCATAAAAAAGTCTTTAAATTTCTTTAGAGACAATAATGGGAAATATGTCGCTTTCAAAAAGTCAGTTCCCGTCAAAAAGGCTTCCTTCTTATCAGTCTCCCGCCAACACATTGTTAGTGCTACGCCTGTGACTAACGGTTGGAGGACGCGATGTTGTTATTATTCAAGATTTCATTTTGCAGCCGATAGATCTTGCTTCAATTCCGATGTCAATCCACACCAAAGATTTTTCAACGGCATTTAGACCTTCTGTGCCTGACGCTCCGCGCAAAAAGGATAGAGAGGAGAAAAAGCCACGGGCACAAAAATCCCGATGAATACCTCACCCAAGGAGACAACAAAGGTATTTAATGAGATTCCTCTGTATTTATGGCCGCTAGGTAGCCGGTTCAAACAATCTAACCGTCGCATTAGTCCGCATTAACAAAAGACTAAAGGCTGGTTTTCATTAAGCGCAACTTGCTGGCGCAGCGTAAATATTTTTGTAATTATGCAACAATTCTGAAAAATTCTATTCTCCTTTGCATTTGTAATACGAAAGACATACGTCCAGAAGTAAGATGATTCAATATTAAGTTATGCTATGATATGTTGCAGATAGGCACAATTAAAAATCGCTATCTAATCTTAATTAATTTACTTAGCGTGATGTGATCACAAAAGATCAAAGAGTATTTTGTCGGATTTCTGGTAATTCTATGTAAATAAAGCTATTGTTAGAGTTAAAAAAATATTTGTTTTTCACCATTCTTTTTTCCGAATCTGGGAACCTCGCGCGCGCGGGCCGTCATCAAGTGAACGCGTAACTCTGTTGTTGACACAAAACGGAAAAAGGGGACGGCAGAGTTATTCAGAGATAAGTCGCGCAGACGGCATACGGCCCATCTATCAAATAACGCCATAAGGTGCAGATAACAAATCAAACAGAGGAAAATGAATGGGAACATAGAGCTACATACGCACGCAGAAATATTTCATTGATAAAAATGCAATTTCAAGTGAATGTTGCCACATTTTTTTTTGGAAAAATCAACCAGCTAATTGCGTGTACTTCCGCATGAAGATTATATAAAAGGCACATGCTGATAAGTAGCTTCCAAAAGCGGTTCAGTAAACGATAAAGGAGATTGAAACTTTTATGCAGACGAAAGTCTGACAGTATGTCATAAACCTGAGGTCAAATAAATGTAGATCGCGTGACGCTAAAGGCAAAGATTTGTTTAAAGCTTATTTAACTAGAGCTGTTGTAGGGTCGAGGTGCGGAATATTCAAGTGAGCAACACTAATCCACCCATGCAACGCTGCATGGGTGTTTAATTACGACTAAAAAAGTGGTTTGGACAGGTAGGACAAACGTCGGCGAGCCTTCGTCGCAAACCAACGCCGTCATCGCGTTTAGTTTGAACAACGCTTACTTGTTTCGATGCAGAACGTTCGCGAACGAGTTTATTTGAGCGGAGTTTCGCAATTTCAATGTCGCAATCACTATCTAGGAGCCGCAAGAAAACAAACAGCTGGTAGCCACTTAAAAGCGGTGTTGGTGTAAGGCCGCTTCAATATAGTTGTTCGGCTGCAACAGGTCACAGCACCACCTTCGCAGCATACCTGTAAAATAATTTGTGCGCAAGCCGACTTTGAGTGGTAGACACATTGACATATCTACCACAACAACGCCAGACGGCAGGGCGGTTTCTTTCCTTTATCAAAGGGCGCAAGTTGTACCCTATCTGTGAGAATTCTATTTTACGTTTAAGTACAACGAAGCCCGAGCCTAAGGCTTTGCGGTGTTCTGATAGTGCCAATGTCTCTCTAGGTTAGAACAGTGATGTAACCCACTAAGCACGCAGAAAAAGGCGACTATAACCAGCAGTGAACCGAATTTTTGGTGGAAGGTGCAAAAAGTTTTAGGATTGGTTTGGAGGAATATTTCGTTTTCTTCTAGACTGGTCACTGCGCGTTTTCCCGCTTATTGGGTTTGCAGTGTAGAAATGAATGTCACATGTCGCACCTTATCTTAGTCATAAGGAAGATTATCCCACAAAGAATAAACTAAACTAATCTTCTAATCATAGACTTCTTGTTTAGCTATGCTTTGTGATCTTTTATCAATTGGATATTTTGTAAATTCTGCTATTCATCAGCGAGTTAACGCTTTTAAGACAAAACTTTTTTGAAAATTATTTCTCCTGTTTCTACTCCGGTAGTCATACTAATTTTTAAGTATTTTTACTGTTCCTGGTAAACGTCTTTACCAACGATGCAAATGATCGTTTCAAACCAAAACAAAAGCTTAAAGACAAACTTTGCTTTGGTTTAAAACAAAAGGCGATTAGTTTTAGTGTTGTTCCAAGGCACAGTAGATCGGCTTTTTAAAAGAACGACCGTTTCTGTTCGTAAAATATGTGAAAACCAGTAAAAACATGTCATGAAACTTGCTTCCGTGGTTTTGATGTTCGACGTTTTGTGCTCCGGAAACTAGTATTTCCATCAGTTTAATCTCTGTGAGAAAGCTCTTTAGTAAACCACGTTTTCCAAGAAGCCTTGTCCTAACGCCGCTTATCAGCAATTGGCCAATTTCGTATGAAGCGTAACACTGCATAAATCACATCAAAATACGTCCACACAATTGATTTGAGTAAAAATCAATGCTTTAATCGTTACCATGAAGCTGTTATCTTTTAATTTGAGGTTATTGCAATATCTAGCAAAGCAAAATTGATAAGCATCGTTTTTAATTTTGCAGCAACAAAAGGTTATTTTCTCATTTATAGAGAGTGAAGTTAAATCAAACTTGAATAAAAATTGGCTTTAAATGGTTTAAAGCCGTTTTGCGACAAACTCTTTCTGCAACATGTGTTCACTATCCCTTGAACAACTAATCTTGTAGTTACTTGCTTGTTTGTTTATTGGTTGGCTATCATTAATCATCTAACCTTTGTCTTTCTTGAGCACCTAACAAAGTGGACTTCCAGAAAGCATCCTGAACCCATTATCAATCAATTGTTGCTGTCAAGATACGTCACTTTAACCCAACCGTTGATTGACAGGACGGCAGCAGCGCAATTTTCATACTTTTGATACAGTTTCTTTCGTCGCATAGTAGTATATTGTAAGTGCAAGATTATGGCCGACTACGTGAATCCTCGCCAAACCCTTGTGTGTGTTATGGCGTCATAAACGTATTTGCAAAAAAGTATTTTCGGTTTTTATTTTTGGTCTTTCTAAAACGACTAAACAACAGGGCTTTTTACTTCCGAAAGAGGTTTAGTTTTGGCGTCGAGACATATCAAATACCTTGACAATGAATGGCACCCAAAGCTCCTGCCAGGCGCTTAGTAATAGGAGGGAAGAGTCGATGAAGCAAAATCTTCTGTCAACTATCATTCATAGCCACCTTGTGTTTAGACCTGCTTCGGAGTTGCAGGCACTGCTGGTACGTCGCATTTCTACCAACAGCTGCGCAACTGAGCAGGAAAAATGCTGTAAAGTGCTTTCCCCAAAAGAACAACTACGTAGCCGAGTCAGCCCGTGCTTCACCGGGTCAGAATAGTGAAGCTGCTCACCCAGCCTGTCGTAAGAGGCGACTTTTGGGCACCCACCAATGGCAGTCCGCCTTGTTGGTGGTGGGACTACCAGTCGGCAATTTGCATTCACGACTGGTTCCAAATGGGCTGCTACTTTTCCCCTAACCTAATTTAATTAGGTTGACGGCGTGAACCTGGATTGCCGTTCGCGCCATACCTCCATCCCAAGGAAGAGAAGGAATAAACCAACCAACCAACCAAAAGGTAGGGATTGAAAGCTCAACTGTTGCCATCATTGAAAGTGATCCGACCGACTCGCACACGTTGCGACTGATGGTGCGTGAAGTAAAGAACCAGATTTGCTCACTCTTATAATTGAACATTGTCCAAGGCATAGAAACTGTCTTGCTCCAGTTAAAAGAGTCGAAAAAAACTCAATAATGTGTCGTTTCTTTCAACAAAGTTATGCCGACTGCGCGTTGGGCAGATTGCTTTTTTTTTCGTGGCTGTTTGGTCATCGTATAGAACGGCATCATGCGGCGTTCAAACCATGAAATAAATACTGCCGCGACGATGAGTTTAGTTGTTAGAGCGTCTACTCTGCAGCGGTAAACCATAGACCCTAGTCGGACCAAAGACATTATAGATGTTGCTGACAGGTCTTCCAGTTTGACGCTCAGCAATGAAAGTAATGTGAAGGGTGAAGTATGAAACGGAGATGACTGCAAAATTCCCCTGATGCAAAAAAGTTTGGAGTTGATTAGTATCAAAAAGTATATAAAAATGACAATATTATCATGTGGTGGTGCCGAAAACCAATCAGGCCTGGTGTACCGGTACATTGGCGAAATAAGATGAATTTGTTTTCCGCGAACAGCCTGTATTACGCAGAATGCAAAAAGGCATTTACAAAAAATAAATATCGCAGAAAATTGCGCTTTCTTGGAAGTGAAACTTTGTTTAACAAGAAAGAAAAAGACGTCAAAGTTATGTTCAAATTTAGAAACAAAAGCTGTGGGAACAACCGGATATTTTCGGCATGATATATTAAAGCCAAAACAGCAGAAAACAATTGGTTGTCAAAATTAAATATGAACGTGATATCTCGTTTCTAAAACTGCTATAATAATTGCTGTTTTCAGTATATAAAGCTAAAAGTAAAATTAAAATAAACTTTTGGCGCCATTAAGCTAAAAAATAAATTCCAGAAATAGAAGATATTTTTTTTACTTTTTGAGTAACAAGCAGTTAAAATGATACTTCGGATAATTTATGGAAAAAAATTGAATTGTTAAAAAGTTGCTTATCATTTTTATCCATTTAGAAACTTAAAATTTGTACTCAATGATAGTTCTAAAATGCTGTTTGATCAAAAATTTTTCGCGATTTTGAATGGGATATGAAAATTTTCAAGTGCACTTAGCAAAATTTAATCAAAGCTGTATTGCTACTTTGAAATTAATTCATTAATAACTAATTTATACATTTTTAGACGTTATCAATTTAGGTCAAAAAAAAATGAAAAATGCAAAAATTGCACTTCTTAAACTTTTTTTGATATCTGCTCTCCTTTTAAATTCGGCAAAATCTATTCCCACAATGTACGACGATGCCGTGGATGATGGAATGATGGCAAACGAAAACCAAGAGCAAGATAATTCAGTTACATCACACAAGGTGAAGTATTATTATTGAAGAACAAGAAATCAGGCCTTGCTTAGAAAAGGATGATAGGGTGATGAAAGCGGAGTTTATCTATTGATGATATAATCTAGGCCGCAGTTTAAAAAAATGGAAAGATGGGGTTGACCAAGTAAAAATGCACTTAAAAAAGGAAAGGTTTTATACGATTTCGGGTGTCCACTACAGCAGGGGTGCGAACTTATAAGATATTACCTAAAAATTGTTTATTACAAGAAAAATGCAATTACCCCACAGACATTTAAGCACCGAAAAATGCATCACCCATTCTGTATCTATTGATCCTTTTCGACAAGCAACGGTTTTTTAAGTGAAAAGTTTGGAGATTGCTTGTTGACATCAATTCTTTTGCACTTCTTTCTAAGTGATTGACATTTTTTTGGTGACCAAATTTACGAAATCAAATTTTGTTTCTTTGTGCCTTTTACCCCAGCTTTTCCAATTTTCCCCATTTCTTGGGTAATTTATTGCCGTTGCCCGATCCATGCGCTGCAGACACGACTAGCAATCGCGCAGAAGCATTGACAGAAGGTACCTTCGGATTCGGGCCTGGAATTTCGATGGCCCGGGATCATTTTAGGATCCACTGCAGTGCCCACAAAAAGGGCGCAAAATTTGATTTTATAAAATTGATTTCCAAGGTCATTAACTTGACAAACGGCAAAAATTTGCTTTCATCTTAAAAAAAATACAACTTAAAGAAGGCGTTCTACTCAATAATTGGCAATAGATTTGCTTACACATTGTTAAACTACAAAAAAAAGAAGACCACAGCATGGTTTGCAACAAAATTTCCTTCGTATACCTCTGGTTTTGAACCTAAAAACTGTAGTACAGGGGCCGGGTCAGCCTTTCAACTGCTCTGCAATATTTCAAAATTACGTTTTTTTGCGGTTGTATTCAGCCGCGCTTGGGCAGCTTGTGGCAAGCAGTCAAAAATTGAATTGATATCATTGTTTGCTCTTAAAGAAGAATGGTTCATTGTGTTAAGACTTACTTCGACACGCCAGAAAGTATTTTTGATCTTAATTGTTCTGAGACAGAGGGGTGTAACCTGCGGCCTGCGAAACAATTGGGCTTTGATCCTTGCTCACGGATTGATCTCCCACAAATTAATAACTCTTCAGTGTGAAAACTCCACAGGTACGGCTGATTTTTGAAAAAAATCTTCATCTTGAAAAAACTCCTGGCCTGAATAAAATCGCCTACCTGCAAAAAAATTGCACACATCTGCACTAAGATATGTAATCGTACATTAATTTTTTGTTTGCGACGTCAAAGTGAGTTGCCATTTCGTCACAGGCACCGTGGGACGACATTACGTCATATTTGATTGACATGCTGCTTGAAAACGAAGATCAAGAACAGAAGAACGAGGAAGATTTAATGAGGTTTGTCCAATTTAAAACTGATGTAGGATGATGAGTGGCCTGGGCGGAAAGAAGGAGGGAAGGAGGAGAAAATTGGCCGATGCCTCCAGTCTTGGACTTGCAGCAATACGAAGTATTGGAGACGTTGTTAGGACAATCAAAGAGTCGAATCTTAGTTGCCCTAAAATAGTTGGCCATTTTTTTCCAGTTTTGCGAATGAGAAGGAACTTTCCAGGGTCTTTATATTATCCTTATTATGATAAAGCGTTTTCGCTTGGTGATGTGCTTCAAGAATATTGTGAAGAGTAAAATTTAAAGCCAAACCAGCTCGGCCATGATTATAATATGTTTCGACGCTGGAAAACCGTTCTAGTTAAGAATCGCAAAAACTGCACAACAAGCTATCGTGTTTCAAACTTATAAAGAAATTCTCATTTCCTCCACTAAGCGATTTGATTTTGCTTGTTAGTTGCTAGTTCACAGCGGCTTATCAATAGGGCTCATCATGTATTTTGCATGATGGTTGATGCGTTGTAATTTTGTCAGTGCTCAGTCGATTTGGGCCAGAGGGCTAAAATAGTAGCTGTGCAGGTTGAGATTGATGAGCGTCTACTGTGACCTCGGTTGCCGAATCAATAATTCAGTAGACGATTATCTTTATTCACAGTGTAAACGCTGTGTCCGAGCTTATCGGAGGACGGCCGGCAGCAATTACTAGAGAAAACAAATTGCAACAGGCATTCAGTGGTTCGGCTGATGCACAACAAGCCAAATCACTGACCTTGAGTTTGTTATTGAAATTTGCAAATGCGGCACAACTTCAGTTCATTGAGGAAAGCGGTTTCAAGTTAATTGTTTCCTCCAATTGGCAATATGCAAACGGAAAAGAAATTTAAACTGAATACTGATTAACCCTGAACAACCCGTACCCACACCATTATCAGACTAATTTGTTTCAAGGCGCCATGTCAGGTCATATCGCACATGAAAATTAGAAATTGTCTCAAAGAGTTTCCTATGTCAGTTACAGTAAGGTGCGGTGAGCGTAATGGCAAACATCACTTTTAATAAGTACGAAAAGAAATCAGTAACAAGCCATTATGTACAGTTTCCTTAGAATAAAGAGACATAAAAGTTTTGTTAAGCTTGATGAAGACATGTCGATGCATTACACTTGTCATCGCTTCATTCTCTCATTTACTCAGCATGGAGACAATCCTTCAGGCAATTGGGGACACGACCAAAAGGAGAGCTAGGAAGTCATGTCTCTAAAAAGTTAACAAAAGCAAAAAATAACCAAGGCTAGTAATAATTTTTGAGATAACTTTTTAACCAAGTATTTTACAAAATCTTTACGCCTGGCGAGTAAAGTATAATTTTCTTTTCAATTTCAAGGTTGCTGTAAAATTCTTTAGTGGAATCTACTTTTTTCTAGTAGCAGCGCCGAAATAATACTATCCTACTAGTAGTAGGGTAGTTTTGGGTAAAATAACATTCCTTTTGGGGGGGTCTTTTTGGGAAAAATTTGGAAATTTTGAGGAAAATCCGCCCCCCCAAAAAAACTTTTGAGGTGCCGATTTTTCTCCCGCTGTGGTCTACTGAATTTAATGACTTTGCTATCTTTACTTAAAATGCATCGAAAAGCCGTTGCTTTTCGACAGGGTTGGAAGAAGTTCTCAAGTGCCATGGAGATGGGGAGGGCGGATAAGCCTTAACGAGATAGCTTTAACTTCTTATAAGAGTTTATACTAAGCATTCCATTTTCTCAAAACACCCCTGAAAGTGTCATTTTTTAAATAATGTACCAATCTTAAATTAGTTTTCAAAATAAAGATCTTCGTCGCGATCAAAAGCTCCTATCCCCTAAAAACATATTTACAATTTTTGCAGTTCATCTTTAAAATCATCCAGAGAGTAACTTCTTTACTGCACTTTTATCAAACTTCACAAAAATTTTTGACAAAATTTAATTTACTTAAAAAGCTACTTTTTGGAAAAAGGGATGAAGGGGGGGGGGGGGGGGCGGTTACCTCCTCTGTTCAAAGCGCAAGGTTACAGGGAAACAAAACTAATAGAACACCTCTATCAGTTTGCTAATCATTTTTTTGAAGATTACATACAATCGGAGGGTGTCTTCTCACTGAAAATCTTTTTTTATATTTCAAAAAGGAACTTGAGGTGGTTGTGAGGTTGTGGTTTTGCCAACTGTTTGTTTTGAGGTTGTTGTGGTGCCAACTGTGGTTTTGTACCCTGATCATTGAGGCCCATTGCACTCTTTTTAACCATTCAGTTTTATATATCGCCCCCACATTGCTCTCATTTCCGTGCACCAAGCAGGAGATCCGCAAATACCATTTTTAAAATCGTTTGATATGACGCTAGACCAATTGCAAAGAGGGCGCTTCAACCACTAAACGAATGCGCCAGCGGGTGTCTTAAAAATTGCTCTATAACTTAAAAACTTGAGTTTGCAACGGTTTCTTTGAAAATCCTCAGACTACTAGGGTTTTGTGAACCCAAGCCTGAGAACTATTAGTATGTAGTAACAAACGTTACATGCAGCGAAAACGGATAAGGGAGCTCTAGTATATAGCAAAGAAAGTTGGATGTGGCGTAAACATATAAATCATTTTTTCATCAGACTGCTGTTGCTTTCAAACTTCCGCGGTGAGTACTGCTAAGTTTGCTCTTACGTGCTTTCTGTCAGCTTTGGCATGCTTCAAAGCTTGCTAATTCTAACAGGACAAGAAAAATCACCTGAAGCAACAGAAAAGAGAAGTAAAAAATTAATTTAAAAAAGCAAAAGTTGATCTAAAAAGAAAAAAAAAAGAAAAAAATTGATTTAATAAAACACATCTTGTTTTGTGCTTTTATTTCATTTTTCAACGAACGAGACTGCCTACATAGCAGGCTATTCACACAATATACTGTATGTGATTGTATCTTGCCAATAATTTGTTTAATTCAGTTGGAGTTACCTTTCTTTTTTGGTTTTCAGTTTGTATTCGCAACTGCAAACCAACAAAGGAAACAATGAAGCATCACTTAGTGTTGAAGATAAATCTGAATCAACTCCTTCAGGTGTCAGTGTAGAGCAACTAGATAACGATCGCAGTTCAATGGTAACTGTTCCTTCCAAAGCAAAGCGGAATCCGGAGACAGAGATGTTTCGAAAGCTATTAAGTTTCCGGCGGAAAAACAGGATTGATTATATCAACAAAAAAATGATGAAATGCGTCTTGACCGGATGCTGACAAGATGCTTTTATCCGTTTCTCTGACCAACAAATCAGTTTTGCTTCACTAAACTTTTCGTTTCTATCTTAATTTGTACATAATTTTTTGCTATTTAGATTTAAGTGTGTTTTTGTTTAACTTTAGTTGCACTGTAATAAATCGTTTTTAGCGATAATGTTTACTTGAATAGATAACAAGCAAAAACGTATCTAAGAAATATACTGGGTTGAACGAATAGTACAGAAGCTTAGAAAACAGATTGTTGTCGAGACTTATTGTTCTTTTACAAAAAACTTTATTGTGTTCTTAAGTAAAAAACTTGAAGATAATTATCCCTAATCGGCGAGTTTTAACAAGCAGTAAGTTTTGTTAGAAATAACATCAAGCAATGTAAAGAAACGGCTAAAGAACAAAAACAACTTACTGCAGAAAGGATAAAAAAGAATCCAAAATTCAGCCCTGTTATATTTTCATGCTTGTTGAAGCCTTCAACATAAAAGGAAAGAGCTCTAAACTGCAAAATAGGAAAAAGTGGCACAACCCTATGTTTCCTGAAAATACGTTTCGTCGTTACGTTGTCATCAATGATAAATTGTTATTAGGAAACCTTTTAGGTAACGTTGCACATGATAGAAATTTTACGAAAGACTACGTGCATGCTTTGTCTACAGTTGGGGAGTAATTGTATTTCATTTTCACTCAAAATAACACAAAAAGAAGCCAAATAAAACAACAGAAGACAAAACAAAGATTGTAAAACAGTACTCGTTAACCATACAAAATTAGATTTAGTAAGGCCGATTTAAATTTGAATCAATAGCATTGTGATCACAACTTAATCAACACACACGAAAGTGAAAAAACGAAATGCTCACAAATAGACAAGAAAACCCACAGCTTATTTACAGTGAGGTAACTCTATACAAAATGTTACTTATACATTGAAGTGTTGTACTGCCGCATCGAAATTATGACCCTAACAAAGGAGGCTGTCAAGTTTTACTCCTAGCATTGAATAACCTGGAAACAGAAACAGTTAAGAGGTACCTTCTTTGTGTCTCATGGCAGAGAGCTTTGCCGCCAGCTGCAATTTGGAGTTATGCTAACATCTTAGATCAAACACCACCAAATATATTCTGTTCTTTTATTCCGGCGTATGAGCTCATGCTTTTTTTGCTGGTATTTAATCGGACTGGGTCGCCACAACGGGAAGACTGCTTGACTATCACTTGTGTGCCGCATAAAAATCGAGGTATCCCGTTAGGTGCCTTAGCCAAGGGCACAAGAAAAATTGCGAGCATATTTTCCACACCTTCTCTTTCGCGCTATGAGTCAAGCAGGGAGGCTTTGAAAACCGTCTTTAAAGCCTTCGGTATGACTACATAAAGGAATAGAACCTAGGCTTGAACCACAACACCACAGTGCCTAAGTCCATGCAATTATTTTTGTTGTTGTGGTTGGTGCTGGCGCGAAATTAAGGACTAAGTTTACTTCTGAAATTTGTAGATGCCCTCACGATCAAAACGCTCGATTCCCCCTGCGGTTTGCAAATCCTGGAAAAATGTGTTTTAACTATTCCATTGCTTGTAGCATAGAGTCGGTGTAAGGTTGAAGCGTAAAGAAGCGATGCATCAGCGACGTCAACAGCGAGGTGCCCTTGATTAAAGAGAGGCGTGAATTTGTCTTGTTTCAAGAGCAATAATCAAGTAGAGCTCTTACTACCTTTGTATAGAAAATAGACTTAGGTAAAACCAATAAGCGAAGATTTTTCTTCCGTGATGTGAAATGCTATCTAAGGCTGCGTTCGCACGTAACGGTTTTCGCAACCAGGAATAAACCTTCTGGCGGATAATTAGAGCTGGTTTTCAGACGAGGTTTCGCAGTTTGATACTGAGCGCAAAAACGTTCTGTTTGCACTCAGTGTCAAGCTTGCTCTAAATCAATGAGAAGTTTTATTTCTGGTTGAGGAAACCGCTGTGTAAAGGCAGCTTGTCGAAACTTTTTTACTGCAGTTAATTTTAACGCCAGGACTTTTTCTATCCGTGTGGTTTTGCGCGGATTCTTACTTTATCTTTTAAATGGCGCCATAGCCAGGGTTGTCATTTCGTGCTTATTTTTAAGATGGACGTTTATTTTCAAGGATGATTTGAAAAATAAAAATGTGTACATTTCTTCTCGTGCTTATTTTTCAGTTGCGTGTTTATTTTGTCTTAGAAATGTTTTTGTTTTGGAAATTTATCAGCAAAAATTGAGACTTTCAGAAACAGTTTTTCGCCATACATTTGAAGAAAAAATGTGTCAAACTTGCATTTTAAAATAGTAATTACCAAAAAAAAAAGAAAAGAAAAAAGGAAAGTTCTTCATCTTAGATTAGTTGAGAAAATTGCAAATTTGCGTGCGAAACACCGTTTTCCCTTTGTGTGCTTATTTTTTGTTCTAGGCCGATGATAGACTAATTCTGACTAATACTGAAGTGTTAGCAGAAGATTAGTGAATACAATTAGAAAGATTGAAATAGAGCGCGGATGAATTTGAGAATAAAGCTTAACAACATGTTTTGGTTTATGATGTAATAAAAAGTTGTATCATAGGGAATAAGTAACATGGTCTTGCGGTCAATATTCAAAGTCATTTAGTTCAGGCGCCTTTGAAATACCTGTTGGCAATAAACACTATTTTGTTCTATTTATTGGATTCCAACAAGCAATAGTATGAGGGATAAAAAAGGTAACAAATCTGAACGACAATACCAAGTGTTAATCGATTTATAGAGCCACAAAGGCAATCTACGCGCTTTATATGCATGTTCACACGAATGATGTGGTTATTTCGCAATGTAATGGTATTGCAAATAATAAAAACCTCCCTCCCATAATTTGACGAGACCATCCCTGGACGCGTTTCGTCTGTTTGGGCTCATCAGCAGGGCCTGTCCCGTCATCACCAAAACCAAAACCCCATATTTGCAATAATATAAAAATGTATTATTCTATTACAAATTCCTTCGCACACATCACGCGCGCTGCGCTTGCTATCACTTTGGTACGGAGATCCCATCCGTATCGAAGATGCAGTGTACTACTCAAAGAGTTTGTAGTAATCGAGATCTATTTAAATCTTCGATACGGATCTATTGAATCTCTGCATCTTCGATACGGATGTGATCTCCATACCAAAGTGATAGCATGCGCAGCGCGCGTGATGTGTGCGAAGGAATTTGTAATAGAATGATACATTTTTATATTATTGCAAATATGGGGTTTTGGTTTTGGTGATGACGGGACAGGCCCTGCTGATGAGCCCAAACGGACGAAACGCGTCCAGGGATGGTCTCGTCAAATTACGGGAGGGAGGTTTTTATTATTTGCAATACTATTACGTTGCGAAATAACCACATCATTCGTGTGAACATGCATATAAAGCGCGTAGATTGTCTTTGTGGCTCTATAAATCGATCTATGATACGGTTGTGGTGATCACGGGCTATGTTCATGGAGTAAGAGTTTTAAATAGATCTCGATTACTATAAACTCTTTGGGTGGTACACTGCACCGTACCAAGTGTTAAATCACGATCATGTTTATATTTTGCAATCAAGATAATTTCGGCAAATCTAACCCACATTAAGAGATGGGATTAATATATCGTAATAGTTACTACCGATTTTTCAGAACGTTATCAGTATTTAATTTATTGACCCAATTTGGTAATTATAGGAGGTCCATGCAAGTTTATTAATTTTGAAAACATTTTCTATTTGTGGTTCTCAACGCGGTCGCACAATAAATCATTGCTTCGTGTTTGAAGACAGCTGATTACGACATTTTAGAACAATATTATGTTGTTTTATGTCACGGCGTAGTGACCAAGTGCGAAAACAAAATCATTTGTATAGGTCTATCAGCAGAAAAGAGCGATTGCCAGAAGAAATCTTGTGCAATTTAGCACGTGCAAATGACGTAACAGAGCGTTGCTTCTAAATCTGATTCGGAAAAAAGAAAAAATTAATTAATGTCAAGTAAATTACAAGTTGCTATATGCTGTACGAAACCGTGTGCGTTAAAAGACAACTCTTGTCTATCACGTACAAATATTAAATTATAATTTCTTTCTTTCGTGGTAAGACGGGGAAGTGTGCCATTCATTCTCAAAGGTTGCTCATTGCAGAAAAGTATTTAACGTCAATTGCGTAATAATAAGAAGACGCTTTTGGTAAAGTTGAAAATAACTTGGACCTTTTAAACTCTTTTTTTTATAGCCTGTGCTGCACGTTTAGTAGCCTTAAATCTAAAACAATCTTTGAGATGCGTAAAAACCAGTGCACGGACTTATTGATCGTAGGCATTAAGCACCTCCAGTAGGCCTGCCAGGCCAAGAAAGAATCGATAAAATATTGAGGAAATTAACTCACAATTTCTATGTGTGTCGTTCTCGGTCACACCATGAATATAATCCTAAGTTTTTCACACCAGTCCAATGCAGCGGTCCTCAACATTTGTTCTATTTATTACCCTTTTTTGGCGATTTAATTCATTAGGTTTGTTTGAAGCACTCAAGGGTCAAACGTTACTTTTTATGACAAAATTGAAAAGCTTTCTTAGAGCTTTTGCTGCTACACGCACTCAATCAGTGCCATTATAATGGCTGTGGCTGTGAGCTTGCTGTAAATAAACCATGCTGCTGTGCCATCCAGTGAAAATGTTTTATTCCCTAAATGCAGAAGTTGGGGGCAAGATTAGATTTAAATTGGGGAAGAGGCTATAGGATGCACGAGCGCCAGGATCCTCAATCAGGGCTGGATTATCCATTCACCAAACTTACAACGTGCTTAGGGCATCAAGGAAAGGGGGACGCCACATACGTTTTCCATAGCCGAATTTTTGATGGTGTCTCAGCATTTAAATGTTATGACATGTCACGCCCGTATGAAAGACTGAAGAGACAGGACAGCTGTGCCATTGTGTTGCCCCCCCCCCCCTTCAGCTCCAAGTCTGACGCAAACAGTTGGCTATTACGTGTGTTCTCTGAAAGTTTTAAACCAATTTCCTTGTTGTTGCTTTGAATTTTTTTGTTTTGAGTTGAATTCTTGCTTTGAGTTGATTTTAGATAACCTGCGGTATCAGTGAGTCCCGGCGTTTGGACAAAAAGTATATCAAGTGCAGCTGTGCTTGTATGTACGAAGATATGGAGTCTAGGGGGTAGTGTGTAATGGAGCTGTGGCTGGAAACTATTTATTGCTCATTCAATTTATTTCTTACTTACTTTGGTAACTATATGCAGAGTATATTAATACAGGGCACCCCGGTCATTTTCAGAGACAATCATTAATCATTCATGGACAACTTGGGCTGCGTTTTTCAATAGAGGCAGCAATTTTTTTCAGCAAACTCACCAAAAAGATGGTAGGCTTAACTTGCCTGAAACAAGATGGTGACCGGTACAACCTAAAATAAGGTAACATTTGTGGTTCAATAGACATTTGCTTAAACTAACAAAAAAACACAAGTTGGCAGGTCATTATCAAACATAAAACAGGGGATACAGACACTGAATACACATCCTGTAAACATGTAGGCAGTGATATCATTTAACCGGTCAGCGCGAATCGATTCCTAAAATTTTCTGAGCTCGTGGAATCGTGTTGTTAGAACTATTTGTGCGTGAATATCCATCTTGAAAATTTAGCCCTTTGAATAAAAAAGATCTTCAGCGCATTTTCGGCAAAAATTTCCGGTTTGAGCATTTGCACCTTCAAAAAAAGAAAAGGTCTTCGCCCAGTATTGTGAGAATATTTATAAACTAGTTTTGATAGAACCTGTTCGGTGCTACTATAGCGTGAGGACTACCACACTATAGCCTGAGATCTACCTCCGGTTACTACTATAGCGTGAGGTCTACCACTGAATTATTTATCCCTCACCCCTCTATAGCTACACTATATCTACATACTTACTACTACAGCTATAATAATTCCAAACACCACACATACATTCCACACACAAAGGTAAATTTATTCTAACTATACACACTTCATACATCTAAGAATGACACAAGTAAATCATTGATTAGGGTTTGGGTTAGGGTTAGAGTTAAGGGTTAGGGTTAGGGCAGTGGTTCTAACCCTAACCCTAACCCTAACCCAAACCTCACGAGGTTTGCACCTCGGTAGGTGCGAGTCAAGCGGTAGACCTCACCCTGCATCTCGGTAGGTCATTTATGTCGGTAGACCTCACGCTATAGTAGCACCACCTCTTCTTACAACCTTTGAATGCCACCACTGCATGTAGGTGCGAACAGACCCATGCCAACGTGAAGGTAAGTGGACCTGGGAGCCGGTTGGTCCGGTACGCCACCGCTGTTGGCAAAAATTGCGAACAATTATTCTAAAAATCTTTGGTACCGTTGGCTCTAGATACCTCATATCTGTTAAGTATAAAGGCAGATGTGCTATCCAAGATTAGCTTCGAGAATCTGATCCAAGACTTTGCAGTTAACAAAAGCAGGGGAAAACGTTTCAAATCTTAGTGAAATTAAAAGATAGGCATTTTTTTCTTTCTTACTGTTAGGTTTGTTACATTTTCGATGGATAAAATTTGTGTGGTTTGCTATGCTTGTATTTTGAATAACACATTTGCGTGGCCCAAAAATCTTAAGTGTTGAGGACCTTTCAAGGGCTTTATCTAGTCCTAGCGGTAATATTAAGACTCTTGAATGAAGTTGAAGCGCTTTGTGAGTGGCACCTATCACTTAGTGTCATTTTTTGCCAATGGTGCTTTAAAAAATAGGTCTTTTTCAGTGGCGTACGAAGAAAGTTTCCAAAGGAGAGCCAAAGTTTCGTCACGATCGTGTGACGTTACAAACCAGCTTTGCTTTTGCTAAAACTGTTTGGCTTTGCTTTACATTTTTTGGGTCTGAGGGGGGGGGCATAGCACAGTGGCCTCCTCCCTCGGTGCGCTAGTGATCTTTTTTAATAAATCTGCATCCGGAAACCGACTAAACGCAATTCCATCCTGATCAAGGGAAGGTGTCGTGTCCAAACCGCTAAATGCGCTTAGAAACTTTTCCATAATCTTGCTTTGGTGCTAAACGTATCTCTTGCAACCGGAAGTCATAAGCAATCAGCTCAGTAAATCGCATCAGTGAAATTTATTGGTGGCTAAAATTGGATTTTGCTAAACGCGGTACAAAAACAAAGAAAGGAAATTAATCAAACCTTGATTATCAGCAGCAGTTTATTTTAAAAGATTTGAGACAAAGCAGGCCAAGCTGCTTTGAATTCATAATTGTTTGTTGAAGAAAGGAAAAGGCTCAACGCTTCCCCTACATATGTCAAATAATCTTACTTTAAAGATATTTTAATATTTTTTGAAATTGAAAATGTCTTTGCATTGATACAAAAAGCTAAATTAGTTACTAAAAAATTTCAGCTTCTCAGTCGGTAGATTAGGATTCTATTTGCTTGTTGACCCACACCAACAACTATAAAAATGGTATTCTCAGATCTCGTATTTAGCGCTCAGCAATAGGAATACTGTAAGGATGAAACATAAAACGGTTTTTCAAACAATTTCAAAACAACGTATGTTTCTTTAAATATTCGTGATTTTTCCCGGTTAAACTTTATACGGATATTGGTGGTAGCCTCGTTAGAAATCAGGTGGTTGCGTATTGAAAACATCCGGGGCCGAGCTTGCTGGAAGTTAGAGGAACCTCATTTCAGCGCTACTGGGACCCTGATTCTTGTGGGGAGCTAATTATACCTTCGAGCGAGCAACTGAAACTGTGTTGTTGCATTCTTGGGGGATTCACCTCTCACTCATTTTTTTTTCTCTCATAGGCTGATTCCGAACAGCAACAGCATATATTCAATAAAAAAAATAGCCTACCAATCTGTTCAAAAGGAATACAACACTTAAATATACTAACTTAGGACTGAAAAATTGTATGATTATCGTTGCTGTCACTTGTCTGGAAAATGAAAATGTAATAAACAAGAGTCTTGAGTTAAACGCCTTTGCCATTCCTGCTTTATTTTCTTTTGAAAATTCGTTTAGCGACAATTTTTCCACATAGATTGGAAAGCTTGTGGAAGGAATGTATTGCGCCAGAAGTGTTGGTGACTTCGAAATACGTCCAAACCAGCAGTCCCCAAGGTAGGGCCCGCGGGCCAAGGCTTTTAATCCGGCCTGCCAACTTCTCTTCACAATTACAAAATAAATGCATAGTGCAGTGTTTACTTGGCCCCCTAAGGAAGAATTTCGTTTTCTGAACGGAGGAATAATTGTTAGAAAAAGAATTTCAATAATTTTTATGAAGTGTAAATTTATCCAAATTTACCGGTTGGCTTTATAGATGACCGCAAGAAAAGTGATGACTTTTGTTTTTGTGCGATTACTACTTTTGTTCCGACATTGCCAATCGTTACTTAAGAGTAATCGCAACTTAATGTTGGCATCCTAATCTTTAAAAATCCAGCAATGTGGCCCTCCGTGGGAAAACTTCGGAGACCCCTGGTCTAAACGGTCTGTCTCAATTTTCTAGTTTGTAACGGGTATAGATCTTTAACAATAAAAAATACGCAGCGTGTCTCCAAGATAAATGCTTTCTCTACGCTGTATCCCTCAATTTAGAATTGTTGGTTTAAAAGTAGGGGAGGATGAGGTGCTGATGTCATTCCCTTATAGCATTGCAAGCGTCCTGATCCATGCATTTCAAAAAGTCAACCTCCAAAAGAAAGTTTTCAAGTTCAGTAAAAGCAAATATATCGAATAGTAAGCACAGTCTACATTAGTAAAATCGTTCGCTTAGACAATTTTTTGTCAAAAATGAGTGAATTCAGTACGCCCCTACATCAAATGCAACGTGTTACGACTATGTTTACCGCTAATTGCAGACAGTTGCGGCCAGCGATGTAGTTTACGATTTTCATTTAAGGAAAAGTGGAAAGCAAATCAAAAACAAGCTTACAGGTTTTGATTTTAAATGTGAAAAGGCGATCGAGAAATGACATTGAAAAGCGTTTTGATGTTAACTCTCCATTCTAGCATTCTACAAGGTTGCCTCCGAATTTCGAGCCTCGTCGTCTTCTGCCCAATTGGGATGCTCTTGCGTATACTTTTGCATGCTTAAAATACTGTTGGACAGAACTGCACCGTATTGACTTTTACATAGCAGATCAGAATTCGTTTTTATGCCCAACGACCTCGAAAAGCAACTGTTAGCTTGTTTTAGGTGCACACACAAGTCATAGCATTCTGGCATCAGTTGGTAGCATTGGACTGGTTTTGATAGAAATGAAATATCTTCAAGGCAATAATCGAAGTTTATAAAAATGTATTTTTTTTGTTTTCTCTCAGATATATCCTTTCTTGCTCTTTTTAGCACAACAGAAAACATGTCATTCCTGTATTTTTTTGTGTCAATGCTCCTCCAACGTTTGGTCGCTCCTGGCGACCACACAAATATTACCTTGAACGCATCGGACAGCGCGCTTTCTACCCACGCAACTGGGTCACGGATAAAGTTTTGACGGTCATAAAGTTCGCACAAAACTTTATAGCCCAGATAATGGTGGAGAAAAGAAGCAAATTTTAAGGCAACGTCTTTGTGCATTGGACTGTCGTTCACGAAGAGCAAATAGAGACTAGGCGAACTCTTTAGCATTTTGTTTTTCTCGATCCAGGAGAGCATCAAGGTCAAGTCGCATTTTGTAACAAAGCATACAACTAAAACAAAAAAAAGCGCAAAAACAAACCCACAAACGAGAGCTAACTGCTTAGCTGACAGGCTGCCCTTTGGAACACATTTCTCTACCATGTTGGTCACGTTCAACATCTTAGTGTAAGATTGATTGGCAACAAAGGTTTTGGATAGCACGAAGATCACGTAACTCTTGTTATAGTATTGATCTTCAGGAAATGTTAGATTGATTCTCCCGCTTGAATGTGGCAGATCAAAAGCCTTAACTATTTCTCCATTGATCGTGAACCGCAATTGAAACAAAACTACTTGTTTCAGATTTAAGATGTCATAAGACAGCTCAAATTTTCTACCTTCGCAGTCAATATACTTGGAAATGTTCAATTCAATATGGTAGCAGAAATCAGTACGTTGTACTTCTTCAATTCCGCAAATGAGATAAGGTGTTTCGGCACCAGTTATAGAACGAGACGAAGTATTGGAATCCAACGGCTTTACTTCTGCTTTAAAACTTTGACCAAAAGAAATGTTGTTGATGCATGCGTAGAACAAAGTAGACCCTGTGACTGCCGAATCACCGAGGCACAAATATTCCCGGCGATTTGTGAGCCAATTTTTAATAGCAAAACTGCAGCCGGTTAAATTCTTGAAATAAGTTGTCTTCCACAAAAATTTGGAGTAAAACCCTGCACCATCTGTCTTTACAAACCAAGACTGGTCAATAAACTCTGAGTTTAATATTCCATTGCAATGATCGTGTAAACATCTCTCAATCTGGGTGGGATGCGGATAGGTATTCACGCTAGCATTATATTGGACCATAACATTGCATTCGTATGACTGACTTAGAGCCAGCGGTGAAGTAACAGAAATGAAAAAAATAACATAAAACATAATGGACTGGGCAAGATGTATGCTCGTACAACATAGCCTGAATAACAGATCTGTGTTATGAAGGTAGTCAAATATGATACTGCAACTGCTTAAAAGTCGATTCTAAGTTGTTAGAAAAAATATAATCATAAACAAGCAACATCGTCTTAGTCCTGAGCAGAACCGTTGACAGTTACTCATTACAGTTATCACACTGACGTAAGAAGTCGATGGGGAGCATCTTTTTACCACTGTCGGTAGCTTGCTCTGCATAGCAAGTTTTCGACTGGCTCTCTATTGTTTAGTTGAGGTTGAAGTACATTCTCTGATGAATGACATTAAACTAACTTAGGGGATGCGCAAACAGTTAAGTATTTCGAGTAGACCCAAGGGTGAGCATACTACAGCCCGCCAGAGCATTTAGTGAAGGCGCCAACAACCCTAGAGACTTCAATATATCTAATTTGGTATGACCGGGATGGCCATACTTGTTGTGCTAAAGAGCCAAAAACGATAGAAGCTGCCATTGAAAGAGCCGCTACGCAATCAATGCTTAGTTTAAATTGACGCATTTTCGTCCAAATAGAGAGTGACGATTTTTTTCATTTTTAAGACCATCATTTTCAAAGCCCCAAAATTGTTGCAAGAGTTTTAGCACTGGCCCTCGACCAATTCTTGAATGTTTAATGCGGTCTTCCGGCTAAAAAGTTTGCCCACCCCCGGAGTAGACCATAGACAAGCTTGTCCGAATTTCTTTTAATAATCATGATCTGAGTCAATTACTTAATCAGTTAATTAACTACAAATAACAATTACCATAATGCTGCTAACAATAGTCTGTTTGTTGAGGTTACCACCGTACATCATTTCTATCTTAGGAATCCTTTCAAGCGGTTCTTACCGACCCAGTACAACTTGCACAGATACTACAACGACAGATTTGATTATGCTGTCAAGCAAATTTATAGAAAGAAGGATAAAACGAATGTATGGATCTTCGGGAAATCTCGTTTCCAAAAAATGGAGGAAAATTTAAGACAAAAGCAAATCTAAACCCCAGAACTAGGAAGGATTCTTGCTATGTATTTAGTCGCTTTGCGGGGACCAATTCAAATAAACTCGGTCAAAACAGTGGACTACTAAATATCGATTATGTAGTAGCGTGCAAATTTTTGCAGATGGGCCAATTTTACTCAGCCAGATGATACAACGGGCCAAGATCTTGTTCTATTGATATCAATTTCAAAATACATCAAAAAGTTTAAGTGATGCAGATCTCAGCTATTCTTTTTCTTTTGGAGATCAATTTAATAAGGACAATGCTATTGGATAAAAATCGTTTTTTGGATCTTAAACCTCAAAAAAACGTAGCTTTTGAATGAAAGAATTTTTTAGGTTTATTTTTAGAACGCGAAGCGTTTAATAGGTATCATCGAATGAAAACAGAAATCCTGTTTTTCTTTTTTGTAATCACTCTATGAATGCGGACCAGAAGTTAGCTTACCGTATATCATTTCGCAATTTTAAATGTTCAATTTCACTTCGTGGCTGGCAGTTTGCACACTCCTGATTTAATGTTCAAAAATATTCTACGGAAAACTGATATCAGAAATACCAGTGAAAAGTTAATTTCTTTTTTACCACTGACGAAGCCAGGGGTTAGATGAAAGGGGCTATCCTCTTAAATTCCTGAGACCAATCTAAGTATAAAGCTATTTTTAAGTAAATCAAAGAAAAGTTTTCGCGGTTTAGGGCTTATTTCACGCTGGCCTGGGCATTTGTTTTCTACTATTTCCCTCAAACTTAGAATTTCATTAACATACTCTGAGCTTGTTTACATCAAAAACAAAATTAAGCCACTAACTTTATTAGTAGAATTTTATATGTGCCTTGCATTGAAATTCATTTTATACGACTTAGGATGCGAAAATAGGTAAAACTTTAAAAAGCATAACAAAGTATTGTAATTTTGACAAAACTTTCTCGTTCAAACTATCAAGCGTTTTTTAAAAAAATTGTCCGTCCTACTTCGGCTACCATCTTCCGCCGTACAGATTAAGTCTCCTACCTACACTCATATTCTAACGCCACTGTTCTACTTGCTACACTTGCATGTACCTTGCATTTTCACTTTTCTACTGCACGAGGAAACTTTGCCTTCACGCCACTTTGATATTTCCTTTTTGAGTCAATTAATATAAAGCGCTGATCGGGCGTAATTTCTTTACTTTGTTTACCGCTTATGCGCAATCACAAAGGCAGCAATTATATAACATTGCATTGAAATTTTATCACTCCCTCAACTCTGCGTTGAATCATGCTTTTGTCGTACAGCAACGAGGTTTTTTACAAACAAAGCTACAAAAGTACGACTTGTATCTTAGGGGTAGTGAGCAAAATGTCATTCAGTGGAGATATCTTTAGAAAAACTATTTTTGAAAATTCTCGATCTTTCGGTTGCGGTTTTTATGGAGAAATGCTGTGCTTTGTACAAACCAGATAATGTGTTTTTGCCAATTTGGACCTAGAATCTATTCTTTTATCATTCCAGAATTATGACAAGTCATCTGGGTGATGATACTTCGGTGCGAGCGTAGTACAGTTGCTTCATGTCGTTTTCAGCAACAACGCACAAATTCGCGTCCCCACTTGAAAATCGATTCACGGAGCTCAGCAAGATTAAATGACCGACTGCTTGATCTTCCGCGCAACACTAACAGGCCACGAAAATATCTTTCTTAATTTGTAGATGATTGAGTGGATACTTCCAATGTCAACGCGGCACCAGTTGGGTCTTTACCCAGCTGAAAATGGTACGATGGTACACCATCCAGCACCAGGGATAAAAAAGCGAGCTCCGGGGGTGTTGTATTGCTATTTTGCAATCCATTTACAATCCACCTAACTGACGACATTGATTTTCAAGCTGCGAGTTTTTTCTAAAAGCAAATGCATAATTACCTGTATTTTTAACTTTGTGTTGAAACACCAAAGACTATTAAGTGTTTCAATACAAAGCCTCATTAACTTGCTTGCACTGAACAGGTCAGACTTAACGATTAGCATTCAAACGCACACGTTGGTAAAGGTCTAAGGCATTCTGATGGCAAATAGCTCTCAATTTAACCAACAACGCCTCACTGGTGCAATGCACTCCACAACTATTCGCATGGAATCTTGTTAAATACTTTTTCGAGGTCTAGAAAACGAACGTACTCGTAGATGTCTTCAGTATGTTCTCAAGAGTTTTTGAAAGCTTTTTCTAAGATGAAGACTTTTCTCAATGTACTTTTGCGAGGACGAAAGCCGCACTGACTATCTGACTATCAGCGTTAACCATCGACACTATCTTATTTCTAGGCATTGTTTTCCAAAACACTTCGTCGATGCTTTTTGAGGTAAATTGAAAAAAGCTACAGTAGTTTTACGGTAGTTTATTCTTTTTCTCTTGCGCTTTTCTTGCAAACTGAGATGGCGACCGTTGATTGCCAATTTTTTGATGCCATAGCAAAACTCCATGCCACCTAACACATTTTAGTTAACGAGAGATCCTTCCTAACGTCAAATCTTTTTATATTTCAGATCGGATCTCATTGTTTTCTGCAGCTTTATCCTGCTTCGTTGATTTGGCAGCAAGAGAAACCACATTTTTGATGATGTTACTCCTGGCAGGTAACGTGTAGCTGCAGGTTGTGCGCCGTTATTGTGCTGAATGTGTGACAGGGTTCATACTTTTTTGAACTCAAAGTCTAACTTTTATGACTTAAATAAGTGGATGATATAATTTAGCCAACTGGCTCAAGCAGTTTGATGCAATGCATAAAAATACTGGTAGTAGAAATGATTTTAGAATTCAAAATGATATCTAAACAAGAAAAAATGCAAGAATGCATTCATAAGATTACAAGTATAGAATTCTTCTCCTTGCAGTACCTGCAGCCCCCCCCCCAAGTTTAGGCAGCTATTAGGTAGACTTACTGTCACTAGTAACGTTCTCGCGCAAATTCTTTCGTATTCTGTCTACGGCACCGCGAGCAATGAACCTTTTTTAAAACAGTGATGAAAACCTACAAGATAGCGTAGTGGTTAGAGCGTTCGCTGCGCAGATGGTAGACCTGGGGTTAATTCCCCTAATCGAGTCATTCCAAAAGACTTTAAAAATTGTATTTACAGCTTGCCTGCTTGGTGTTCAGCATGAAAATGTGGAGAAAACGTCGGCTGCTTGTTTAGTCGTTGGCAAGTCACTTAACGGGATGCCTCCATCTTTATGTGGCAGACAGGTGGCGAGGCCAAACAGTCTACCTGTCGTGTTGGCCTAATTCAACTGAGAACTAGCAAAAAAGGGCCGATGGGGAGCTCATACGTATATCTGTGAAGCTTTTCCCAAAAGAAAGATCTTGCTCACACGGAGTAAAAGAAAACAGTGATTTGTTTAGTTTTTGATGGAAATAATTATCGCTTTAACATGTAGAAATAATTATTTTTTGCAGTAAATAATTTCCATAAGGATAAAAGTTGAAAATAGTAGGAGGCTTCAATTTTTAAACAATTGCAGTTGCCTAAAAAGTTTTGGGAACGCTGATTTAGAGGCAGGTCCAACAGTAGCAAAAGTAGTTAGTGATATATTTTTTACCTCTGGTCACAGAAAAACTTTCACTGCGATATATAAAGATATTTGTTTTCATACCTGCCTTGGAGTTAACACCGCTGGTGACGGTACATTTTCTGTCTTGGCGTTTGAGATGTCAGAGGAAAGAAAAGCAATCATAATTCAGAGAAAATTATTATAGCGCGTTTTGATAAGGACACTGCAAAGCAATGCCTATCTCTAGTTGAACGAATTTGCTTCTTGCGAGGTCTGCTATTCTCTACACTAACTTCGTCCTCATAACTGCTGCTGCTTACGTTCCAAGACAAATTCACATATCAAATTTCTTTTGCCACACCACCCACAAAAAAATCTCTCGGCCACCCAAAGTTGGGTGGATGAGTTACAATTGCTTGGTCGTAGCTCGGAATAGATTTAGTCGAGTAGCGGATGTCACTTAAAATCGCGAGATTTGTAGAAAACTCCTAAAGCTGCTCCTCTTGGCGAATCGGAAAGGCTTGCTGAGTAAACGTATGGAATCTAAGAATAAGATTTAAATTTGTAATAAATTTCATTACTTTATGATGTTAGCTGGGTGGCTGATTCCATTCACATCTATCTGGGACACATGCTAAACTTTCCTAAATTAAATTTCTGCCCTCCTTACAGGTAACCACCACCTTTTTCGTAGTCGCAATATTGCATATGTATTGTTGAATGTTTTAAAGCTAAACCTAAATCTGCATGTTATATTGAAGAAATTTAGTTCTTATAATTATTATCAAGTTCTTCGAAAAATCAGTGGACGAATAAATGGTTTGCAGCGAAAAAGGCAGACATGAATGCAATTGATATTGACTGGCTATTTCTTTATATTGAAGAAATTTAGTTCTTATAATTATTATCAAGTTCTTCGAAAAATCAGTGGACAAATAAATGGTTTGCAGCGAAAAAGGCAGACATGAATGCAATTGATGTTGACTGGCAATTTCTTTAAATAACATTCACCTATGATTTGTTCTAAATATAAATAATTGTACTTTAAAATTGCATGATTTACGTGTAATTCTGGTGTCGGTAACCCTTTTCTAGTGGCCGATCAGTAGTAAAATCTGAAAGGTACCGACGAGTCGAAATGACTTTTTCAAACAATTTCGTTTCCTTCATTGTTTGTGATGTTAAATATGGCAGATGTTGGTGATTCAAAACCCTGAATAAATTTTTGAAGGTAAAATATAGCCTTTGATAGCAAATTGTTTGATACTAAATGTTTGTCAGGAATAGAGATGTGTAAGTGAGTTTTTCAATGCAGAACTGAAACCGCTTGACATCTTGATAAATGTTTTTGGCGGCACGACAGTGGATGCCAGGACAGTTAGAGGATGAATTTTTCAATTTTAGAGAGGTGGCAGAGACATAAATCTCAAAGTAAAATGATAAGCACAGTCTTCTTGGACGCGAAAAGGGTAATCTTTTTGTACTGCATCTCTTAAAACCAGGGTCAACCGTTCACCCTGAACATTGACCTAAATAAAGGTCCGGCTTGCCAGCACCAGACTGTACAAGAAAGAAATATTTTATATGCAACACAATTAATGCCAGAGTACACGTGAGTCTAAAGACGAAAATCTGTGTGATCAAGTTTTGGCTGGACAATGGACAATGCTACCGCAACCACCGAATGGCCTCAATCTTTCATCACATGTTGCCTGTTTGGGTCCCAAAAAGACAGATTATGGGGACGGAATTTTTCTCACACTAAATTCGCTGTCAGTGGCATTGACGCACTGAAAAAATGGACGCCAAGTCTAGAAGAGATTTACCACTGCGATATGGAAAGCCTTGTTCATTGTTGGCAAAAATTTATTAAAAATGATGGGGATTGCTGCGTTTAAAAACCAAGTTCTTATGGGTATACGTGCGCTTGTTTTATTGATGTCTCCCCTCACCCATCTTTCTATTTCTTAAAATTTTTGAGCTTGATAGCAGAAGGCAATATTTTTGTGAACCACTCATTTTAATCCAAAATACCCCAAAATAAAACAACAATGTTTGAAACAGCTACATTACGTCATTTACGAGTAAGGCAAACAAACAACTAGGCTTGGAGGCGACTCAAGTGCAACAAATTAAGAGTGATTCATACCGCAAGCAATATAAGTTAGTTAATAGTTCCAACAATTAAATTTGGAGCAGCGGGCCTGGTGATTTTATGGGTGGCACGGATGCGACCCGCGGGTCGTAGGTTGCCGACCATTGGTATAATCTAAACTACAAAGCACAATTCCATCTGAGCGTATTCCTATCTGTCTGTCTTTTTTGACTCTTCCAAAACTGCTTGGAGTGCAAGCATGAAACTTGGCACAATTGATCACCACCGCGGGATGAGTGTCACAAGAAAAGTGGCGACGTCATAGTGACGTTGCAATTCAAAATTTGCATTTCTTCGCAGAGAAACGTGGTGTTTAATAAAGCGAAAGCCGGTACCTGACTTATCAACATCGAGAAATTTCATCTGTTTTGAAAGTTCGATGTCCTCATATTAAACGATTAATTGTAAAATTTGTTTTCTTTATTTTCTCAAAAAATACTGACTGTATTAACGCATCAACGCGGTTGAAAGATTTTTCGGGAAATGTTGACAAAACGCTTCGAAAAAAATAAATGCTACTTTATTAATTTAAGTTTTATTGAGAACGCAACAAGCAATTTAGCATTTAAGCGTTTTTTAAGCTTGTTTCTTTTTTCTTTAACGCTTCAAAAAAGCACGGTTTTATCTCAATATTAGGTGACTTCACTATGCCGTCTGGTACCATTTTGGTAAAAAAAGCAGCTGGCAGCGGCTGCGCTTCATATCCGCAACCATTTTGATAACAAACGTACTTGGTAAAGCCTATGACTGACATAATGTATGTTAAAGTAAAATGATATATTACAGCTCTAGCATACCGGTATTAATGTGTTTTTTAATTTTGCAATAGCAAGTACGATAACTGTAGACACTGCATTGTTGATGTTCTCCAGACTGAAATATATTTAATATATTTGTACAGCCATATAGCGTGCCTGTATACTTAAATCTTATCGCCAAAGACTTATTGATTACGTGTAGTAAAGAGGAACAGAATACCGTGTTATAATGTGACATCTTGAGGAACGTCAAAAATTGTCCTTTTCTTCAAGAAAAACGTAATCGATTGGTTATCCATTTTGAAAGCCATAACCAATCCTATTGTAATAACTGAGCTGTAGATGCTTGACTTCGAGCACAGGATCACTTAGCCCTCTTCTGGCTGCATTTACGCCTGGACTAAGCGATACAAGCGCAGCCAGATGTTCTCGGTCATGCCTCCGATTAAAAAAAAAGTCGTAAGCAGGGCACCACCAAATAGCTTATTCCTGCCAATACACTTTCAATTTCTCAGTTTAGCGTTTTGTCACAACTTGAAATCTATGTTCTGTCACAAAAGGAGCCCATTGAATTTGCGAAATTATTGGTTGTTGGTCTGTGAGTAGAATTTAATTTAATAATAGGGAGGCCGGTATTAAAGGCATAGTTTATGAAACGTGGGTCTTGGCCGCGAAAGTAAAAAATTCCGCTTCATTTCTGATGAAGCAAATTCTGCGTTGAAGAACAGCTAAATTATTGGCGCTTTCAATCAAACATGATAAGTGGCCCTTTTTAAGTGGCTGTCATGTACCGGAAGCACGCACTACACCACACCCTTCTTTCTACGCCACTCCATTAGGGCGATGCTCTCATTTATAACAATATTTAAATCCTGCTCTCAGAAATGATTTTAGATAATGTAGGCGCAGCAAGTTAAATCGATAATTTCAACACGTCACAACTGACTTGCAGCCTTGCTGGGCTACGCCGGCAGGGTCGGTAGAGCCGGTCAGTTTTTCCTATTAGTAGGGACTTTTTCTCCTGTTGATTAATTCGTTCGTTCGTTTTACCCCCTCAAAACCTGCTGCGTGCCAACACGACACTTGATAGGAATGATCGCTTTTCCAGAGTAAATATCACAAGGGGAACTGTGACATCATGATAACGCTACAATAGAAAATAATTTTTTTTAATTCGCATTTCTAAATGGAAAAATACCTAGACGGAAACATTTTCGCTCAAAGAAAACACTGCGCCTGAGTCTATAACTTGATAAAAACTGTATTCCCTTGGAGGGTGACATGATTTCACAGGTAACTTTTGATTGCAGAATTTGTTTTCTTCGTTCTTTCTAGAAATTGTGACCGTACGAAGGCGGTTGAAAATTTTTCGAAAGATGTCAACAAGGTGCCTTCGATAAAAAAATTCTAAAGCAATTTGAGCTTTATTTGCTAGGCAACTAGCGATTTCTTTTTGTCAGCATTCTTGGTTATTTATTATACTTTTCTCCCTTTTTTCTTTACTGCACTCTGTTGAGAAAAACTGAAAGCACTCATCTGCAATCATTGAAATCTGATTTTTGACATTGTCTTAGCTCAATGTTTTTATCCAGTGGGTTATGGAGCTGTTTTCAGTGGATCACAGTGCTTGGCAGAACAAAACCACTAAAAGTCACGTGTTATGTCATTATGATTAAATGAGAAAGACAGATAGCAAGCAAACAGATCCTGAATCCCACGTTTTTGGCTACACTCCTACCTAACATTCCTTTTGGTAGCTGTATTGGTATCGACTCTCTTCAAAATTGCCGCATGATTGGTGTTAAAAAGTTATAACAGTGTTAAAGTTACAGGACAAAAGCTTCAGAAAGACTAATTTACATGTAGCTACTAAAAACAAAATATACCAACAGCTTCCCTTGTTCACTAACCATAATGGCGGCTACTCAAAGTGCATTTTTCAGTTTATTCATTGCTATGTTAACCACCGTGATCTATGGCCCTTGATGTTTAGAATTGGTTTATTTTAAGTATGACGGAAATAAAGCATGATGGTTGTTTTATAAAGCATATGTCTACCTCATTAAGTGATTGGTAGGAGGAGAAGGGAAGAGTTGTCATTTGCAACTCTGTAATTAGCAACAACTTGCTAAGGCCCTCTAAAAAAGAAATGTAGCGCGACTTTTGCGCAAATAGTAGGAGCTTTTCCTCAAACTGTGATCAAGTCAATGATAACCTACTTGTCAACAACTTGGTCAGAGAGAAAAACAAAGTGAATGCGAGTGATGTGCTCATTCGAGGGTTGTATTGCTTTCACATCTTTAAATGATATACCTTGCATATAATAAGTTCATAAAACTCAAGGGCTACCACTCATTTTTTTCAATTTTATTCGGCCACGAACTAAAAATTGGTTGCAAACCACTACTGAGCCTTTCGCTGCAACTAACCAAACGCAGGTTTATGACTTTCACTACATAAAAAGTATTCGTATATCGTAATGTGATCTGAACCAAAAAAAAATCCATGAACAAACTAACCTAAAACCACTACAGCGTATGTTTTGTGCGTTATCTTACCCATAACCTACCCTATTATACCAGACTTTTAGGTCCATATATGAATAAAAGCCTAAAAGCCATTGGCCAAAGTCTTAAGCATGCGCTGAACAAACAAAGATTGTGGATTTAGTGGTTGTTTGTGAGTATGTGCAGTCTTAATTTCAATGTAGGAAAGTTGATATTAGGGATATGGCTCATAAAATATGTAACTGGAAGGCCAATCAAAAGAAAAAAGTAGGTCAGAAATTCTATAGCAGAGTGTAAAATGTCACATATATAGTAGAAAGTTTTTGCTTAAAACTTGATTTCTAGGCTTATTGGGATTGGAAGAAAAATTAAGGTCAAGGCAAAACACCACCAGCACTCTTTGCTACTTCTTTGCAAAAAACAACACGAATTAGGCATAGCTAAATCTTCTTAATACCGGTACATTAAAGTTTTCCACGCTGATGCTCAACAACGAAAGGTGCATTATTTCATCAATATTACCAAAAGTTTGGGGCCTATGCGGAACGGTCTGTAGCAACAGTTTGCGGGTTATCTCTGAAAAACAATGACAAAAACTTGTCTTGTGACGAGGCAAAGAATGCAGGAAACTTGATTTGGCCTATCTAATGAAAAATGTAACTAAGGCTGCATTTGTACAAAGCAATTTTCGCAGCCAGAAATCAAACTTCTTACCGATATTTAGAGCCGATTTGAAAGGAAGTTTTGCTGCTTGATACTGAGTGCAAACCGTGCAGCGCTTTCTTCGCGGTTACTAACAAGCAGCAAAACCTCGTCTCAAAACCAGCTCTAAATATCGGTGAGAAGTTTTATCCCTGGTTTGAAAACGGGTATGTGCGCACGCAGCCTCCTAATTGGCCTTTTTAACGGGCACAGACACGATTGTTTCTTCAGTTGCAGTTTCTAAGGCACCAAGAAAACCAGTTTATTGCAATGCCGAGTGACGAGCTGTTTTAGACCCTGATCCATGTGTGTGGCTTCACGAAACTGTTGCTTTTACTGATGTGATTTTGACAGAAAATTGGTCTTTTAAATAATTATGGAGCGATTGTGCGTTTCCATCTTGTGGCACGAAAGTATTTGATTTTGTTTCCGTTTTTTCAGCTCCAGTTATTTCTACAAAATCATCCAAATATTTACCGGGTTCTGAGGTCAGTGAGATAGCCAATGTGAAGGTTCTTTACAAATTTTGGACAAAAATCTGTACTAATATATGATGGTGTCATTGTGCAAGCTGAAATCAAATCTTGTTTTTTTTTGTTGTGCTGGTGTCTCCTGGTTGCAGATTGGTCTCCGAAAAAAGATCATTGTGCAAGCCTATTTTTTTGGCAAGAACATCGGCTGTGACTCCTGTATTTCATTTGTCGGTAGATCAATTTTGCAAAGAAAAAAAAGTACATTTTTTTGTTTAAAGCTTGCTGTCATGGCTTTTAGTATTTTTCAAGATGACTCAGAATACAAGGTAGATTTCGTGCCAATCTGAACACCGTGCCGGACCTCAAGAAAGTTTAAGGAAAAACAAAAAACAATAGCCCTGAGTGAAATAGCCCAGTAAGCCATAAAAAAATCTGAGCTATTTTCCCAAAAATATCTCATTAAGTCTACAGGGGTCAGGGGTATGCATTTGAGTTAAGACGTGGCTTCTATTAAGGCCTCTGGTTACGCCTGTTGCGGAAACATATCGCGTAAGGCACAGCCAGCGATTTTAGGTCACTAATATGCAATAAAAACGGAATGGAGCGCACCAAGTGGTGAAACAGGCCTGCTGCTTATTGTCCTATTTTTTTATTTGTGAAAACGACAATTATACTTTTAAAGTTACCCTCTTGTCTTAATTTGTATCCCCAGACTAATGTGGAAGAGCACTAAATTAATCACGAAGGAGAGAAATGCAGCGGCAATGCGAATCTCTTACAGCATTTTTTGACTCTGTTTACTTTTAACGTACAGTGCTTTTGGTTTTGGAACGAGGCTTGGCTATGTCTAAAAGTATTAACTTTACATTATTGATCTCACAACTGGCTCTTGAGTAAAGCTGGCGCAGCAGGTTGAATCAATGTTCTCAACACCTAGTTTACTGATGGGAGCCTGCGGACGATAATGAGCACAGATTACAAGATGCAAGACTAAAAGAAAAAAATAAAGAAAAACAAACGATGCAGTGGAACAAGAGATCTTTAATCTAAAGCGGAAGGCGACGGTGAACTGTATTTATTATTTCTCAGGCTATAAGTTCATGTCTCTGTCATCAGTGTAACTATAAAGAAGGGACTTAGAGCAATAACAAAATAATGAAAACTTGGCCGGTTGAGTAAAAAAAAATTAAAAAACTTCTTTGCCATAAACTATTTGGGAATTTATAGAAGACGAAATCCCGAATGAAAGTTTGAAAACCCTTATTTTTTGTGCTAATCTTATCTTTTTCATCTTCTTGTACATGAGCTCCTGCTTTAGTTGTTGTTCTTTTGACCCACTGGGCCACCACGTCGGGGAAACTGCGTGGCCTGGCCATCTGTCTGCCAAAAAAAGATGGAGACATCCCGTTGAGTGTCTTATCCAAGGACACAACAAGCAAGCTTGTTGGCTTTTTCTTCATATCATGGCTTTTTGTGCTGAGCGCCAAGAAAGAAAGCTGTGAATCCCGTTTTAAAGTCTTCGTTACGATTCGACAAGGAGATTGCATCAAGGTCTACCGTCTAGCTCCAGACAGTGTATGCTCCAGCCGCTATACCATTACGTCGGTTGACCCTGCACCTGAAAATCTTTATCAGGGAAATATTTTTATCGAATTCCTTCCTTTCCCAGTTAACCAACGTCAATCATGCGAAGCAACATCGACGTGTCGATGACGTAACCGTATTACAAGTAATTGAAATGATGTTGGAAATGATGTACGCAATAAAAATACAAGAAGTTAAGCATTCATTTTTCAGAGTAATTAACACTGTTACACATGTCAAAAATTAACATACAAGTTTGATCAAAGCAATTATTTAATCTTTGCATACAATTAAAATTAAGTAATGCATTGAAGTATGCTGAATATTCTGAAATAATGCAACTATCGTGCTTGTTTGTTTTTACGGGTTTCTCTTCTTGGAAAAAGCACTTTCCTACAGTCCTTCGTGTTTGGTTGCATTTTTCATGAAAGAATTTTTAACAGGCGATTACACAGCTACTACGATACTCTTATTTTCAATGATCACGAAGTAGGTGAGAGCGACTGATGCTCAGTGACAAACGCTGCAGATCTTCCTCTGACTTGAAAAGCGATTTTGATGCCCTTTGAAAACTCATAAAAACAGTTGCGCTCATAATTTTCCTAAGGAATCCAAATGTAAATAAATATCGTTAGCTCCTGTATGTCAGTTTTTTAAAATTTGGCTTTATTTAAAACAGCGATGCATAATTATATAAAAAAGCCATGAGTAGGCTTATATTTGGGAAAAATTAACCTTGCAACCACAATCAATTAGATTTACAACAGCTCAGGTCCAATTTACCATGCTTCTGTGACGTAGTCTTGTGGTTTCAGTTTAACCCTTCCCCCAGCTGAACTAAAGAAAGTAAAAATTTAAGAGCGATCAAACAATGATTTCAACATTATTTCACATTTAGATTTTTTCACGTCTGCATCATACTTTTGTCCCCAGAATTTGGGGATTGTATCCCCCCAACATGGCATGGGACCTCGACGAAATATTTGAGGGCAGAAATTCATTCATATTTTTCAAACATCACTTTGCTTCCCCCATAGGCGTAAAACAAAGGAAACTTGGGTGCAGCGTTTCCCTCGAAATGTTGTCAACTCCCCAGCATCTCGCCACGAATTTCAGAAATTTTATCTCCAAAGCAAAGTAATTGCTTTCAAAAAGCTGATCTTCGAAAAAATAACTGTTATTTTCGTCAGCTCTTCCACAAAAAAAAATGTTTCGCCTATGCTTTTTTCTAAATAAAAGCTTCCGTCAAAGATATTTCAAAAAGCTCCGCTTTTTTGGACATACGCTTAAATTACTCAAAAAACCTCACTTTTCAGTCACAAATTGCTAGACCCGCCAATGCTTCTGCTGGCGACATTTTTTTGACAATTTTTTTGTCACAAATGCTTTATTTTAAGGAACTTTAAACGTGAAGCAGAGTAGGCTTAATGAAGGTTAATAAAACAAAGAAATGTCACAACCTTTCATGAGACATTGCCACAACAACGTAGTTGATGCAAAAAATCGTGTTTTATAAAAGTCATTAAAACTAACAAACTAAGCAGTTGTAAAAAAAGAATTTTTTTCTTTCTCGCAGCACTCATGTGACGTCATAAAAAAAGACAGTAGAACAATTGAAAAGAAGAAGTGAAGCAGTTAAAACGGAGTGAACTAAAAGTTGTTCAGCAAAAATTTCCCATCAAGTACAAGCAGAAGACGAAAGTTTTAAGATGTTTGAAATAACGATTTTTAGCCCATCTGGATGAAAAAATAGCTGAAGAAAAGATGCTTTTACATGGCAAAGCGAAAAATCATGCGACTAAACTTCTACCGGATCAAGACAGTGATAGGTAAAAAATTGACTGATGACAACGAGGTAGGTTAATATCAACCCTTTACAATGCCAAAGATAAAAATTTTAGATATGGTTGTTCCAACAGAAAACCAATAACCAGTATTTACCAAGCACTTTTTAATGAACAAATGCTAATCGAGTCTTCACCACGCAGCTGTAGCGATAAGAGATTTTTTTCTATGTGGTTGTTAATTTGTTTTGCAATCTGCAAAAAAAATTCTCACAGCGGTGTTTGGTAATTATAAAACCTTTTTCGTAAAATGTTAATTGCTATAAATACAGCGGACAGCTTTTTTCATATCATTTATTTCACTTAAATCTAGACGCAGGTTCCAAAACAAAACTTAAATGTCAGTTTTCAACCGAGGCATAACGTTTTGTTTTATTTGGCAAATTAGCGCAAAGACGTATTTTGGGATGTTTTTTGAAGGAAAGGGGAAAAAGTCTTAGATCTTCAGAAGCAAAAACGTTACACTATTCTGAAAATTTTATTAAAATCTTTGGGGAAAAGAGATTGCATATTTGCTCCGGTGTGTTCCGAAGATTTGGGATCTGGAAGGGGCAAAAATAATGACTTGACTGCAGTTATCAGACAATAATATTTATCAAAATCAAAACGCTGACGAGAGCAACTATTTCGATAAAAATTCATTGCGGTTAAAACAAAAAACTACTTGGGTTTATTAGGGCTGAAATAAGCTCAGATGCTATTTACCAAAAAAAGATATCATTGAAGTTTTCAAGCAAATGCAAAATTTTTCCAGTTTTAAGAGTGCCTCCCCTGTCCTTATCTTCCTCTTTCCTATTGTCCTCGCCTCTTTTTTGAATATTTAAGTTTCGAGATAGACTGTTTCCAAGTTAAAGCCTGTATAGCTTTTGTGCTTTTCGCATCTTTACGGAGACTCTGAATTTCTTGTTTAAAAGTCGCGGCGAGTGGTCTCAGTGTCGGAAAAACTTTCATTCCCAGAACCGGAAAAACATGGCCGTTGGATTTTTAAAAAGCTTGCCCTTTTTTAAGTAGTTTTGCACTGAAACAAATATTTCGCTTTTATTTTCATACAGGCCAAGGGAAAACTTTTTGCTGACTATGTTAGAGCATTGTTGCATTCAGACCTGCTGCACTGAGTTTCGAATTCACGATTATGGTCATTGTTAAGGACGCTCCAACCCACTTCATTCACTAAAATAGAAGATGTTTAGGAACGAGAATTGACGATACTATAGAGGTGTCAAGATTTCATCAATCCGAAAAAGCTTTTTCGATTTGAGAAGGTAGCAATAATCAATAAATTTTTGATTACAAAAAGCTGCAAATAACACTGGCGTTGATTTTTTTATCAAGATTTTTAAAACGGTTATGTTTTCATGCTTTAAGATTAAAATAAGAAAAAAAAATTTCAATTAATCCACATTTTTTTCGGAATGAAGGACTAAGGAGAATGAAAGATAACTGTTATCCGGTATTGATTTAGCAATCAACAAAGTCATCAACAACGAGAATCAAGAACGCTTAAGACCTAAAACTACTTTTAGACTAGACTTTATTTCGCATTTAACCTTCTCAATATTGGCGTACAAAGATATACCTTGTGCACTGTCAGAAAATAAGGAGCTAGAGTATAGAGCACTATTGCCTCTGACGTTATAAATAGAAAATACTTGTAACATGAAATAGAATACAATATCAGCAGCCACAGCATGTCAAGAACTAGAGGGTGAAGTCTCAAAAAAGCTTTTAGGAGAATCAGAAATGGCTTGCAGATATGAAAAACGTCAATTTATTGTAGTGCTCAATTTTATGGGTGAGCCAAAATTGGGGTTTTTATCGACGTTTTGAGGCAAGAACTATTTCATTATCGAAATTGTAGAATAAAAAGGATTATTAAAATTTTAACTTTTAACCAAGAGGTAAGTTGATTTCTCGAATTGCGATTACAATTCTTCAAAATGATTTCGGCTTTTTAGTGCATCCACTAGCAAAATGCTACAAAATAAATAATTTTAAATTTAATGTTTTCGGTAAAAATATTGATATGAAGATGAGCTATGGGCCTTAAAAATGCAAAACACAATTTGTAGCATAAAAAAAGCAAAAATTTTGTTAAATCCAATGATAAAATACATTTCCACCTAAATATTTCTTTGATACATTTTATGTTGGAGCAAATGATTGGAATCTTTGAGAGATTTTCAATATAAATGTTGTAGGTAATATACAACCTCACGGTTTTATTTTAAACCTTTACTAGAAACTATTTTTGTACTTCAAAGTTTTGATTTAAGGGCCAAAAAAATAATTTGAAAGTGAGAAGAGAAATGTATTTTATCCTTTGGGCAATTTGTGTTGATTTATTTGCCGGACAAAAGCTTTTGCTCAAACCCGCTTTCGATCAACCAGCGCTGGAAAAATCATTTCTTCCGCAACAAGGAAAGCTGAAGTTAGAGGCCTTTCATAAGCATACAAGAACATAATTATCTTTAGATTTTAACCCACGTCCATGAGCTCATTACCATCAAATACACTGCTCCAATCTTCTTGACCACGCCCCTCCCAACAGCAGCCTCTTTTGTCTTTAATCTTTATATTGATTACTCACATCAATTACGATGGTAGCCTATCTTTTCAAAACTTATCCAAATGTTTAGCAAATTTTTTAAGACAGCAACCTTTGCGTTCTATTGCCACAACTTGACGTTTTCCATTGGTTCACGCGTACGAGCTCACGCTCTGTTTGAAAGTCTTTGGTCAGACTGGGCCACCACGACGAAAAGACTGCTAGGGCTACCATCTGACTATCACACGAAGATGAAGAACTCCTGTTGTTGTTTTTCCCACGGACACAAAAAGCAAACTTACCGGCTTTGTCTTCGCACAATACCTCTTGCGCTGAGCGTCAAGCCGAAAAGCTGTTAATATCATTTTCTGAAGTATTTTGGCAAGACTACTGTATAAAGCTCCAAACAGAATGTTTTTGATCATCCAAAAACAACACTTCAAACCATTTTGTTGCTCTGTGAAGCGATGGAGAGCGAATTTAACGGGGGCTTATAAAACTTTTTAGTTAAATTGCACATTTTGTACAGTATTTGCTGGCTTGAAGTTTATTGTAAAAAGTTTTGCAAAAGTCGAGATATTTGCTAAAATGAATCGAATATATGATCGAAACCTACGACAAACCCCTCCGTCCAGACTGGTAAGTCATTTTCTTTACAAAATCGATGAACCCGTTGCTTTAATTGTTTTTTCATGGCTTGACCCATTCGTAAACCGGAATAAAGGTTACCATGACAATCAATATGTTTGCCTGTTAAGTTTACGGCCCTTCCACGTTGAAAAGTAGTAAAACCTTCCTAGAAAATGTAAAAAATCTCGCCCAAATTCATCAACCATTTAAGATTTATTTCCGGGGATGACTACTCTTCTTCTTACTAAGTATTTAAATTTCCAATTTTATTTGATTTAAATTTTCGTGGTAGATAAAAGATCTTTTGGATCACTTTTATTTGCGCAACATCCGAGAACTTCACCTACTCGGAAATGCTCCCTAGTTCCTCTCGTCAAAGCTAAATCTTATTGTTAGCAGATATGTGCTTATCCTTTTGGTTTACAATGACACCTCTACTACCATGATTATTAATTGTTATTAATGTCAATATTCCATGTATGAAAACACGAGCATGGACTAAATTGTTAATAGTTTGTCATTACTGCATAATATTTACTGATTCAATTTTATTGTTTTGTATTTTTTTGTTGTAAACAAATCTAAACGCTCTTGCGGCATTTTCATTTGTAAAATTTACGTTTTGCCCCCGTTAGTAAACGAAGAGCATCATCATAGTACAATAAATATTGTAACTAAGGGGCTTTAGTTAGTTACAGTATCTACCGAATTCGAATAAAAGGGAATGGGTGGAAGCGAAACGTAAATTTCATTAATACACTCGACAAATAGAAAATGTTTGTTACATTCAATTTGTTGTTAAACAATTTCAGTTCCGAATTCATCATTCCCTTCTGCTTAACCAGCATCAACCACAACCGCGAGAGTGGGCAGCAACGCAATCTATAGATACCTTATATTTTACTTTTATGGCTATCCTGGCTTTGATAAATCGAGAGAATTATGGAAGGTACCGTCGTATTTCTACCAATTACAACGAAGCACCAGACCACATCAAATGCGATTTTGAACAGAATTGGTAAGAAGAAAGTAAAGTGGCAAGTAAAATCTTTCACACCTGGGCAAACACAGGTTTAAAGAACAGGTTCAACAACTTGATCTTGGGTAACATTTGACGAGCTTGATACTCTAAAACCGACTTCAACTTGATACAAAGAGTGGAGTCAGTTTTGAAAGCAATTTTGTAACCAGCCACGACCAGGCCAAGTATGCATTTTTCTGCCGCTTGACGGCTTTTCCTCGCACAAATTTCCATGTAAACATTTTTTAAGTTTTGAATTATTTCCTAAATGCAAGATGAGTAAACACGCGACGGTTGATTAACTAATTAACTTAGTCGTCCAAATTTGTATTCTGATGATTGGCCAGCTTTTTTACGGGCTACAGATAATGATTGTTTGAACAAAGCCTAGACCGATGGCATCAGTTCGAACATTCTATTTGTTATGGAAGAGATTTTGTTTGAGGGCCTCATCAAAATTTCATCTATTGTGATGGCCCAGAAAATGTAAACTACCAGATATTCTATAACCAACTTTCTGTCCAAAAACGGCCAACTTTTTTTAGCGATTTTATGTCAAAAAGCTGGTTTTTACTGCTGCTTTCGTGAATATGTAAAGCTTGGTACGCATATTTAGTTGCTTTGCCAAATTTAACAAATTATTGATGTCCGTTACCTTACCGCATTGGGACATCTTATACGTTTTTCTTCGTTCCGTATCGTAATAACGCTTGCATTGTATTTTTCAAGTACAGAAACAGTGGCGTATCTAAGTTGGGGGATTAAGGGCAATGGCCTCCTTTAAGCAGTTTGACAGAGCAAAACAAAACTATAAAAAAAACGTTTACGCGTTCTCAAAAGTTATACTCAATTTAAGAGAGGGCAAAAACAACGAATTAAACAAGCAATCTACAGAAATATGAAGAAATAAAAGGGCTTCCGAAACCAAAATGAGCCAAATAATCGCTTTTCCAATATTTAGCTCCAAAAAAGTAAATTATCAAGCTGAGAAAAGGCAGAAACGACAAATTTAACATGCGATCTACCAGAGCACTTTCGGTCGTTGGTCATAAATCTAAATATATCCCCAACTTGACAATAATATTGAGGCGAGTCAATGCTTTTCCCGACAAACCAAATTTCTAAATACGCCATTGTACAGAAATCTATTCCCAACAAGCTAATCACACAGATTTTCTTTCCATTGCAGTAAAGAAATACTTAAAAAATACCTACTTTAGAATTGTACATTCTGCATCAATTTTACGTTTTCTTGCAGATTCCTTCCGGGAGTTTACGTTTCTTGAAAGTGTTAAAAACTATATCGTAGTTTAGTCCTGTAAAATAGCTAGTAAATCTTTTTGCCATAAAAGTGGAGTGCACATTGGGGCAATGTGATTCGGAAAAGATTGCATTACTTAATAGTATTTCTATGAACGAAAAAAAAAGGAAAAAGGCAATAATCATTGAAAATAAGTAAATCCACTCTCACTGTTTGAGAACTAATTTCCTCGTCACCTCTCATGGGCCCGCAGGCCGCAAATTGCCCAAATCTGGTCTAAATGCAAAGTTCTAATTATTTGAGTGTCAGGTCCAGACAGCTCTTTAATCTTGAATGTCGAGTATTTTTACCTTAGCAGTTTTGGCCCACCGTACATTAAATTGCTTCTAAATGAGCCGTAAAGTCTTGAAAATGAAAGTAATTTCTTGTTATCTGGTAGGAAATCTTGTGAATTGTTTATTCTAGGCCTTTATCTTTAGTTACAGAAGAACACTGCAGTTATTTTTGTCTTAAACCAAAGTTCAAAGTGTTTGAGGTCAGGCTTTAACTGCACTTGATTCTTGAATGTTGAGAGTATTCTACTTCGCAGTCAGTTTGTGCTTGAGTTATAAAAAATCTTGATGACAATTGAAAAAGTTTATGTCATATTGCTTATGGTCTTTCTATCTGCTATTAAATGTTGAAAAAATTGAGCAATTGATAGTAAATTTTTTAAAATTTTATGGCTGAATGTTTGGTTTTATTTGCATTCAAATCTCTCCCAGGATGTTATTTAGAGTGACCAAGATAATCCAGAAAATTCCTCAATAACTATAGGGCTTGCTTACTGTCAACGCTGACCTTTTAATTTCAGAAAATAATCAGTTAACTTAATGTCAAACAAGTTAAATTGTCAAAAACTATTTCCAACGGAAATGCAAGTAATAATTATTGGGTTCAAAGTTGCCAATGGATTAATTAACGTTGTCAAGATTATTTACTGCTAATTTTTTTGACTGCCCAAAATTACTCAAACGACATAACGTTTCATACCCCACTTAATTAATTTAAAAGCGTTCAAGGGTATTGCGAATTTAAAGCTTGGTTCATGTCATAGATAATTGTTACGTCGCTTTGCGCTTATAATCTAAAAGCCTATAATTAAGTCTGGTAAAGAATAGATTATTTGAGGTGTTATCTATGTTTCACTTCATGTGGTAGCCATTGCAATGGACATAATAGCTGTAATTATTAGACGACATGTATTAAGACTTTAAATCTTGATGCAGGTTATTGCGCTACTGGATCTCAAATTAAATGCCGCCCTACACTACCATAAGGCATGGGCGCATCCAAAGGGCTGGGCACAGGGCGTGCTCCCAAAATTTTTTTAATCCGATCAAGAAATGAAAGTGCTTTCAGTTACAAAGGCTATCGAGCGCCGATCTACAAAAGATGTCATGTCAAGATTTGAAGTAAAACTCGGAAAACATCATCCTACAAACATCATTTTTTTCTACCTCCAAAAATTTGCTTCTGGTTATGCTAATGCCATAACACTGATGTAAAATGGAAACTGTTTTTATAAGCTACCGAAAAGCTTACTTGCGGAAGAAAATTAATCTTTACCAGTCCTCTTTGACCTTTTAAACGTCGTGAACTCTTGCTATACTTTTGCAAATGTCATGGAACTCATAACCAAAAAAATTATGAGAACTGCTTTCTCTCTGGTTTTCCTGCATAAAAACTTCAGCTCAACGGTTCTCAAACTTTGATACGTGAGAGGAAACTTCGGGGTTTATTAAGCAAGCTTTTTGTGCAGGAACATCAAAGATTTTCGACAATAGCCTCTGCAAAACTTATTGCTTCCATTTATTCTTTACTTGAAGACTTACTTTTGACAATTAGCTCTAATAAAGCGTCTGTTTTTTCTATTGGGGTGACGGAAGGCATTTTTTAGAGGTCAATTTTACAAAAGCGATTATTTTTCCCATTTTGCCGATGAAAACAATTTATTTTCTAAGGTGTCGATGCTTTTGTTTTTTTTCGACTCCAAGATCTTTTTTCGGAAATCAACTCAAATCGAAGTCTACTCATGTACATTCTTCTTTGAGGATACTCCACGCATCGAAATTCACTTAAAAAGGCTTGTAGCTATAAAAAGTTTAAAAACTCCTGCTTTTTCTTTCCACACCGGTTTTACGTCGCAGCCCGAGATTCCTAACTTGCTCCGCAAACGAACAATTAAAGGAATTGTATTCTTCGGGCATTTAATTATATCAATATTCAATTTTTCAAGAAAATTTACTTTCTGCTTTGTTGTGCATTGTGACATGATAATAATTGAAATGAAATCAAACTTACAAATCAAAGAGTTGCGCAGTTTTGCGAAAGTATTTTAAAAAAATAAAAAAAAAACTTTTGTCGAATAAGATCAAAGAAGGAGGGACCCGAACCCTTAAAGTTCACGGAACCCCTGTTCAAGAGCTCTAATCTAGGTAAAATGAAACAAACTATGCATAGTACACCTAGATAGCACAGCTATTATGGCTTACGTGGTACGGTTTCATTTTGTACAAGCAAATACGAATCGCAAATGAAATCATAAAAATTTTTGATGCAGTGCAATAAGAAATATCAATACAGAAGAGTTCAATCAATTACCGCTACACAATCTCTCAGTTCAATTGCAATCACAAATAACTTGCAATTGACCTATTACCTCACGTTTTCCAAGTAAAGAACATTACAATTACTTCGTGCAGTTATAAGCAATTGAGACAACCGCTTTTTCGTTGCGTCATATCGTGCTTGTCAATTGTTTTTTTGTCATAATAAGTTCTTTTATGAAGTAAAATTTTTCAAGCACGTAGACAACGCAAAAATGCTGCTATTGCTTTTTAATCGTAAATTCGGCCGCAAACTACATGTTGTACAGAATTATGTAGGCTGCAATTGGTTTCAGAAGCTATTCAATACTGCTCAATCACATGTGCTTCAAGGCAGAGGTGTGCGATATTTTTTGCCTGAGGGCTGATTTTTGACTTATTGAAAATTCCGCTGGCCAGTTGAAGTTCGTACCCGGACTCAACTGAGACATTATTCAGTGGATATAAAAGTGAAGATCTTTGTTTCTTTTTTTGGAGATCACAGATATCGCAGGTATAAATTTGCCAAAATTACCCAATTTGGTGAGTGATGACCTATTTTTTTTCTTTTGGAGATCAATATACCGCCAAATTTTCACAGCTTCAATTTCGCCAAAATTTCTAAATTTTTTCCACGGGCCAAACATTTTCACGTCGCGGGCCGCATTTCGCCTGCTTACCGCAGGTTGCACACCCCTGATTTAGAGTTGATTACTGTCAGTTGCCTAGGGAAAAATTGCAAAGGGAGCTTTATTTACATGTATTTATTTATCATTGTTATCATTATCTTTTTTAATAATTTGAAGATCTTTTTGTGCGCTCTTGTTTCTTTTTGAGTTAATTTGTTTTTCGCTTCTTCTTTCTTTTTACTTTGAAGATCAAGATGTGTTAGACAGAAATAGAGAGGGTTTAGCCCTTTCACCTACGTTTCACTCCCGTAACTATTCTTTTAAAGCTCTGCAGTAGCACGGCAGTCAAGATTTTTTCACGCCAAAACGTTTTTGCCGTAACGTTTAATACTCATCAGGGTGTACAAAATTCGTTAAACAAAAACGCATAGTAAATGGGTCAGGAAAATTGACTATAATTGTAGTGGGGGTTTATTCCGTATGAAGTTCAATAAGAATTGAGCAAGCCTGCGTTAGGCTTATTAGTTCAAAGTCACTGTAGTGAGTAGTTTTTCTCAATACTGCACTAACGACTTTTGCAATTATCTTGTACTCAATCCTGAATAACTCTCTGCTACCACTGCGGTCACCCGAACCACATTTAGCAAATTTTTTCCAATTTTGTACACGTTTGATGATAAACCTTCTGGAAAAGGAGCTGATGCATGAACAAATAAAAAATGTTACACCCTGTGTGAGCTTTATAGCAACAACACAAAATAGATTCAATAGTGTTTTTTATTCAGTTTCTCTTTTTCAGCGGCGGTTTGACTGCTTGCGATGCAATTGCAACGCCGCCTGTTTTTTCAGGTGTGCTCGACACAGAACACTGGGATTGACGTCGATAGCTTTGACAATTAGCATAAAACACTCTTTTTGGTAACTTTGTCGACATTTTTAACTTACATTTTTCGGTTTTTTAAATTGATAGAAGTAGGTGAGAAACTGCTTGGTGTAAAATTGCATAGCGTCAAGCTTCAAATGCGATGTGACAATAATAACACATTAAAATATCTCTTGCATGATGCTAAGTCGAGTAGTTTTTATTATACGCTAAAAGTGCAACTGTTGAAGGTGCCTTCTAAAAACACCGAGTATTCAAAAAAACGCCACAGGAATAACATTGTATTATTTTTACATAACAAACAATCGATAGTTTTTGATGTGCAATGAAAACCGGTTTTGTCCATGTATGAAGAAAGTTTTTTTCATTATTTTGTTGACACTTGAAGGCGCTTCGATGAACTGAGCTCTTATTCCAGCACAGCAAAACAAACCTTTCATCTGATTTCGCTCGAACATCACGCTGACAAAACGAAACTTTACATCGCCACAGTTGAGAACTGTTTCCTGGCGGTAACATGCGTGCTTTTTAAAGATTGAAGTACCGCTACAGGTTTCAGAAATGTACTTTTGTATTTTTATTGGCGAGTAAAGTGGTTTTATTATGTTACCCAGTCTTAAGTATAGAATAGTTAAACTTTTTGATGTAACATTCACAAAAAGTTGTTCACTGTTCACAAAGTTTACGAAAAATCTTTGCAAGGAAGAATTTAAAGTTCGTTCTTTTCAGTTATTGAATCTTATGCGCATTTGAACTCGATTGCCTCTGCACGTTTGAGGTGATTCTCCAAAAAAGTCTTTACTTTAAATGAATGTTTTGTAACCGTGTGCTTAAGTTGTGAAAAAAACTTTCAATTGTGTTTAAAGATCGCCTTGTCTATTTCAGCCCACCATTTTAAATCTGTAGATTTCACTGACCTTACGTGACATGACTTTACATAACCTATCCGCTCTACACATGGCCTTAAGTAGTCTATGTCGCCGCACATAACCCCATCAACTTCAGTCAATATACCGTGACAAGATGTAGGTTAATTGTTGAGGTTGCACTATAACAAATTTAGACTGATCTTTGGAGGTTATTTGTGCTGGACTAATTAGTGGACATAGTCTATTGCGAATGAACACGTTTTGGTCGCAAGTCTGCATTTAGGTATTACCTAATAGCAGTTTGCTAGAAAGATACTGTGGGAAATGAAATTAAAAAGCACAAATTTGCTCAGCTGTAAATATAATTATGTGTCTTTTCTCCTACGTTCTGTTATCATAAAACCATAGCGGTAATAATTGCAAAAAAATTTCATAATATTTCATTAGGAATCATACCTAAATTTTCATTGTGAATTACTCTATTAAACCGCAAACGTATTGTAGCATATTTTGCATTTATTTCCTTTTTATGTAACAAGCTGGCTCTGCCGCTGTCACTTAGCAGGGCTACCAGTCAGTTATCTTTTTCTTCTTCAGGCTTTTTCCCGATTAGGGGTCGCCACAGCAGATATCTGCATTTTTATGACATGGCATTTCTTTTACGGTCGGATGCCCTTCCTGCCACCAACCCTCTCTTCAGAGGGAAATTGGGCCACCTGTCTTCCACATAAAGGTGGGGGCGTCCCGTTAAGTGTCTTGCCCAAGGACACAACAAGCGAACTTGCCGGCTTATTCTCCACAACCCCCACTAAATGCTGAGCGTCAAGCAGGGAAGCTGTAAATACCATTTTTTAAAGTCTTTTGGTATGACTCGACAAGGGGAATGAACCCTAAGTCTACCGACTGCGAAGCGGACGCTCTAACCACTACACCATCGTGTCGGTTGGCTACCAGCCAGTTTTGGTGAGTTAAAAATACAGTCAACTTCGGATATAAGAACTTCAGATATAAGGGATTTTCGCTTATAAGGAACTGCGCAAAAGGTCCCAAATGATTTTCAACATAAACTAATAAGTCGGTTGTAAGAGAATTCGGTTATAAGAGACTGATTAAGCTGGTCCCGGCGGATCTCTAATATCCGAAGTTGACTGTATATTCATTGTGACTGTATATTATATATACTATATATATACTATACTGACTGTATACTATATATATAGTATATAATATTATATATTATACTGTATATTCAAGTTGACTGTATATTCATTGTGACCGTATATTATATATACTATATATATATTATACTGACTGTATATCATATATATAGTATATAATATTATATATTATTCTGTATATTCAAGTTGACTGTACAGGGTGGCCACAAAGTCACGCAACAATGTTAATATTTATTTTTATTAATATAACAAAGAACACAGCGGTCCCAAGATAATGGTTTGGTGTGGTTTGTGGCGCGACCATGTGTTGGGCCCTTTCTTCTTCAATGAGACAGTTACTGGCAAAAGATACCTCAACATGTTGCAAAATGATTTGATACCACAGTTTCATTTACTTGGAGACGGCAGACCTACATGGTTTATGCAAGACGGTGCCCCGCCGCATTACGCAAAGATTGTGCGTGACTGGCTCCACGAGAATTTCGAAAATTGGATCGGTCGAAGAGGTACGGTAGAGTGGTCGCCCAGGTCGCCTGACCTAAACCCCATGGACTTTTATTTCTGGGGCCACATTAAGCAAATTGTTTATTCAACGAAGATTCGTGATTTGGATTATCTGAAGAGTCGTATTATTGATGCTTGTCTTCAAATTGATGGTGATGCTGATTTACTGAATCGTGTCTACAGGAACTTTGAATTTCGTATTGGCTCGTGCATAGCTGCAAACGGCGAACATATCGAGCATTTGTAATCCTTGTAAAGAACTTTGAATTTGAATAAATGTTACTACTATAACTTTTTTAATTAACATTGGTGCGTGACTTTGTGGCCACCCTGTATATTCATTATTCTTCTTCTGAGAGCAGCGACGCAGAGTTGTTATCAATGATGGCGCTGCTCTTGCGTTCTTGATCCTGATCGTCCTATTTTCAATCAAGGATGGGTGTCATGATGGGTGCTTGCAAGATCATGAACTTTTCTTGCAATAAGAGCAGGAGCGCAAAGCCAAAGATGAGGATGAGCGTCCCGATGGTGGTCGTTTTGTAATTACTACACAATAAGTTATTTAGTGGCAGGCCTATTTCACGATGTGGTCAGCGAAGTCTGAAACAGAAAAAAAATTGGTATCGAAAAGCCAGCTTGTAAAATACAAGGTGAATAAGTCAGGGAGACTAAGAAAGGAGGCAGTGAAGGTACAGAGAAGAAAGGAGGGACAAGATAGGACGAGAGGTAGTTTTTGATGACCGGGTGGTTAACAGAGAAAGGGAAAATGTCTGGGTGAAGCGTAGGTGAGAACGGGCAGCAGAAAAGCTTTGTTGAAAAAAAAATCTTTACAGAGGCCTTATGAGGAAGCAGAAACACAGCGTAACCTTGAGGTGAGGAAAAATTTAGTCTTAAGCGAAAATGTATGGTCACGAAAGGAAAGAGTGCGGTGAAAGCCAAACCCAAGAAAGGTGATAGTATAATTGAATGTGAAAGGGTGTTTAACTGGGATTTTTTGTATCTATTAACAGTAGCTTAAATGTGGTGGCATGGCCCTTGAATTCACGGAGTTAGGCAGTTCTTTGCTTGCAATGTTAGTCCAAAACAGCAACAACTGATTTGCTTTATTAATAGCAACGTACTTTTAACTGGCCAACGAGAACGTGACGAGTGAATCATACAAGCGAAAACGTAAATATTCATCGAAGTTAATCTTTCTCGATTTTTTCATAGTTTGAGGAAAACATTTTTCTTCAACAGATTCGTCTGATATGCAATTTTTTTTTTGTATTGAGTTAAATAATTTTGGTTTGGATAAGAGTGAATTACTTTCATTAAGATACCGAATAAAGGGCGAAAAATCAGTTTCAGAGTTTGTCAAACATTATTAAGCGTGGAACTATGTATCGGTGAAAAAACCTAATGTCGATGCATTGATAAAATGTTTGGTACATCAGCTTTTTAATGTTTAAGATTGGCATCGAGACATCTCTACTTTTTGATAACTTACCGTCAGTACTCAGGCTCTGTTGTTTATGAGGCAGGGAACAACTGAGGCGAGTTCCGCCCTTGTTTGGGCTCCTAAGTGATGCATATCCTTCTATCACTCAGACTGTTAGACAATAATATTATTATTGTTCAGGCGGAAAACTGTTGAAATTGCAGCGACTTGAGGCGCTTGTGTTTGAAAAATCTACTTGCTGATCATTGATTGCATTTCAGGTGTCCCGGTTGGACTCATAATGAAAGTGACATCTTGCAATGGACGACAAATCGGGGTCCAACAAAAACAAGAAGCACTGGCCCAGAGATTGATCTGACTTTGAAAACTGCAGGTAATAAATAAAAGAAGTTATAAAATTTTGTCAAGTCATTGATTTGATTAATTGTGAGTCTGACATAGGAGCTCACCACCAATGCTTCTATGTAGAGGAGAGGATCCACCTCGGGTAACACGACTTCAAGAAGTGATATGTTTTTGAAAAAGCACCAGTAAAATTTGAAAAAATTTAGATGGAGGATTACTTGAAACGAATAAGTCCTGATATTAAAAATGATGATTGTCAAAAGCCGTTTTTTGATCTTTTTTTGAATTTTGAGGTAACCTTCTTCGGGATTTTCCTTGTGTCACAAACTCCAGTAAAATCGTCGCTCTCTACATTTGATTTTTCCTCAGGATATTTGTAATATATTGGAAATTTTTAATCCAATTTCTTCACAAAAACGATTTAATTTAAAGAATTTTGCTTCACAGATTAGGCTAATTATAAAGGCTTCGGCCAGTGATGATATCGCTTCTTTTTTGAATACGCAAACTATACTTGTAGCAATTAAAAATATTTGCTTTAAATTTTAAAAGTATGCATAGGGTGTTTTTGAATACTACTCTAAAACGCGTTTTACGCTTGCTTACTTTCCAAGCGCACCCCGTAGCTGCTTTTAATAAAGCCATGCAATAATTTTTCGTTGTGTACTACATTTCTGGTAGATCATGCGGAAGTAAACTGCGCATAATCTTTTTATGAACAATGCGGAGGCTACTTAAGCCATGAAAGTCGTGAATTAACGCCACAGTAGTCATCTTGCAGACCTATTTGGCATTAATAGTTAATTAGGTAGTTTGAAGGATTAGCATGAGGGATCAGGGCGTTCTCAAAATAGAGATTTGGAGAGCTGGGGAGAAAATATTTTTTTTAGAATTGTGAAAATGAGGCGTAAAACTTCGCCAATTTTCTGCGCGTTTCAAAGTTTTTAAATATGAGGTGCTAAATTATAAAAATTTTCTGAAAAAAAACATTCGTTTGTTTCTTTTCTTCCTTCCCTTCTCTACACTGGTGCCAAAGGATTGTAAGGTTTGGCAGCGATCTTTCATTGAAGCACATCTTTAAATTACATTATGTTATAGATTTCTAAGCTTATTAGCGGCGATATATTCTGGCTAAGTCAGTGATTCTTAACCTTTTTGGTGCCGCGCCTCCCTTGAGCGATGATTTTCCGCTTTACGCCCCCCACCCTTATAATTTAATACAAAAGTAGTGTTTCAATTGCATTTCATCAATATATTTTATTTTATCCCTGCCATTTTGATTATCTAAATTTATTATTTAGCTACGCAAGCACTGCAACATGATTAAAACATAAACTTAGTCAGTTATAAGATTAGGTTTATTCTAGATTGCTCAACCAAGTTTACTTATATTGATCTACCACTTTAACAAACTGACTGATAGCTGTCTTAATCCATTCAGATTTTTACTGACTGAATTTAGCATGACAAGTTAGGCTACAGTCTACTCTACAGTGTAGATTTGCAACTGCTAAATTATCAAAATAAAGTAAACACGATTGATAATTTAGTTGTTTTATGACATCATACATTATTCAGTTTACGAAACAGGACTACCATATAATGTGAGGCTGCAATTACTCTCAATAATATCTCAGACAGTATTTAAGCACTGACAACCATACAATAGGCTTGAAAACGTTAATCTCAAAATTAATAAAGAATTGTAGAACACATTAGGGCTCGCGACCCCTTGAAAATTTTACGTACGCCCCCCAGGGGAGGGGTACCCCCCCGGTTAAGAACCACTGGGCTAAGCTAATGTGTAATATGTTGTTACATATTTGCAACATTATTAACTCATGATTACATTTTTGATTGAAAGGAAACACGTTGTATGCGATATTTCAATTAGGTGCAATGAAAATCAATTTTCACGCTAGAAGTCATAAAACTGCGAAAAGACGAACATTAACTGGTGCAGATGCGTTACGGTGCACTACATCAAGACAACGCTGTGTACCATGACGTAGTTTGATTTTTCTGAGAATCCGCCGCCTATTTTTATTAAGTTTTGTAAAGTTGTATACTAAATTTCTTCTGGAAGGCACCAAAAATTTACAAAATATTACAAATATTACAGATATTACAAAATACCGTTGCCGTAGCAGCCTTGGTGACGTCATCAGCAGAAACCAAAGTTTTATTATCACAGTTTATGAAACAAAAAAATTTTCTTACTCATGAAGGGCAAAAACGCGAATACATACATATCTTATCTGTTTTAAACTTTCAGCTGTTTGCAAAAAGTACGCAACTATCTCACCACTTTTATCTTTGTAAGCAAGAGAATGTCCTTACAAGCCTCATGATTTCACAAAAAATTATGCTTGTAAACTTCAAAAGAACTAAAAGTTTATAACAAAAAAAAACGATAAAATTTAGTAGCTTAAACCAGTAAATCAAATAAGAGCGCTCAATGTCAGCGACAGAGCATAAACAGTAGTAATTATCACTTGATGAAACAGACTGAGGAAAGAGCCAATCAGAGATTACTCATCTTACAAAAAATATATGTTGATTTGCTGCTCTTTTCAGAAATTGCTTATATTTTGAATATTTGTTACCCCTCTTATAGTTTGAGTGATTCCATACTTTTGAATATTATTGTAAAAAACGTAAACGACATAATCAGACAATGGCTACTTTCAGAGTAGATTGGTCTTTGATTTAGAAAGAAAATTATCCAATTGAAGTAAAGCTAATACATATAGAATTTAAATTTTCAAAATTTTCTGGCCAATAATTTCTCTTTTTATAACTTTTTTTATGCAAATCTTGTTTTTCCGTGTCGTGTTATTGATTATTTCAACTAGATTTTCCTCCGAAGACTTCAATCATCTTTGAACAAAATAAAATTTTGAAAGAATAGCATCAAACTAGGGTCCAAAACGTTTGAAGACAAACAAGCAAAAATGCATTCAGTAAAATGCCAAAAATTATTGATATAATCTCTTGGACGAAATCAATTTTACATTCTAAATTGAACGCTAATCTTGGTCACTTTTTTGAGAATAAATCTTAAAATAAAAAAGTAACATTTTTAAAATTTAGTCTTTCTCGGAATAGATGGCTAATATAAATATTCAAAAATCAAAAAAGTTAAAAAGATAGCAGTAAAAGATAAGTCATTTGTTATTACATGGGGGAAGCTATACTATGCAATATGCATAGAAGATTGGCCTACACTTTTATAGCACAATAGAAAAAAGTGAGAAAAAATTTTTATGTAATCAGCGTGATCGAGCTTCGCTAACTTAACGCAATAAGAAGGGTTTAAAATACTTTGAAAGCATTAGATTGTAATTTATGGTATATTGATCAAATATGAAGAAACGTGAATTGATTGGAAAAGATAGTGCTTGTTGGATATACAAAGCTTGCATTGCCCAATTTTGCTTGAAATAGAAAAGGTGCTGCCAATTTTGGTCAAGAATATTAAAAAAATGTTGTGACGTGAGGTTTAACTCAATGATTGTAAACTCCCAGGCACGACCCAATTGAAAGGCCATGGACATCTCTAAGTGGGTCGTTCACAATTTACGTTCACAATTCAAATTCATTCCTATTTGGAAAACAAGTTAGGCAGAATTCCCGGTTTGAAACGGTTGATCTCCTAACAAAAATGTTTTACATCGCTTTGGCTGCCAAATTGGGCAAAATTCTCGGTTTCGAAAAAGTTGATTTTTATAAAAAAAAGGACTTTACTTTTTCAAAATTCTCTTGCCTCTACCCAAACTTGTTGTAATACGCCAACGTCTACAACTGACAAATGGTGGTCAAATTCTAAAATTTTCCACAAGCCGTTGCCCTATTCAAGTTTCTTTAATACTGGATAAACCTTCAGCAATGATTAAACGGTGAATTTGGGACACCTAACAAAAGTTTGCTAAGCACTGGTCCACGCAGTGAAAAAATTAAACGCTGGGGTGGCATTTGCCTCTAGTACTAACTGTTGCTTGTCCTTTGCAATAGGAAATTCAAAATTGCTTTAGATTCCTTTCAGTCTTCTAAAAGAGTGAAAACTTAAACGTTTTGTTTCTTTCAGCTTGGCCATACTGGTATTAGACCCAGTATTATCAGACAATCAACCACCAAAAAGAGTTCATCTGATCTTCAAAGTTATTCCAAAAGTTGGCCTATATTTACTGTACGTTCAAATGGAAACAAATCGCTACAAGTTTAGACCTATCAATGACTAATGCCAGACAAAGCAGTTCAAGTTTTTTCGCTTTGGAAGCAATGCAATGAATTAATCGTCATTTAGGCTAAAGTAATTTAGTTGCTGGAGTCCATGATGTACCCTTTCATTTTTGGCCTAATTTTTGGAATGAAATTGTTAATATTGTCTTTAATGATTTGTTTCAGAGGGCAGTTACGCATTGTTCAACGCTTCAAAAGGACGAACTGGGGAAACAGCATCATTTTTTTCTCCGCTAGTGCGCATGAATAAAAAGTTCCTCTACTGCTTGAGTTTCGGGTAAGCCATTTCCTATTTAAGGCTATTATCAAAACTACCTTTATCAAAACAATTTCAGAAAAAAACAACGTTGTCAAAGCAATTTTGCAGTGCTTTAGTAAGTTGAAGCAATATGGCTAAGTTCAAACATTTCACTTTTAGTCTAAATATTTTGGGTGTAACTCAGCAGCACTAATGGTGTTTGACTCGATTAAAATTTATGTCAACGAATGACTCCGCATTGAAAAAACTCTTCAAAGGGTTTAGCGTAGGTTGGAAACAAAAAATTAACCCAAAACAAAAGTATTTACCCAAAATACTTTAAACAGTCAAAATTGATACTGTTTCCTTTTTTGTTTGTCATTAACCTTAGCCTTGCTTGATTCAACATACGTTTTTATACCGACATCTCATCTATTTTTCATGTCAACCTTCATATTCTTTTAGTAACCCAGATAAAAGTTTTGTTTGTAGAAAAATCAACAAACAAATTTTCCTTTATTTTTGTGAGTAAGTTAATTTTTGTTGGATTTTTAGCTTTCAGATAGTTAGTTATTACTCTACACAACTTTCGCTTATGTCCCTGAAATAACCTTCTGTAACGAAGCGTTATTAATGACTTAGTTTTAAGATTTTGTATAGAAAAATCTGATAAAACTCGCAACAAAACAAATTGCTATGTATTTGCTACAATCTAAACCATGTCAAGGTAAATTTTCTACCCAAGTAAATATACAAAATATTGCCGCAATTTGATATAGGGTGGAATTCATTTAAAGCAAACCTTTTGATTTTGAAGGCCACATAACAAGTGATGAGCAATACCGTGACAGTGCCTAACTTCTTAAGACACCGCCTACAAGAATATGTTTGAGTTGACATTTAAAGTGTTTTGTGCGAAATTTTGAAAAATTTAACCGAGGCCATGGCATAATTCGCCTTGGTGTAGCTAGCACCCACAAATTGTTATTTTTTGAGCACTCTAGTATATTTTTCTGAGGTTTCATTTACATGTAGCTATTATGTCGCAACATTTGTGCTATCATTTACATTAGTCGACATAAGAAAACAGCTGTCAAAATACATATCGGTGACGTAGTATGGACAAAACAATCTCTCATTTGTTAACCCGTGTGCCACAGGAAATAGATTCCATTGCTGGATTCGGTATTACTTCGTCTTTTAAACTCGGGAAAATGATTTTAAAGTTTAATCCGCATTTTTTTGCTGTAAAATTGCAAGCTAAATATCCTTTTTCAAATGTTTGTTTTCGTGTGCTATTGAAACCTGCCCCATGTTTCTACGCAACTTATAATCTTAACCCCTCACTTTTGAAAATCAATTTGGGCTGAGTTGATGACGGTTTTTTTTTCTGCTGAGTTGATGACGGTTTATTTGGAGGTCAACTTAAGTTGATACTTTTTTGCCTTCGATTTTTTTTGAAAATCGATTTAAGCAGTACGTCATTTTATTTTTATTCCTGGGCTGAATACATGGCTGCACTAGTAATAATGGTTTATGTTCGATTCGGGCTGCGAAAAATGGAGATTTAGTCAAAGTTGAAAAGAGATAAATGACGAAAAAAATTTAGAACCACTGCACTAGATCCAATCCTAGAAGTAGAATATTCTTTGTTTCTTTATTCTTTTGTTTCTTTTTTCGGAACATTCTTTGTTCCAACCCACACAACCAGTGGGCCAAGGGCCGCTTTTCTAAAGTTCTTAGTAACTTAGTCCTACCGCGGTCGCTACAACCTAAGGGTGGGCAAACTACTGCCCGCAGGCCGCATAAACCCGCCAACACTTGTAGAAACTTTCTTATATCTAATTTAATATGACACCGGTGGCCATACTTGTTTTACTAAAGAGCAAAAAAACATTAGAAGCCATCAACAGCTGCTACGCAATTCTTAATTTGAATTGACGCATCTTCTATCCAAATATATGCTAATATATTTTATATATACAAATATATGCAACAATATATATAATATATATAAATATATATATATAATATATATAAATATATGCTTAATATGTAATATATATAAATATATATGCAAATATATATATAAATATATGCTTCTATATAAATATATGCGCAGCCATTATGTAGCTAATGAAGTTCTATTAGGGCGAAATCAATTTCTTATTATAGTAATGCAAGAGGCTAGCGATGCACTTAGCCAAACGGCAGACAGTGACACTGTTTCGACCTGTCAGGTAGAAACAATGTCACTGCCTGCAGTTTGCTTAGTGCAATTTCATATTTTTTGACAAACTTCGAAATTTACTATTTTCGTTTGTAAATATTTCGTTGTTTGATAGTAAAATTGTAATTATTATTTTTTTTAACGTAGTTCGATTTTGGTTCTTTAACAATTTACAACAATCACTTAGTTTGCAAGCATAATCTCAACACTTACTGTTCTCCTACAAAGTTTCTTTTACAAAAAACTTTCTATGTTAATGCTTGCGGAAATGTCAAAAAGTCTGTCATTAAACGCGATTTATTTTTACATCGTATTTCATAAAGCTTTTATTTAAACAGTATAGGTGGTGTAACGGTTTTGTTAGTCTAGTCGTCACCTTTGGCGGCCACGAATCTGAGAAACGATTTTCTGCTCATTATTATGATAGTTTTCGAAAAACTTTAGCAATAGGAAACGATTATTCTTCGTGAGCTTACCCTTTACCTCGCAAACACCAGGTCAAAAAAAGGGAAACCAACATTGAAATGCTTTCAAAAAGGATTGTTTTGTTTTTGGTAACACAATCACATTCACTTCATGAACTGTATATCAAATTTGAGTGTTAAGTGAGCTTACCGTTACAGGTACTTTTTCATGGTGAGTATTTTCCTTATTCTCTTTCTTTAAATCAAGGCTGTGCAAACTTTTTGCAGGCGGGACAATTTTACTTTGCTGGATAATTCCCCTGACCAGTGGGGCAGAGTTTTAAAGTAAATATCTTTTTTCCGTATATTAATCTCAAAAGTATAGAGATATTAAAATGAAAATCTGATTGTGTGATGGTCAAATTCAAATGTGCAGAAGACTTAAATTGAAGACTTTTTCGAAGCAGGGTTTAAAAAGGCTTAATTTGAAAGATATTGGCCTTTTTATTGAGCATCAACGGCGAAAGAGTAAAGCGAAGCAAAGACCTAGACGCTGTTCAATTTGGGGTATGCTGGCGCAAAGTTGCATATTTTCGTGAGATATTTTTGGGGTCGCAGGCGGCATTTTGCGCAACCTCGCTTTAATCAAAATTTCAAAAAATGTAGCTGCATTAAAAAAGTGAGAGAATAAGAATCACCCACCACGGTTTTTTATTTTTATTTTTGTGACTGTCAAATTCATTTTGATTTAACAACAGAAACGGCTAATCGATAACTCTGGACTTTTTGTTCGTATCTACTTTTCCTATTTTCAAAAAATTGATGCAAAAAGCAAGACAAAATTTTTTCCTTTTTTTCTTCTCTCTTTTTTTCTCACTTGTGCTCAGACATTCGTAGGTAATTATTTAATGCAACTCACGCACAACTCACAACAAAAATACGAGCTTGCATGAATTACTAGGTAGATATGTGAATGTATGGTAAATGATGTAATGGTAAATGATGTAATGGTAAATGTGATATGTTACATTTTGTCGTTTGCTTCTATGAGGTTTGTCGTGGAATAGCCTTTTTGTAGTTACTTTTGCGTGACACACTTTTATTCATCTATTTCCTACATCAGTAATTATGCTGACAAAAATACATTCAGTTTATATGAAAACAAATTATAGCAAATATGAAAAACTTCTCAAAACAAACGTACAAAATAGGGTGTGTCAAGCATTCACGTCAAGGTGCACTGGTATGCTCTTTTTGAGAAAGCTATATTTGGACTCCGCGATAACGAATTATTTTAATCAGCTAAATTATTAGAAAATGCGATGCTCTGTACACGATTAATTAATGCGCTCTGAAACACTATGATACTTTCAAACAAAAAACATCATTAACAAAGCCTAAATGTTATCATAGCAAGCCGATTTATAAATCAAAATTCATGTTAATTAGCAAAAGATTTTAATTTTCGAACATTTTCTACTTTCACAAAAGTCTCTTCAAAGATTAAGATATGTATATACAGGGTGTCTCAAAAGTAAGTATACACTTTAAAATTTGAATAACAATCTAATGGCTTATTCAAATTTGTCAAAAGTTTACAAAAATATTCTATGAACTACTAGAAACAGATTACCGTCCTAATATCTCGTTGAATTTATTTATTGACAGAATGTTAGACCTCAACGTGGAAGCCACCAATTTCGGGAGATTTCAGCCACCTTTTGATGCATTCTTGCTTGACACTTTGCAATAAATCTTTTGTAACTAGTCCACATGATGCTCTAATGTTTTGTTCCAACTCTAAAAGGTTTTGAGACCATGTGGAGTAAACTTTGCTCTTAAGGAAACCCCAAAGAAAAAAGTCGCATGGGGTTAAGTCAGGTGAACGAGCGGCCCATTCTAGAGGACCTCTGCACCCAATCCACCTACCGAGAAAAAACTGATTTAAGTAATCTCTGACTTTCCTGGTGTAATGTGCAGGAGCTCCATCTTGCTGAAAGTAACAGTTTTTCAACCGAAGCATTTTTGTCAACTTTACTCCACACGGCCTCAAAACCTTTTAGAGTTGGAACAAAACATTAGAGCATCATGTGGACTAGTTACAAAAGATTTATTGCAGGGTATCGGGCAAGAATGCGTCAAAAGGTGGCTGAAATGTCTCGAAATTGGTGGCTTCCACGTTGAGGTCTAACATTCTGTCAATAAATAAATTCAACGAGATATTAGGACGGTAATCTGTTTCTAGTAGTTCATAGAATATTTTTGTAAACTTTTGACAAATTTGAACAAGCCATTAGATTGTTATTCAAATTTTAAAGTGTATACTTACTTTTGAGACACCCTGTACATGTACCTTTGTGCGTAATAAATTAGATCGTAATAAATTAATATAACGTAACGTAATAAATTCAACAATCAACGTTGATTATAATTAGTGGGTAACTAACGTTGATTATTAATGACACAATAGATTAAAACAATCAACGTTAATAATAATTAGTACATGGTATTATATCTTGAAAGGGTGTAAAATTGTAGCCAACTTTAAAATAAATAGTTAGGAGATAGGATAAAGACTTTATTTTTAAGTTAGTTGCGTTTTTATGGATTTGAAATTATTATCTCGTCATATTATGTAGTATTTGTAATTATTATTGATTGTTATAACTTTTTAAAGCAATTAGAAGCGAGCAATTATAATATTAAACGCTAAGTACAAGAACTCTAGGCATATATGGCGCCAAAAATTTTTGTATTTGCTGTTTCTCATATTTTTTAACTTATCGCACCAGGTTGTTAAAATCGCACCAGGTTGTTATAAACATTTCAAAGCAAGTCGCAGAATCAAACTTTTCAACATTGCTAAAATCAAACTTTATCGCTGTCAACAAAACAGGGCAAAATACGACAAATCGGTCCGTTTCTTTACTAAGGGCTCACACTTTCCGCAGCCTATCTGCGACTTTTGAAAACACATGCTGAATTACTTTTGTGGGATGCTCTTGAGTTCCGCTGTCGATTTTCAGAAATCACTTTTCGTGAATCAAATCGCCTCTCTTTTAGCGTAGTTTTTGACCTTGGGAACAGCCAAAAATTGCATGGTGCCAAGTGAGGAGAGTACGGAGACGATTACACAAATGCTGTGTTGTTTTTGGCCAAAAAAAGCATGGATTAGATGGGAAGAATGAGCGAAGCACCGCTACGGTAAAGTTGCGATTTTTTCTCTGCCCACATCTCTAGACGCTTCCTTTCCACAGCATCACGATGGCGATGTGGAACATCCAAGTCGTTCTCTTCATTGGTTGTTTGGCCTTCTAATGTGTATTGCTGATGCGCAATGCCGCAGGAATCAAAAAGCCGGTCAGAACCACTTTCACATTGCTGTCGAGGTTTTTGAGCCTTGCTAACTTCGTTTACGAGCAAAAATAAACAGGCACCGTACGTCTGTACCGAATGCTTTCAAAAAAGAGATTACCGGTAACACCAACTATCGGCTTGAAACTTTTCACACGGAAGCAGTGATTGTGCCGTCACAATCTGTCAAAACCAACTATATCGGCGATGCATTGTTTTTTGAGCCCTGGTTGCCGCTCAGCACAAAAAAGGGATATAGAGAACATAGAGAACATATATAGAGAATATATAGAGAAAAATATAGAAAACAAGTCGGGAAGCTTGCTTGTTGTGTCCTTGACAAGGCACTTAACGGGACGTATCCGTCTTTATGTGGCAGACAGGTGGCCTGCCCGTACTTCACCGGGTTACAGTTGTGAAGTTGCTAATCCAGCATGTCGCAAAAGACGACTCTTGGGTACCCACCAGTGGTAGTCGGCCTTGTTGGTGGCAGGGCTACAAGTCATTCATGACTGGTTCAAAATGGGCTGCCATCTTTCCCCTAGCAAGAAAAGGGGAAATCACAACAACAACAACATGCATTATTTTTGGCGAGAGGAAACAAGGTTGGATGATTTTTAAAAAGGCCTGGCATATTTCCAAAACTTTTTATAAATTATTGTTACACAAAGAAATCTCAAAATATCCCATCCTTTTAAAATCGCTTTATCTCGCTTTATGTTATGCTTTCCAATGAAACAAACGTATTTTCATTGAAAATATTTCGAAGCAATTTTTTCAAAATTTCATCGAGAGTAAATTATTTCAAATTTTCGCCTAAGGGTTTGTCTAATTTCTTCTAGAATTTTAACTCATTAGGCAGCAACTCTAACAACAGCATAACCCCCAAGCTTACACCTATACTTAGCTGCCTGTTCAACCATATTTGTTTTCAAGAGGTTTTTGTGTCTCTTTGTTTGCTGAATTTTAAAAATGTTGATCAGTCCAATTTTTTTGATAGAAGCAAACAGGTTTTGGAATCTTTAATCAACAAATCTTTACACGTTAAACAAACTGTAGTTAAACGGTTTGTATCTTATGCGTCGTTTACGCACCGTCGAGAACTTAACCTATTTGATAAATAAACAATTGCTTCAAATAAATAATTCAGTTGGTTTGGGATTACAACATGGTTTGTTTGATGTTATGCAAAAATGTTGATTTCTTAATTTTTAAAGAATTTCGCCCCAGAAATTTTTATCTTCTGTTTTGAATTTGATAGAGACTTGTAACTACGCTTCTTTTTCGCAAACTGAATTTTCTGACATGTTCCCTTGTACAGGATTTGCCCAAAAGTCTCGGAAATATTAAATGCCCTCTTTAATTTTGTACAATAGATCTTTTACTGCTATTAAGGTATTTAATGGAGCGGCCAGGACCCGGCGCTTTTTTCCTCTTAATCTTGACTTTCTACGGTACTAGAGTGTAATGACCTTACCATGATAACGTTGTCGCTACGTATGATGACGTCATGAGAATCGAATTTTGGCTTTACCTCTAAGTTATGTAGCCATCTATCAAACTGGATAGTTATGAAATATTATTATAAAACTTTATCTTTCGAAAAGTTCATTGTTTCAAAAAATTTTTGTTCCAGATACCACATGAACGGTCGAGGTTTGGGATCCCTTGAAGTAATTTGGAAGTTCCCAAAAACAAGAAATAACTACACAGGTTTCGAGCATCGCATTTTCCACAACCGCCGTAAGTTAAATCAACAGTATTTAGGGTTGGGAGATAGAGGATGTGCAGCAGGTCCTCTCATAAATACAACGACTTATTTCACCGAGGAAAGTAGTTTTATACTTTTAACATTGGCCTTGAACTCAGAGTGAACAAATCAGCATTAGCATTCATGAGTGAATCCATTGGAAAATAACGTTTAACATTATTTTTTTTCTACAAAACTATTCTTGGCAAAATTATAAGTGACTTCCGAAAAGGTATTTTCTCCTTATTGACAGTCGATGCATCTCCCACCCCGTTGTAAATATCTTTGGTGGCTAGTACTGATATCCAATTACTAACTTCACGAACAATGCAAAAATTTATTGTGTTTTGCTAATGCTGTGAGCTTATTAAATACACAAAAAAGCAAAAACTATTTTGGCTCAAAATTATCGAGTGAACATTGGGTCAACCGATGGTAATAATTCGAGCAATGTTTATATAAAGAACATATGTTTTGATAAATAGTGCGTTCTTGTTTAAGTTGATGAAAGACAAAACAAAGATAGAGTGAAAAGGTCATTACCGCATGAGTTGCTTGTTGACTTTACTAATAATTGAGGGATAACTATTTGTATACGAATTGAATTACATGGTTATCTGTTATTAATTGAGTATTAAGTATGCATGTTTTGCTTACTTTATTCTTTTATTCAAACATACTTCAATTTTCTTACATGTTTTAAGTTTCTGTATTTACTAACAAGTAAATTTTGCAAACCCAGCCTGCTAACTATGCCTACAACCCTTAAGCAATCTATTTTTAAATGAATTTCAAAAACCTGTATACCTTAGCCTTTTGACCTGACTTCAGATGATGTGTAGAAGAAAGTACAATGAAAAACTGCCGTTTTAGTTTTTACTTATCTTTAAAATAAAATCAAAATTCCCAATTTTTGAAGACTATAGGCATTGCCTGTGGTCATCTTTTATAAATCTGTACAATTTTTTTAAACAAAAATATGTCATTTTCTGTGGCGTACCGAGAAGGGGGCTCTTAAGTGCGCGCCCCCTCAGGAAAACGTTAAATATTATTTTCAGTTATTACGCTTGAATGAGTTGTTCTACAGTGAGAGGATTAGTTTAAATGTCTAAGGCCGACGGTGATCAAGTCAGCGACCGATTCGCAAACCACAATCGTCGCCTCAATTTAAAATATAGAGTCCTTATTTTTATAATCGCTGTCTGCAGCTTCGTTTTTGTTCTTCACAGTGGCGAATGTAGGTTGAGGCAAGTGAAACAGCTGCATTTGGCAGATTATCGCTTTCCTCTCAAAAAAAATTTCTGCATGCGCCCTTGTCAGTTTCCAAACTTCAAAGCGAGTCTGAAAACTCAAGTTTTCTTTTGCATAACCAGTTAATTTTTTCAGCAACCGGTTAACAAATACATTCTCCTATAATTGCTCATTTATTACTGCAAAGGTTTGACCAGTGGTACTTGCTTTTAGCATTTAACGGAAAAAAATGAGTGCAGTTAGACAAAATGTTGAGCTTGAAATATGAAGACATTTAATTCGAACTTATGCATTTAGTGTGAACTGCGCAAGAATGTAATTTGTGACCCATGTAGATATACTTGATCACCCAAAATAAAAAAGTCTTGCGCGTAAAAATTTTGCTTTTTGGGGTTGACCTCCGAAGAGAAAAACACAAAGATCTCGGAAAAGAGTCGTGTCTGGCCAGCGGCATTACCCGATGGCCTTTGCAAAAGTTTGTACAACTCTGCTGAAAAAAAAGTAAGGCTGTATGGAAATGCGGGGGTGTAGCTCAAAAATTAACACCATTATAAACTTCTAACTCACGGTGATTGTCACGCGGGTTTTAATCACGCAACATTATCTCAATTTTCGGAAAAATATTTTTCATATCGGCTGGCTTTATCGATGCTTATAAGGGCTTGTTTTAAACTCAAACAGTAAGCAAAAAACATTTGAATAGATTTTTATCTCTATTGATGAAAAATAGTGCACTGGAAACTTGCATCATTAAATTCTTCAAAATATATGTAAGATATTGTCACTCAAATTAGGAATGTTGTATTGCCCTACATAAGGTGTTTGCTGGAATACAACGTTGTAGCGTTGGCTGTGATTAGATGAGCTAAGTAGATTATCTCCTTTGAGATATAAATTCACACGTACATAGTGATCTTGATATCAAGCACCAACCAATCAGGTTAAATTGTTTTCTGTTAGCAATAACTGAATGGTCGGACACATAAGTTTTTTTGCAGTGTTGGCCAAAAAGTAGACTCTTTTTGTCAATCAGTTCAAAAGTCTTGCATTGTGATAGCATAATTTAGTTTTTTGATTCTACTTACTTCGAAATACAGCACATGCAATACAAAACTTAGGAATGAATTCAGCGAAACAGTTTTAACATCAAAAACAAAGCAACAAACAAACAATCATGCAATAGTGAATGTAAGACACCGATAACGAAAAACGTTTGGTGCGGAATTTTTCGATGCGTTTACCGTTTTCAACAATCACCATTTGCACACGAAAATGAAATGCATCGCTGACGCCGTCAATCGTTCTTTGAGACGGTGCTTCTCACTCTTGCACGATTGCATCTTTCAACTCATTTAGGTTTTCAAACTGCTTTTTGCGGTAAATATTTCGCTCAATCTCGTTCTCAAGTCAGTTGCTTACTGGAGTTGGAGTAGATGTGTTAAGATTGCGACATCTCAGCCTGCTGTAAAGTTCTCAGCAAAACTGTTGACAACGTGTTATACGAATTAGAGCATGGAAACAACTCGACGATAGCTATTGTTACGCAACAGAGATGCGATCAAACAATTAAAAAATAATTGAATGTTCGTGTTCTGTACGATAGCATTTTAAAAGCTTAAAAATAATTTAACTATTTGCCATTTTATTATTTTTAAGATTTACTTGAAATTTTACGCTTTTTTACAGTCTTTTATCAATGAACATTGCCACTAAAAATTATTCTGTTGAAGTTCAATTAATAAAGAAGTTATGATGGCTTTAAAATGTAGTCCAATTTTTGAAAAACCCTGTATGTATACTAGTAGGATTAAAACTTGTAGGTTTTGCGCTTATGCAAAAAACAAAAAATTAGAAAAACGTTTTATTGGAGAAAAAAAATGGAGAAAAAAAGCAGTTCAAATTGAAAATTGCATCACCAAAACTCTTCAAAAAATTATTTGAGATATTGTCACTGACACCTCAAACATTGTGTTACTCTGTATTAGGCGCTTGTTGGAATAGAGCTCGTTGCATCGGATGTGATTAGATCAACAAAATGGCTTATCTTCCTTGACATTTAAATTCATTTGCAAGTTGTGTACTTGTTGTCATCTTGTAACAAGTCGATCTGCGTTTGACTGATTTCATAAAACAGGCACATAAACATCACGTCAAAAATCGACCTTTATTAGAAGCAAATATTTTTGATAAATTATTTTATCTTCGATAAGAGTTTTCATTGCAATTGGACGAGAAATGACATGATCAAAGCTGGTTAGGAGCGAATTTGAGCCGTCTGCTTTTACTGGCCTTCTTAAACACCGGCAAAACTATTTCTTAACAAAGTTCTGTTTCCGGTTGTGAATAAGATATCTGTCAGTCTGTATTGCTACATCTTTGTACGTTATTTTAAATAGTTTTTCCTGACAGCACCAGTATAAGTCTATTGCAGATGCACTGCAGGTTATGTCTAGCCTATGTTGGTTTCTGGGTTCCCAACCTTTCTGTTCTCGTTTATCCTCTGGCAGTTTTCAGAAGTTATATTTACCTCCTATTTCATTTAACACTGTTCCAGCAGCAACAGCTGCAGCAGCAGCTGTTAATAATTTTTTTTGTCAAATCTTATGCCCAATATCATGTGTGCGAAAGTTTTTCACGCACTTCAAATCTTGACTGACTGACTAATTTTTTGTGGAGCTCGCCATTTTAAAAGCAATTGCTTTTGTCATATTCAGGTCGATAAATTCATGTTTTATTAAATTTACCCTCATTGGTAAGTTTAATTTATGCCCGGTTAGGATTCACTACAAACTTTTTAGGTAAACCCAATTTTTTAAAAAATGAACTCAAATATTGCATTGGACTCTTTCGTGGTACTGAGGTACCGACTGTTTACAGGATAAATTACTTATTGTTGAATAGTTGTTTAATCTGAATAATTCACTTTCTTCCTTGTATTCATGGGTAGATGTATCCTCGTTTACGTCGAAGCCTAGAGAAGAGTAATTATCCTTTATCACCCTTGACCTAGAAATTCTTCTGTGCAATATGTCGGGATAAATGTTAAGCAACTTGGCTGTAAGTGATCATTTAAATTTCCCAAGTCGTGTACTCCATTAGGGGCCTGGTAAATTGGACAAGTCATTAAGACATGGTCAGCAGTCCGTACCTTTGCTCAGCAATCACACTCCGGGCTTAATATCAGGTTCTATCTGTGCCTCGTTGCGATAAAGCGTCCGACATCGTTTCGATGGTGGTTAAGTCTCAAGCAAGACTTTCTTGGTAAGATGAGACTCGCAGTGGAATCAGTGCCTGGAACGAAATCACGTAGCCTGGAAAGGAGATTCTCCAGCTACGAGTTTCATTGATGCTCTCCCCATCGGGGTGCTCAAATGCTTTTATTTGGTGCAGCGCTCTAGAAGTTGTTCTGCAGCAGGCATACATGGGTGTAAAAAGTTAGAGCGCCAAGAAGACTGCGATGCTGACGCCAGCCGAAGTCAACGAAGGAGAAACACTGAACAAAAGTTTAGGAAAAGCTATTTACTTGCAATGGTGTAGCTTCATTGCGATGACTTCCAAAATATACTGGGGAATTTCTCACATTAAAAAATATTTCTATGGTAATCTTGACCTATATTTGATGGCAGCAATTATGTTTCAAGGGCTTCTTTGTGTGCTATAACGGGGGAGGCTTCTACGACGGTAAATTTATAATTTTGTCCTTGCGTTTTAAAAAATATTTTTCAAAATGTAAACCAATGTTTCATAACCAATAGGAAAGATACCTGTGGACAAAAACTATGCAAAATCAGGTAAAATTTAAAGTTAACATGTAACTTTTGGCAATAACACAATTATTTCCAAAAAAAGCAGAATGAAATTTAGAAAGTTCATTTTTGAGAAAATAGAACAGTAAACAACAGATGTAAACAATTATTTTTGTTGCAATTCAACAACGTGGTAGCCATAAAAATTTTGTAATATTTTAGTTAGCGTTTCAAACTTTTATGGTAAATTTTCAGTCTACCAATTGTTTTTGTCTTTTTAAAGACAAACGTTTTTTAACATCTAGCATAACCCATTGCCCAGATCCCAATTGTGTGCCTCTGTTCTTCTTCAGCAGATGGCTCATTTTTTCCAAATTTTGTGAACATTATTACAAAAAGATTTCCTTCACAAACTTAAGTGTTTGATAAGCGACTGTCGTATATGTGCTGGATGAATGTAGTGATGACGGCAACAGAGAATTTCAATTTCCAAACTAGTGCTGTAAGACCAAACACTATGTGTAATACAGATTGGGATAAATTAAAAAGTTGCGCATATTGTGCAGCATTGGATCATGACGGTTTTTGATATGTTTAATCATCAACTTTTGTTACAGAACGAACAAGTCTAACTGGAGTGGATTGGAAAGTAGCAAAACTAAATTTATTTTCCCCTCTCTCGGTGTCGTACATGTCTTCTGTTTATGTAAGTTTTAGTCTGATATTGTGATTACTAGATACGCGTAGGCTTTTGTTTGTGGGAAAATAACTATGGGTGCGCTAACAAGAAAATTACTCGATCTATCGAAAAACATATCTTACATTATTACTCTGCCTACCCTAATCCGGGTATCTACGATTATGAATTAAACTACCTGTACCGATTTCAAATCTTTTTAACACTTTACAGCTTTGCAGGTCAGTATGTAATGGGACTATTGTGCATCACGTTTTTTCTGCGATCAAGCTAGTTTAAAAGTCAAGTGTTAGGTGCCCCCATCTTGTTTTACATTAATGAATTGATATTTACATTAGCTGGTTCCGCCCGCATCGCCACGCAGGGCTACCTACCAGTTATATCAGGAAAAAAATATTGGTGAAGCCTGTTTGGCAGGCTGATTAGTGCCAGTCGAGTTCAAGTAGTACTCGTCGAGTTCGATGGAGTACCCATCGAATTCGAATAAGTAGTCGTCGAGTTCAAAATAGTTCTCTTTAAGTTCGAATTAGTACTTGTCGATTTGAATTAGTTACCTACTCATCAAATGAGAATTAGTAGTCTACTAGTCGAGCCTGGATTAGCATTCGTCGAGTTCTATTTAATACTAGTCAAATCTGAATTGGTACTCTTCAAGTCAGATTTAGCACCCGTCGATTTCGAATTAGTACTGATCGACTTCGAATAATAAAGAACTGCGATATTCGGCCGAGTACTCGGCTGCTGCTAGCCAAACGTGTAGTACGGAGGTGGGTAGTTGCTGATAGACTATTCCCAAGCGCACAAAATTTAAAACTTGATAAAAATAATCGAAAAAAATGTTTATGTTGCATCAAGCTGTTACGATGACTGCGATCTTGTGGTCTTGGGGAAAGCAATTTCTCCTGCTTGCTCTGCTTGTGCTAAAAAGGCGCTGCGCCGTCAATGTTGCTTACTTCTAAAAGAATGAAGAAAACCACGGCGTCTCTTTTAGGAAATTTTGCGCCAGCAGCCGTAAAAATACAAACGTTAATCAATCAACTAAATTTTTTTAAATTATGAATTAAAAACCTTTTTTAAATTAAAAATTAGAAATTATGAAGCAGAAACCTTTTGTTTCTGACCGCCACAAGGGTACAGCACAGTCTGCGAATACATTTAAACTGCTTAATCAAACTTCTCGTCATAGATGCCAATCTTGCGAATTTATCTTAAGATATTGGTGATTTTTGCGGCAACTTGGAATTTTTTTGTTAAAAAATGTACTGGTGAAATCATGGGATCTTTTTGGTTGAGATATTTGTTTGATTTTGGTGTAAAAATCCAAAATTTCAGGATGTTTGGTTGATTTTGGTGTAAAAATCCAAAATTTCAGGATGTTTGATAAACTTTGGTTGAGGAAGTTGTTTTATTTGAGATCCAACAATAGAAGTTGGGATGTTGAATTCGGTAACATGTAAAGGCCTTTTTTTTCGAAGATCAATACCGCAGTGGGGAGTATTTTCAAAATTTTTAAAAGATCCTTGGTGTGACACAACTCAAACACGAGGCGCGGCAAAAATTTTCAGAATCTTGGGATTTTTTACTCAGAAATTGTCATTTCGGTGATTTTTTAGAATAAGTTAGAATATTTGCGAGTTAGAATATTTTCTCAGTTTGAATATGTTAGAATATGTTAGTATATGTTAGAATATGTTCGAATATGTTCGAATATGTTCGAATATGTTCGAATATGGTATTATGTTAGTTTACCACTAGCTAGCGTTAGTTTAAATGTGGCAGTTTTATGAGTTCATCCAGATAATGATCAGTTGGATCACTCTGCGCATGTAAAGTAGCGTTGAAGATATGATTTTACATGTTAGTAAAAGTTATTGCTTTTTAAAATTATCATTAGGTTGTGATTGATTAGATCACTCAGCGTTCGTTAGATAGCGTATGCGATATGACTTTAGATGTTTGTAGAAGTTCTTGCTTTTTTCTTGCTTCAATAACTTTTTAGCTACTAGCTATTCTGGGCAGAGTAATTCAGGTTAGTGAAGGCGTTTTATATGTTGTTTTGCTGATCACATGAGCTACCTGCTGGCTGGTAACGCGAGCAGTCTTGGCTGTTGCACAATTTATTGCTCTGTTGTTTCCAGTGCTAGGCTATTTTAAGTAGAATTCGCAATTGGCAGACTTTGGGTTGACCAGTTCACGATAGTGAGAGTAAAGTTAAAGAGAAAAAATGAGACATTGTCACAAAAGCCGGAATATGAGATGTTTGAAAAAAATTCGTGTTAAAAACAAGGAAACGTGTTGCCGTACGTATAAAACTTAGTGAAATTAAGTACTAAAACACGGAAATCCTGATTTACAGAAATTCACGTGGAAATAATCGGTTAGACAACTAAATTATGAAAATTCCTACCAAAACATGTAACTACGGAAACACTGAAATTTATTTTAGAACAAGGAATTCCTAAATCAGTGCAAAACTGACAATTGTACAAGTGCGTAAATTGCAGAAATACGGAAATTCGCTGAGTCGATACAAATTAAAAATATAATTATCGTATTGGGTAAAATTATAATTGAGTTTAGTTAAACTATGAATTTCTGTGATTTTTGTAGTTTGGTTGGTGATTTTCCCTCTTTTCCAAAGAATTTTTTGATTCCTTATGTTTTTGCGACATCTTAAAATAGCTGCTGCAAGCAAAACATTAAAATTATCATGAAGTAGGATTATGCGACACGTGCTGAAAAACTACAGTGCAGCTGGCTGCGGACAAATAATGAACCATAGTGAAGCTTTGCAGTGCGGTTTGTGGGCAGGCTTTCGCGGTGCAGTGCTGGCAGTGGGTAGTTTTGCCCACAAACCGCACCGCAAATTTTCACTGCAGTTTAAAATTTGTCCCCATCTCTATTATGAACATAATTAATGCAAAACAAAACATAAACTATAATTATAGCATTGAAATATTTGTCAGGCTGCAATGAAACTTTGGCACTTAGTAAAGCAGCCAGTTAACGCGAACTTCAATTCCGCTTCTCTCTTCATTTTTTCTGGCTACGCGCCTGTTTGGAACTATTGTTTACAAAATTTGATAACGAATGATTTGTATTTTCAGTTTGAATTTCGAGCAACCAAAGGCCTCCTACAAACAAGCGATATCGCGATAGATAATATTTCCCTGAAACCAGGGCAGTGTGAGGGAGGTAAGAAAGGCCTTATTCAATTTTCTATTATGAATTAATTCGCGTCGGAGAAAAGACAGTCGAGAAAAAATAACTTGCTCCACTACTGATATGGGTGCAGTGGGACAAAAAGGGAGTCGTAACCTTTTTAATTCCAAAGCTCAAAATCAAAAATGGACTACCTATTTTATCACGAATTAGTAATCAAAAATGAAGTATTTTAAAACATAAAATCCACTTTGTATTAATGTTGGTAAGATATGAAATCGATTTCATTCAGACAGGCCATCATCAGTTATTTAAATGGAATTTCAGCACTAAGACGAAGACCGGGAGGCGATATTGTTGACTTGAAATTATATCTGCTACAGTTTATATCTTATAAGGAAACTTTTACTGCAATGTATCAGCAACTTCTACAAACCCTCTTTAAAGTTAACAATCATGGAGTTCTTTGGGGCTGTAAACTGCAGCAGTTTTTAGATCTAGGATTACTTACCAATCGTTACTAAGTTTGTTTGGGCTTCGTATTTCATTCTCCTTATCACTTCCGTTGTTTAGCGCCAAAAAATCTGCAATGCAGTATTTGAATTCTTTGTTATGACTCGACTAAGGAATTGAACCCGTTTCTTTTGATAGCAAAGCGGTTGCTCTAAACACTTCACACCCGCTAGGATAGGGCTGCAGGTGTATCGCAGGGCATTTTTACAACAAACACTTAAACTAAAAAGAGGAAATTATTGTAACGTACTTTTCCAAAAGCACAGCAATGTAAAATTCATGAGAGAACAGGCTTCGCCAACGTCGTTTTGAGTGGAGACATGCAACCTCCACATTACCATACTTGAGCAAATGATAACTCGAAAAGTGCAATTTAGTTTGCCTTACTGTCTTTGTAAAACTACTTTACGTGATCAGCAATGCCAAGTTCAAAATGTTAAATTTGCGTGAGCAACGTTACATTTTCCCGTGCGCTTGTATTGACGCAAAAGCACTCCACAGCAATTTTTGTCCAGGTTATAGAGCATGGTCACAGTGCACATCAACGAACTGGCTTTCTCATGAGTGAAGAAAAACTTTTCATTAATTTTTAAGAGTATGTTTACCTTTTGCTTGCAAGAGAGCAATAGTGGTGCTAAGCGTGATATGCTTGGCCTTGAAATTTCCAAGTTTCAACATTTTACTTGAATTATCGAATCTATTACATCCAATATGTGTATTTCTTGTTAGAATCCACCAATCAAAACAAATGGTTCCAAACTGTTTATTCCAAAAGTATTTCAACAATTTGACAGTCGTCGTGAAGTTTGAACGTATCATGGTTCGATTTGTTTTCATTGCAAAAAACAGTGAGTCATCCCACTTGACAATGCTGTCCACAATATTTGTCGAGAGGATTGTCAAGTGGGTTGAACCCGTTAATCTTCTTGAACACAAAATTATCGAAAAAACTCTTTTGATAGTAAACCTTGCTCCTAATTGGCAAAGCAGCATATGGGGCGTAAGGGGCATTAACAATTAATACTTTTGCTTGTGACGGGACGGGCCCTACTGATGAGTCCAAAAGCACGAAACGTGTCCAGGAATGATCTCGTCTAAATTGGTTGGGTGGTATACTCATTATTGTTTCCTGGCATATTCATTTTAATAAATTGTTAATGACCCTTACGCCGGTATGCTGCTTTGCCAATTAGGTGCAAGGTTTACAATTACCATCTTCGCCTATAATTTTCAAATCTATAGTCTTTTGATAGTATTGTGTTCAAAAAAAAATTGATAAATTGTTTTAATATCTTTTGCAGTGTTTCTACCGATTTTTCCACAACAAGCTGGCAGCAACTTTTCACAAACTGATATTAGCAAATTTTTGATGCCAAGGTTATGTGGAAAAGAAAAAACTTTGTACAATGCTTTAACTCATAGATGCTGCAAAGGCATTGTAAGGTAGAGAGCATTTTTTTGACATAAAACATTTACTCGCCTGTCTTTACACAAAATTAAAATTCGACGCCGCTCGCCCAGGGTCGTCAGGCACTTAGCTGTAGCTAGCATAAAGGGTAAAGAAGCCAGGCTCTTCTTCGTATTTTTTTTGTCCCGATCAAGGTGAGAAGATATTTTTCTGTAAAATGGAAAACAATGCGTTGACGCCCCACAGAAAGATCTTTTTCCTAGAAATAAAGACAAGAGATTTCCAGCAAAACAACCATCTTCAAAAAGTCATGACAGATTAAAAGATTAAAAAAAATATTTTTTTGACCTTTCTAAATTGTTTTTTGGCTGCCCTAGTGGTCATGGCACGTAAGGAGATATTTGTAAGAAAACGCTTAGGGTCAGTCAAATCTTTAAGGAATTTGTTTGTGGAAAAATGGTTTACTGCCTTCAAAAAAACTGTTTATTTCCCATTTTTGATTCAAAGATAGAATTGAAGGGAGGAGACTCCAACCCCCTAATCGTACCTCTTACACATTTGAGAGTTGCTTATGTGTCGTGAGGTAAGCAAAATAAGAAATAGAACATTTGAATTGTGTTCAAGTCGGTAGGCAATCCCAATTTCCAATTTCTGATATATATTGAATTTCAAAGAGCTAGTTTTCGCCAAATGTAATTGCTGTCCACTCTATATTTTAAAATTTGGGTTTAGGTTTGCTAGGTTAGGTTCAGGTCTTAATATTCGGCCCAGTGGATGCTATTTCCTGAAGCGAGTTCACTGATTATAATCTTTTGCAGGGAAGGAAGAGGAACATGTTGCGGTGATTTACTGATGGTCCATCCAGAACAACGTTGCTGCCGTGGTCGCCACGGAGAGAGGATTTTTTGGTGAGCTTGTTGGCTTATTTTTTTGTCAACTGCTACATATAAGATAGGAAAGAAACCTGTCCAGGGTACTCAGATCGTGTAGAAGCAAACCTTTTTTTAAGCAAAAGTTAATAGCGGTGGCATCACCAGAATTCGTGAGGTTTGGAGCGGTTTCGAAAACTGTTAACTCCAAAATTGAAAGTGTCATACCGCCAAATAGAAGAGTGCAATTCCAATATAGAACAATTCCACCTCAAAATTAGAAAGGGTCTCCCCAAAATTGCATCGAATAGTGTCCCCACCAATTGTAAAGTGTTACCCCAAAATTTAACAGCGTCATCGAAAATCAAAAAGCGTCTCCCCAAAATGGTGCAGCGTAACTTTAATATGGAACAGTTTCACCCCAACATCCCAAAATTAAAAATGGCCATTGATCAGGGTCACTTCAAAATTAGAAAGCGTCAACCCAAAATAGAACAGTGCCTCTCGGTGTAGACCGTTTTTCTTTGTAGTGACGTCATTGATTGATGCATCTCCGTCCAACAGAATTGCTCTCTCCTTTAAATTAAATTTTTGATTCGTTTCGCTCATTTTCTTGTGAATGTTGAGAATGTTTTGCGGTTCTTACAGCCATGCTCTAACTCTGGGTTACAATGCTATATACTAATGCAATGGTTGTTGCAAAAATGGGAAGCTTGTGGAAGCCTCTCACTGCTTATAGGCTGTCGCAGTTGAAAGATGGAGAATAATATTCTGCATTACCCTTCTGAGAATCAAACCCAATCTGACAAATTGCAGTTTCATTGAAATATAAGTCTGCTTACCAAAATAAAGGATTCCTTGGACAAATTTAATTTTTACTTTTGTTATTGAATAAGTTCATTTATGTGTATTAGCCCTTTTGTTAGCTCCTCCTCAAATAGAGCGGGTTACCACGACGGGCGTCCTGCAGCTCGAGCCCACCACCTTCCTGTTACGCAAAGACGGAATAATCCCGTTTAGTGCCTTTTCTGCCGAGCGAACCTTTAGCTATTTTCCCTGATTATCTCTTTCGTGGTGAGCGCCAAGTAAGAACACAGTGAACGCCGTTTTTAAAGAGTTTGATATAAATCGACAAGGTAGTAGAATCAATGTCTACCGATTGCGGAGCGAACAGTGACTGAGAAACATCACCAAAATAACAAGAAAAACAAAGCACTCATAGCTTTTCAACTGTGGAAAAAGGATGCAGAATTTTGCAAACACTCCCACTTGGTGATGAGCAAAAAGGAAGATAATGCTACTTGTTTTTAGGCCTCCTCAATCGCAATGCTGTGAAGGAAAAGTCATTTTCGTTAAGTATCAAAGCTGCTGCAATGGCAATGTTTACCATGGTCGATCTAGATGTTGAACTGCGTGTTTAAACATGAAAAAAAACAATTTTCTCAAGTGCTGTCGCGTCGATTTATTCTCTTTATTTCAAGTTTGTTTATCTCCTGGACTCGAAGGAGAAACAACGACGTGTGTTGTAATACTTTCTGATTTTGATTGTTACGCTTGTCAAGTTGAAGAACTGAGACTGATTTTGATAGAAAACAGCTCCCCACAAATATCTAGCAAGCAATTAGTAAACGTACTTTTTTTTCCGCTCACGTTATCATTTTGTCGAGCTTTCTGGCGTCCAACAGCAAATTGATTGCTGTGTTTTATATTTTGAAAATTTACTAACTTTTGTGTTTTTTTGTAATTTTGTTATCTATGGTTTTGTGTAAATTATTATTATGAAAAGTAGGCTAAGAAAAATATTGACCTGTAATCAACCGTACAGTGTGTTATAGCCAACGTCACCAGCAAGAACTGAAAGCGTTTCTGGTGATATGTTTGTTTAAACAGAAGTAGTTGCAATTAATCGGTATAGAAAGATTCAATATTTGGATCCATCTCCGAATGTTATAATCACAATTTATCTGTATCACAATAAAGTCATAAGATCTAGAGTTAGATCAAATTATTACTAATTCTTTTGATGCATTAATGGTAATAGATTCTGCAATCAATTAAAGAGACATTTTGTAATAATCACTCACAATTTGCAATGTTGACCACAACCACAGTCGGAAGGTGGGGTTTTAGTTCGAGAAAGTATAGATGTAAAGTATTGAATGCGAGAAAAAATTCTAAATTTTTTTCCATTGTAAGATTGCTTTCTAAAGCAGGTTTTTGAAGTTGCCATTAGTAAATTTTTATCATTGAAATAAAGAATATTTTGGTAGGAGAATACCCTTCTCCATAAGTGCCTGTCTGTGACGCTCAAACTACATTCTGTGGTCCGTGCTACACGGCAATTTATACTTGTGTATCACGATCATACACAATGTAAATTGATTAGGATATTGTTAAAAGAATCTAATCTTGTATATATTATATGTTGTTAGGGTTGAAAACATCATGTTGTAAGAATAGTAAACGCGTTATCGTATCTGCTATTTTTACCAAGGGCTGGTTATTATTCTCAATCTGAAGAGTCTAGTTCAAATATAGTGTCAACTCAATTGAAACCACAAAATCACCAAATGAGTGTTTGGTGAAAACATCTGTATCGCTGATTAAATGAAAGTGCTAATTACAACCTTTATTTAACGTTAATTTTGTCATGGACTATTTTTGTCGCAGCCTCCGAGATTGCTAAAAATAATTTTATATTATATTTATATTGTGGGTTGTAATGCGCCTATGAAATATCATATAGGCTTTAAATGCTTTTCAAATAAAACAACTTTTAGCGCTATCATATATCTTGATTATGAACAAGTATATTTGTTTCTTATTTCGTACTCCATATAACCGCAGATGCTGAACTCCGAGGAGGAGATCTATGAAAGCAATTATTATAGTCGTTGATATAGCTTCACTAGGGAAATAAACCCAGGTCTTAGAGCAAAGCGGATTTGTGAAATTGCAGCTCTAGAAAACGATTGCTTCAAGGGATTAATGAGCCATATGACTTGATGTGAAAAACAGATTTTGCTGTGGGTTAAAAAAATAATATACTAAGGTTTTTCGTTTATGTTTTTCTCCATAGGCAAAAATTACGAAGTTTTAATAGGACCAAGTCTGAGTAAAGAGGCTCTTGGAGGGTTGACATTTGCAAAGCAATTAAATTTGTTTGTTGGCCTCTTTGTAATAATTGAAGTAAATCTGTGGAAATTTGACTATAAAAAAATATAAAGAAATATAATAAATGGAAATATGACTCGGTAACAGGATTACCAGCAGAATATTTCAAAAAGTAACAAATCAATCGAAAAGATAACAAATTAAAAAGTAAACTCAATGTGTTAATATAATTAAGAAAAAAACATGTATTTTATCGTCAGATAGCTTTCATATTGAACGTTTCGTTAAAAAATAACCGTTAATATCTCATCGCGAGACAGGTAAGAATCTTTTTTTTTGGAAATCACTACTCATATAAATATTGATTTTGGCCTTTTTCTCGGAGATCAATATATTTTCTGGCTATTTTAGCAGAAAAAGTGGGGACGAGGAGGAAACCCAGGTTAATTTTTAATCAAGAGAAATAGTAACAACTTTTGGTAGCGTCGTAGAAAAAGCAGCAGATTTCAAACTTGCAAGCAAAAGGTAACAATTTGTTACCAAAAGTAATTCATTCATTCACGCGTATGAGCTCATGCTCGGTTTGCATGTCTTTCGTCAGACTGGGCCACCACGACGGGTAGACTGCTTGGCCCCACCATCTGTCTTCCACATAAAGACGGAGGCGTCCCGTTAAGTGCCTTGCCCAAGGACACAACAAGCAAGCTTGCCGGCTTGTTCTCCACACTATCTCTTATGTGCTGAGCGCCAAGCAGGGAAGCTGTAAATACCATTTTTTAAAGTCTTTTGGTATGACTCGACAAGGGAAATGAACCCCAGGTCTACCGACTTCGAAGCGGACGCTCTAACCACTACACCATCGCGCCGGTACCAAAAGTAACAACTCTGGCAACCCTGCTCGGCAAAAGTTATTTAGAGCCGCACTGTTGGTTGCTCATTCACATTTCGTATCGGTATAAGTAAAGGTAACACGGTGGCAAAATCGATTCATAAAATAAAATTTTAGTTCTGAAGTCTAACTTGAAATAATGAGAAGTATTGATCTTGAGTAACGGAAAACCCCAATGTTCTCAAATTGAACAATTTTTGAGTTTTACTCATTTTTGTTACGTGTTTTCTTGAGAATTGTGTATTTAAATTACAATTATGTACAATCAATAGATTTTGTACAAACAAAAAAAGCGTACAAGCTAATTGTATTATGTAGCAGCAAGGAAAGGTAATCCAGTAAAACCAGGTCACTAAGCGACATCTTCCAAAAATAGTAAAAAGACTTTTTTCCAAAAAAACTAGCTTGCTCTGCCGGTTTCGCAAGCAAGGCTCCCGTTGGTGACGTTGGGGTAAAAATTATCGATTCAGTCAGCTTTGATTTCATGCAAGGGTCATTAGCGAAAGCAGTAAAGCTGAAATTTTTTCGACTTATCCTATTTTTATTCAAAAGCCAAGTGAACTTTAAACGAGGTTGAAATGAAAATATTTAGGGGAGAGAACACACTCCAATTCCTTTCATATCTATCCCTCCTCCTTTTTTTAAAGAGTGCGGGGATTTTGGCTTGTTTTACAACTTGGTCGGCTTCCGTTTAATTTCCCCTTAAACGTCTCTACAAGCTTTGGATTTAATTATCTACCCATAATTTCAGGTCTTGATGGACTTACTGCATTTATGGCTAAGACTAAGGTTATTGATGGTGGCAATGCAAATTTTGGTTAGAATGTAAAGAATGTATCGGTACCAGTGTAATGTCAAAACCTGTTTTAAAGGTTCGAGTTGAAACCGATAAATAAAGAACGTTCAATTATTATCGACAATATTATTTGTGGTTGTGATTAAAAACAACCGTTAGATGAAACTAAATTCTGATCTTTATCAGAACTGACTATGAGATTTTTGTAAATATCCCAGATAAAGGTACCAAACAGCCCCAGATTTACCAAAAATAGCCCAAGAAACAAATATTGGTTACAAATACTTAATACAGCCAGATTGTCAATGTTTACATTTAATCTTGTTGCAAGTTAAAAAGAAAAGAATTGATTACTAACTCGTGAAAGTATAAATGTAGTGATGGTAATGCAAGTATCTATTAATTAAATTCATGTGAATGCAAAAAAAGATTCTCCTGTTAGGAAAGATCCGTGCTTCTTTGTGAATCTGCTATTTGTCTACACTTATGCATAAAAGTGCGGAGGCTTAGCACTACAGCCACTCCCCTCTATAGGACCTTTTTCGCTCACCTCCCACACCTTCCATCGTTTTATCCTCGTGCATTTGCAAAGCAGTGGAAAATATTTTTTGCGATGTTTTGCTATATGCGAAATACTTTAGCCGACGAATTTTTTAGTTAATTGTGCCATATAATAGATTTTCATACTGCTTTCAAAACCTGTCTGCTTTTCTTAGGAGTTATCTTTTTCGTCACAAGAAGCTATTGTTGTGTTGCGAATTCGACTAGTAGAAATAGACTTACAAAAACACACGATCTGTTAATGAAAGCAGTTGTCCAAAGCAAGTTGATTGGAATAGTACTCGTAGCTCGTACGTTGATGAATTTGCTCTTAGGCTTCCACCCATAAACTACCGCAACCAGCGGCGTACATTTATTAAAATCATTGGAGGTATAAAAGAAATTAGGTAAATCACAGAATACTGAACAAAAAACTTTTCTAATGTGCCCATATCAGCAAAAGTTTAACTTGAATTGAGGCATTAGGCAAAGGTTTTGACTCCTAAGTTGAAGTCATATTGGACCATGGTTTGCGAAGGCCCATGAATTCTTTGTGAACGCATAGCAATGCGTCTAAATATCGAATAGAAATTGATTTTTGCTCTTTGGCTGAAATACATTTAGTTCCGTCTACCGTAATAGCAAGTATTCCACTTTCGCTGATGTCGTTCGATGATTTTCTTAAAATGTTAAGGCTAATCATCTTGATCATTTTTTTTAGTTTCGGTGTGACGCAAAATTTGTTGACCTTTGCATTGCATTACACAGTTTCTTGTTATATACTGCCAGCAATTTTAAGAGTTGAAGAAAATTTACCCGTGCTTCTTCCATAACCTCGAAGAGCCAAATCTTGTTGTAAAAGAAATTTCAATAACAAAAGTACTGTCGGACGCGATTGTACAGCAAGTGCTTGACTTTTTTTCTTCCCTTTATCCAGTAGGCTACTGTGCATAAACAAAGGGCCCTTGATGCTTTTAGCTGGCAGCATCAGTCCAATGAGTGTCGGAAAATTGATGGCTTGTCAATGTCTTGACTGCTTTCTTCAATTTTTGAAGCCTTTTAACAAAAATGTGGGGTTCTACTTTAAATTACCACATTCTACTTTAAATTTAAATTTCAAAGCAATGCCATTTCATCTACTTTTATGCAAGTTCAACGTAAAACTCTTTCCAAAGTAGGATTGTGATGGATCCATGGATACTCAACATATTTTTTGCTTTAAAATTATTTGATTTTTTTTATTTTGCATGAGTTTTTTTATTTTCACCGGCATTTCACTCGCATCAGGTTAATTTTGGCTTTAGAGAGACTACTGGTTGCGACCATTTTTTAGAATTGCTGATACAGAAATCAAATTGATCTTCTAATAGTAAATCGCGCGCAGGCGATGCTACTGTTGTTCTGCTTTTACTGTTATTTTCGATTAAAGGTACCAGGAAGTAAATGAAGATGGTCTGCAAGGGTTATGGCTATTCCCAATACATAATGATATCGATACAGTGTCAACTTGCAAGTATTTTGAGTCATCCAGGATATCTTCTTCCTCTACGTCACTCCTATTTTTATCAGGGCTAACTGCAAAAAATTGAAATATTTTTCGTTGATAGTGTGTTGGTTTCATCATTTATATTTTTCCTGTACTCATGCTAACATGCTAACTCATGCTTACACACACAAACACACACGCGCGCGCGCGCACGCACAATGCTACATTTACAGAAGTTCTCTCAATTATGACCAAGACATCACAATGCGTTGTTCCTTTTTGAATGTTTAGGTCCCCACACCCTGACATTTCGGATTTCGCAAGTAATAGCAGAGCAATCAACTATGTTGAAATCGTGGTCAAAAAATCATTTTGCGCGGTCGACTATCCAATATCCAATACCTCTGTCAACTCTTATATTAAGGACCTCGCAAAAAAAATCTCACTCGCTAACCATTTGGCCAACTCTATTGAATTAAATTATTGTAAACAGCTTGATATATGATAAACTATTGGCAGAAATAATTACATTGACATTCACTTCATAACAAATATTGAAGAGATGCATGCCTCCCATCCTCTTCCCCACGGGATGCATGCCAATGACCGCACTGGAAAGACGGTTAACTCACTCTCTCGGCAGTTTAAAGTCGGGTCCTTGCATCGAGTAAACGTTTTATGCACACGTAGTCTTTCATGTTTAGGTTGCTGCTCGTACACGCGACACTTCCAGTATTCACCCGGCACCTGCTCGTACACACGATACTCCCAGCACCTTTTAAAACGTGAACGTTTTGTAACCGATTTGCTTGTGGAAAAATGCGAAATCACCAAAATAAACAATTTCGTTTTTTTATACACACTTGCGATCTTGTAACTGATAAATTGCGGTGTCATGAATATTGTTAACCAGTTTACTCACACACAAAACTCTACATTCTATAAAAGTGAAAATATTTTGGCGTAACGAAACCACAAAAACAATCTAAATTACCCCTAAAAATGTAAAGTTACTTATTTAGCAATAATTACTCACATGTCAAGAACCACTAGCCTAAATCTTGCGTCAGTACAAGCTGATAATGAAAAATTTTGTGTCTATCTAACCAGCGGAAACAAAAAAGCAGGAGAGTTAAATTTTCCGACGGATAACTACGTTTCACTCTTTTTGTTACAGATTACTACCAACTTCTTTCACTGCTTCGATGTATAAATTACGTGCAGCCACTTCTAGTTGTAAATGATAAGATGACAGATTTCAAACAAAAAAATAAACTAAACGTTACTGTCAGTGCTTTTGTTGTCATCACAATCAAAAACATAAGAGCCGCGGAATATCTTTTAAAAAGTCACAAATTTGAATATTTGATTTGCCTTCAGTTTCCTCGCAAGAATCTCTTGAAAAATTTTTGGGGCAAGCAAAATAACGCTTTAGTGGCAAATTCACATCGATGCGAACGACGGTATAGTTGCAGGAAAAGTTCAAAGTCAATGCCGATTAGTCAAACAATATCTCATTCCAAGAAAAGATGGTAAAATGGTACCACGGTGCTCCAGGTGAGGGGATAAACATTGTGAGAAAAACGTTGACCTTGTGCAAGATTTTTGCTCCAGAGTAGTTGCGCGAATATTCAGATGCTTTGAAGCACAAGCTTGCGTACATTACAGAATTTCTTGTTCCTAAATACGCAGTGACGTAAGAAGGGGGAAGGGGCCGGTACGTTCCTGGCAGCACTAGCTTGGGGGGCGGCATTTTTGCAATTCTAAGTATCTGCATTATTCCGGTGTTTTGAATTACTGACAGAACTTTAAAAAGGTGGAAAAATAAACATTTACCCCGGGCGGCACTTTTGCTAGTTACGTTGCTGCAAACACGGAATAGTTGCGGTACCAGAAGAAGATACAACATCGAACGAATTAAGAAAGAGTTAAGACGTGGGGGTCTATGTGCGCCTAGACTTCGAATCTTATTTTTGTTTGCTGTGATATCAATTTCAATGAGAAATTTCAAGAACCGAGAAAAACTGCGGAAAATACGTAGCCTAGACTCTTTTTAACTATTGACTCACCAATTAAACAATTAAGCTAGCATGTTACACACTGAAAGATATTATGTTGAAGGCGTATGCATTAAAAAACCGCAAGCGTGAAAGAGAACTGGATTGTTTGTGACGTCAGAAAACTTTCAAACTCACGTAGATTATGCTTCCACCAAACAAAACGAGTGAGCCACGATATTTCAATGTAAACAACAGGCGTAATCTCCAAATTGTGGTCAAACTAGAAGGACCTTATCAATCAAGCTCCTTAGGAGAAAAGCTTTAAAAAAATCGAGAAAAGCTTTGCCTCTTTAACCAACAGCAGCAACAAACTGCTAGGCAAACGGACAAAGCAATTAGTGCTAACAAAATGCACTTTCAAATGAACGTCAGATACACCAGTGGTATATTAACAAAGCAAAGCAAAACAAAATATGTTGTTCATTTTGTAAAACTACTTCTAGCGGAAAGTAGGGCTATTGACTGAGAATCCAGCCATCGGAATACCGTTTTAACTGTCCCCGTTACCCCCAGTTTCCTTGTAGAGTCATACCAATGACCTTAAAAATAAAATTCAAATCCTACGTAATTGGTGCTCAGCAAGAAAGAGATAGAGTGGAGAAAATGCTTGAAGGTCCATTTGTCGGGACCTTGAGATAATCACTAAAATCGATTCCTCTATCTAAATATGGCAAACAAGTTGCGTGGTAACGCAATTTATGCCGGTATTCGTGGCCTAGTCTGACTTAAGAAGCAAAAACTACAAACAGAGCATGAGCTCATATACATCCATGAATGAAATTTTGAAGCAAATAGTCACATTGCATTGATTGGTCTTAAAAAACAATTTGTACCCAGCTGTTTACGCTTTTGGGGAGATGGCCTTTGACAACTTGTGTCATTGCAACAAGTCCCAAAATCTTTTCAAATCAGAGACACTGAAAAATTTTTTTGTAGAAGTTCGATCAGCAAACCCAACCACAAAAGCGCAGTTTTAAGGTTATGCTTTTGTATTTTTTTCAAATTTGAAAAGTTTTCAAGCAATGAAAAATGTACGATTTAGTGTTTACTAAACTGCATTTCGACATTGTGCGCCTAATTGTGCATTCCTGAACAAATAATACCTCAAGTTTCTTAATTATTAAGATATGCTTAGATGAGATTAAAAACATCATTAACAAAAGGGGCATTCTTAAGAAATGGTAAAGACAAGCCCCCCCCCGCCGACGTCGCCAGCAGGGGCCACGTATGTAACGTCGGGGTATAGAATGTCGGAGCCCGATAAGCAGTTCTGAAAATACCATCAAAAACTTAATATTTTTTGACAAAGTCAATTCTTATTTTCAAAATGAGTGGTAGACTTTTTCGAGCAATAAACATTTCTAGGCTGGCGCATAGCTGCTATCTTGTCTTAAAATCTCTGTAGTGCTTGGCAACGTCCTACTTGCTCTGTTTCCGGCAGAGGCGCACTTGGGTACTAAACGTGCTTGGAATTGAAACAGATAATAATTTGACAAACTGTTATTTACTCCTTTCATTGGACGCATGGAAGCATAAACCCAAAGCTATGGGATGGCGGTGAAGCAATCGATTGATTTGTACAGATACGATTGATTGATTTGTACATTTTGCAACCGTTGGTTTATTGCTGTGAAACAAACCTCTTGTTGCGCGTATACTGCTTAGTCATGGCGTAAGCCCAGACGTAGGTACATGTACCCTTCCGAAATTAGCAGTTCGATTTTTTGAAAGGAAATCGAGTAGAGAAGCATGATGAGGCGTTGCCCGTAGCCGCCATGTACAGTGTTTCTCCCAAGACTATTAAGTCCCTACAAACGTGTCATTTTTCCTATTTTCAACACACGTTTTTATAAATCCCCTACCTTGTCTTATGACGCGTCATATAAAAAAGTACTGAAGTAAACTTCAGTTATTTGGATTCGCCACAAAGCCGTTTCAACAAGCAATTGAAAACGTAGTTCTTTTCGAAATAATAGCACAGAGGTGGCTACACTCGGTGCACCAAAGAGCCAAAAATTATAAGGGTCAACACCACAAGAGCTGCTACGCAATTCTAAGTTTGAATAAACAACACTTTTCACCAAAATAGATGTTGACGTACTTTTTTTTGGGAGATTACAGCTTTGTAAGCTCCATATGACATATTTTGCATGCGATTAGAGGTGGATAATCTTTTTTTGGAGGTCTATGATTTTCAAAGGCCAAAATTACGCAATCGCACCTTTCCACCTGCCACATCACTTAACGTGTCGCACCGCATTTTGCGCAACACTACACCACATCACTGCTCGCAAAAACAATACGAGTCAAAAGAGCCGCATTCAAAGACTCAAAAAGCCGCATGCAGCTCGCGAGTGGCTGTTCGGCCGCCTTTGAAATAGAATGTTTGTCATATAACGATATCTCCTATTCCTCCCATATGACACCAATGCGACCATTTTGTTTCCTCGTTCCTTTCCCTCTCGTTCCTTTCCCTTCCTTTCCCTCTGAAGTGTCATATAATATTTGAACGGCCATTAACTGGATTCCTGCCCCAATTCACATGAGAAGTTGCTAATTTATTCGATTTTTCTACATTCTCCTTGAACAAGAAGATCTCGAAGAAAAGCTTTTAATCGCGTTTCAATGGTGAGTAGTTCTCGAGAAAATAAAAGAAAAGAATATGTGCGATTCAAGGTTGATTGTGACGTCATCTTGCACTCCATAGGGGAGCAGTAACGAAAGGGAGAAGAATATATCGGTTTAGGCGCCTGCGCCCGGCTTCAACCAATAAATAGTTTCAAGAACAGCAATGAAAACTTTATATATTTCGGCGGTGGCTACAGCGTCGGCACTTGCTTTTTAGCTTACAACCTTAAAATGCCAGTCAGCAAATATTATTGGTTGGTGCAAAGATTTAATCTTCAGTGTACACTTTCCTTACCTTATCTTTTTAATACCCAGCCTTCTTTCCCAGCAGTGTGCACTCCTGTTGTGTAATTCAAAAAACTACTGCAATGCATCCTCCAAACAATCCAATCCCAACTCGACAAAACAAAAAGCCCAGCCTAGAATCGAACCTATCACTATGCCTTTCAGAAGTTTCTTACGTTCTTTCTACAGTAAACTCAAAGTGCATGCTTTATGAAAATGATTGCAGGTATCATCGAAACGCCAGCAAGGTGTTTTAATTGTAGAAGCAAGTCAACAATGAAAAAGCTGCTCGCAATCAATAATAATGTTGACGTGATAGAGCAGTGGAAAATTTTATGAAAGCCATTAGAAAAGGCTGCCAACTATTAAAACATTCTTAGAAAATGATCGCTGGTAGACGCATTAGATATTAAGTCCATGACTTTTTCGCAACTGTTGGCCTTACAGTAGGCCTATTTATGTGACGTAACCTGTGTCAACAGTAAAAACAGGTAAAATTTTTTGACATAGCCAAGTAACTTTCCGAAATTGAAAGCACCGCTTTTTTGAAAGGGAATCCAGAAAAATAGCATTATGGGCGTTCCCTATGATTGTTGTATTTTACTAAAAGGCTTTGAAGCCCCTGGCAATTGAAACAGCCAATAATTTTATCAGCTTTTAGCCGTTCTGCTATTACAGGCAATTTCCGAAAGAGGTTTTAATGGTATTGTGTCGGTAAATAAAAGGCAAAAAAGAACTTTTGAAATTAAGAAAATAAAATAAAGAAAACAAAAGAAAATGTGAAAATAAAAGAATAAAATAAAATAAAATAAAAATAAAAATAAAAGAAAATGTGCAATCCAGCGTTGATTGTGACGTCCATCATTCACTCTAAAAGGGTGCAGTAACGTCAGGGTGAAGAATAAATTGGTTTACGAGACACCGCTTTATCTCTTCAGTAGTTCTAAGAGTAGCAGCACAAACTGTTTTTTTTGACATAGCCAACTGAATTTCTTTTACTAAGTGAAAGGTAACATTTTTCGAGTAAAAAAGATTTTTTCCGAAAATTCCTTGGGACTGGACTTGTCTGCAATTGAAACCAAGAATAACTCGACAAACTGTGATCTGTTTGAGTCATTGAGCGCGTGGAAGCATATCTACTGTTTCCCTTAGTCTGGAAGTGTGGAAGACATTTGTGCACTCAAGCTATACCGATGCAAAACGCAGAAATATCTTGCCAGATTTTACTTAGCGACGTTGTTTTGTTTTGAATCTCATTGGACTTTCTAAAGTCCCTGCTGGTTACGCCTTATGTCCCATGCTTTCTTTTCGCTGCATAAGCGTACTCATTGCAGTTAAAAAGAACCTTGCTATTCCCCCAATGGAGACCGTAATTCCTGAATACGTATCCTAACGGTAAATATCTTAGTTTATTACTGTCAATAGGGACTGGAAATACATACAAACAAAGTATAATTTTACAAATTATCATTTGTACTTTCAAAAAGTATAGATTGAGAGCGAACGCAGTCAAAAATGATGATTGTTCCAAAATAGTGGTCGTTTTCAGAAATAAAGAAATGAGATATTCAGCGATAGGCCTACTTAACGATTTGGTATTTCCTCCTTTGGCATTTGCATTTGTGATTTTAAGGAATTTGATTATAGATGATTTCAAACTTACATTTTAGTGGCATAAAACTTTTAAGTGGTGTAATGTATTTGTGTTGAATAGTTACTAATGAACGCCTTTCTGTTGAGTTGGCATAGCAAGTTAAAGGAAAAAAAGGCTTACTTGCTAGCAAAGAGTGCTAAATAAAATCGATACTTGACAGTTCGAACAAAAAAAAAGAAGACATTTGTTAAAAAAGCATGCTTGGTACGCTTCAAAATAATAGTGAAAAAAGTAATCTCTTGGTGCATTGTGAATTCAGCTCAAATTATTATTTGATTCTTTTATAGGAATCTCCTGGTTACCATCTCCTTAAAAAACTTTAATCGCTTTTCTACGATAAGTAGTTTTTGGAAAAATAAAAAAAACAAAATGTGCAGTCAAGCGTTCATTGTGACGGCATCTTCACCCCTAAAGGTGTAAAAATTTTCCCTCTTGCAAAGTTAGTGGCTGGCTTTTGTTTGCACAAAAAACATATTTTTCCGTCAAGAAATTCAAATTTTGAAAAAGCTTAGTTTCGTTTTGACCTCTCAAGACGTCACGAACCCCCTTCTGAGGCTTATCTCAAGACAATGATCATTCGTGCCAAGTTTCATGCTCGCACTCCCAGCAGTTTCTGTGGAGGTAAAGTTAAAGCGAATGCACGAAGCACGCTCGCACGTACGAACAGATAGAATCGGGCTTTGTAGTATACATTCAGTTTATCCGCTAATAGCTTCATTGCTTACTTTCGAGCAAATACACTTCTTTTACTGGATAACTTTAAAACATTTCTGGTACCAGTACCAAAATTCAAATATGCAAGTACGCTTACAACAATCAAATGCTCAAGATTTTACACAAAAAACCCAAGATTTTAACATATTTTTGAAAAACAACCCCAAAACCCAAATGGAGGATCAAAACTCCAGATTTAGACTAAAGCCCAGGCTTTGGCAGCACTGATCCTTATCGCACCATACCACATAGGTCAATGCATAAAAGCTTCAATAAATCAAAAAGTGTTTTAACACCATTGCGACATAGCAAAGACAAAGCTAGAGCGAGTCAAAGTAGTCAAATTACCAGAACTTGCTTAAAAAAGCAATCGTTTCCCGTGGCGTTACGGCCAACCAAATCGCAGCCATATCTTTTCATTGGAAGCAGTCTTTCAATACTTTTCGTAAAGACTTTCAAACGTGTTTTCATGGTCAGTACTTTTTAATAAATAAAAAAAAAGTTCTGCAAAGAAGTCTTAAATGTGACGTAATCTTGCCTTTTAAAAAGTTTTTTTTTGCATCTTTACGAGTCAGTTGCTGGCTTTCGTTTAAGCCTCCAGTCGCTTTTCTCCGTTAACAGATGCATTTTTAAAAAGTTGTAGTTAATTGCGACTTTACTATGACTCAGCAACCTTTCATGACACTAAGGAGGAGATCAATCGTGCCACGTTTAATGTTTCTTTTCCCTGTGTAACACTCAGACACATTCGCATTGGCAAAAATGCTTTGCGGTACAGTAGATTCCGCTTGATTGGGCCGCCGGTTAATCGGGTCAGCCGTTTAATTGGGCCAAATTGTTAAGAACAAAATGCAATCAAAGATAATGCACTACGTTAAATCCGCATAATCGGGCCACTACTCCGCTTAATCGGGCCACAACTGTAGTCAGACATACACTGGTTTAATTGCAAAACCGCCTTTGTAATGTAATAGAACTCAATATCACAAAGCCAACTACATTATGTAACAATTGAAAAATACAGGCTCAAATTATTTTGTGATTTCACGCCCTTGGACATCGTAATTGTTGTGTTTTGTTGCAAATTTTGTGAAGTTCCAAGCAGAGATGCCACGAAAAGAATTAACAATTGCTGAAAGGATTGTTGTCCTAAGAAAAATTAGAGAGCAACCTCCAAACATTAGTCATCGCCAGCTAGCTGAGATAACTGGTGTATCAAGGACAACCCTGGCACAGATACTGCAAGACTTCGAATAATCGGGTCAGCCGCTTAATCGAGCCAAATGGTGCTTATCCCGATGTGGCCCGATTAAGCGGAATCTACTGTATTTCCATTTTTAAACGCCTGCTTTGAAAACAAACTTTAGTTGTTCTTTAAAATTTTTTGCAAAGTTAATCATATAGGCCTAAGACAGGAGTGAGCAATTGTTTTGGCTTGCGGGCCGCATCGCGGTCACGGAAGCTAGCTAAGGGCCACACTTTTTCACAAACGCATTGATATGTTATTCTAATTGATTTGCATTTTAAATTTGGTATAACATTGAAAACCAACAATTATTAGACAAATGAATCAAAGTAGTTTTATTCAATTGAACATGCAAACACATCTTTACTTTTCAAAGTCTATCAATGAGAAAAATGCACCCAATCTCGTTCTTCTACATTAATTAACTTTTTAACATTATTTGCTGGAGGTTTTCGCGGGCCGCAGTTTGCCCACTCCTGATATAAGAAGATCCCACTTAAATGTATGTCGTTGCCTTATTTGTTATAACTCGTAACCTAAATCTCTTTGTTTATTTCATACCGTACAATGCACGATATGTATTGTAGATATCAAAAATTAGAGTCTGTAATCGCTTTGTCGTTTGCGATTTGTAGAATATTATCACAAATTGGCATAAAAGATTTTATTTAGCTCAAGAGTGTACATTTATTGGGAAGCCCACGATCCTCATGTAAAATGAGCAAGCCGCGCAGCGATATGGCTTTTGGCCATATCGTTGCGCGGATCAATCTGTGCTCTCGCTCACAGATTGATCTTCCCCACAAAAAAAGCTTTTTCAGTATGAAAATTCCACCCGTTTGTGATTGATCCCCAAACAATAGATCTTTGTCTTGAAAAGACTTTGAGACGGACTCCTGGTCTCATCCGGATAAGAAAAATTTAGTGAATTTGTTCTCCTTTGATATGTACGCCTTGTTGAGTCGGCGCAGGTCGTGCTTGTTGGGCGGCGGAGGGCGCCCACGCATCAAAAGACATTCTTTCCGGGGAGATCTCCGCCTGGCCGACAAGTATCGGTTGCCGTTAGCCAAGACCCAAGTACGTTTGCAAGAGCCTGAAATCAACATCGAACATTGTGGAAAAGGCGATGCAGGCGCTGGAGATCAGCATCGAGACATAGAGAACTTTATAACCAACCGCGCCAGTGTGGAAGACAAGTTCAATGACAATATGTGACGGGTACTCCGAGGAAAAAGTTTAACTACAATCCATGATGGTAGCCTAGTGGTCAGAAATACGAATTTCGCTCGGTAAAAATGCTCTGCGATGTACATGTAGTTGCCTGGTTTTAATTCTTGAGCACAGTTTTTTTTCTGAAACACCGAAAAGGCGTTTTCTGCGACCGGAGATAAAAAAGTTGCCACAACAAATTGCCGGTTGGTGAAAATGATTGTCACAATCTTTTAACAATTGATTAACTGTATTCGATTAGGTTTGAATTGCAATGAAACTTTTTTTTAACATTCGACGTGCAGACAATAATTACTTTATTTGCATTTAAATAAGGATTTAAAGTTACATATGTCCATTTGAGATTCTATGGCTAAACCTATCAATTTTGTAAAAGTTTCATGGGATGTCTGAAGGCCTAATGACATCTATTTGCCGAATTATTTTGTGAAAATCATTTCGGAAAGTCCACCGTTAACTAAAAATCGTAGAAATTCAACTGTTTTTTAACTTTAACTTCATAAAACATAACCAACGCAAGCTATATTTAAGTCAAAGATTTACCTCCAAGCAATCATTTACATGTAATTGGAGCAAATTGAAACAATTTCTGCATAATTTAACTGTGCAAATTAAATGAATATATTTACTGCTTTCCACCAACTGTTTATTTGGTTTTTTTAGAAGTACTTTTTGGAAGCACTAGCATAAAAGCTACAATTATATGCAAAAGTGTTAATTTTATAATCACTAATTTAAAAGGAGTGTTATTTGAATATCTTGTCGGAAGAGCAAACTCTAATTTCGGTTTGCAAAAATATTTCAACATTTCTTTTTGGTAATTTCCATCATAACAAATCACATTTTTGGCAAATTGACGGCAAGAGAATCCACTTCGCAGCAGGCAGAGTTGGATTTAATAACCTTGCTACGTAGAAGCATGCCGGAGATTTTGAAATTGTTTTTACTGATGCCGTAAATGGCTTCATGTACGCTTTAAAAATTGCCAGAAAGCTAAATTTTTCCAAAATTTTTGACATTCTAAAAAATGTTCTGGCAAAATTGCAATATTTTAAGTCACATTGTTTTTCCTGTCTTACTTAATCTTTTTATCAAATGACAGTAACGACGTCACATGATTGGTATTAAACAAATAATTGGCTTTACAAAAACAATAGATCATTTTGTTCTTAGATGATGAACATTTTAGGAAAAGTTAGAAAAACTAAGTTGTGCGAAGAAATAAAAAAAAATAACAAGAATACTTTAGCAACAAATTTTTGCGATTTTACTTGAAAATTGCCAAAAATTTCGAATTAGGCCAAAAAACTTTGAGAAGGAGATGTTGTTTTTGCCTTCCGTTCTCACAAATTTATGAAAAAAGTGATGAGGTAAATAAAATTTTGTTGTCTCAATGTTCAAAAGGCGTTCAGTTACAATTAGTTTTATTCAGGTGTAAAAATGAAAGCTACAGCAGTAGACTCTTTCCCCGAACTCCGAACAATTTGCACAAAGTAGATTAACTTTCTACAAAAAATGCGATAGATCTTGGTCAGTCTCCTTCCTTCGTGGAAACGTCAGCTGTGCCTTTGGACGGATGGGAATTAATACGTGGGCGTTGAAAGGTTTTTCCGTTTATTGCGTTCCAAAATCCACGAAAGTCTCCTCAGGCAATACTGTGAATGGCTCAAACACATCTCAAAAATTGGTTTTTGATTATTTGTCCCCGTAGGCGTGTGTTATAAATTTTAACAATTCAGTTCATCCGATGTGATTTTTTGACTAAGCGCAAGAGTTTTTTTGTGCGTGGCTCATTGGCTGGTTTAAAGGGGGCGGATGGAGCGGGGTGTGGCTGTAACGGCCGCAAATATTTAGGTAAAATTTTGTATGAACGCGCCAAATGTTTTAACAACCACACTCCAAAAGGGGTAAATGGCCTTTTTTTGGTAAGATGCTCTGCACGCCTACTACTATCACACAAAAGCTGGCAACATTATCCAGCGTGAAAGTCACATGGCTCGCTATGGTTGGTTTGATGCCAGAATAGAATCTGTGTCATTGTGCAACTGGAAAGAGCTCAGTAACACAATTTTCTTCTACTTGCTTGTGCAGCGCTTGCAATAGAAATGTGATGTTTTAGGAATAAAGACCACTAGAAAAGAGTTTTAAATTACACAAAAAGAAGATACAAGTAAATTTATGATTATTATATTTCTAATTTTGAAAGTATCATTAATGAGATGTCATTTCTATTGAAAAAGACTGATTGAGATTAACTGCTCTTAATTTTGTACCCTCGGTCTACCTGCCGGAGATAGGTGCTACCAAATATATTAAAGGGTCTTTTATTATTTTGAAAGAATAACTACTTGGTTTATCTAGTTTACCATTATCTACAATTCTGTACAAACTCTTGAACTCATTTTTAAAGTGTCAAGTAAGTTCACATTAAAATAGTTAACATCACATCAAAATGAAAGACAGTACCGTAAGAAAAGACACCCAGTAATTAGGCCACTCATTATATAAATTTTAAAGTGCAATTAAGTGCAGTCATGCGCAAGTACCGCTTATCAAAAAACATCAGGTTAATGTTTTTATCTTAACAAACGCGCATTTTTTAGTGTGCTCAGTGTACTATTGTACCAATGCTTCGCATTGACGTAGCTAGTTGAAAGGGATTAAAGTTGCAAAGAAATTATTTTTACATTTGATAAATTGTTTTCCTCTTCAAGGGAGAATGATTTTTTGGTGTGGAAATCAATGTGTCGTCGCCATTTTACTTGGAAATAGCTTAATACTTTGATCAAACCCAAGAAACTGAGAGGGCACGGCCTCTTTGCCCTCCTGGTTGCGCTTATCTTATTGAACATGGCAATAAATACCACAGCAATTAGTAACACACAGAGCGACTTTCATTCATCTTTGGAAAGCAAGCTGCTATATGCGACCCCTAAACACCAACGAAAAGCAGAGGGTAGCCAGAATTTTGATTCGTAAGGGGGAAAACAGCAAATTTTTTTTGATTTCAAGGGGTTATCAAGAAAAAGTCATTACCAACGCTAAAAATCATACATTTCTTAAACTTTAGATTAGACAGATTAGGATTTATGTTTGTAAATGCATGAAAAAATAATTTTATTTCGAAGTTTGCATGAAAAATAAATTTACTTTTATTTTGAAGAAATAATTAAAAACAGCAAATACACAGGTAAAAAAAAGCACATCATAACAATAAACGTTTACCTATTTCTATTTTTGTACTTGTCGAAAAGACATAGAGGAGTCTTCGATTATGCATTCTCTCAGAAAATAATCGAATGAATATACAGAATCATTATCAATTTGATGAATTGATGTGAATTGATGCATTGATGCATTGATGTATTGATGCATTGATGCATTGATGCATATAATTTGTCAATTCGACAGCAGAGAGCTCAATCTGAGGCTAGCATGGGCTGGCAATTTAATATATGTCAATAGCAAACGTGCCGATAAACTATTAACAATACAGAAACAAAGATGTAAAATAATTAAACGTAAGAATTTCGAAAAAGGAAGCGTGCCTCTTTCCCTTCCCTGCCCTGTTGAAATTTTTTCTGAATTTACTGTAAAGAAAGCCATGAGCTAGACTACTTGGAATTAATTTAACGACGTATAAACAGAATTGATTGTTCCAAGAAATTTAATTTTGTGAATTTTGTTTTCAAAACATCTTTACAATGTTGCCAATAGCTTATAAGTTTTTCTTCTTAAACGTGATAAAATCTTTTACTCAAACAAAAAATGTTTGAAAATATTCAAAAATTAACACTTAGCTTGTTTTGGCAGCTGTACTTGACAGATTGTTGCAACAATGTTAGTAAGACTCAAAACAAAGAGGAAGACTTTTTTTATGGAGATCAAGCTTTTGAAAATGCTCATTTTCTATGCTCTTAGTTGAAAACAAGAGCGACGACCCTTTTTGGAAAACAACTCTTTGAAAGTATTCAGTTTTCTGTTTTCGACTATTCTAAACTGTTACGATCCCATCAACAGCCCTTTCAAACAATATTTGGTCAGAAAAATTCTTTCAAATAATCTCGCTGACTGCACCAAATGTGTTTTCGGGGAGAGTATGTTGTGCCCCCCTGCATAATGCATAAGTGCACCCAAGGAGTGTAAAACTACACAGCTTCCGTCTTTCCTAATTTCTTGAAACCCGCCCCTAATTTTTTGATCTTTATGTTAAGGCATTGTCGAGCAAACTAGCATACATTTGACCGAACAAAGCAACAGGAGTGACATTTTCTTCGGCTTTGGACTTTAGTAATTTTGCCTAATTATTGGTAAACTTGCGAGAAAAAATCATTTTTAAGAAGCTTTTATACCACTAGGGATAACCCACTCTTTAGAAAACTTATGAACTTGAACTAAAACATGATTTCAGCAAAACTAGTTTTTTTATCATAAATTTATCAACAGATAGGTTTTGGTCTATTACAGTTCAGTTATGTTTAGTTTATTTTATCAAGTTCAGCACATCTCAACGAGCATAATACGCAAGGTCGCAATTAGCCTAAAGGAAAAATAAGCACGCAGTAAGAAACGTTGTTTTCGTTGTGAATTAACGATTCTCACACCGGATTCAGGTTGAAGAACTTTTTTTTGGAGGTCACTTTTTTCCATTGCCGAAATGACACATCTTTTTTTTGAACAAAAGGTCCGGACCTTTTTCTTCCGAAAAACAAACTATTTCTAAACAAATAAGAGCATACCTTGAAAATAAGCACGTTCTTTCAAAGAGCAGGTCTTTGATTTCTAAGACAGGGTACTTGAAAGTAAGCGCAAATCTTAGAAATAAGCAAGCAATGGTAAGCTTGATAATATGCCATGATATTCACAAGATGACATTATTTTTTGACTTAGCCACTTTTGCTTCTTGAAACATGGCGCTGAGTCTTGACCAATTTCAGTTGTCATTGGTGCTAGGACTTGATGCTTTGTAGTGTCTCACACACAGTACTTCAAAAATTTTCGTACTCCAAGTCGCCCTTTTCACAAGTGATTGATATTTAGCATAGCGAATAAAGCATTTGCTCGTCGCAATACTGCTAACAGCGGACAGTTATCTTGCTATTAATCATCCACATAACAGCGCTGCTGAGCAATTTTTGTGGCATTAAGTGTATTTTGCAGCAAACAAAATAAAATGACAAGACTTAACATATCAAATCAAACCCAAGTTAAAAACAGTTTTGGAGACTATGAAATGACTTTATGTACACGGTTCTTGATTCCATAGCAACACCACATTTTGATCATATTTTTGGCAAAATGTGGTATGGATGCCAAATTTCGTAACTCTTGTGCAAGCAACATCGCATTTCAGGTCAGTAGTTTTCAACCGATTGACCACAGTACAATTGAACAAGGAACTTCAAGTTTGTTTACCTAAGATTGCTGAAAAAAATTAGGAACATTACTTGGTTACTTTTCTTTTGTTGGCGACCCAGAGAGCCCTCTTTAAAAAGGTCCATCACATCAGGCTGGTTGGAAGCAGTTGCAATGGAGCACAAGCTGCCATTTCGGGTTCCAAATACAAAACGTTTTTATCATCAAAATCGTCATTGAAAAGTTTTTTTAATGTTTATTAAGCTTAATCACTTAATTCAAATTGGTAAAGCTGTCAATTAAGGTACTGGCAGTGAAATCTCGACATTTTAATTTGGGCATCGGTTGATCTTTAAACAAATTTAACTTAACCCTAGATAACCAGACAGGGGGTCCGAGAAGACTCCAAAGCACTTGCAGTTTTGCAAGTTCCTATACTTCTCGGGAAGGCAGGGGGCCGAGCCTCCCAGTAGTTTCGAAGATGCTTGAAGTGCCCCAAAACATATTATCATAACTATGATATTTTGACTATGTTTAACTGTACAATGTCTTTGGGGTCTTCTCGGATCCCTGTCTGGTGTTTGTGTGAGTAACGTTTCTCGTCGGCGTTGTTGCTATGTTTTTAATGTACGTTCATCGCTTATCACGTCACATTGGGAGTTGTCTGATTGCCTTGTTGTTCTCAAAATCAATCATTTAAACTGTTTTATGAGCAGTGTGTGGTAATGTAAGAAATTTGCTTTGGTTAAAGCGACTTCCCGGAACTTCTGTTTTTGCGTTTGGCATAGTCGCTTTATAATCTTTTATCGCAGTTGGTCATTTAGTCAGTTTGTGAGTGAGGTTGTAACGCTTCATCATAGTAACATTAAGTCCAAAACAATGGCTCACTTTTTGTCTAGTACGAGCGCACAGATTAGCAATGGAGAAACTGATGTTCTCTTTCCTCTTATTGGTGAACAGAGGGATGAGGAGAAGGAGGACAACGTAGAAGAGGAGATGATATTAGACAACAGCGATGGCGAAGAGTACATGCCAGAAGTGAGTGATAGTGTATCTGATGGTGACAGTACGAAGCGTCAGCTTAATACACAGCGTGCCAGGATGTTTGCAGTTGCTGCTCCAATAGTACCTACTCCTGTTGCCCAAGCTGGGGATACATCATCCGCTGATATTTCTCCAGTGAGGAGACGAAGATTGGAAGGAATAGTCCACGCAAGAATTCAGTGAAGAGCAAGAATGAGCATCGCTGGTCTACAGTACCACCTAATAAACGGCAGTTTCGCACAGCCCAGCGCAACATCATTCATAGTAAACCAGGCCCATTTTTTGCAGCCGCAGCCGCTTAGACCTCTCTAGAATGCTTCCAGTTGTTTATCCCCGATAACTTTGTTGACCGCATCGTACGAAACACCAATGATATCATTACTAGTTTGGCGAAAATTATGTCAGGCAAGATGCAACAATCGGTCATGTAACGTCAAATGAAGTAAAAGCTCTTACTGGAGTTTTGATCTTTTCCGGATCGAATTAGGATAACCTCAAATCAACCACGCCTATGTGGAGCCCAATATTTGGCCCTCCCGTTTACAGAGCTGGGATGAGCTCATCTCGTTTCAACTTCCATCTGACAGTAATTCGCTTTGATGACAGGAGCACACGCGAAGAGAGAGTAAAGCAAGATAAGTTTCAGTTATCCGCAAACTAAGGGATGACTTTTTTGCTCAGTGTGTGAAAAGTTATATTCCAGGTCAGCATATTACTGTGGACAAACAACTGCTAGCGTTTGGAGGTAGGTGTGCCTTTAAAATGTACATAGCCAATAAGTTTACCAAATATGGTATCAAATTAGTCATGGCCTGTGACGCGGAATCAAAATACATGTTGAATGCTATGCCGTATTTAGGAAAAGGCACTACCAGAGAGTCGCTAGGCCTAACCCTCGGTCATCTTCTGACCAAGACACTAGTTGCACCGCATGCGCACTCCAACAGGATTGCTGCGATTGACAACTGGTTCACTTCTATGAAGCGATGACGATCTCATGGATACGCAGCAACAAAAAGTATTTGCCCGCAGAAATTGCCAACGTCAAAAATCGTTTAAAGTAGATGAATGCCTTCCTTTACTGCGGCAATATTACTTTGGTGTCGTATGTGCCAGACAAGAAAAAAGAAGAAAAATGTCCTACTCTTGTCTTCCATGCACCATCAACAAACCCAAGAGGAAAATGGAAAGCCAGAGATTGTAATGTATTGCAACAGTACAAAAAGAGAGGTAGACTCCTTGGATCAGATGTGAGCCCTCTATTCTTGCAGAAAACAAAACAATTTCAGTTTTTGCAAATTCAAGTACGTAAACGCTTTTGTGGTTGAGTGAAAGCCATTAGTGGATCTTCGTTATCTAGGCTACATGAAAAGGTCTGAAAAAATTATTAGAGCCCGAGCACAGGGCTTAGGGTAATCAGAGGCAATGCCTCCTTGCCATCAGCCTTGCTTTCGTACGCTTATTTGTTTACTTCAGTTTTGCAAAGACATTTTATTTCGAAAAGAGGACCTCGAACAAATTGATCTCAAAAAACTATTTCCACTTTAAAAGATGTTGAAAGTACGTAGATTTACCCTACAAAATATTAATTCCTAAAAAAAGTCTTTGATTTTAATTTTTCACTCCCGCCCAATAGTTTCAGAATCCGCTGCTGGTCGTGGTTGAACGACAGAGTTAACGAAAAAAAAGCAGCGCAACTCTCATCCTCGCCTGAGATTCGCCACATTAGCTCTAACAATTACTTCTGATAAATCTTTCTTTTCTTCTACCCTATCACTTTCCTTGAAACTTGATCAAACGTCTTCTCCATGTTCGCATAACACGTACACAGCTTTTTCTTTCATTTCTATATTATATTTGCATTCTTCTTTTAACAAACAATGCGAACAGGGTCCCTGTGCACGGCATCGACATTCGCCGTTGCTTCATTTCTTCTTCCCAGCGATTCTTAAACTAAATTCAATGCATGCTCTGACGGTTTCACAGTAAGCACCACCATTTCCTATTTCATCTTTTCCCTTGAAGACTGCCATCAACACACGCAAAACACGTTTACCAGTGTAGATTTCGTTTTTGATGTTATTATGCTCTATTGCGTTACCGAAGTTAACTAATACTGTTTTGTTTTGTTTTTTTGTTTTATTTGCCATATTTATCCTCCATTCACGAGAAAGCGAATTGTATCGCTATACTTTGGACAGTAAGTCCGCACTCGCTTGGGAGTTGCCTTTTTCGAGGTTTATGGGTCACCTGTCTTCCACATAAAGGTAGGGCGTCCCGTTAAGTGCCTTGCCCAAGGACACAACAAGCGAATTTGCCGGCTTGTTCTCCACAACCTTCCCTAAATGCCGAGCGCCAAGCAGGGAAGCTGTGAATACCATTTTTAAAAGTCTTTTGGTATGACTCGACAAGGGGAATGAACCCCAGGTCTACCGACTGCGAAGCGGACGCTCTCACCACTACGCCATGTTGCTAATAGAACGCTTCTACTGGTTTATCGAACCACCTTCCAGCGGTTTTGGTAAACAATACACGGCATCAACAGTAAAAAGTGTTAGACAGGTTTGTTTAGAAAAGTAAAGTACTTATCAAAGATTTACATCAGGTTTACATTTTCTAAGGTTTACATCAGTGTTCGGCAAACCGGGAAAAATTACTTCGGATGGGGTGAAATCGAAATTTCTGAGGTAAATATTGGGAGTTCGTGATGTTATAGGTTTGCTAAGCATTGTAAGCATGCTTTCCTTGCAGTTACGAAAACGTTATTATGTTTACAGCGTTGAAAAACCTAATGTTCAAATTATTTATACTGAAAGTTCTTAGCCTGCTAGAAGTATTTTTTGTCATTTTACAGACGCCACCACCTGTCTTATCTATGCAAGTTAAATTTAATATTTCATATTCTCTTTTGATAGTTGTGATGTTGTGTAAGTAGCCTACTGCCCTCCTGAAAGAGTGCTTCTGTTGGTGATTACAGTCAAACAATTCGAATTATTATATTCTACCATTTGAATGTCATCAAACTTGAAGAGCTTATCAAGCTCAATTCACGACACACAGTTTTGCTGGGGATTACGATCGAGGGAAGCAAAATCCCCGAACTGTCGAGTGCCAAAAAGTATTGACCACCGAATCTTTAAAGAAAAGCCAGTTGAAAAAGCACATGGACAAAGTTCATTCTCATCTTTCATTGAAACCTTTGGAGTATTTTGAAAATTGGAAGCAGTGATTAGAGAATATGAAAAATGTGACATTTGATCAACTAACAGCAGCCAGTGCCAGTCTGGAAGTCGCCTGGTTAATTGGTAGAAAGAAGATGAAGCACACAATTGATGAGGAACTGATTAAACCAGTAGCAGTAAAAATGGGGGTGGTTATAAATAGGCATAGTACCGGTACAAAAATAGTAGGGGAGGAGTGCGACCGAAAACCAGTCGCACCAATATTAAGCCTTTCCTCTTTCCTTTCAAAAAAATTAATTTTATAAGTTTGGATTTAAGCACTTAGGGAATGCCATGAGATTTCACATCAAAAGTTCTAATTGTCACCACTATGCCTACTCTGTTTGTACTATGCCCACTATGGCTGCACTATGCCTATGCTTGTATTATGCCTATTCATAACTACCGGTAAAAATTACGTGTGGGCCTGAATATTTCAGACGATTAAATTCTGTTTCTTCATCATCCAAAATAATAAAACACCGAATTTTCAATCTTGTACAGGATGTGCGAGAACAAGTGATAGCTTCAACCAAAAGTAGCATGCAGTTTGTTCAGCAACGCGACGAAACTACGGACGTGAGCCAGGACTTCCAACTGATGGTGTACGCGCGATACCAAAGCATGGAATTAAACTGAACAAGAAATGCTATTTTGTGCTCCTCTCGAGTTACACACTTGAGGCTTTAATGTATTTTAGAAGATAAAAATGCTTTTTTTAAATCTGAAGGAGTAAATTTGGAGTGAAGTTGTGCTGGGGTGTCAGTAGATGGTGCTGCATCAATGCTTGAACATGTCAACGATTTTGCCGCTTCGGCACTCCGATATATCCGCTTCGAAACTCCGAGAATTTTGATATACAAGTAACTCACGGCATGGTACACCGACAAGCGCTAGTTGTGAAGGAACTGGAACTTAAGGGAGTGAAGAAGGTACAGTGGTAACTTTCGCAATATGTAACGCTCTAAATTTGTGAGCTTTGTGAAGATGCTGATTGTAACTATTCCTAGTTATTTTTTTAATCTGACACACGATAGCTTTCTCGTGGCGGTGTTCTTAATCGAGTGTGGAATCAAAAAGATGAAATCAAGATATTTCAAAGACACTGCTAGCAAAATAGCTGAGTAGTTCCACGTGGGTAACTTACCTCTCATTCTTGGGTGATATCTTTGACCACATTAAACAAGCAACTGCAAGGAAAGTATGTGGACGTAACCTCAGCAACAGAAAAGATCTCTGAATTTCCATCAAAAATTGCTTTGGTATCACAAAAACAGAGCATACAAAATTTCTGCTAATACTTGGTAGAACTTTTAAAAGATTCCGATCAAGTTAGTTTCGATGGAGCAATAAACGGCGTTGTAACACATCTTGTCAAACTCCAAGAGTGCTTTAGTTGGTACTTTCCTGATCTTGCCATCTAAACTGTGAGCCAGATAGTAAATATTTTCCTATGCGACGTCAGCAAAGTTCCAGAGAAGCCGGCTTGCGCTGTGGTAACGAAGCACGATTTGCATTTGGATCATAAGAGTGCTTGCAATCCTTTTGGACGTGCACAGCTATGATAGCATTCAAGACTGTGCATTTGGAAGCCAGCCAATGCACAGTCTAGTTAGTTAGTTAGTTTTTCCACCAATTAATCTCCGTGAGCAGGGTTTTTCGGCTTTAGCAAACTTAAAATCAAAATATCGCGATCGCTTTGGATCTTGAAGATGTATTAAAGTTGTTTCTAACTCCATAAGAACCAGTTTTCTGAACAAGATAAAGCAGTACCAGTATTCGCATTGAGCTTAAACGTAATCGAACAGTGTTTTAAGAAAATAAAATTTCATTTTTTCACTGTTTCCTTCAAGGATATTGCAGCTTAATTGTCTTTCCAAAGAAACGTCCCTTTAGTTTTTCATTTTTATGAATTTGAGGTTATTTTCTTTTGGTTCAACAAAACATAATTCCAATGCAACTGCAAATTTTTCCCCATTCCCGAAAACATAACAGGGGTAAATGTAGAAACATTGGCAAAGCTTTTGTAGAACTTGGTGGTGACGGCATTCGTAACAGTATCCGTGATGGGCGAAGGCAAAAAAAGTTTGCACATTACTGGCTGGCTTACGTAATCGAAAGACAGAGTCAGGAAGACAATGTGCAGACTGCAGTAGGTAATCGCAAGCATTTATTACGCATTTGGTCAAATGACGATAACGCGATGTTGGCACAATTAATAAAAAATTAACACCTTTTGAAGGGTAACACGCAAAAGCTCGACCACACACAAAACTCGGGACCAGATCAATGAAGCTACGCTAGGAACACAAATGCGTTTCAAACTGGACAAGATCTGCCGACTTCAAAGCATCATTGCAGCAGCGACTAGGGTTCCACTGGCTGCTTTACAACCAGTGTTTTCATAAAAAGTCATGTTTCAGGTTCAAACTGTTGCTTGCGCAGACATCCATGGGTGAATGTGAACTCAACAAACGATAACAGCTCTTCGCTATCTCTCAAAACTTTTTAATCCTCTTGTGTTCCAGGAGATTGAATAAGTTATCAAAATTTCATTTTCTTCATCTTCTCCAGCGGCTTAGGCATACCACTTTGACATGTAAGAAAATTGACTGGCCAAGTGATAAATGATGACAACTCGCCCACCTCATTGAACACAAGAAAAAAACTAAGTTTGGAAGACTGCAACGTAGCCTTTGGTTGTCCAGCCGGCGGTCACCCACAGCATACCTGCGGCTGCAAGCGGGCGGGCGATGCAATATTTCGACTCCGAGACGGCGGCTTTATCGCCGGTTGTGCTGGGCCATGTCGCGTGCAACGTGACGCTCTGAGCGCTCAACCCCCGACCTTTCGATGACAGGTCCGCCACAACATGCTGCTGCCGATTGCTTAATCACGTCCAAGTTGTGAAATTTAAAAAAAATCACCATTCTGTTTTTTAAATATTTTGTTTTACTTTAGTTTTTCTTTCAGAAATTAACAGCCTTAACAGCCAAATTATAATAATTTGAGCCATTCACAAAAAAACTAATTTGGAAAAAATGATGGTAATTCGGCTAGATTTGCTGCGAACTGCTAAAATGAAAATTCTTCACCTAACTGTTCGAAAATTCCGATAGATTTTACTACAAAACTGCTAACTGGCAATATTGTCTATGGCACTAGTTTTTTAAAGTCGCGAACGTCACGCTATGACTATTTTAAGCAAATGAGCCATTTAGCTTGAATGCAAATGCAGTAAATGTCAACTTTGCAGATATTACAACGTTGAGTTATCACAAACTTAGCCTTTTATAAATTCAGTTTAGTTTTTGCATATCACCCATTACGCAACATTTATTGGTTTTTAAAATTTGCTTTTCTTTTTTCGACAAACGCAGTCATTCCTTCTTTTCTGTCTTCCTGCAAAAGACGATAATTAATAATCGATCTTGCTTGCAGAATGGCATCATTTAGTTGAATTTGACAAAGCACCGCATGCCACTAGTACTATATTTTACGGTTTTATCCTCCAGACTCGCAGGAAAGCGACAGTCGCAGCAAACACACGACGACTGTTCAAACAAACACCCAAGTTTTTAAATTACTCAGAACGCAGTTTATGGAACTGCAACAAACACGGAATGAATCCGGCTGCCTCCGTTAATGGACACCAAACCGGATTTCAGAAATTGGATCTCAGCTTTCTTTCAACAATTTAGGACATGCTGGTCAAAATTTGTAGCATAGACGAAATCATCGCAACGTGTCTTTCTCAAAGGCACAACAACTTGACCATCGTGAATTTTCAACGCATGACCATCCGATGATAGCAACAAAACAGCGCTCCGATCAACTCCACCACGATCGTAATAACTCACCGTCGCAAACGTTGAATAAAATAATTTCTTTTCATAATTGTTTCCTTGCTCTAATGTTGTTTCAAAGGCTAAAAACAAACAAAATGACACCATCGACATTAACACTTCGATGGAGTTTCGAACGAAAACAGATTGAAACGTTAATTCACGCAAGAGACCAGCGATTCACTTTGATCGTAACTGCAATTAGCGCACGCTGTTTGTATTTTGATACGATTGATATAAGCTAAATTGGCTAAGCTTGTATGGAATTAAAATACAATAAAACAAATACATCGCAAAATAAAACAGTATTTTTAGTGCTGCAAACAAAACTGAAAATGCTATTTTATCGTGAAATGCATTTGTTTTATTGTATTATAAATTCGTAATGCAGGTTGAGCAGATTTAGTACACGTCAATCAAATCTCAATGAATTTTTAAAAAAAAGCTAAGGAATCGCTCGAACATGACGAAGCTTGATAGTCTGCATACTTCCAATTCAACTCAAAAATACAGTCTGCAATTAGGCTCAAAGCGGATTGAAACATTTCTTCTACGATAAGCGCTAGAAATGTGACGGAAATTTTCGTTCGCAACCTCCACCGCACGACATACAGCAATTTACCTATCAGCCCAGCATCTCAATTCGCGCTGTGAAATTCTTACATTTCATATTAGGACTATCTAGTGATTCTAAACCGTATTTCGTTCACGGCACCAAACAAAAAGAATAAATATATCGAGGTACCTAATGGCCTCAGCAATCGGTAGACTTGTGTTCGATTTTCCCATCGAAACATATCAAAGACTTTAAAATTGTATTCTCTGACGTCCTGTTCGACGCTCAACAATAGGCGTGATGTAGAGAATGAAAAATGTTGTCTTGATAAGGGCAATATTACCGTCATGACAAAGCAAATTTTAATTGGTGTTAAAGAGCCGAGGTAGTTAAAAGCACCAAAAACTTGGGCTAGTTATATTTCTTCATCAATATTAAGTTTATGATCACAGAAACAATGCCTGTGTCGGCAAAGCACACGAATGGTTGCTGCCTTTGTCATAGATAATCTTGACTTCAACAATGCGGACTTCCAGAGATGGGTGCCTAAACGTCACATCTTACGACAAGCAGCATAAGCACCTTTTCACCATTTTAACACAGTACAGCGCCAGCATAGTGGCCTTCTTCGTATGCCAACCACGGTTTTGATTCTTGAAGAAGTTTCGAAGCGTTACGCGTCAAATATGAAACAGCAAGAGCCGCCCACCTGCTTTAACGGCTTCTTTTGCGATTGCAACAGTTAATTGGGAGTTTTGTGCGATTTTATCGGCAGTTTTTACAGCTTCATCAACCAATGACTCATTACTGACGACTTTGCTCACCAGCCCTATAATATACAAATAGTTAAAATTTGGAAACAAAACAACGGGTGAATTATGAACAACTTTTTTTAAACAATTGTACTGTATTTTGATCAAAATAAGTATTCGATCATAAAAATCTTAACAGCTTATATATTTCAAAAATATTAAGACACTTCGGCTTTGTGCTTACCGAATCATCTCTAAATATTAATATTTTTAACACAGCTCTCAAAAAAGGTGTTATGCCAAAGTTTTTGTTGTTGTTACTCGACCCCTTCCGAGGGATGGGAGCATCGCGAAAGACCATGGAGCCCTAGAAGCCGGGAAAATTCTCAATTCTGCCAATCCTAAAGAGATAAGAGCTTAACAGAAGGCTGTATACGTTGCAGCGTAGACGAGAGAACTCAGCGAGCGTGACGATGGAGCATAGGTTTCTCGGTGAAAATCGAGGGAACCTGTTTGTTGAAGAATATAGATGAGACAGTACGCCTCCAGTTCGAGAAAAAAGAAGAGTGGATACGAGAGAGGCTACAAGGGATTGCAGAGGGCGCAAGTAGCGCTCCCCTTCTAGCCAGCTCATCAGCAGCGTCGTTTCCCAGCAGAAAAGAGTGTCCGGGGACCCATCGTAGCCTGATGAAACAGGAAGAGAGAAATTGTTATGTCAAAGCTTTTTGTTACGCTCTTATCACTGGCGGTATCACGTCAAAAGGAAAGAGATTTTTCTCAAAGCCATATCGAGTTTGTGTACCACCAGAAAAACATATGAAAATTTTTATATTATTTGAATACCAATAAAATTAGTTGAAAATGTAAAACCGAAACGCTTCATCCTAGATAAGCTCTTACAGGCAAAAATATTTTGAATAAATAAATAACAAAGCAGGCAAAAACATTATCTAAATAACACCAACTGATTAATAACGCTTAGTTTTGTTCAAAACAATAAGCGATTTGCTCACCTGCGCGCAACGCCGTTTGCGCATCGATTCTATTCCCCGTTAGCACCATTTCCATAGCGAGTGATTTTCCAACAACTCTAGGAAGTCGTTGAGTGCCGCCAGCACCTAAAATGAATTTGATCGACTACTCTTAATCGTTTTTGTTTTTGCCTTTCTTTTCTTCAAGGCGAAAAAACGCAAAACATTGAACAACCGGATTCACACCGCGAAACCAGGCTTAAGCGGCGCGATGGTGTTGTGGTTAGAGCAATGATTCTCAACCACTGTGCCGCCAAATTTTAGATATATATAATTATGTTAATATTATTAAATAACATGATTTAAAAAGAAAAATCCTTTTAACAGGAATATATTCAAATCCATAAAAAATTTTAAATTATTTCATTACGTGTGCCGCCAAATTTTAAAATCGTTAAAAGTGTGCCGCAACTAAAAAAAGGTTGAAAATCACTGGGTTAGAGCGTCTGCTTCGCAGTAAGTAGACCTGGAATTCATTCCCTAAGCCGAGTTATACCAAAAGAATTTTAAAAATGATATTTACAGCTTCCCTGCCTGGCGCTCAGCATAAAAAAAGGGATAGTGTGGAGAACAAGCCGGCAAGCTTGCTTGTTGTGTCCTTGAGCAAGGGAGTTACGCCTCCATCTTTATGTGGCAGACAGGTGGCCTACCCGTACTTCAACGGGTTACAATTGTAAAATCGCTAACACAGCATGACGTAAAAGGCGACTCTTGGGTACCCACCAATGGCAGTTCGCCTTGTTGGTGGTGGGGCTAACAGTCCTTTATGACTGATTCAAAATGGGCTGCCATCTTTTCCCTAGCCTCATTTCAATTAGGTTGACGGCGTGAACCTGAATTTCCGCACCTCCGTCCCAAGGAAGAGGAGGAATAATCACAACAACAAGGCAGGCTTCACAGTGTGAATCTGATAGTTCGGTTTTAGTGCGTTACAGCTTTTTTTCAATTTTTTTACGTATGCTTACCCCTAGTCTTCCTTGGGACGGAGGCACGATATGAAACAGCGATATACGTTCACGTCGCATACCTTGTCAACATTTGGCTCCAGAAGAGAAAAGCGACACCCCATCAGCAACCAGTCAACCAATAGCCCCAGCATGCCCGCAACTCGCCTCTAACGACATGCAGGATGAACCGCTGGCCTATTCTAACCAGGTGGACATTTTCAAACTTGGGTCTGAATACCAGTCGTGGAATTAAAAAATAAATTTTGTTGGTGGTACAAAATTTTAATATAGCTTTGAAAAAAGCTGTTTGAGCCACAAGCTTTTCGTGACGCTCTCATCAATGGCAATATCGCGTCAAAAAGGGAAGATCGGGAGTGAGTAAATGTTTTATGTGGTTAATTTGGACGTTAGGCAATCAAGGCGAGCCAATGATAGCGCTAGTATTGTAAAGCGCGTCAAAGAAAGTTTTCGCAATAGCGAAAGTCGGAGAAAGCGCAGCAAGAAGCCAAATAGGAACGCCGCGATTATCGAAAAAAGTTTGAGAGTGCAAACTAATCTCCGTCTGCATAACACCGGGCGCTGGGTCTTGATATAAGCAGCCTCTAAGAGATCAAGGTGGAAACAGCTGCGTGCTGTGGCGAGGATTAAAAACCGCTTGTCATTGTAGTTTAATGCATATTAATCATTTTCCAAAAGATGTTGACCAATGGCAGAGTCACAATCCGGTTTGGTGTCGCTTCGTTTGCACGATCTGTATGGCTGAGATCGGCGTCGACGGGTCAATCAGTTTCTTGATGCGATCATGTAGCCGTTGAGATGTTCGCCTTACGTACCGACTATCACAGTGGCATTTACATTCATATATGACTGAACTTTTCTGAATGGTAGGTAGAACATCCTTACGGGTCACTGGCAGCATGCGCATTGAAGTAAAGACCTAGCGGGTGCTGACGGAACCATAGCAGCTTTCCACGGTGGTCTTGACTTCTCTTTCCAAATTTTTGGAGGGCTTACCTATCCAAGGGACCCTCAAGTACACAGGGCACTTTTCTGTGCCAAATCGCTTAAAGGTGGAGAATTGAGCGATTTTCTTGGCGATCTCAGCATTGACGACGTTTTTAGGGTAGCCATTGTCCAGTAGTATTTTCTTGACCCGTTCTGTTTCGTTATTAAGTCTACGCTTGGTGCAAATCATTAGGGATCAATGTACTAATGCAGATATTAGACTTATTTTACGTTTAAGAGGACTGAAGGACTCCCAACGTAAATACTGGCCGGTGAAAGCGGGTTTTGGGTATACACTGTTTTCAAAGCCAATATCTGTTCTTTCGACCTAAACATCAAAAAACGGTAGACATTTTTCTTTCTCTTTTTGAAAGGTAAATTTGAGGGATGGATATAGGCAGTTGAGTTTCGTTAGGAATTTATCTACTTCAGCTTCGTGATCGAAGATGGCAAAGGTGTCGTCAACATATCTGAAGTATGTTGGAGGCTTCGGCGTTTGAGAAAATATATTTTCTTCATAATATTCAACAAAAATGTTAGCCAAAGCCGGACCAAGTGGTGATCTCATAGCTACTCCGTCTGTTTGCTTGTCATGGTGTTATTGCAACTGAACTTAACCGAGTATGTAGTGCTCTTTATCAATTCAACAAACACGTCTTTTGGAATGAGTGGTTGTAAATCAGAATCGTTGTTGTTGTTGTTGATTACCCGACCCCTTCCGAGGGATGGCGGCATGGCGGAAGACCATGGAGCCCCAGAGGCCGGCCAACTCCCCAGGGTCTGGACCAGAGGTCATAGAGAGACAGAGAGTCGCCAAAGAGTGAGCGGCGCAAAGAGTCCGTAGCTGGACAGTGCAGAATGAGATGAGAGATGTCCTGGGACGGGTGTCCACAGGCGCTGCAAGAAGAATTCTCGATTCTGCCAATCCTGGAGAGATAGGAACCTAAAAGAAGGCTGTGTCCATTGCAGCGAAGACGAGAGAGGACACAGCGAGCATGACGAGGGAGCACAAGTTCCTCAGTGGAAATTGAGGGAACCTGTGTGTCAAAATACTTTGAAGAGACAGTACGCCTCCAGTCCGAGAAAAAACGAGAGTGGATACGAGAGATAAGAGGAGAGAGACTACAAGGGATTGCGGAGGGCGCAAGCAGCGCTCCCCGTCTGGCAAGCTCATCAGCTGTGTCGTTCCCCGGGAGAAACGAGTGTCCGGGGACCCATTATAGCCTGATAGAACAGGAGGAGAAAAAGGACAGTTCCTGCCAGATCTGCCACAGAGTTTGAGATAACAGGAAAGGTGGAGGAGAGGACAGGGTGGCGAGAACAGAACAAGAGTCAGACAGGAGAAGAGAAGAAAAATGGCAGACTTTATGGTGTTGCCGAGACCAGCAAAGAGCGTGCAGAATGGCGCAGGCTTCAGCGGAAAAACTGGAACAAACTGGGCCTGCCGAAAAGGAAAGAGTGGCCTCAGTGCCACAGAGAGAGCAGTTGGCAAGAACGCCCGAGCCGCCCTTGCCAAAAGGAAAAGGAACAGAGCCGTCTGTCCAGAGTACCAGATCATGAGGGGGGAGAGAGTCAAGGTGGGCGAGAGCCGCACCTTGGCGAGAGTAAGGGGGATCAGAGCGAGAGCATGGTGCTGTACGCTCCCCTTGACGAAGCCATCGAAATCTGTTTAGATGTTTTTTACGACGATTGTGATTTTTTTTGCACCAATCAACAGCCGCCTCAACGTGGTGGTGCGGTCCCCGGCCCCGTTTGGGTTGGGTCGAAATGGCTGTTGGCCTTCCCGAGGGTCCCAGTTACCCCGGGCACTCCCCTACATTTTTTCGCTATGCTGCCCCCTGAACGACCGCAGAAGGGCAGCACACAGCATCTTTAAAATCGGTCGCCTGTTCTCACTTTTTCTTCTCTCCTGCCTTACTCTTACCCTCCTTCGTCTCCTCATTCTTCTTCTTCTCCTGATGAGCGGTAACGTTCATCCTAACCCTGGCCCCATCTTTTCTTGCTCTGTGTGCGCTGGAAATGTGACCTGGCGGGGCAAGTCAGTGCAATGCTTGCTCCAAATGGGTCCATCTAAGGTGCGCACAACTTTCTTTATCTAATTTCAGAGCTCTTGGCAGCTCTCACTCTTGGAGCTGCCCCCCCTGCCGTAACACTGTGACTCCCCCCTCCTCGGACTCCTCCGGCACGTATACCTCCACTGTGGAATCCGGCCCCCCTTTGCTAATGCTGCACTCTTGCCCCACCCTCGTCTCCAAACTTCTTATCCCCCATCTGCCCATCTTATACCTCCTTCCCCTGCCCTCCCACCACCATCCCTTGCTCCTGGCTATACTTCTGCACCCCCTGCCTCCACTCCCCCCTGACTCTCTCAGGGTTTTTCAATGGAATGCTGGAGGTCTTCGAGCCAGGAGCACTGAACTACTTCACTTTCTTTCATCCCATCCTGTCGACCTTATCTGCATTCAGGAATCCAATCTTAACTCATCTTCCTCTTTCGGGATTCCTAGATTCTCTGCTCTGCGTTCTGATCGCACCCACTCCCGGTCTGGCATTCTCTCTTCTGATGCCTCGCATGCCAGTGGCGGCGTTGTCATTTTCGTCAGACAGGGCCTATCCTTTTCTGAACTTTTTACCACCTCTCTTTCTTCGCTCGATCCCTACTCTGATTATGTAGGGGTCAACATCTCTCTAAACAAATCCTCCTCGGTGTCATTTCTTAATGTGTATGCCCCCCTATTCGCTCCTCCCCAACGGATGGCAGAACCGATTCCTTCTCCCCCTCAATTCTTCCCTCCTCCAGAAATCTCTTCATTCTGGGGGACTTCAATTGCCATCACCCGCTTTGGGACTCAAGAGATACTTCCGATCCCCGTGGGGAGGAAGTATTTGACTGGGTCATCTCCTCAGACCTCGTCCCCCTCAATGAGCCTGACACACCCACCCTTTTCCATCGCTCCTCTGGCAGTCGCTCCTCTCCTGACGTCTCCTTTGCTCCTTCTACTCTTGCTTTTTTTGCTTCTGGGAGGTGCTTCAGGACCTGGGTTCTGACCACCTACCAATTCTTCTATCTATCCCTCTCTCTCCGGTCTTTCGCCCCAACGAGCGTCCCCCTTCCTTCAATTTTCAGAAAGCTCGCTGGGATGACTTTGCCTCCTACTTTGACTCTCACTGTCCTTCTGCAGAGGAATACTCGTCTCTTTCTCTTTCCTCTGCAGCTGCTCTCTTTACCTCTCTGGCAATGAATGCGGCCAAATCTTCCATTACTTTCGGCCGCATCAAACGCCCTCCTAAAGCCTGGTGGTCTGCTGAGGTGGAACAAGCGGTTGGTGAAAGACGCAGGGCTTTCGCTACTGCTCACAGAAGTGATGAAGATCGCCAGGCTTACATCTCCGCTTCTCGACGTGCCTCGTCAGTCATTGCCAAGGCCAAGGCTGAGGCATGGCAGACGACCTGCACTTCTCTTTCACCTAAATCTAACCCTAAATCTGTACACTCTCTTCTTCGCTCTATCGCTGGCTCTCCTTCCTCGTCTTCCTCCTCTCCTAACTTTCCTAACTGTTCTTCTCCCAGGGAATCGGCTTCGGTTTATGCCGCTTACCTGAGGTCTCACTTTTCCGTTTCTCAGCCAAAGGCCCTGCGCAGCAGAGCCAGAGGCTACCTCACTGAGCTCCGCCGAGCCACGTGCTCTGTGGAGTTTCACTCGTCCTTTTGCTCTCCTTTCTCTCCCGCTGAATTTCTTGCGGCTGCCTCCAACCTCTCCTCATCCACTGCCACTGGTCCAGACAAAGTTGCCTATCCCATGCTAAAGCATCTTCCTCGCTCTGGCATGGATTTTCTTCTTCACATCTTCAATCTTTCTTGGTCTTCACATTCCTTTCCTTCCATCTGGAAGACATCTTCTATTATTCCCATACATAAGATGGGAAAACCTCTCGACTCTCCTGCTTCCTTCCGGCCTATCTCTCTCACCTCCTGCGTATCAAAGCTTTTTGAACGCAGCATTCTATCCCGTCTTCTCTTTTTTCTGGAATCTAATTCCATTCTTTCTCCCCGCCAGGCCGGTTTCCGCCCTGGACGGTCTACACTCGATCAAATTCTGTACCTTTCTCAGTCCATTTCGGATGGGTTTAACAAACCCAGGCCGGGCTCTCGGACGATCCTGTCTACTATCGATTTCTCTAAAGCTTTTGACTCTGTCTTGCTTCCCGCCCTTTTCCACAAACTTATTTCGGCTGGCCTCCCTCCTTGCTTTGCTCGTTGGACTCAATCTTTCCTTTCTGATAGGCGCGCTTCTGTGGTTTTTCAAAATCACAAAAGCCGTTCCTTTCGAGTCCGTCGAGGTGTTCCGCAAGGATCCGTTCTTGGCCCTGTACTTTTCTCTCTCTTCATTAATGATCTTCCGGCTTCTCTGCCTTCTTCCGTCAGCTGCTCTTTTTACGCTGACGATCTGGCCATTTGGTCCTACTCCCCCTCGGTCCCTACGGCGGTGGAGGCCACACAAGGAGCTCTGTTTCGATTGGAGCGCTGGTCTGAGGACTGGTGTCTTCCTCTCAATCCGAGCAAATGTGAGGCCTCCTTCTCAGTGGATCCCCACCAGGCTAACCTCCAGCCCAACCTCCTCCTACTCGGCTCCCGCCTCCGTTTTAATCCCACTCCAACTTTTCTTGGGGTCACCTTCGACCGCACTCTTTCCTTTTCTAAACATGTATCTTCGCTGAAGGCCAAGTTTTTCCCACGTCTCAAGGCCTTACGCTGTATCTCTGCTTCCTCATGGGGCCCCTCTAAGGAGTCCCTCTCTGTTCTGTATAAATCTTTTCTTCGGTCCCTTCTCACTTACGCTTCACCCGGATGGTTTCCTTTCCTAAGCGCTACCAATATCACCAAATTGGAACGCCTTCACCGAGCGGCCAGTCGCGCCATCACCGGCTGCCTCTCGTCCTCCCCTATCCCTCTACTACTCACCGAGGCTTCTCTACCTCCCCTACGAGTCACTCTGACTCACTTCACTCTTTTTTCTTATGAGTGGGCTCTTCGTTTCCCAACCTCCTTTCCCATCTCAGGTTTGGCCAGACTAGGAGTGAAACCAAGACTCTGCAGATCGTCCTGGAGAGCTCTTGCGTCCACTCACCCGCTCATGCTTCCTTCTACTTGTTCTAGGGAGGCTCTTGTTGCTTGCCCTCCCTGTCCTCCTTGGAATCTGCCTTCCTTCACGGTGGAGTCCACCCTTTCCTCTCCATGCTCTCGCTCTGATCCCCCTTACTCTCGCCAAGGTGCGGCTCTCGCCCACCTTGACTCTCTCCCCCCTCATGATCTGGTACTCTGGACAGACGGCTCTGTTCCTTTTCCTTTTGGCAAGGGCGGCTCGGGCGTTCTTGCCAACTGCTCTCTCTGTGGCACTGAGGCCACTCTTTCCTTTTCGGCAGGCCCAGTTTGTTCCAGTTTTTCCGCTGAAGCCTGCGCCATTCTGCACGCTCTTTGCTGGTCTCGGCAACAGTGTTCCCTTTAAACGTAAAAAAAGTGCGAATTTACGAAATTATGTCCGGCGGATTCGCAGTTAAAATTCAACAGTGCGTAAAAAATGTCGGGCGGTTTTTGGTAACTTTTTCACTTTGTTAAAATTTTTTGCAATTTTCTTCGCAAAATCTTAACCAACTGTTAAATGCATGGGAGACAGTGAAAAGAAATCCAAGTTAGGACAGATGCTTTTTTAGAGCAGTGCAACGTCTCACGAAAACATCGCGCGGCTGTAACGCAACATCGAGTGACGGCGAGTTAAATATCGCGCACGTCATTGCCTCACTTTTTTGTATAACAAATTATCTCTCCAGCAATTAACCTGAAGTAAAACAATTTTTTTGTTTACTTTTTCCCAGCCGATTTCAATCGTAGCTAAAGAGCATTAATAGCAGGTAGCTCTCAAACTTCGGTTTTAACACAAGACATCATTTTTCGAGGGAAGTTTGAAACTAAACTTGCTTAAAATCTTTGTTTTCTTTATGTTTCAACGCTAACTTTCAATCGTGCTTGTTAAGATAAAAAAGCACATAGTTCTCGCTTTCAGTTAAGCACAACAAACACCATTTTTGAGGGATTGGTTCAGTTTTTGTACGTTACAAATAAATAGCTTTCTTTTACTTGCTATTTATAAACACTAAAAATAAAAAAGAATATGACTTGTAACCAATTTTAGTTTTGAATTTTCTTGAAATACTTTCCGATTTGAGATGGAAAGTTTGCTTGCAATTGCAAAAACCTGTTGTTTAATTGATTACGTTAGAGAAATGTAAGTTGTTTAATTATTTACCGTAATCAAGCAACAATTAAGTTCGCAAGTAATTTTTGTTGTGTCATAGTCGTAATAACCTATCTTACATCACATTAGTTTATAAAAGTCCTATTTCTCATGCTCATGACGGGCGTCGGCAAAGGGTTAATTTTATGTACGCGCATTGTTAACCTGTCATTCCAAAGTGCTTACGAATCACTGTTGCAAAGGCTGTAAAGTTTGAGATCGAATTTAACTACAACTAACTTACTTAACAAAAATAGCCAGGTATTTCGCCGCCATATAATAACCGATAGGCTACCTGTTTGCGAACATTTTGGAGCTGACAAGGTCACGCAAATTAATTATTACGTCACCGAAGCGCATTGTCACAGTTTTGACTTTCCTTTTCCTGCAAATTTGTCCGGGGGCTTTCGTAGATTTGCTAGCAATTTCGCACTTGTGCCGGCGGTTACGCACTTACTAAAATCTTAGAGGGAACACTGCTCGGCAACACCATAAAGTCTGCCATTTTTCTTCTCTTCTTCTCCTGTCTGACTCTCGTTCTGTCCTCGCCACCCTGTCCTCTCCTCCACCTTTCCTGTTATCTCAAACTCTGTGGCAGATCTGGCAGGAACTGTCCTTTTTCTCCTCCTGTTCTATCAGGCTACAATGGGTCCCCGGACACTCGTTTCTCCCGGGGAACGACACAGCTGATAAGCTTGCCAGACGGGGAGCGCTGCTTGCGCCCTCCGCAATCCCTTGTAGTCTCTCTCCTCTTATCTCTCGTATCCACTCTCGTTTTTTCTCGGACTGGAGGCGTACTGTCTCTTCAAAGTATTTTGACACACAGGTTCCCTCAATTTCCACTGAGGAACTTGTGCTCCCTCGTCATGCTCGCTGTGTCCTCTCTCGTCTTCGCTGCAATGGACACAGCCTTCTTTTAGGTTCCTATCTCTCCAGGATTGGCAGAATCGAGAATTCTTCTTGCAGCGCCTGTGGACACCCGTCCCAGGACATCTCTCATCTCATTCTGCACTGTCCAGCTACGGACTCTTTGCGCCGCTCACTCTTTGGCGACTCTCTGTCTCTCTATGACCTCTGGTCGAGACCCTGGGGAGTTGGCCGGCCTCTGGGGCTCCATGGTCTTCCGCCATGCCGCCATCCCTCGGAAGGGGTCGGGTAATCAACAACAACAACAACAGGGGAGCGTTAGTGAACAAGCTGGACACATCAAAATAACACATAAAACATTAGACAAAGGGTCGACGTCAAGATTTTGCATGGACTTAGCAAACGTAAACGAATCTGAAATGCAATGCGACGAAAACCGCTCTAAGACAGGTTGTAATAGACCAGCCAACCACTTGTCAAGTGTATGATGAGACGAACCTGTCATAGACAATAAAGGGCGAAGTGAAGTGCTTTCTTTGTGTGTTTTCGGCAAACCATACATTCGAGGTCTTTGCGATCCAGTTGGTCGTATTGCGTCATATATCAACTTCGGTATTAGATTGGCTTTGACTAAGTCAAGCAACTGCTTCTGAAGGCGTGATTCAATGCTGGCTGTGTTGTCGTTGCAGGAGACCAGACCAAGTCCTTTAAATTTCGATTAATTATCAAGAATCTCATTCATTTGATGACGTAGTCGCTTTTATTTAAAAGGACAACGCCGGAGCCTTTGTCAGGTTTAATGGTAATGATATCATCATTCATTCGCAACCTGTTGATTGCACGAAAGCACTCTTTGTGCATTGTGAAGTCACGTGAATCTATCGTGCTGTCACAATTCAAATACGCAAGGTCGGCTAGTCGGGCTTTAAAGCATTGCGCTGTTCAACAGACTGGTATTGTGATGTAAAAACTGTGTGCACAATGACTCAAACTCGGCGAAGATTTCTTCTTTGCACAAATTCCTGGGTGGCAGCCCAAAGTTGAGACCATGCGACAGCACGAAACTTTCAGTGTCAGATAAGTCATAATCTAAGAGATTCAGTATATGCCTTGTAGCATCACTGAGAGCATTGCGGAAACGGTCACGTCTGAGTGAAAAAAGCAGTCGCTCATTTTTGATCTTGAATTTTGATTCCGTTCTTCCATCAAGTAATGCAAAGTATAACTACATAAAACACTTACTCACTCTAGATCTTCCCTTTTGTCGCGATATTGCCACTAAAGAGAGCGTCACAAAAAGCTTATGGCTCAAACAGCTTTCTTCAAAGCTACATTAAAATTAAGAAATAATCAAAAAGATTACAGTGCTGGCGAAGACGAGTAGTCGAAAGAAACAAGCACTACTTTCAAGTACGACACAAAACCAAATTTTTGTCTAAAACGCAACATACCGCCCTCGCTTGGCCAATTTATATCAAAAAAAAGCAATCTGGGATCAGCAACTCTATTTGATCTATTACCACTTAATATAACGTAAAAACACACAAAATTAGAAAGTTAAACTAAAATGCTTAACTTAATTTTGAACGAGTAAAAGGATCCAAAGGGTCATTAGTTCACGTATGAAAGGCAACTAAAATAAAAGCTTGCTCGCTAATTAAAGGCTGGCATTGCAGAAGCATGTACGTAATGACAGACATACACTGAATCAGCAACGTCATCTACTCGTTACTACAACCAATTCAGGTCTTACGCAATACAATTTAGTTAACCAAATCTACCCTACAATGAATTTATTGTTTCGGATGATTTTGGAGCAAATTTTTTGACGCAATGAAGTCCCAGTAAAGACAAAAAGCTTCGGGGCTTATGTCAGGTTACTACGTTAAATAAAGCACTGTTTGTTATCACTAATTGATCTTTCAAAAGTCAATACAACCAACGGCAAGAAAAATGACCCCAGAGTTAACGTAAAAAAACATATATATATATATACGCACCTGGAATAGTACCGAGTAGAATCTCTGGCTGCCCGAATTGAGCTGTTTCCCCGGCGTAAATAATGTCGCACATCATGGCAAGTTCGCATCCCCCTCCTAACTGTGGAAAAAAGTCGAAAATTGAAAAAATTCAAAGAGAATCTCCACACAAGCTAATATTAATTGGACAAGAGCACTAGTAAAGATATGTATTACAGAAATTCGATTTGAATATTTGTAAATGTGTGAGGATGTTAATGGCCAATTCCAGACATAACATTGCTTTAAAAACTTTAAAATTTAAACGAGCTACTATATCGACCAGTTGTCCACAAAAAATTCAAAATGATCATAATAAAAATCGGTACTAACCTACCAAAAATGATATTAACTTATTGAAAACGATACTACGTAAAAAATGCAATTACACGAAACATGTCGTCCTAACTGATTGAAAATGATACTAGTTGATGTTAACCTTATCACAAAACCATGTTTCTCTCGATTGGCTTGCAATGGTAACGAAGCCAACTTACCACAAGACAGTCCAGTTAGTTCGAATGAAGGATCATATTTTTTGCGCTACAAAGTTTCTTATGTGGTGTTTATCTACAGGGTGGACCACAAGTCCCTATCCCATCCATAAGACCATAAGTCCCAATCCATATGCTATTATGCTATAGTCAGTTATGCCTGTATTATAAATTTTTTTCTTACTATTCAGAGAAAATATATGATGTACAAAGTAATAATACGCAGGTAATATGGCAGGTCAAAGTCCATTTACACTTAAAAAGTGGATTGCGGCAAGCACGTGGGCACATGAGCGCTACAATACTGGTGATACATAACATATGTAAATGGAAAAGAGTAATGCAGCACCAAGTACAACAAATCGCCTGCTTGAAAACATGTTTACTAATAGAATCGACGGCGTTGAAGCATCGCCACAACATATTAGCACCAAACCTAGTCTCATAATGTTAATAATTAAACTTAAGCTTCAACTTACTGCAAATCCGTTTACTGCTGCAATAATTGGTTTTCGATTTCGAGCGACAGCGCTCCAATGCTCAAGGAAACCGCCACTTATGCAATCGACAAATGTTTTGTTCTGCATTTCTTTTATGTCCGCTCCAGCTGCCAAGATAGGCAATAAGGATTACGTGCTTCTGAGCAATTATATTTATTAGCGCAAAAGTCAGAAAGTTTGCTCGATGTGTCCTTGAGAAAAACACTCAACGGGATTCCTCCATCTTTATGTAGCTCACAGGTGGCGGCGGGTTGAGCAACCTACCGTTGCGGTGATCCAGTCTAAAAAAAAAGAAAAGCAAACAGAGCATGAGCTCAATCAAATGAAAATAAAACAAAAATAGCCACCAAAGTACAGCCATAATAAATTGTTTTTGCGGTGTTGCATTCACCCTCTCTCGTCTTTGGAGTGAAAGCAAGAGATGAAACGGTTTCCACGGTTCACGAAAAGATTGGTAGCCAATAATACTAAGAGACATCTCCTATGGAAGTTTTTTCAAGTAACTGATCTATAAAAAAAGAAACTTGCCTTTTCTCGTGGCAAAAGCATTTTTTTGGAGATCAATTGTCGAAGCAATTATCATTTTGCCCATTTTGGCTTCTTGGCTAATCCTTTCTCCTACCCATCATTTTTCGGAAAGCGATTGAAAACCCAGCTGGGCCACATACATCAATGATGCAATGGGTACGTTGCATGCTTCAGGTATAAACTTTCCCAGGCCAACCGTAGCCACAAAATATAAATGAGAGCAAGATAACGTTCCAGGCCGCGGGCTGCCAACTCTGGGTTTGGAAAAAGTGACAGGCTGTTTCAAACCAGCCGCGTATAAAAACTGCAGACTGCTAGCCCCACCACCAACAACGCAGACCACCATTGGTGGGCGCCGAAAAGCTTTCTTTCACATGTTGGTTGAAGGGTTTCATTATACCAGTTAGTTGGGGCACTGATAAATAAACTTTCAATAATTTGGCTGCAATACCGGTTTAAATTTGTAGCACTTCAAGTACCCAAGACAGCTGAAGCAGCTAACCAGCGGACAATCACTTTCCTATACTTTGACCTAGAACTAATGGCAACTAACAATCCAATGTAATACGAAAACATACTTCGAGATTTTCAGTCCCAAACCGCAGATTCCATTTGAAAAAGAAATAAGATTGTGACTCAAAATCTTGAAATATATTTTCTGAACATATGGGCTGATTGATCGCTATTGCATCCAGATTGTAATTGGTTGCAGAGCTTGAAACTGAAAACCAATGCGCAAGCAGTACCGACAACTACGGGTTGGGTGTGAACACAAGTAGTTTTACAGCTGTAGTACATTGAAACGTAAAATGTCCGTGAAAGAAACATTTAACCCAAACCCGTTGTTAAGGCTTTTAGCACTACGTTTGCCTCTGTTCTGCGAACTTGAACTGAACTTAAGTTTAAGCGAGGGGCGAGCGACAGTAAGTTTCAAGCTTATCATTAATGCAAACTGCAGGCCAATCGCTCTATCACCAACAAGGTGGATCGCCATTGGTAAGTGCCCAAACGTTGCCTCATACGACATTCTGTAAGCAGGGCCTATAAGAGAGGGGAAAGGGGGTACAGAGTACCCAGGCATGAGCTTCTTGAGGGGCCCACGCTGTTATATGACCTTCAAAACAAAAAAGTCACCGCCCTCCGATCACAGCGTCTACGGATGTTTTGCCTCAAAGTGCAGGCAATTTCAGCCATAATCCTTTTCCGGGAAAATATTCAGACTTTACTAGATCCTCATTAAAGGGGGCCTGGAATTAACGTTGGTACCGGGCCCGGACTGTTCTTTCAAGGGCCCTGTCTATAAGCATATTCACCATGGCTTTTCCAATTGGCGTAAAGATGAGCCATTGAAAAGACCAATTTAACAAAGTTTGGCGCAGTGGACTAGCTGTGTTACCCAAAAATCAAGAGCAATAAAGCTTGAACATCTTTTAACATCACATTCTCATTCATCCATACGTAACATCATTTTCAAAACCCCAAAACTCAATCACTAAGTTTCCTTTACAAACGATATTAACAACACAGCCTTGGCAAGATAATCAACTTGTCTTCTCTAAACTATGAAGATGTTTATCAATTTCTAGCACAAAAGCCATGAAAGTGAAGAAATCCAGCTATTTAAAAAAATCACATCTTTTTTAAATCACCTATTTTTGGCCACTTTCTTTTCACAGCAATTTCCCAAGCTACACAAAACCAATTTCTACATGAAGCATGTTCAGCATGCTTCATGTAGAAATTGGTTTTGTGTCACTAGTGAATTCATGTTCAGTTACTGGGGCGTTGCGAAATAAACAAATAAACAAATTACCTGCAAACGCTTTTTCACTTCCAGTAATGACAATGCATCCCACATTTTCGTCTTGATTAAACTTCTCCAACGCATCGTTCACATCATTAATTAATGCATTACAAAGGGAGTTTAATGCTTTCGGACGATTTAACTGAATGAATCCAACTTTTCCGTCAGAGCCCCGTTTATCAACAAGTATATTGTCATATGATGGCAAACCTTTCAAAATTTTCTTCAGTCAGCGATATTTTTACGCTATTTTTCAAAGTTATGCAAAAGATAAACAATACTTGCTGGCATGTCCACCTAAAACTTGAAGATAAAGCTTAAAAAAAAAACACCATATGCAGCTCATCAAGTTTCGAGGACAAACTGAACACTTTCCTAAAAGTTGGCTGAAGACCATGACATGACCAGCGTGCAATTTCGGTTGCCCCCTGCGTAACCGCAAAGAAACATGAAGAGAAGAGATAGCATGTATCAATAAACTTTAAAATTCCGGATGAATTCAATACTGTTATTACCTGCGGCAAACGTTGCACTATGAACAACACGCTTCCAAGTGCAAAATTTTTTCACTGCTGTGCTTCAGAGCACAGTATTTGTTGATAACTTTAAACTTATTTTGTGCTACGTGCAATAACCGATAACAAAAAATCCACTTAATGGCATGACTGAATATACTAATTCTGTGGTCCCATGCATGAACCTGATAAGCCACATTTTCTACAAAATGAGATAGCACCCTGACAACATTACTTTTACTCTATATTCGATTCACAAATTTTTTCCGGGATTAAAATTGAGTGAGTAAAATGTTATGATAATTTTTCCAAATATTGCTAATATTCCATTTCACATTTTTCGTGCATGAACCTGATAACTCACGAATCAAAATAGCGGCTCTGTAGAAACGGATCCACATAAGAGAGTATCAATACGTACCAGCCAACAGTTTGCACTCAATGTCACTAGGATAAGAAGAAAATGAGTACCATTTTTTGATAGACTGCTCTGTTGGTCAGGTTGGTTGAGATTATCATATAGTCTCATCTCAGTTAGTTTTGTGATTCTAAGGGAAGTGGTGACACATCTAAATTTAGATTCTCGATAATGGGTGGTAATTATTTGAATACTTGGAGTCACATTTTCACTTATTTAAAAGCATTATCTTTTAAGTTCTCAAAATGTTCTGATAAAAATTTAATTGTTACTCACAAGTTGGTCAAACTGATTCAATTCCTCTCTTGGGTTTGCGTTAATATTATCTAGCCACATTCATTATAACTAGTCAGATGATGCTGATATGTTTTTTTTAAGGGGAGTCATGCACCAGCTTGCTCATTCGACAGCGTTTTAAGGTAACTGTTTAGAGCTTGACGATTTTTGCTCTTTCTTTCTTCATATTGATGCATGTGCGAAAGTTATAACTCATACTTATACCTCTGATATAGACCGTTGTGGACACTAGCGGGGCTAAAAATAGCGACCGCTAGTGTTGCGTTAGCGCCGCTATTGTTGTTGTGAACTAGCGATAATATTAGCGAACGTTACATAATAGCGCTAGTCGAAGCTGTGCTAATTTTTTCAAAAGCAGTTGCCGCTAGCGCTAAGCCCCCCTTGGCAAAATACAACTATCGTCTCAAAAGTGCAAAACGTTCAAAAATCACAGGCTGCCACAGAGCATTTTCGGAAAACGAATTTTTATAAAGAGCGTTTGCGGAGAAGTCACGAAAAGACAGCAGCAGTGAGAAGCTATTAGAAAACTTTTTATCGGAGACACCAGTCTCAAAGCAAATCGATTGCTATGTTGCTCTTTAATGCGACATTAAGCGAGTTATTTGTGAAATACAACGCCGCCATACTTTCCAGTGCAACAATGGAATGCCTGTTTTCATAAGGTAAAGATGTGCTCAAGCAAAAGCGATCTGGACTCAGCGATCAATGGTGGATATATAGTTTGAGGTAAGTGAAGCACTTGCCTTGGGTCTCCCCTTTTTGAGGGGCCATCTTTATGGCTTTACAAATTGTCATAAAACTTTATTAGCCTTTGGAAAAGAATATACACCTACGTTCTAACTATTTTTTTACCATCCTGAAACTTCTAAGCGAAATTAAAAGCACTAAACACAAGACATATTTCTAAAAACAGCGTAATCAACGCAAAATCAATGAAACTGAAAATGTCGAAAACGAGACAGTACAGTATATTGAGATTTCCCTGACGTCATAAAAGAGTGTCTGCAGAAATCACCCAATATTAGCCAATGGAGTAGTTGGTTTGTAAATGACGCTAAGGGGGCATGATGAAATCTTGCCCAAGAGCCCTAAATTCATCACATGTCAGCCATGAAAATTTTGAGATGCTCATTTTTTTGAAATAACTGCATTTCAATATACAGGGTGGGCCGTAAATAACGCACCAAAGATTTAAAATAAATTGTGATGTGAAATAATGTAAATATCTTTTCTTTGGGTATCTGTTAAATTTAATTTCAATATCAGTTACTATAACTGTTAAATTTAATTTCAATCAAAGTTTTTTAGTTATGATTTGCCTTTTAAACAAAATTTATATCATTTTTAGGGTATGCACTTAACAAGTAAAGAACGAGTTGAATTAGTGTTAATGTCTGGTGCCGATGGCGCCACTAATCGATCTGTTGCTAAGAAGTTTAATCGGATTTATCTTGCTAAGAAGTTTTGTTTTAATAAAAACGTTTGTTATTATTATCTGAATTGTTTTATATGCTTTGGTGCGTTATTTATGGCCCAAAACGTTTGTTATTATTATCTGAATTGTTTTATATGCTTTGGTGCGTTATTTATGGCCCACCCTGTATATTTGTTTTTGTGTTGTTTTTGTGACAACTAGTACATTTGTTAGTGTTATCTTCGGATATGCTAGTATTTCCTCAGCTGGACGGAGAAAAAATGACTGTTTTCTTTTTACATAGTAACATTTTGAGTGAGATTTGAATTTGCGACTACTGCATATTGCGCATTAGCGATTAACGGCCGCTGGTTTTTGGAAAGGACTAGCATTAGCGTTTATCGCGTTAAAGTTAAGAGTGTTTAGTGGATAGCGGCCTATTCTATCAGTTTTGAACGCAGTACCCAATACAGCTGCACAATGTTTGAGAATTCCAAATTCAGAAACACTTATTTGCAAGGTCACCACACCTTCAACGGCTAGTCTCTGAATTTAGGCACTAAGTCTTCTTTATGTAGAGTGCATACGATCAGATTCACATGCAACTGGATGTACGTCTAGATTTATGGTTAGCTCTTGGCATTTTGTTGAAGCTCGATCTGCCTCATAAATACTCCTATCACAATTTTGTCCTACAAAATACCAGAGGCGCAGTAGACATGTTAGCTTTGTGCTCCAGATGAAACCAGGGTTTTCCAGTTACGGCCCATTGGACCCTTATGTTCGAGAAAGTACCTTTTATTTGTTTACCATGCTATGTTGGCGAAAATCTGTTACGTATTGTTTTTTTATTACATTACTGTAAAGTTAGAAGTGTGCAAATATACCCTATTTGTTGAAAAGTAAAGAAAAAAGAGCTTTAGAGGAGGAAGACTGACAACAAACAGGATAGATCTAGTGGGTTTCAGTAAACTATTTAGTGATGCAACTCAAAAAATCTATCATAAAAAATCAGGGTACTTATGGGTTATCTGTCACCACTTTTTTTTAATTTAATAAACCTAACCCTGTACACTCCCTTCCAGTGTACACTGCCCCATACATTTACATACCGGGACTGCCCCTTCAGTGTACACTGCCTTCCAAACTCATTTTAGGCTTAAACATTATATATACAGTTAAATAATAGTAATTTAATACCTGGTGAAAAAAAGTGGTGACAGATAACCCACAAGTACCAAAATCAGTTATGCGCATGAAAAGAGCATGATTCAATTTTTAATCATCTTCCACTCTTTAATGCAGACGTGATATATGCGTTTTCTAACCTACGTTATTCTATTTCCTCTTTTTAGATACTAAAGCAGAATTAAGAACCAAAGTTGATCTTAACTTTGAAAAAACTCACTTAGAAATGGACCTATGGGATTCACATTGAGGACAACAGACTGTCAGAAAACTGCCAGTCCTGTATTATATAACAATGCGACTCATTATAGTAGGTCGAGCTGGTTGAATGTTCATAATGTTTAACTAATACGCTCTGTTTTTATTCTTTGCTTTAATTTCCTTTTTCCTTTTTTCATATGCACTATGGCCTTAAAATCTCTTCCAAAGATAATTGAATCTTCGTTACAAATTGAGCTTAGCTTAAATAATAAAACTAAAATAATTTGCCAAATAATTTTTTCAATGTACAAACTTGATATGTGGATTATCAGGTTCATGCGTGGAAAATATAAAAAAATCATATCAGTTTTTTTTTAATTTGCTTCATAACTTTGTTTGTGTTGGCGTTTATCTGCTAAAATAATTCACGAATAATTTTGTAAATATTTTTGACTTAATAAAAAAATTAAATGTTATTCTACAACTGCATTTGTGTTTTACAGCTCTTTAAAGTTAACTGCATTTTTCTCAGTTTGATTGTCGTGTGGGTTATCAGGTTCATGCACGGGGCCACAGAATTTATAATTCTAAATATGCGCAAAATCAGATCCAAGTTAAGACTATTGCCAACACATCACATTTTGAAATTACGCAAAAAAAAAGGTTGTTTACAGTGGAAAATGACATTAAAAGTAAAGTTGTTTGGTGAAGTTTATTATATAGAGCTAAAGAGTATGATCTAAGATTTTGCTGGTATGAATTGTTATTGGCTAACTTCTTAAAACTTAAACTCTGTGTCGCGTGCAATAGAAATTTTTTGATTCTATTTCAACTTTAATTTACTTCTTAAATTTGAGGCGACTTGTGGTATTGCTCGAGTAATTACGTCTGGATGCAACTTAATAGCTAGGAAAAGATTGGCTTCCACTAAGATACTTTCAACCATACACTCCTCGATCAAGAACAGAACAAATATATTCACAAATACTTTGGAACTTTATACTCCTTAGTACATCGATCACCAAAAAAAAAAAAAACAAACACGCTTTGATAGAGCAATCAGACCCAACCAAAACTAAATCTACTAATTAACCGCTTGTCACACTGATAGAAATCCACAATAAATTACCACAAATCAATACACTTCTTTTTTTCCTCTACTCTCTTTCTCTGTCACCCTAAATTCTAAAAATCTCACTGCCTTATATATATTGAGACGAGTCTTCCAGAAAATGCTACATCACGTGACACAGAAAAAACGCTAATAAATTACATAATCGGCAATAAAAAAAACAAAAAATCTTCAAGAAGAACAAAGATTCACTAGAATACTCTGGAACTTAGTCACGTAGTCAACCATTATGACGTGAGAAGAGGCGTCTGAGTTACAAATCTGTAATGCGGTAGAAAAAAAAGTCTTTTTTCGAAAACAGTCCAGATATAACACCAAGTTTGGGCTTGCAAATTCAGATCTACAATTAAAATGATCACGGAAAAACAAAACAACAAATTACACAAACTGCATATAAAAACTATTCCTACAACGCAAATTCACTTATTTGTGATACTCTGGTTTCAACATTACCCCAGCAAATGTAAAGACAAACTAAATATACGTGATATTGGTGTCATAAAAGGGAAAAGGGTGACTTAACTTTTCCCTTTTATGACACCAATATTACGTATATTTAGTCCAGTTGCCAGCCAACAGGTACGGTGGCGTATTGGTTCGAGCATTTCTTTTGCCATCGACAGAATTGCCTCCGATTTCTGAGTCATATCAAAGACCTTAAAAATGGTGTTCACAGATATGCTGATTGGCACCCAGCAATAGAAGTGATATGAAGGATGAAATACGACACTAATTCTACCAAATCCTGCTAAAAAAAGTACAATGAGGATCAATGGCCAAAGTAAGTGCTCGGTGTTAGCATCACAACGTCAACAACAAACAATGCCAGATCATTTTTTCAGAAATGCAGCAGCACCACCACTTGTTTCCCTTTGGCTCCAAAGACTGGGGTAAAAAAGCAGTTGAACATTTTCTACGAAGCCGTTCACATACCTGAAGCAAACCGAGCCAGTTGGAAATGTCGAGTGCAAAGATTTCTGGACAAAAGAAACTTGCAACTTCTCGCAATATGGCCAGCCATATTTAATTGAAAATATATTTACTATTATCAAAAAATTGCTTCGAGTAACCTAAAAAAGCAATAAGACGATGAAAAATTGTACATCGAAACCACTGACATTTCAGTAAAAAATAAAACAAAACGCCTGGATCAAGTAACTTTCTACAAATATCAAACAGGCAATTAAACAAGATTTTAGTTTCAAAAAATTTCTATTGAACATGAGGAAGATGCAGTAACATTCTCCGACACTAAAAGTGAGCAGTAAAATTTCCCAAGAACATCGTTAGGCGGCAACCTTCCAAGTCCATTTGAAAAAAAGAGAAACAAAGGTCCCACCAAACAAGCGAAAAGTATGCATTACCAGCAATTCATGGTCTAGCTGAGATTGCGTTGCTTCTTTATGACACACTTCAGCGCATTCAAAACCAGTTTTACAAAAAAAATTCAAGACTCAAATAACATCTACCCTTCACAATTTACAAAAAGTATTCTATATAACGGCACTGCTAAAATATGGCAAAACTTGATAAGAACAAAGATTGATGTTGTCATTGATTTTTGCTCAGCAAGGCAACAAGTGAACCATCTTTTTTTCAAATATGCTTTGAAGCTATTAACTGTAAGAACATTAATGACTTCTTCGATTTTTATGGCTGCATCTATGCTTTAAACAGTTCTGATGTCAGAAATGTCACTTATATTTTCAATTTTTATAGTACGATACATATGACATCATCAAAGTTAAAAGTCGGCACTTCACTGCAAATAAGTATAAATGTTTATTATGAAATGACGACAACTGTCACCCAGGGTTTTTAATAGCGACATAATTTCAGATCACAAATTTATAACGCAAAAAGCATGTGCAAAACAAAAATCAAATTGGCGCATTATTCAAAGATAATGATGTCTAATTAGGTGAATTTTTTGCACAAATACGAGCGGCTTAACAACTTTAATATTACACGATTGCATCGCACAACATGTGGATAGCCACTGCTTAGTAAAAAAAAGGGTTAACACTAATAGTGAGTTTTAGGAATAATAGTGAGTTTTCTAAAATACTTTTAGCTGAGTTCTCTGAAATTCCAGACCTTTTGGACCAATTACCACCACACCATGGTGACTATAGGTGCTATTGCAAGTAGTCACAGTTACTACAAGAGTCACTACAAGTAGTTACAGGTACTACTGAACTTCAAAATAAGGTGGTGGCATCACCACCTCTCATCCTCTTATGGATATGCGGTGTTAGTAATGGCACATCAACGTTCATCTATTTTTTGTGTCCCAGAAGGTTACGTGGTAAATTTCCTTTATATGTTTTTGTATGGCACTATTAACACAATTTCCTAATAATATTGTAAGATAGACACGATAAGGCAACACTACTTAGAGGGTAGAGTAGACAAACAGGGAACTATTAGAGCAACTAAATAATATTTGAAACTGCATCAACGTTGTCAGGATACAGGAGGTTCAATGTAGTTAACAGTTCTAATGAAGATGAGTAATACTCATACTATGAGGTAATCGAGTAAACTGTGAACAGTCGCCTGAGCTTAACAGTCACTTCGATGCAGTTTTCGACAAGTTGAAGCATGCTCGATAACCTTAAACTAGGCTTAAGGTTGGTGCACTGAACTTTACAATCAAGCTCGTTGTTCTCAGCAGAAAGTCACCATTGTGCGAAAGAGAAAATTGAAACCTCTTAACTCGTATTCGTCAAAAAATTTAAATAGCAATGCAGTTTGTATGCACTATGCAATCGTGTTATTATCAACATACAGCTTTCAGCACATACCCAATTTAGGTTTAAGCTCAAATATTGTTTGCTGCCAAAGTTGACAAAAGCTCTACTGTAACGCTAATCTGCCGAAAAAGATCAACAAATGATTAAGGTTAGTTTGAAATAAAGTTCTACAGTGCTATTTTCTGCTACGTAGCTGTATACAGCAATATAAATGGAGATGAAACACTGAATTTTCAGCATAACGTTGCCACTGTTGCGACAACCATTACAGAGACTACAAAGTAGGAACAGAGTAAGCAAAAATGTTTAAAAAAAAACAGGACATTTGCAGCACATAATGAAAACAGTTGGGCAGGCCTTAACGAAAATACACAAACAGGCTTCTCCGAGAGTAAATTCTTAACGATATAGGTAAATACAGTTTGGGATGAGCTAAGAATTATTTCAAGGTGTAATGTAAACTTAAACACCAAAAAATGAAAATCCACTAAAATAAAATTGAGCCTGCAATAACCTACTGTACACGATAATCAATGGTTTACATCCATATTTTGGCAATGTAAAATACTGATTGTGATTTAGTAATATACAGCAGTGAATGTGCCTCTTCTAAGAATCTGTTTCTGTAGCTTAATCCAACAGACGGATCATGCTCATTTGAAAAATAGTACCTAAGAAAAATAATGCATACCTTACAATTTTTCATTTCAGAAAAATGTTGTTGACACTAAAATGCGTTCAGGAATTTTTGTTATTCAATGCATAACATGTAGAAACTGTTTTTTTTTTTTATTCCATTAGAAAGAAAGCCCTAAACTGGCACCACGTCGCAAAAGTTGATAGCGCAAATCAAGGTTTGACCGCACCATGACGCCAAACTAACTTAATGACTGTGTAATTAAGGCAGCCATGTCCACTGCATCTATATCTCCTTCAGTCATGTCTTTTTCCAATTGCAACTTATATTCTGCACACTGAAGCATGTTCTCTTCTATTGTGTTTTTCGAAACAAGCTTGATCACCTCGACCTCTTTCGATTGGCCAAGTCTGTGACAACGATCTTCAGCTTGTTTATCGTTGTAAGGATTACAGTCTATGTCATGAAGAATAACAACATTTGCACCCGTAAGATTAATTCCTAATCCTCCAGCTTTGGTTGAAAGAACAAAGACAAAATATGACGGGTCATTGTTAAACTTATCAATCAACTTCAACCGATCACTTATGGGTGTTTGTCCGTCGAGGCGCAAAAACTTGTGGCCTCGTATCTTTAAATAAACCTCTATGATGTCCATCATCATTGTAAACTGACTGAAAATTAGAGTTCTTTTTCCTTCACGCTTTAATCGCGGTAAAATATCATCCAGCTTCAAGAATTTTCCAGAGTTCAGTAAAACTGAGTCACTTAACTTGTATTTTCGAATGGGATTGCTGCTGTTGCATAAATTGTGGAGCTCAAAATCGCTCATGACTTGCATGTCTTCAAACACGTAAGTCTCATTTGATTCAGCATACATGACATCATTTTTTATGCCTTTGGCCATGATTCTTAAGATGCTGTCAGGATAATGTTCTCTTCTTAGCGCAGGATGATTTGCCACTTTCCGAAATTCCACAAAAACATTTCGAAGTTCTGTCTTGGGCATGTTTTGTTTTATAGCTTTGTTTTTAAACTTGGCTTTCACATTTTCATAAAGCTTTGCTTGTTCCAGAGTCATATCACATTTGCATATTGTTTCTGTTTTCTTTGGTAACTGATGAAGAACTTCTTTTTTTAATCGCCGTAAAACAAATGGCTGCATGATAAGCTTTGCTTGATTGATTCTTTGTTTTGCAAAACTGCTTGAGTTGTCTGAGTTAGAGTGTGAAAACATTCGTACAAGTGATGAAGTTGTTTCTTTAAACATATGAGGCATAACAAAACGAAGCAATGACATTAGCTCTAACAAATTGTTTTGCAGAGGTGTTCCTGTCAAGAGTAATCGGCGTGTGGCACTTATTCGCATAAGATGTTGGAACCGCTGAGACGACATATTTTTTAACATATGACCCTCATCAAAAACGGCATAGTACACACCCAGCTTTTTAAACAATGCTCTATCTTCAGGAACACTGATTGCAAGATTGTAAGTGGTCAAAATCACATTGCAATCAATATAACCCCTTAAAAGCTGATGCCTAATTGATTTTCTCTCAATCTGAGAACCATTATACAAAACGACTGATAATGAAGGGCACCAGGTATTAAGTTCCCGAATCCAATTATCAAGAGTTGAACTGGGCACTACGATTAAATGAGGGCCTTCAGAAATGCTTTCGTCTTTCAAGTAAGCAAGAAATGATATCGTCTGAATGGTTTTACCCAAGCCCATTTCGTCAGCTAAAATGCCATTAACTTTGTTGCGATGCAAAAGAGCCAACCAATTGAGGCCTATCATTTGATATGGCTTCAACGTACGAGAAGATATTAAATTGCTGGGTTGCTGCTGCACTACAACATCTTGGCACAACGTCTTTGGCGACTGGGAACTAGAGTCATGAAAACGGTTAAATTCTGCCTCCAGCTTTCGGGAAATTTCTGAACAGTCATCCATTAAACCACATAACGTTTGTCGCTCATGGATCAAGTCAATGCAAGACCATATATTATCCCTACTCAACGATTTGGTATTGTCAAGTTTAGATAACAAATCTTTCCATGACTGAAATGGTCGTAAACTGACCAAGACACTTGCTTTTTTGGAACTACATTTTGACAGTGTGGTCAACTCTTCTTCAGAGCTTTCTTGAAAAAATGAAAGCACTTTTTCTTTCATTTGAAAACTTATCGATTTGCCATCTTCATTTTCTGACAAACTCAAATCTGAATCAAATTCGTTTTTCTCATAACTCTCATCGACATTACTGTCATCATTTGTTGAGAAAACCTTCAAGCGCTTATGCTTTTTCTGATGAATCGGCAAGTCATCAACTTTAGATTTCTGCACCGGATCAGCAGATTTTCTGGGACCAGCCAAAAGACGGCGAGAAATCGGTATGACATATTTCCCTGCTGGGATAGGAATTGGATCAAATTTTGAATTTTGAGCTGCTTCATTTTTCGAATTGTCTGTATCCTTTTCTTCATCGCTGGAGCTACTAAGTTGATAAACTTTCTTTGTCTTTATTTCTTTATCCTTTTCATGGGCGTCAGTATCGAAGCTATTTTCACTAAGCAAACGTCTTCGTTTTGTAGAAAATCGTTTTATTACAGGTGATGTATTATCATCACTTTCAGATGAAGACTCTTGAAGATTATTTAATATTTGGGAAGTCTGATTACTGGCACCAGTATTTGAATCACTTTCGCTACCAGACAATTCTGAAAAAAATTGATTTTTTGGGCCAGTATTTACAGATTTTAAATCAAATGAACTACACGGCTTTGCTGCTTTGTTCACAAGTTCATCCTCATTTTCTGAATCAGACACCATTGGTCTTTTTGAAGCAATACTCATGTTAAAACTTCAAAATATTATCCAAATTTTGCTAAAATGTAAGCTGAATTAATTAATACACAAAATATGAAGTACGCTAATGAGTCCAACAGCTAGGAAATTTTACATTTAGTCTTTCTAATAAAAACTGAGCTTTAATAGTAGGGCTGAAGAGCAGGCCTAAGATAAACCAGGCTCCAGCTCCGGAGCTAGCAATTTTCAATTCCATGGCTCCTGCTCCAGCTCCAGAGCTAGTGTTTAGATTCATGCGGAGCCAGCTCCAGCCAAGTTTTCAAGGTTTTTACTAATGTAGTAAAATGCAATATATTTTTAGCCATGCATTTTACGGATAATATAACTATATGGTAAAGGAATATCCAAAACTAGTTATGAAATAGCAATGATTTTTAGATAAACACACACATCAGTGAACATAAAATTGAAATGCATCTGAAAAATCAGTAGAATTACAGTACTACAGCTACATCTTTTCTATAATTGGATAGGAGCTGGAGCTGCCAAAAATTTTGATGGCTCCGGCTCCAGCTCCACTAACATCTGAAAATAAAGCTCCAGCTCCTTCAAAAAATCCCAGCTCCGGCTACCCAGCCCTGTATAATAGGATAGACTTATGGCCCAGTAATGGTATTTTTGATCAGCTTTTGAGCAACCAAACAATGAGACATCTTTCCAAAATAAATCAATTAACTTTGTTTTTGCAGAACTTGATGCTTATTCCACCACCAAAAAGTATTTTCAACAAGTTTTTGATAACTTCAAATGAGTCCAAAAATCTTGGTTATGAGCTAGAGAATAAGTGTTCCCCACTTTTAAATTTAGCTTAATTACTACAAAAAAAAGACAATTACTTTGGTCATTGTTAAAGCACCTGAAAACGCTACTACATAGTTTGAAAAGTGCATCTGCTCTTGTTATAAAAACATGTCTTAAAATAAATTTGAAAAATGCTCAAGTTAACTGCAACTTCACCAATTAGTTGGCTCAATAAAAACTATGACCATACACCACACGAAGAGTAATTTTTTTGTGCTTAGAATCAATTAATGATTGCACACAAGGCAAATATTCAACACTACGCTTTTCTTTCCTTAACTACACCCAAAACACAACTCAAACATAAGCACTAAAACTTGGCAAAATGTGATTTGCTTCCAACAGTGATAACATTGTTACATGACATCAAGATTTTTTGAGATTTGAACAGTATCAAAATTTTATCCCTGCCATTTTCTTTTTAAACTGTTACCACTATCTAAATCGCTTGTGCATACCACTACAGATTGTAATGTGAGTTGCCTTACTCAAGTTGCAAGGTTACTATTATTCAACAGTCTTTTTTAAATTAAAAAGTCTGTTAATGCATATCTAAAAATTTGCAAATGTATAAAGCACTTTGAGCTGCTTCCAACATAGTCTCAAAAACTGCAGCACATCATAATATATATTAAGTTGTATTTGATTTAAGAGCTATTTGGGTGAAATTTGCTGGTTTAGTTGACAATTTACTTTGTAAAAAATCAATTTTAAGACTGTTTTTGGCTTTCACTTAGCCTCATCATATGTACTCACGTTTGAATGCAGTGCCTTAAGCTCAGCTTTAGCTGGTTGGTAGGTTAGGCTCAACTGCAGCACAGCATAACATGTATGTTTGAGTGTACCACCTGCTGCCGCTTTTTTAGCTACCTGCTGTTGGCACAATTGATTTAAGTTTTGAACCACCAATATCGTTCTTGCGCTTATTGCTTGGCATCATTTGTCTGGCATAACTTGTTTTGGTAAATAGTTTAATAAAATCTTGACTATAAGCACAGGCTGTGATAGCTAGCTAGCTTTGTGTTAGACAGCTTTAAGTAGTGGTGTCCGTTAGCTTAATATTGTTTTAATGATTGTTCTTTTATTTTCTGTCTAAGTAAGTGTTGTTTAACGCTCTTTAGCCATTGATTGATGCAATTTGGTCACAGATATAAATCGGTCGATTTCTAATTTTGTATTTTCCTAATTCTTTATTGATAATAATCTGCAATGAAGAGATTTTTCAGGAGGTTTGAAGGACAAAACAGAGGTACCAGCTGCGAATCCACTTGATGTTTTAGACACTAGTGATAGTGAACACGAATATGATAATGTTTAACCTACAAAACTGCTGATGTTATAGCTGCTTTTGCTACAACCCTCAAGATGTAGACCTATTTGTGGCAAGTACCACTCAACAGACATCCAGTCAGGTGTCATCAGTTTCCTGCTGGTCAGATTCATATAAAGTTTTTATAATTGCGTCAAGTAAAGCTATGTCATAACTGCACTCAACCAACAAAATTTTCCATGAAGATCTACATTGTTTTACATCCTATGCATTGTCTTCACTGACATAGATCTACGTTGTTCGGCACCCTATGCATTGTCTTTGCTGACATAGATCTATGTCATCTTGCAGCAAAAGTGTTAATGTAGTCAACTGATGTAAAAATGACTTCATAGACTAGGTCAAATCCTTAAACCCTGCTATGACATTTGAGTAACGATGCAAGGAAGCCAAAGGTGGAGCTACAAATAAGTCTGACAGCTGTGGAGCTGTAGCAAGATCTTTTCTACAAGGCCTTAAGAGCCCTATATGTTAACAAATTTGTAAAAAGTTGCCCATAGCTTTTAACCCATTTATGCTCAAGTCCTTTTATATGAACTGAATTTTAAATTTGCGAAAAACAACGAGATTTGTTTTCATGTGCCTTTTAGTTTTATTTTTTTGACAAAAACCAATTTTTGGTAAATTTCAAAGGTGAGGTTAAATTGCAAAAAGAAAATGTTTTTTGCTGAATTATAATGTAGTCATAATGTTCTGACAAATAATATTTTAAAAGGATCGTGGGCAGTGTTCCCTTTAAGATTTTAGTGAGTGCATAACTGCCGGCACAAGTGCGAAATTGCTAGCAAATGTATGAAAACCGCCGGACAAATTTGCAGGGAAAGGAAAGTCAAAACTGTGACAATGCGCTTCGGTGACGTAATAATTAGCGTGACTATATCAGCCTCAAAATGTTCACAAACAGGTAGCCTATCGGTTATTATAAGACGGCGACGAAATACCAGGCTATTTTTCTTCAATAAGTTGATTGTGGTTAAATTTGATCTCAAACTTTACAGCCTTTGCAACAGTGATTTGTAAGCACTTTGGAATGACAGATGAAAAATGTGCGTACATAAAATTAACCCTTTGCTGAAGCCCGACATGAGCATGAGAACTAGAACTTTTATGAAGTAATGTGATGTTAGGTAGGTTATTACGACTATGACACAACAAAAATTACTTGCAAACTTTAACTGTTGCTTGATTACGGTAAATAATTAGAAAACTGCATTTCTTTATCGTAATCAATTAAACAACAGGTTTTTGCAATTGCAAGCAAACTTTCAATCTCAATTCGGAAAGTATTTGAAGGGAAGTCAAAACTAAATTGGTTAGAAGTTGTATTCTTTTTTATTTTTAATGCTTGTAAATGGCAAGTAAAAGAAGGTTATTTATTTGTAACGCACAAAAACTGAACCAATTCCTCAAAAATGGTGTTTTTTGTGCTTAACTAAAAGCGAGAACTATGTGCTTTTTTATCTTAACAAGCACGATTGAAAGTTAGCGTTGAAACATAAAGATTTTAAGCAAGTTTTGTTTCAAACTTCCCTCAAAAAATGATGTCTTGAGTTAAAACTGAAGTTTGAGAGCTGCTTGCTATTACTGCTCTTTAGCTACGACTGAAATCGGCTGGGAAAAAGTAAACAAAAAAATTGATTTTACTTCAGGTTAATTGCTGGAGAGATAATTTGTTATACAAAAAAGTGAGGCAAAGGCATGCGCGATATTTAAGTCGCCATCATTAGCTGTTGCATCACAGCCGTGCGATGTTTGGGTGAGACGTTGCACTGCTCTGAAAAAGCATCTGTCCTAACTTGGATTTCTTTTCACTGTCTCCCATGCATTTAACAGTTGGTCAAGATTTTCCTAACAAAATAGCAAAAATTTTAACAAAATGAAAAAGTTACCAAAAACCACTGGGCTTTTTTTACGCACTGTTGAATTTTAAGTGCAAATCCACTGGACATAATTTTGACAAATTTGCACTTTTTTTGCGTTTAAAGGGAACACTGATCGTGGGCACATATGCATGCCTATTTTAACTACAAGAGGCATTAGGTTTAGGTTACCATTACAAGTAACAAGATTTCTTTATGCTTATTGGTTAGGCTAAATTATGCACGATGGTAAGATAATAATTGGACACAAATCACTTTTTCAAAATTTGCTAGTTGACTAACTGTTTTTTCAGCAAACTAATATAAAACTGCAAGTTATGTTGGGTCTACTAAAGTATAAACCACAATGATAAAAATGATGAAAAATTATTAAGGATAATGCAGAAGTTCACTTTAATCAAAACCAGTGTTCCCTCTAAGGTGTGCACTTGTGCGCACTCACACAAGTAAAATAATGCCACACGTAAAAATTAAATATTTTTTCAATACAAATTTAATTTTTTGAAGAGCACACACTTCAAAAATTTTTCCACACATGACAAAAAACAATTATAGGAAACATTGACGGGAACCTAATTTAACACTGATTTTAAGAGATCTTGTACAACTATTGGACCAATCCATCATAGTTTCCAATTTATTGGCATGTCTATCTTTTTCCTAATCCACTTTTCTACTTTAAGGGTCACACTATACTGGCTTTGAAATGACTAGCAGTCTTGCATTAGTTTGGAGCAAACATGAACTTCATTATCCAGTTCAAAAGTGATCATTGCCTAGCACTTTTCCTGCCCAATAACAGATATATTTGTTTTTTAAATTTTTCCAAACTCAGGGTGCCAACTTGCAAATTTTGCTGTTAGAAACAAGTACATATCCATTACAAACTTTACTAGAGCAACAGCTGCTTTGAGTCTAAAAGTTTAACAGCAGTTAGTTTAAGCGCCGCTTCAGTTCATTGTGAGCAGTGTTTAAAAAAGGAAGAGATTAAGTTTGTTTGGGATGTTGTGTTTGGGAGATGATTGTTGTAGGGATGTGATTAGACATTTCATATTGACTATTTGCTGCTCGTTTGTACTTTTTTTTAGATATTTTGCAGTGAGTTAGCCTAAATTAAAAAGTTTCCCAAGCTAGGGGCTGCAGCATACCAACACTTGATGTGTGATTGTAGCTTTTGAAACTTGCAGCTTCTTTGAATCTAAATAAGATTGCGGAGGAACACAAGACGTGTTTCAAGGCTGTTACTGACTGCAAGGGGATATGTAGACAGGTATTTACGTATCACGTATCAGTCTATTATATAGCTTATTTAATGTTGTTTGTAGTTTTTAGATATTATGAAGTGTATGTATCCTAAGATAATTATTGAAAAACAAATGCGGACATTTTAAACTTTAGGTGCTGCTGAAATAATTATGAACAGTGATTTTAATATGAGTGATCTATCTGATCTTTTAGATAAAGAAAATGATGGTCCACTGCCAACAAGCTAGAGGCCTGCTGCAATACAACATACAGTCATTACTTTCATGGGAAAGCAAGGTTCATTCAGTGCTTAAAATGAATGAGGAAATGTGCCAATGAGGAAAGCCCTCTGCATTATTTTATGCTGATGTTAACTCATAAACTTCTAGAAAAAGTTGTTGAAAAAAACCAATAGGTATGCCTCTCAATATATTTCAGCAAATCCACTTTCACCTTTGGCTAGGCCAAAGCTTGGAAGAATATTGAACAAGATCAAAACTAAAAGTGTTCCTTAGGCTAGTTATGTTAACTGTGATCATTCAAAAAAAAGGCAAGTTTGAAACTTACTGGGAGCAAAAACAAAATGATATCTACACCATTTTTCAGTGACTGCATGGCAAGGAATATCTTTCACATTATTACATGCTTCCTTCATTTCAATACAATGCAAGGTTGCCAGAGCACTCAAGACAAATTATTTAAATTGCAACAAATAGTCACATTGTTGACCGATGGTGACCCATGGCTAAAAAAAAATAGAGACACAATTCCTTGACAGGGAAATTTTATATGCTTTTATGAACTGGGTTTTTGATTGATTCTTTATAGCATTTGGCACCTTATACCACATATGGGTTCCTGAAAAGCTAGCACTGGATTTGCAAAAATTAGATCAGACAGAATGAATAAAGAAAATTGATTTGGCTGATGATGTAGTATTGTAATCACATAACCTTTTTAAGTTGGTAATTAAGCTTGCATTTACAATGCTATTACTAGTCTTATCCTCACAGCAATTTGTAGTGGATAAATAAAACTTAACTTGAGCAAATCCACTTTTTTAAAGGCAGTGACCATTCTGCACCCAACAACATTTTACACATGAAGGCTATTTTACCATGAGACATTTGTAATTGGTCAATTTTAATGATGTATTAACAAACTGACTGCCGACCGGCCTTTGCCAGACTGCTCAAAAATGCATTACACTACAAGCTATCTCATAGTTGGCAGTCAACGTGTTAAACATGCAACTTTTGGTGGTTTCTGATTGGTCAATTTTAGTGATAAATTAAAAAAATATTTGCACTCCCAGTCTACAACTCCCCCACACTGTACACTCCCTTCCAATGCACACTACCCCATACATTCACATACTGGGTCTCCTTCCAGTGTACAATGCTTTTCTCAAAGTGCTCTGCTAACCAAGATACCAACCGATAACCATTGTATTTCAAGGCAGCTGCACTATCCACATGCCTCAGTATTGTTAACAGGATTGTAGCAATTATGGCTACATAAACACACATGAAGGGTGACAGCAAAATAGCATCCAAGGATAGAATGCTATTGACAGCAAAATAGTCACTTGGTTTTTTAACTCTTTGAGGGACAATGTAGCACATATGTTACATGATTGTTGATTGTCAAGTCATTATGATGTAATCATGTTTCTGAAATTCATTGTAATTTTGTTGTTATAAAACAATTAAGGAATTTTCTCAAATCTTTTACAAGTTAGAATCTTATGATCCTTAAAAGGTTAAACAGTGGAGTGAATTGATTGAAGAAAATCACTATTGGTTATATTTCAAATAATCTTTTTTTGTAAGTTAATCACCAGCAAATGGATGACATAAATATATGTGCAAGAAAAATTCTGCCAAAAGATGGATGACACATATATCAATTTTGACTATTGAAAAAAGGATGGATGCCTTTTATATACATAAAACTACCAATAAGTCTTGATTTATCTTTTGGCAATACCAACCAGTTGTAATCATCAAAAATACAAACGTTTTCTAATTTGAGCAGAAATGAGCTGAGAATTTAGACACATGGGCACAGTCTACTGAAGAACCAATATTTGTTTGAGCAGTTGCAATAACTAATCGGTTACAAAGCTGCTTACTGTTAAAAAATATGTAGGCTGAGAATGCAGTAGTCATTTTCCAGATATGCTTTTTCAACAAATAAAAAGCAAGGCCTCAAAATCGACATGTGAATTGCCAGTCACATTGGAAAAAAAACACTTTGTTTACTCAACGTCAGTGAAAATCCTGTTTGACTTTGTGCTATGACTTAACCCTAGAAATACTGAATATTTTTCTTCATTAACTACCAAAGGGGTTATAAAATACCAAAGGTGACTCTAGCACTTAATGTTGCTTCAAAACAATTTCCTCGACAGTTTGCTGTTAAATAATCCTTATTTCATTATATCTGAAATCAATTGACAACAAAGTAATTAAATTATATGACTAAACGATGTTCAATCAACACTTTATGGACAGAACTGCTGCATAATATTTTATTAAAAAAAGGTGTGAAAGACCATAACTGAAGTTATTGGCAGTTAGTGAACAGAGATTGAAAGGTGTGGTTTTGGCTATAGGTCATATAGCATTAGCTCAAAAAATTCCAATGGTATGGAAATCAGAAAGTATTTGTAGTTATGTACCGGTCGCTAGTAGAGTAGTTTGATTTTAAGAAAAGACAGAAAGGATAACATTTAGAATTGCCACAAAGTTGTAAACCTGCATTGACCAGATCAAAAGCTATTGTGTAGCATACTACCAGTTTTCAATCACTTTAGGGTACACCATGTTGGTGGAGGTAGGCCCACAAAATTCACCCAGAAAGGCAAAAATATTTGAAACCACACCAAAAATATTTGGAAGCTACACCATTTTCATTACTTTTGCTGCCGAAACTAAAGGAATAACCTTTTTTTGGTCTTCACTATTTTTACTGTGGTCTATAAGCAATTTCTTTCTCTAAATCAAAAGTAAGACCCTTTTTCTACTGTCTGTTCTGCGCAATTGATTGTCAACCCTATTCACAAAGGCTACTTTGCTATTTCCAGCAACCAGTTTATACAAACCAGCTGAAGAGCACCAATGCCTATGAGCTAAACAAGAGCTTTGTAGAGATTAGCATAAACATTAACTTTGAACATAAATTGATAGTCTTTTAGCTTTTAGAGACGGTTGTGGCACAACCTAGACCAGCATGTTGAATATATTTCAAGCTGAGAAAACTTATGATCCTAATGAAGTTTTGAAATTGCTTGAAGCAAATGTTCATTCTGAAGGTTTTGATAAATGCAACCCTATTATAACAGAACAGGAAAATAACTCTCAAGATGATGAAGTTGAGTGTGCTGATGATGATTCACTAAAAAACGAAAATCTTCACCCACCTAACAGTAACAGCAAAAGCATATTCAGCAGGGACAGAACTGTTTGGGAAAATTGACCACCAAATTTCAATGGACAACAAGCAGGTGTAATATCATTCGAGCCAGACCAGAAACAAAACAAGTTATTCTTGCTTGAGTTGATGCAGCATTGGATGTTTTCAAAGAGCTGTGGGGTCTCCAAAACTTTGAATGCACTTTACAGTATACAAAGTATCTATTCTTAGATATATTCGATTAGACGATAAAAATTCCAGACCAATTCACCTAAAAAGTACAGACAAATTTGCTGCAACCCAAGAATTATGGAACTCAGTAATGGATAATTGTCAGAAGTCGTATTTTCCTCATGCAGATGTAAGTTGTACATGAGCAACTTTTTTAATGATGATCAAGGTTAATATGTATTTATAATAAACAATTTTCTTTACAATGCCACTAGAGAGCATCATGATATTCAGCCACAAAGCAAAGAAAAACAAAGTAGTGTTCTTGCTTTCTTCCAACCATAAAACTAGAAGTTCATGAGGAAGAAAAGAGAAAGCCAAAAGCAATTTTGGACTACAGCAACAACAAAGGCGAAGTTGACACCACAAATGAAATGCTCCAGTCCTATTCTACTAAAGCTTCATCTAGAATATGGCCTTTGGCAGCATTTTTCAATGTGCTAGATATTGTGTCACTGAATACAGACACTATATATAAGGATATTTCCCAGTCTGGCCAAAACCAACGTCAATTTTTAATCAAGCTGAGAGAAGAGCTATGCACATCAGAACAGAGTCGCCAGCATGAAATGCCTGATTTGCTTTGATTAAAACAAGTTTGTGATGGAAGTGATAAAGATTTATCACCAAATAAAAAAAACAAGTGCAGGATTTGCTATTCCAATAAAACTCTCACAAAACATGAAAATTGCTCTTGCTATGTTTGCAGTATATGCTCAACATTTATGTCAAAAGAATGCATCAAATTGGAATAGAACTATCTTTTTGGGAACTTTTAAGCAAGGAAGTAGCTGTGGAGGTCAATTGACCCTTTTAGTAGTTGGGGTAAAACTAGACAAAAACACACAATTTTTTTCATCAAATTTTTGTGTTACTTGAATGGAATGTTTAATAACCTAAATATGTAGAAGTTAAAAAATCTTAACTTGCTATGTTATGTACATTTTGTTTACAGAAAAAACAAGGCAAAAAGGGTAAATTGACCCCTTCAGGAGTTCTAGGGCTAAAATTTACCTAAAAAATTAGTTATTGCTGTCGAGCGTAAAAAAGATTTCTTAACTCTAACTGGCCGTATTAAAATAGAATCACTTCAAGAGTCACTTTGTCTTCTATCATGACTAATGGGCGAGAAGTGAAAAAAATACGATTTTTCCAAAATTATTCTTGTCTGGCATGCTATGCACCTTTAAGGGAAAGCTGTGGAGAAATGTTTAAAAAGTGGTTTTAGAGTAGTTTCTTGAGCACTGCTCCCACTTATAAAAAATACAATACTGCAGATGGGAGACACTAAAGAATAACATAACATAATTAGGGTCTTGCTATTTACATGCGATACTTCTTTGAGTTTACAAATCGCCAATGATTTTTTACATATTTTAGAGATTAAACAGTTAACGTGTCATTTCCAAAATAGCCTCCTGCCTGTCATCAGACATAGACATTTAGTTTCACTTACTTGATTAATGGCATTTTGGCCAATTTTTATTTTTAAAATATGATTAAAACATTTTTTGAGTTAGAATCACGAAGTGTATTTTGGTATAATTGATTGTACATTTGTTAATCTTATTCAGTTTACAACTGATATTACATTGCAGGTCAAGCGCATTTTTACCTTTGGCAGTAAAGATTGCATCAACTTCAATTAAAATTTATAGACAATTTAATTTATTATCAAATATCAATAATATACATATGGAAAAGTAATAAATCCAAGATAGATTCTTGAAGTATTCAACATTTCATGTCACACATACTAGATTTCAATTTTTTAATTACCGTAGGCAATAGTGGTTTCTATTAGTGTAATGGCTTTCTACTATTTGTAATGATATTCCTTAAAGACCATCAAAAATAAGTCTAAAAATTTACTGACAAGGTAATATTTTTGTTTTCTACATTTTACAGTTTATATCTTACAGATTCAACAAAAATTATATGATGCCCGATTGTCCGGTCACTAACTCATATTCTTACCACCATATCCAGGCAATCACTACAGACTAAACAGTTAATCTAATACTGTACATGTACTAGCAATAGTGCAAATATCGCCTGCTAGTAGCAAATTTTCTTCAAAAATCGGAGTGCTATCCGCCCAACCTATGAGGTAGCTGTATGGTTGCAAGAACCTTGACATAGCCTTAAGCAGCGACTACGTACCTACAGTTTCTATCTGTCATTGGCGTAGTAGTACAGTGGTTCGAGTGTGTGCTTTGCATTCGGCAGACTTGGTATCGCTTCCCTTGTTGAATCGTACAAAAGACTTAAAAATGATTTTGACAGATCTCCTGTTTGGCGTTCAGCAGTTATGGATATACGGAGAACGAAATACATGTATTAAAGTGGACAAACATTATACTCAAACGCGATTAAAAAATGTTCTGGCGCTAATAACTGCAGTCAAAAATCGGAAAAACACTTAACAGCATTGAATTTTTTGTATCTATTAATTGCGATACGGATGGCAATCGATGGAAAAAGATTATTGTGGTAGTTGGCAATTTTTTTGCTTCTGTTTTGTCAACACAAAAACTCGACAATCGGATATAAACAGTAAGGAAAAAAGAAATGCAGGATGACCAAACGAATTGACTTTAAACATACCCAAATATTTGAGTTACAATAAAAAGATTGTAGAAAGAAGCATGGTCACCCCACCTGACAAAAACCTCAAGCAGAACAATTGAAATAAAAAAAAAAAAAAGAAACTAAAAGATAAGTCAGCCAAATAAACAAAATTTATCCTATGTAAAAAAACCCAATAGCTAAAAGAAATGTGTTCCTTTCAGTTCCAAACTGTTGTTATCCTAACAAGGGGGCTAGCAGGTACTACACCTTACCCCAGGGTGACCTGGGAGCAACCACAGTTAAAGAGTTAGCTCCATTAACACTCTAGGCAGAACCCTGTTGCCGGATGCATTCACAGACTTCCTGCCCTGGAATATGCATTTTGCAGATATATAGTAGCAATATAACATTGCGTTTGAATTTTTATGACCTGATTTTAATCACTTGATTGTGCACAATTTAAGTGAACCATTGGAAGTGTCCCTGTCTATTTAACTCAAATAAAAATTTATCATTTAATCTAATGAATTTACCGAAGTTTCATGGAACTATATTGCAGGTGAATCTTCCTTATTCTTCTTCAGCAGAAAATATTTCGAGAAGCAGTTGTCCCCTGAATTTGGAGATGGAGTATAAAATGATGATTCGCTCTTTTTTGATTGGTAGTTCGAAAGTGGTTGGCAGATTTAAAAAAAGAAAAACAGCAAATATCCATTCTTTCATATTTTATCCTACTTTGCAAGCTCGTTTAAAAATTATATCTTTAAGGCATCAAAAAAATTAGGTTACCAGTCTTAAAACATTGTAGTGACAGAAGCGTGGAGGGCTGTATTGTAAGCCTATTGGTCTACACTAATTACCTAACTCTTTTGCTCCCGCTTGCATTGCAAAAAAAATGTTTGCGAGGTGGCCGAGCAAAAAACTGTCATAATTTGTCGTATTCAATCATCATAAAATACTCCAAAGTTTGCTTGTAAATCATTACTCATTTGTTTACTTCTACATCAAGTGTTATATATCATTAAAATCTCTATTTCCGGAAGATTTTAAATATAATAAAAACAAAAAAATTTTTTTGTTTGAATATGAAAATTTTATTCTAATTACCCCCAACCCCAACAGGTGCTGAATTATCTTCGAATTTAAAGTATTTTTACTTCAAAAATCACTACAGATTTTATTTTCTACCAATCTTTTTGAAATGGTCGCTAGTTGATGCTAAGAAAATAATCTTTCAAGGTACATTAGTGAAAACTTACCTAAAATCTAGGTTTTCTGCATTTTGTAACTTTCTGAGGCCCATGACTTTTTTGTTAACCGGTACTAATCGGTACCAAATTTTGTTAGTTAAATGTAGTACCTAAAATATGATTCATTTTCGGCGTTATCATCGGCTGTCATTATCGGCTGAAGGCTAGCTTAAACCATGTAACATTATGTATTTTTGATGAGAAAATTTTTTCATTATTTATAAAATATCAAGTTCAAATAGAATATGTTGTCACTAACAATAAAACAGAAGTTTTTTCACACCCCTCTTATTTGTTGAGAAACAAGGGGGATACAGCAAACTTTAATTAAGGAAGCCAAACTTCTGCTAGATTTTGAATTTGTATTTTAGTTTCTGTCTCCCTGGAAACTTGATACAAAACGATAATTTTAGTGGTGAAATATTTGCAATTTATTTTATCGTTTTATAGGTTGTACATGCAGTTTTTCTGAAAATTACAATTTAGTGAAAGTAAGTCAAAACATTTTGGGCGGTTTTAAACTGACATGATGTACAGTACCCATTTTTGATCAGTAAATATGGAAAGTAAATTTCCTAAGCATTCAAATGATACCGGTATTTAGCGTCATATCATAATTTTTAAAAACTAAATCTACTTTGTTCTACTTACCATAAAAATTTTTTTGGGGGTTAGAGACCCCTAAATTATTTGAAAATTTTATTTGATAATTTTTTTTATTATTGCTTGAAATGTTGTCGAATGATGCCACAAAAGAGAAGTTTTCAGACTGCGTTATTGATAAAGGCTTTGGTTTCGTGGTAAACATGTAATCTCAATTTGATTTCAAAATAGTTGGCTTTTGCTGAGATTTTGGCAATTTTTGTCATCTGCAACTGAGCTCTTGGTTTTTTTAACCTTTTTGGGTATAAAAATCCAAGAGTTAGGGCACAAATTTTACATCTTTCAATGTGTGCGGAATAAAGCGTGATTTTTTGAAAATTTTATGAAAATTGAATCAGAAATAAAGTCACGAATCCCTTTTTAGTGAACTAATTTTGTAACACAATTTGAAAAAAATTTAAGGAAAACACTGAAAACACGAGATTATCAATTGATGATCGCGGGAGCGAAAAAGTTAAGTTCACGGGAATTCTTTGACATCGAATTATTTCCATAAGTTTTCAGTTGACACGATTTTTCTGTTTTGTTTATTAAATCTTTTACCAAAAATTTTCGTACAATTTCAAAATTTAGCCGCCTCTTCAGTCAAAATATTAATTCTGTTTTTCTTTCCAAAGTCTAAGAGAAATTTATATCTCAAAAAAAAAATGACAAAAAAGCACAAGGAATAATTTTTCATCGGGTGAAGACGAAGCAATGCATGAGTCACGTTTTTACAAAAAATAAAACGAAGCACGAGTGAGTAATATTTGGAAACACGAAGGAATGCATGACTCACATTTCTACGGGAAAAGAAAAGCACGAGGTAGCAATATTCGAAAACAAACACGCACCTGATTACATGATCACTAGAAGGGCAAAGGTTACATCATCACTACAACATGATACATATTAATGCACGGATTTTTAAAAAATTCTTTAAAACATTTGATGAAGTTGGAAAGTGATTTAATATTTTTGAGTGCTACAGGTAGTTTATTCCATAACATTGGAATATGGAATTTATCAACTGACTTTGCACCAACGGAAAAATGAATCTGAAGCCACCAAAGGACCTCAAACGCAGATATTTTTCCACGAATTAAGACGAGATAACAATATCAGCTATGTTTCATCCTTGGTTGAGACAATGTCACACAGTCAATTTTCAGAGATAATATTTAACACTCTGAAGTTGCATTTCAAGCACAGTTCGTAAACTTCACCAACTATTTCAGCTTGTCTGCAACAAGAAATTAAACTTGGACTTGCGTACTTTAACTTTTGATATTTATTTCAGATTAGAACTGGCGGTTTTGGAAGTCCTAATTCAAGATTAATTTCCTTAAGTGTAGGATGAAATGGCAATTCTTGCACATTGCACAAGATTTGCACTTGGAATTTCTTATTCGAGTGGTTGTTATTTCATTCTACTAAAATAACAAAATCATTCTGTATCGTTTGAGATAAATTACTGTGGTCCTGAAACCCAAACTAAATTTGTAGAATCAACACAGCAAAGATCTAATCGTTTTAAAAAAATGAGTTCTTAAGAAGCATTGCATTTAATTATACTTGCCCAATGAGCTAATAACATAAACTACCAGCAAACGAACCAACAGATGTTAATACTATTCAGGGATGTGGAAGCGGCTATTTTTCAAACGCTTCCGCTTCCACTAACAAAAAGTGAGAAAACGACCGTTGACAATTTTTTTTAACTTTTGTGAATCTGCAGCCTGTCTTCTCCTACACTTTATCTTTTTGAGAAGACAAAAACCTTCATAAATTGCTATTATTTTACCTACTTTGCTTGAGCTTATTGTTCCAAACTACTCTGTGTTTCTCTTATTTAGATATTAGAACTCGTGTTGAATGTAGACCAGTGCTTTACAACCTTTTTGTCATTGCAGAACCTCTGTTATACTTTCGCGTTTGTCACGTAACCCCCACTAACAAAATTTAAAAATCACAAATTGCTTGCAAGAAAATCAATATTTTGTTACTACAATTCAGAAAATAATTAAACACTTCAACAAATAGGCAGTTATTACAAGTTCCTTCACTACTTACAACTACTTTTACAACAGTTAACCTAATGCTTCTCAGGTCTAAACCGTATGACCACATGTTGCAGCTCTCGACAATAACCTGTCGTCACAGCAACAAATTACACCGCATAGCGCTGATTTTTCCTCTCTATCCTCAACTAACTCTGACTTTGATTTAACTTTAACTCTAATTTTCATTTCGGACTTTCTGTCCATCCCCAAATACGTATTGACTCCGATCTTTTTGGATAGTGAAGTGCGAAATTTCTGTCGTATATATAGTATATACATGTAGAGCAAGCAAAATTGAACTACACCAATCAATAGCCCCCTCAACGTGGTGGTGCGGTCCCCAATCCTGTTTGGGTTGGGTTAAAATTGATGTTGGTTTTCCCGAGGGTCCCAGTTACCCCGAGCACTCCCCTCACACAAAGTATTTTTTCGCCGTGCAGCCCTCTGAGCTACCGCAGAAGGGTAGCACGCAGCCTCTTTAAAATCGGCCTGTTTTCTCTCTTCTCCCTCCTTTCTCTTGCCCGTCTTCTCATTCTTCTCCTTCTCCTGATGAGCATCAACGTTCATCCTAATTCTTGTCCCGTCTTTCCCTGTTCAGTGTGCGCTGGAAATGTGACCTGGCGGGGTAGGTCAGTGCAATGCTGCACATGCTCTAACTGGGTTCATTTAAAGTGCTCATTACTCTCCTTTTCTAAATTCAGAATTCTTGGCAGCTCTCACTCCTGGATCTTCCCTCCCTGCTTTTTTTGGAGAGCCCACACCTACCAGCACTGTGACTTCCTCCTTGGATTCCTCCAGCTGGTATACTTCCATTGCTCAATCTGGCCCATCTGATCCCCTTCTGCTAATGCATCACCCGCACCTCATCCTCGCCTTTAAACCTCTTATGCTTTTCCCGCCCACTTTGTATCTTCTCCCTCTGCACCCACACCGCCGCATCATGATCCTGGCTGTTTCTCTTTACCTCCTGCTTCTTCTTCCCCTCTCGACTCCCTCAGGGCTCTTCAATGGAATGCTGGGGGTCTGCGAGCCAGGAGCACTAAACTGCTGCACTTTCTTTTGTCTCAACCCCTTGACCTTATTTTTATCCAGGAATCCTAAAGCTGTAAACAGAATTACGTCACAATCTGCAACTTGCTATCACAAGATTCCATTACTATTTATACTGCATACACGGAACACCACTACATATAAGAAATCAATATACTAAAATAAGAATATCTACTAGTAATAAACAAAGAACCTTCGCGGTCCCCTCAGAGAACCCTTAAAACTCACGAAACACAACTACATGTTTTGCGAAACCCCTGTTGAAGAGCACTGATGTAGAATGATCAAGTTGTTTCCGTCGTGAGTAATTTCTTTTTCAACGTTTTTAACCCCCTAACCAAGGTTAGTTAAGTTTGATCAAACCATCATTTTGTTAGCTACGTTTCTTTGTCCAAACTACCTTTTTCTTGCCCGTAATCGATATAAAATGTGATGCTAGTTATACTTTTCTCGTTCTCTCGCGCTACTGATATCACACGTTCATTCATACTTATAGTGCAACTTCACCGTTTAATCCACATTGGGAAATGGACAAAACTTTTTCGCCAAGTTTCTCTTCAAGTCAAATAACCTATGTGGAAGCGGAAGCGGTAGGTTTTTCGCGCTTTCGCTTCCACAGAAAAAGGACCGCTTCCACCGCTTCCGCTTCCACATCCCTGATACTATTACAACTTCTTTAATTTTATTGTGCAATAAAAAGGTTGCATAAGACGTCACACATTTCGCGCCAAAAAAAGTGGCTGACCAAACGCTGTAATTTATGCTGGAAAGGTATTAGGCGAACATCAACTTTTGAGGTTATTTTGAAAACTAATTAGAAATTAACAAAAATTGGAATGATTTATTGCTAATCGGATCCTTGGAAACAAATAAATTTAACCTAAAGCAATTTGGTTGAGATTAGGTCTTTCAGTTGGCTAGTTTAAACTTAGTACTGTGCGCCAATTAAAAAAAAATGCCCCTAAGAAAAGTAACATCTAAATACCATTGGCTCTTCAGTTAAAAATAAACTCTAAACCACTTAGATACGTCGGTATATTAGCAAAACCGATCATTATCTGATCATTACTACCAGTACCGCAAGCTTGCCGGCAAGCTTGCTTGTTGTGTCCATGGGCAAGGCACTTAACGTCATGCCTCCATCTTTACGTGACAAACAGTTGGTGGGGCCAAGCAGTCTACCCGTCGTAGAGGCCCAATGTGACGAAAGACATGCAAACAGAGCATGAGCTCATACGCATAAATAAATAAATCGGTACCGCAAGTTTTTTAATTACTCTTGGTCCAACAGCATAGGTAATAGCCAAAAAAATTGTTTATGGAGAGGTTGAGGTCACAAAATTACATCTGATATATCAATATGACTGGTCTGCAATCACTATTGACTAAAAACATCAAAAAATTACTGATTTTATCCAGCAATGACTAATCTAGCATATGACAAACGGTACAGAAGTCTGCCCTGTCATTTAGGCTACAGTATGACTTAGGTTTTCAACTTTTCAGTATGCTATGCAACTAAACATACTGTTTTAGTTACACATTACAATTAACTTAAGCTCAACATTTCCAAACACACCAAATAATTCAATATGAAACTCTCACAAAAGCTGGCTACATATGTACCTGCATGTTTAGCTCATAATATTAGCCCAACTATTAGAAATAACAAGCAAACCTTAGCACCTCCTAGCTTACTTTGACCTTAGATTCATTCCTTAACATCAGTAAAACAACATATTTAACGTTCATTTAACAACTGTCACGTTTCTTCATTTGATTTGAAAAAAACGATGTCACTCCTATTCAATTCAATGCAAAATCAATGAAAGCGATCACCTACTTTTGTCGAAAGCACATTTTGATGACGTTTGATCACGTGCGTGCAAACTTCCTATCATACCGGAGTTTTATCTTCCCCCTTTCTTTTTTTGCGTCTATATCTATCTCCAAAAATAAATTAGTAAATGCTGTGAGTAAACATGTCGCCGAACAAATTTTAACCATGAATATTATTATATGGACTATTCAGGTTACTCTCATCTGCAGCAAACATGTTAGCTTACTGCTACTGAATATAGTGAAAAACCTGCGGAAGAATATGGTATTTGGCCCGCGCCATGTAAATCATCTCCGCACTTGTTCAATCCATTTGAGGGTGATTTTGAAAATTATAGGCCTATGCGTAAAAAAATCCTTTTTGATGATCTCGAAAAAAACGCATCATTGTGAAAAGGCTCAGGTCCATGCATTCTGGCTTGCAGCCTCAACCTAAACAGGCGGTGCACAAAGTAGCGCAAACCTGCTTTGTAGCCTTTATTTTTTCCTTTTCAGGATTCAAGATTTTTCGGTGCACAGTCAAATTTGAATTGAGTTGTATGCTTTGTCCTTTGCAGGTGCAAAAACGTTTTGTCGGTTACACATCCGTTGAACCACTTGTGTTTCAATCCGCCCCGGTGTTACCTTCATTGCTGACATAGCCATTTCTCGTGTATGTAGAAAAAAATTTTTAAATGTTTCCTTAAAGAAGTAAACAATTGTTGTAATGTTTGAAGGTTTGCTTTACAAATTTGACACCAACAAGTTTCGATTATCGAATTGATGTGGTTGCGGAAAAGACACTTAACAAAGATTTTTCATTGCAAGTCTACATAATACATGAGTAGCTAGTTGCTAGCCAGCAATTTTCAAGGCAATCTCCTATCAAGAGGGATCTGCCTCCAGCATCAACATATAATAGAAAAATTTGCTCAAAAATGATCACCAGCATCATACGGTACCATAAAGCAATCTATTACATCATGTCAATAACCCGCGACCGGTTTCGACCTTATTGGGTCTCATCAGCTACTCATGTATTAATGATAAGTCTTGACAATGATCCCGCACCCCTATTAGGGCTTACCGATGTGACTTGTTGTCCATGTCATGTGTGTGTGTCCTTGAATGTGACCCCCATGATATAGGTATTGCTGTATCATATTGTTTTGTATTGCATTTTTTTGCACTCAATGGCAAATTTGTTTTTTTAGCATGTTTATTATTGAGTGTGTTTTACACCCGCCTGATGAGACCCAATAAGGTCAAAACCAGTCGCGGGTTATTGACATGATGTAATAGATTGCTTTATGGTACCGTATGATGCTGGTGATCATTTTTGAGCAAATTTTTCTATTATATGTTGATGCTGGAGGCAGATCCCTCTTGATATGAGATTGCCTTGAAAATTGCTGGCTAGCAACTAGCTACTCATGTATTAATGATAAGTCTTGACAATGATCCCGCACCCCTATTAGGGCTTACCGATGTGACTTGTTGTTCATGTCATGTGTGTGTGTCCTTGAATGTGACCCCCATGATATAGGTATTGCTGTATCATATTGTTTTGTATTGCATTTTTTTGCACCCAATGGCAAATTTGTTTTTTTAGCATGTTTATTATTGAGTGTGTTTTACACCCGCCTGATGAGACCCAATAAGGTCGAAACCGGTCGCGGGTTATTGACATGATGTAATAGATTGCTTTATGGTACCGTATGATGCTGGTGATCATTTTTGAGCAAATTTTTCTATTACAAGTCCACATAAGTAGTAAATTTATGGAAATATATATTACTAAGTAGAAATTAGAAACTCAGTGACAAGAATGAAAAATTCTTTTGAGCTAAGCACGCCCAACGTTTTTGTGAATTTAGAGAAAGAAAGTCCAGTGCAAACCATATGATACAAACAACCTTGCTAAAAGGAAAAAATGGGTAGGAGCATTGAGCAAAGAGTTGTCAAAAAATTTTTAAAAAGAAAGGCTATCTCCTCGTTTTGTTTCTTCCAAAGCTAGTGAAGAAACACCGCTGAAAACTATATACCTCCGACATGATTACAATTCATTTCGGAAAATATTCGGAGCCAGACATAATAATGATGTGTTTTCAAGAAAAGTCTTCAGTAAACCTCTAAAAAACAAAAGCAATGACATTTATCTGGATAGCCTCCTTTCACCTTCTTCCATACTTGATACAGGGACACTCGAATTTTCATTACGTGTAAACCCAGTGAAATAGCAGTTCGATTAATTGAAGGTGTTCACGCGGTGGCAGCGAAGTACATCGGTTATCTCCAATAAAATAAATCGTGAAATCGACGGTTATCTCAAATGAGCACTCCATTAAGAAAGGCTTTGTGTCATGTTCTCTGTCTTGTAGTCTGATTTAGTTAAGTGAAATTAGCCTAGTTATGTAAATTGCCTTGCACCGTGCACACCTATGATTTGGAGATAATTTGATGAAAGGGGAACATGTGATCATTTATCGGTAGTGCGTCTCAATGCCTGAATTGTCGTCGAATGAAAGCGAGTTGAGCGCTTTAACCCTTATCAGTATAACTGTATACATTTTGTAAACACAAGGAATTTGTTGTAGCATAACTTTCATCATGCGTAATCTTGGAAGCCCCCAGTAAACTATGATCAAGGATATTGGGGTTAGATTGTTGAGTTTGAAAGAAACTTAATTTCGGTTGCAAGCCTTACTTTTATCTAAAAAAGTTGCGTTGACGCGTTTCTGTTTACATTTTGTAAACAGCTTTTTTTGCTGCTTTTCCCCTAGTTTATACACATGATTAGCTAATGCATTATTGCTCTACCAATACAGACAATACAGCACAAAAAAGAAATGAGATTACAAAACAAAGGAGCGTGTGAACCGGCTTTTTTCTCTTTGTCAGCTGCATTTAACGCCATGTGAACTAAGTCAGATTGGATTATCTAGATTCGAAATATATTGGCAAACCAAGAACGGAGTGTCAGCTGCATCAGTATAAAGTAGGTCTATAGAAGATTTGCTTTATAAAAATGTTGATTAGGATTGAATACTTTACAGAAGCAGAAAAACTACTTTTTAGACGAAGTACAAAACTAATGCTAATTGGCCAGTGAAGGCCTTTTTAACTGTTCAATGTATATCCAGGTTGCATTGGTAAGAGTTTGAATTTGAGTTAAGTTTAGAGCTAGCATTAAGGTACACTTCATATAATGTCTTTAGATTTTGGGTTACGGTTAGGATTACGGCAACAAGTAAGATTTATCAGGAGCACTGGGGAGGCTACGTGCATGCACTGGCACATTGAGTGCTCTTGGTGATTTCTAGGCCTAGTTGATCATTATTGAGGCTTATTTCCTACATATAGCAATTAGTGTAATTACAATGGCCACAGTAGTTTCTTTCAGTTACACTACACTCTGTTGCTTAAGCAGCTCGGTATAAAAATTGTAGGATAAACAGGTGCAACGCTTGTGCAACACATTTTTTCTTTGTAGGCCCATAATTTCAATTCGATAAATATGAATAGACGAATGACTTTCAGGGATGTTTGCTTGCAACGTGGCATTACATAAGATAAGCTTAACAATGACAACAGTGACGCTGAAGATAGTCTGTATAGTGATAACAGCAATCGTACAGATGAAGAAGGTATGCAAGTAAGCGAAGAAGAGGAGGAAACAGCACCTGTCGTTGACGATGAAGGTAATGTAGAAATATTTGAAGAGAATGCTTCAAATGAGGAAGACGAGGAGGATGAGGAGACGGTGAATGCTGATGACAGTGATACCGACCGTGAAGATGAAGAATGTATTCTCAGTCTAAAAGGAATGGAATACTTTACCCCTCCAATTCCAGCTAAACGACGAATGCGAAATATACTAACCCAGTCTTCTAAAGTCATCGCTAATCCTTGGAGTAATATAGAGAGTTTTGAACTGTTTCTGAGCGAAGACATTCTATGAACTGTTTTGATGGATACAAACAGGAAAGCGAGGGAGATACGCAGAACTTTAAGTAGACTGAAGCCCTTCAAAACATTCTCCATGGATGAGTTGAAAGCAGGATTAGCAGTAATTTTACGAGCCGGAAGCGACAAAGACAACTTTACGGAGCTTGATAACTTTTGGAAACCGGAAGATAGCAAACCGTTTTGCCGAGCTGTTATGTCCTTGGTCCGTTTCAAATTGCTCCTTAGATGCCTCCAGTTTGACAATTGGCATACTAGGGAAGAAAGAAAAGTCCATAATAAATTTGCTGCAGTACCAGATATCTGGAACATTTTTCTTATCAATTTGAGGCGTGCATGTATTCCAGATGACTGCATAACAGTGGATGAACAACTGATGAGGTATCGTCGGAGAATTCTAGGCAAAACCTATATTCTATTAAATCCACGAAAATATGGACTAAAAATGTTTTGGGCCTGTGAGTCCAGTTCTGGATATGTACTCAATGGCATTCGATACGGTGACCAAGCTCATCGTAATTTGACACAGGATATTGTAATGCGATTGCTAGAACCCTATTTTGGAACGGGCAGGTATACGTGCACAGACAACTTTTTTACAAGTTACAACCTCGCCAAACTGGTCCTGCAGAAAAATCTGACGTTATTGGGAACGACATGAAAGCATCGTCGAGAAGCATCTGGGTCATTTAAACAGAAAAATGAAAATTTATTCTAGCAAGTCTTTATTCAACCATGTGAATGATGTATGCCTGGTTGCTTACCAAGCAAAGAAAAACAAAAATCGCGTCATGTTACGTATCTCCTGTCATGCAGATAATTTGGTAGTTATTAATGAAAAAAACCAGTAATGATCCTGGACTATAACAAAAGAAAAAGAAGAGTGGACATGTTTGATGAAAATTAGGAAGAATTTTCATACCGAAGAAAACAGTTAGATGGCCAGTTCTTTTTTTTACGATATTATTGATGCTGTAGCAAACAATGCGTACATTTTATTGAGAAAAGCTGCAGAATACAAGCAATCGAAAAAAGTGTTTTTAAAAAAACTGACTTTTGACTTGGTAAAACCTGCTGTAGGAATACGTTTGAATCTTTTCAATCAAAAACACAGTGCAAGAAGCGCTGGTGTTCTAGTGGGATTTCTTGCACCTAGTGTTCTTGCGAAACCACCAAATACTGTCCAAACAAGCCGCATAATGAGATGTATGGAGTGCAGAAAATTTACACGCTCACGGCGCGATGACTGCGGTAAAGGGTATGCCCAAGACATAGGCAGCTGGTCAAAATCTGCACGTGTGGACATTATGTCTCAGTTTTGAACTGATTATTTTTTGTCAATATTTGTTTAGTGTTGCTTTTTGTTGAAATACTAAATCTCTTGACAATAAATGTACCATAAACAAAAGGAAACTCTTTGTTGTAAGATTGTTTACAAAATGTAAACAGAAATACTACAACGTATGTAATTTCAGTTATTCCAATAAGGGTAAAGCAGTGTCCGCGAAAAGCCTTTGCTGGTGAACATGAAAAGATTTCAGAAAGACACCCTTTGCAGTCGTGCAAGTTGAGATCAACAGATGTGAGTCAAAAAAGAGTTTTAAGTGAAGAAAGGACTAACATAATGATTTTAACTGAGAATTTGCCAAAAATCTAGTAAAAATAGCCCAACACAAATGTCTTCAACAAAAATGAACAAAATTATATAGTTTTAGCATTGCTGTCCCCAAATAAAAAAGCTGGATATTGAGTCGAGGGTCCTCAACATTAGACAAACAATTGAAACAGACCATGGCCTCAAAGAAGTCGGGAACTGCTGGCTTAAAGAATGGTATAGTAAGGGGGGCCACTGCACAATGGCCCTCCTACCTTTGGCCCCAGGTAGAATTATGCTCAAAACAATAACCAAAAATTTGTTGGTAGTGCTGGGCTTCGTGCCAGAGATTAACACAAGAGCTTCAAATTTTAAATAGTTTTCTTGATATAAAGCAGAAATCACACGAACAAGTTTTTTTGCCAAAGAATCTTGCAGCAATAATCTATCGGTGTCAGACGAGGTGCGCAAGAAATTTGTGCAACATTGAGAGCAATATTGCACAATAACAAGTAGCTTGCTACGAGTGAAAGCAAGTTTTGTGCTTTCTGGAAAAGTTTCAGAAATACTGCTTTGAATAGAGCATGCTTCTATTTTCCCCACAAGTTATTTACCAAACTATCTTGATGAGCCTAGATTCATAGAAGATGATTTAAATTTTTTTATTTTGGTCAAAATGGTTTGGACTGTAGTCTGTGGAAGAAACAAAGCCATTGATTTGCTAAGTAGAAATTTGACATTCTCTTTGGAATGTTTTTTGAAAGACAATAAAAAGTTTACCGTATATACTCATGTATACATCGATCTCAGGTATAAGTCGATCGATATTTTAAGACAAAAAATTGCATTATTATAGGTATTACTCATGTATAAGTCGACTCCGCTATTCTAGAATATTCTGGAGCAATGGCCGCTTCCATGTTATGATTGAGCGTGCCGTCATAAGCTTGTTTACTGGTAATATATACCGTATTTTTACTTATATTTGATACCGGTAATTTTGTGAAGTAACTTTAACATTTATATGGTGAAACACCATTAATATGAGCGTTTGTTAAGGCTTCATACCGCGGTGTGTATATTGCATGTGCAATAACGGAGTTTTCTTTTCATATTCACATTCTATTCGACTCGGCAGCAACATGTCCATAAACATTACTCATGTATAAGTTGACCCCAAATTTTTTACCTTAAATCGTCTCCTAGAAATTCGACTTATACATGAGTATTTACGGTAATAAGTGGGGCAAAAGCAGCAGAGACGCTACAATGAGATAGCCTAAGGTACGGTAACATTCTCTGGCTTGCAACGTACGCGAAGTTGAGCATGCGTAAACACCATTAACCCTGCTCTGGTACCATGAAAAAAATCACGTTAGCAGTACCTTGGGGTCAATATGACCCCATTACTAAAAATACATTTTGCCACCAGTAAAAAACTCAATTTGTTATCAGTCTGTGTTTATTGCTTGAAAAATCTAGTGGAGTGCACAATACACAAATATTTTACTTCTGACACTGGTTACAGACCACCTTGCTGTGTTCTTCGCAAGTGGTGTAATGACATCTACTACAGGTGAATCTGTACTTTTTGTCCTTCAATCTCGGACAATCTTGCATCTCTTGCGCCTTGATGGACAATAACTGGTGATGTTTAGAACAGCTAGAGGTGCTTCTGGTAAAATTTCACAGCTGCAAATGCTTTGTTTCACAACCTGAGGTGTTTGCGGGGTCACCAATTTGCGCTTAGCTTGGAGAACAATCAACAATATGAGTAGTTCTTTCAGGGGGTCAATATGACCTCAAACAAATAAAATGTAAAATATACAAAAAAGGCAACATTAAAATTAAGATTGAATGAATGGAAACAGTTGACAAGAACCTGCAAAGAAAATACAAAGCGAGATGAAAGCTTATAATCTCAAAGTTTGGAATATTTAGCCTATCAAATAAGCCTGGGGTCATATTGACCCCATGGTACCACAGCAGGGTTAAAGGTATATCGGTATTTTTTCTAATTCTGAAAAACGCTTTTCGCTACTGCATGCTCAAGTTAATGGCAAATGTTCTGATTCTTCGCATCCGCGTTTGAAGCGTCATTGTTCCACAAAGTGAATTGAGAACTATGCTGCTGTCTTTGTTTTCAAAGAGTTTTTTCCGGCGGTTGTTAGTTCTCTTGATCAACTGTCACAATCAAAAGATGGAGAAGTTCTTGGAAGGCCTACGTTTTACGTGAAAACGGCAACAACACCTGGGTTTTTTGGTTAGCCTAGAAGTTATCAATGCTACAATAAATCATACCAAAGCAGTTGCAAAGAAGCGACAGGGCATCAAGAAACTGTTTTGACTGCATTAGATGCTACGAATATTGCCAGTTACAAAGATGTGCACAGGCTATTAGAGACAATAACTCGATGTTGGCTTAACACCACCACTTCCAGCATCTAATCTGGGCAGCGCAGCGGCCCGGGGTGGTAAAAGGATAGACCCTTGCCCCTGACCCTAATTTTTGCTGGCCTGGATTGAGTTTGGGTGCCTGATCAAACGACGACGAAGAGGGACATTAAAAAAAATATTTGTTGGACTATTCAGACATGCCGAAGGTGTCTAGAGAATCCATACCCTTGCTTTGAATTGTGAATCGGCAAGCCAATAGAGCAAATCCACTTGCTGTCTCACCATTGCAGTTTTACAGACGTTCTGTCTTTTTGCCTTTTTTTGACACAGCGCTTGAGCAACTCAACGAAAGATTTTGCTCTGATCTGGTTGATTGCACAAAACTCAAATTTTTGATAACATCGTTCTGTGTATCGACTCCATCAGAAATACTTTGAACTTTCATCTTCCTTTTCTGGATGACAGCATTGATGCCGTGGAGGTTGAATTTGTCCAATGACGTTTTTATTGGTTGCGCCACAAAGGCGATATTTGAAAGTTCTTCTTTTAATATTGACAACTCGTCCGATTACTACAGCAACAAATGAGCGTTCGTTTAGTGCTCTAAAATATTTGAAAACCTATTTGTGGTCCATAATCAAAGTAGCTTGTTTGAATGAATTTGCACTGGGATATGTCACCATGACCTCAATCTTAAATTTTGAAGATGTGGTTGATGAATTTTTGCGTAAAAATCGTAGGCTGAATTTCAAATAAGTTAAATTTTGACACACAGCATCGGTAAAATTTTTTGGTTGGCCTATCACCACCAGCAGTAAGTTTGTGTCAGTAAATGCATTGCGCGCAGTTGCGTAAGTGCAAAATTCTTTTGTGTGCGATTGCGTTAAACTTCTTTACGCTCTGTTTAAAAACCTCACACACCCCTCATCTACTGGGGAGAAGAAGCCTCGATATACCAAGTGCGACTAGATTCTGAGGGTTTCACCACTGCACCTGGGCTGTTGTTAAAAAAACTTTGGCCTTCCCCTTGAAGAAATCCTGGCTGTGCCACTGAGTACAGCAATCGATACAATTGCTATACTTTAAAGATCAGGTTACGAGTTCAAATCAAGTCTTTCGGCCTACTACAACAACGAGTATGAGTGATTTCTGACTGGACGGCTGTGCATGAGGTCCCTTCGTTATCCCCTAAACTATCCGCCCCCCTTGTATTCAATGAACAAATTTTCATCAAATCAAATAACCCGGAAACCAATTTCTGAAAACGGCTTTTAAATTTAGTAAATTAGGAATGTTTTGAAGTGTGAAACATTGTTTTCTTTCTCCAATCCAATATGTTTTTTACGTTAAAACGGTAGTCGGTAAATTGTAGGTTGCAGCCCTAGTATAGGCCCATTGATACTTAATAGTGGGACGTACACAGCTAGCGACTACGGACCGCATGGAATAAAAGCAAACATCATTAACTTAAAAGTTGCGTCGATTATTTAAAGTTGGTTTTCTAAAGAAAAATATCATGATTATCAAAAAGGAGTGAAAAGCATCAATTTGAAAAAATTTGCTCAAAATTTAGGATATTCACTCTCAAAAAATAAGTCTTCAGCTGACCAATTGTGATCAGCTTTAGAAGTTTGCGTCAAATCTTTGTCTTAATCAGCTTTCGAAAATACGGGATGGGGATTCAGCAATGATTAAAAGGTAAATTTGGAGTATTTTAAGAACTGTTTGTCGACCACTGCCTTAAAAAGAGATCCAGATGTTCATAATTTATTACGTCACAATAAAGTTTATGAGCAGCATTTACTAATAATCGGATAAAAGTAATATTTCTACTTGATGTTTCGCTTTTTTAAGCTGAAAAGATGAGATGTAAATTAAAATTAAACAGAAATTAATTTTGGCTTTCTCTAACACTCGCTATATTGTCGACGCATTGGTGTAGTGCAAGTGCAGCAAATGGAGCTAATAGTAAGTTGTCAGTTATCATCAATTTTAAAAACTCACAAAAATGTTTCCACAAACGATAGGTAAAAGGATAAATAGTGAGTTACTGCTGTGCATCGCTTTTGGAAATTAGCTTTAGAATCTTATGAATAATTTTTAGCCACAACTTGAACTTAACGTATGACCTCATCCTCTTAACTGTCGAATAGGGATTTATTGTTTTGTTGTCACGAGTTAGACCCTCTACTAATGTTTGTAGCTGGAAATTAAAAAGTACAAAAAATTTAGCAAATTTTGTACACGGTGCTTTCAGCCAATAGCTTATTCAATGAATGTTAGAAAGGAGGCAAATTACAAGCCAAAATGCAACTTTTGGCAGTCTTTTTGTAAAGAAAGTTTCTCAGATCATCTATAAACATAGGTCATTGCCATTGCTTTTCCAAATGTTTCCGAATTTAGAGTGGAAATAATCCGTTTTGTCCGCCCCTTTATCTAGGTCAGTCTTTTCGACAGATTCATCAAATGCAGGTCGGAAATAGAAAAGACGATTTCGGCATACCAGCAGGCGAGCAGCTATTCTGGCCATAAAATAGAAATTCTAAAAAACTGTAAATATGTATATAATAATTTTTTTTGCTAAAATGGAACATATGTGGGTAAAAAAAATCATGCACAAAATATAGAAAAACTGTACTGCATATGTTTATGCTTAATCCTGCATAGGAAAACCCTAAATTCTGTGTTCAGAAAACGTGGGATATGAGATAACCCAATAGCTCTGTAAAGCATCTCAAGAGGCTGTTACAAGAATCAGCCCCATTCTCTTGAAGGACTTGACGAGTCATTCAGGTAAAGGGAAAGAGAGATCTCCTGGTTATACGTTTATATGAATAAAACTTGGGAAAAAATGGTGGAGTATGAAATACACTAGGTTTCCTATCTAGAGTTAATTTTTCACTTCTTCATTAAGTGGTGTGATTTAAGAGTATTCTATAACTGAGACATCAAATATAAGATTGCAAGGTTATTTGCCACTTATTTCGCTAATTCAATTTATTGAACTGAGTAGAAATATGATAGCCAGTAAACTAGTGAACATGTTATTTCAAAACGTTTTGCTTTGTAGCCTACCGAAATTTAAAATAGCTTCGAAAAAGCTGTTTGAGCCATAAGTTTTTCGTGACGCTCTCATCAGTGGCGGTATCGCGTCAAAAAGGGAAGATCTATACAGTGAGTAAATGTTTTGTGTGATTAATTTAAACGTTAGGCAATCAAGACAAGTCAATGATGGTACTAGTATTATATAGCGGACCAAAGAAAGATTTCAAAATAGCAAAATGTTAGTGAAAGCGCAGCAATAAGCCAAATAGGAACGCTGCGATTATCAAAAAAAGTTTGAGTGTAAACACCGGGCGCTGAGTCTTGATACAAACTGCCTCTAAGAGATTAAGATGTAAAGGCCTGCATGCTGTGGCAACGATTGAAAACCGCTTGTCATCATAGTTTAATGCATATTGATCATTTTCTAAAAGATGTTGACCAGTGGCAGAGTCACAGTCCAATTTGGTGTCGTTTCGTTTGCACGATCTGTGTGGTTGAGAACGGTGTGAACGGGTCAATTGTTGTCTTAACCATTGCAGAACATGTTGCTAAATGCGATCCTGTAGCCGTTGAGATGTTCGCTCAACGTACCGACTATCACAGTGGCACTTATATTCTTATATGACAAAGTTTTTCTGAATGGTAGGTAGAACATTCTTGCGGACCACTGGCAGCATACGCTTTGAAGTAAAGATCAAGCAGATGCTGACGGAATCATAGCAGCTTTCCACGGCGGTTTTGACTTCTTTTTTTAAGTTTGTGGTGAGCTTACCTATTTAAGGGACCCTCAAGTACACAGGGCACTTTTCTGGGCAAAATCGCTTAAGGGTAGAAAACTGTGTGATTTTCTTGGCGATCTCAGCATTGACGACGTTTTTAGGATAGCCATTTTCCAGTAATATTTTCTTGACCCGTTCTATTTCTCCATTGGATATGCGCTTGTTGCGAATCATTAGAGATCAATGTACCAATGTAGATCTTAGACTTATTTTACTTTTAATAGGACTAAAGGACCCCCAACGTAAATACTGGCCGGTGAAAGTGAGTGTTTGGTATACACTGGTTTCAATGCCAATATCTGTTCTTTCGACGTAAACATAAAAAAACGTTATACATTTTCCTTTCTCTTTTTGAAAGGTGAATTTGAGGGATGGATGAAGGCAGTTGAGTTTGGTCAGTAATTTATCTGGACAGCTATAGTGCAGCTGCTTTAACAAGTGCCTCGCGAATAATTTGAGGATTTTCCTGCTTTGCAATTAGATATGCCACTTCATATGACGCCGTGAGAATCGGTTTATCTACTGGAACAAAATCATAAAATGTAATGGTAGCAATTGCGTCAAATTGGCCCTCTTCTGCCTAAATTTATCAAGTACGGTGCTTTGTAGTTCCCTGTACCGTAAATTTTTGTAAAGTGTTCACGTAATTTAGCTAGTTCTTGGCTGGAATTGCTTAACTTAACATGACAAAGCATGCAATGAGGGTACTACGTCCCATCACTTTTTTGTTGCACAAGTGAAGCCGTACTGCACATAATTCTCTGACCACTTTTTTTTTGGCTGGCATGTTAAAGCTAATTTACAGGTAATTCACGACTTGCAGTGTTTCTTAGACCAAAAATAATTCATGGCCTGGTTTTGTCTGGCTTTGAATGATGATGGGAACCTAAAGTTTATTGCTTTAGTAGCCAATGTAATTAACCTAACAAGCAGTTGCAGTTATTAAGCCGTTTCAACTGCACTTGCTGACCTAACTTAATTCCAACTACCACAACGCAACTTATCCTGGAAAGTGACAACCTTCATATATCACACTTCAACATCAAAAAGTGACAAGTGAGGTACAAAATTTCAATAAAGCTTTTGTTATTGACCATTTCGTTGTACTCTTTTAGAAAGAATAAGTGAAAACTCTAACGTTTTCGTCTAGCTTTCTTCAGGAGTTATCGCTAGAATGAAGCCTGGTGTTGGTGGCCAAGTATTTATAGCGATTGAAATGAGTGAAAATGTCGGAGCGTTCTGATTGGCAGACAACCAGACGGTTCGTCGAGTCCAAATTAATGATGTAATTTTAGCGTGTAGACAAATTCTTTCTGCCGACAAAGCTCTGGTTTGAGCATTTTGATTGAAGTTGCTTCCAAGGTTGATAAATGAAAAAGTGTTCTTCCTTTAGCCAAAATAAAAAATAGGTTGTCATCGTAACAAGAGGCGCATTTTTTATTGGTGAGGATGTGTTGTCCTATTGTCGAAGTACTTGTAGGATTGGATAACAATGAAAATAATGAAAAACTATTCACTTATTCTTTTTAAAAGAGTACAATGAAATGGTCGATCACAAAAGCTTTATTTCAATATCAGTTTGCTACTTGCTACACTATAATTTTCACTGCTTTAATCGGAAAAATAACTAAATCTTCTTTAATTTTGTTACCGGTTCCTTTAACCCTTAAACGCCCAAGTGTTTCGCCAATCACCATTACCTATGTGGTCGTAAGCGGCCCGGCATATTGAAATATCTTTGCTCTAGCTTTCACCTTGTCTATCTCCCTTGAACATCGTTGTGAAACTAATCAACATGTTGCAAGTTCACTATTATTTGCAGCTAAGTATAATGCTTCAAAAAAATCCGACAAAATTTGCAAAAATTGTGAGTGTAACATTTTCAGTTTTGTACAAAAAGTGACCTATCAAAAGCAAAATAAACACTGCGGACTACTAACAACAAACAGTTATTGAAATAACGTATAACATCAAAATTTAACAAAAAAGGAATGAAAAACAATTAAACGATTGCAGTTTGCTAGCTTGTAACACAATAGACATGTTTATGCTAAGGCACAAAAATCATGCGGCACAATAAAACATAAAACCGTCACTTGTTTGTAATCAATGCAAAATAGCTCATTACATTCTTCATACATGTCAGCTGTTTTGAGATCCAGAGAAGATGGACAGATGTAGCACCGTCGTTTTTTACGCTTTCCACCCTAATATGCAACGGATTGAAAAGTGCCAATGTCAATTTTGTACTCACATTTTTGTAACGATAGCTTTGTAGTTCTTGGAAGTTGCTTGACTCGCACTCGTTGCTGTAGCCATGGATGAAGTAAACTTATGTAGGCTTCCTAAAAATATTCGGTGTCGATGACTGGCTTCTTTTTCCCTTGCTGGAAATTTTGCTCAAAAAATCACCATGCTATTGATACCTGTAATATTGAGGCAGTTGGAAAAGTATGCAAGTGGTCAGCGCTTGGTGGTTTTCTGCCCAGTTTAATAATGACAAAGTTGGTCAACTCGGTCGGCAGCTGCTTTGGTAGCATTGTAGTCTAGTATCATTTTAGGCAAACTTAAACCCTCATCAATTTTGTCGTCGTTGTGCATAGTTGAAAAGTAAAACCACAGCTCTGTTTTTCCTGGGTACATTTGTTACTAACACTTGCCTGTCACTAAAGCCAAATCAGATTGATCCAATCCTTCTTGCCTTCCGTGTAACAATTCCGTGGGAAATTTTCGCTAGTTTTTCTCATCCCTTCCAGCAAAGTGATTTGTTTTTGGAATAAGTCAGCAGCAAGCTGGGAACTGGTAAGCAAATTATCAGTTGTTATATCGATTCCAGAAAAATGCAGTAATGTCGAGAGGAATTTCACAACATCAGATGACAACTCAACGTTTCTCTGATTTCCTTGACGTCCAATATACGGCATGCCATTGAATCTGTAGCCAGCGAAACAGTCTCACGGCAAAAAGAGTTTCAGCCCGTACTTGTCAAGCTTGTTGAGCATATACTGCCTGAAACTATAACCACCTCAAAATGGTATTAGTTGTTCATACACGGTTTCATAAGTGCCGACAACATATTGCTTTCTGTAATTCTCAATAAACTGTTTCCACATTCGGCGAAATGGAGCAGACTTATCATTCGTGTAACGATCTTCATGACTGTCAAAACATAGGTTTGGTATAAGTTGATCAAATCGATTGCGGTCGAAAAAAGCGGAAAATAAAGCTCTTCCTGGTGGGCCAGGTGACCATAACGAACAAAGGAATTCGTGCTGACAATGATACACACCAATGAGATACAGAACACCGGCAATGCCTTTCATTTCACACACGTCAACTGGAACCCATTTATTTGTATTTTTGCCTCTTTTTTTGATGTCCCTTCTTACACGCTCGTTAGTGCGTTTAACAAACTGCTTAAGCATATTTTTATGAATACAGGAAGCAAAAGGATTAACTTTATTTTGGATGTTTTTTGCAGCACCAATTTGCCTTCGTTGGTGTATCTAAGACTACATGCACGTGTTCTTGATTGTGGGGGACACGTGGTAAACCACACACGGCCATTTTTTCCTGGAAACGAGCTTCTGGCCGTAAGATCATCATAGTCATGCTCAGAAGAGTCTTTGCTATCACATCCTTCCCCACTACTGGCAGTCAATTCATCGTCTTCACTTGTGATCTGGTTGCTGACAGTAGAAGAAGCGTCATCCTATCTCTCAGGCGTGATCGGCCACTCACAGAATCTTCGCTCTCAATGATTTCTTCATCGTCAGAGTTGTCTTCAAAATCAGACCAACTCCTAACCCTTTCCCACTGGTTGTTGCTGCATCCAGTAGCCTTCTTGCAATTGTTCTTCAGATTCTTTTGCGATCTTACACTGATTTGCAATGAACTCTTTGATGCTGCTTTCTTTCTTCTGAAACTTCTAATCTTTTATCATTTACGTTTTTATTTTGCTTTACACAGTATGAAAAATGTGGTAATTAACTATTTCTTATATTGTTTGATTTAATATGTTGTTTGTGGCACTTTACAATTAACTACTGACTACATAAATTACAATTCAAAAAAAGTTGCACTACTACCTAGCATGGGTCTCTAGAGACCGTATGAGTTTTTTCTTTTAAAACCTTAATAACTATTTTATCAGTGTAATATTTTTGAAATTATAAATGTGAAATGGAAGAAGAATAAATGCTTTGGGAATACTTAAAGTCACACATAACTTAGCCGGTCATTTCAAGAGTTATGAGAAAAAACAGAAGGCTCGGGTCGCTAGCGACCCACGTAGACGTTTAAGGATTAAAAGCATCCATGTTTGGACAACTTGCCTATCGTAAAGAAATAATTTTCAAAAAATATTTCAAAAATAAATAATTTTAAATTATTTAATTTTTTAATATTAATTATCATTTTATCATTAAATTATTAAAATTATTAAAAAAGATATTAAAATTATAAATTTAAGTAAACAACAAAATTTTCAAAAAATAATCTTTCAGAAGACGTTCGCACCAAACCCCTAAAACAGCTTCGTCGAACCCAGGTTAAGGACTGCCGGCCTGAGCCTTGATGTAAAAATTGCAATGACAATGAGGGTTAATGACGTCACAAAGACATATTAATGACTGCAACAAACCTATACCAACTATTAAAGCAATTACGTATGGGGGCCAAACTAATTTTTGATATTCAAAAAAAGAAAATTTTCAACAAAAAATGAAATATTTATTAAGGATTGTTTGTAATATTTTTCGAGCAATTTACGCATTTTTAAATGCATATCATGGTTTCAACTGAAATTTAATTTATCGAAATAAATCATGGTGAAGCTAAATAATAATTTACTGTCAACGCTATGCTGAAAATTTGTTTAGGGGTGTTTGATGTTAGGACTAAAATAGAAGAAAAACAAAATCTGGAAAAAGTTATGATTATTCAGCAAATACAAAATTTTTTAAATCTATCAATATTATGATATGTTATGTTGATGAGCTTTTAGTCCATACTTATCAAAACGTATTAATTTGCAACTTAACAATCAATGAAGTAAAAACTACATAGATGCAATATCAGTGCTTATTGAAAACTTACAGCAGGGGTGTCGAGCATGCAGCCCGCCGGTCGCATGACTTCTGGATATCGTCGTGGTGTGTCGCAGACAAAAAGTTTGGGGACCATTGATATACAGTGACCACTGAAATACAGTTCTAAAGCTTAAATTTTTTTAAGAGAGTGCGGCCTGCGTTAAATCTACCTATGTAAACGTGACCCATAGCATTAAATGAGTTTGACACCCCTGACTTACAGCTTAAATTTTGCCAAAATGTGCAACAGTTACAGCATTGCCGCTATTAGTCTATTTGTTGGTTTGGCTGGTGTTAGTTTCGAACCTATTATTATAGATCAGTTGCTCACATTACGAGCGCGTTTCTACTTATGCAATCATGCGCTCTCAGCTCAGTTCCACTGCAAGCAATGTGCGCCTGCGCCATTGGTAATTGCTTGCGGTACACTCAGCTGAGTGAAAATTAGGAAAGTGTCAGTAGGATTTATGTTGGCTAAAGAATTTTTGGTAATCAAGTTAAAAATCTGGTGATTTTCGGTTATTTTTGCTGTCACAAAATTTGTTGCTTTATTAAATACGGTTCGATTTTACAAACACACTCTTCGAGCGGCAAGGTCCAAGCGCTCCTCTAGGCGAAGATTTGAAAATTTAGAAAGTTGATGGAAGTCAAAACAGGTTCGAAACTAAATAACAGGAAAAGAAATCGGACGAAGCAATGCGATCATAGGAGATGTGCTAAAAATTTCTAGCAAAACAATTTTTAAAGCAAAATTCTTAATGGTCTACAGCGGTATGACTAATCAAAAGCCTACGCTTAATAACAGCCTAAGCGTTGTACGTTTTAGTGCGAAGGCTATAGATTTTTAATAGGTGTAAAGGCAAATTGTAAATAAAAACTTATCTATGTAAAACAACTAATTGTTCGAAATACTGCTTACAACAGCTAATTTTAGCAAACTGTAACTAAATTTTGGCTCATTTGTTACGCTTTTGTTCTCTATTAGTTTGAAAATCTGTGTCGTCACAATAGTCTATTGAGCAGTCGCAACGAACACCCCAATGTGGAATCTATATCGAAAGCGCTTTTCTCATAACTCTTAATCAAGCTTTTGGCCAAATTACTAGAGCAATTTTACTAAAAAACATTGTCGTAAGCTTTCTACTTTTATTACTTTTAATGCTTTACAGAGGTGCGATGAAAAAAATAGCTGTTTAGATATGTTAACGACAAGTCATTTTTTTCTGATAATTTTTGTGCCAACTGTGCTGACGACATCACTCAAAGTAGTAGTAAAAAATCCACTCAATAATTCAGGGACAATTGCGATAGGATTCATGAATTTTACAGTCGCAGTAAATTTTTCAATATCTGACAATTTTGCTTCTACTGGAACATGTTATTGGTCAAGAAAAGCAATTTTTCTAAAATCTCATCAAACAGGAAAAAAAGTATCATCTCGCTACCATTTATTCAACCACCAAGGAACATGCAGAGGAGTAAACATCTACCGAAAAGCTGAAACTCACTGCCGTAGAATATATATAGGTGGTCTTCCGGTCATATTAACTAAATTAGTAGAAACAGTTCCACCAAAGCATGAAATTCTAGCTTCTTATTCTGTAGTTTGCGACGACGACATGCGCAATAAATTAACAACAGACGTCCTCACAATGCGATTTTCAAGTAAGTAGGCAAAACCAATTGCGCTTTATTTATGTTGCCGTCATTTTAAATATTACTCTCGTGAACAATTTTCCTAAGTTCAATAGAGTTGCATTTATTGTTTATATTTTAAATTTAGTAAGATGTAAATTCATAACAAAACTGCTGGCATAACGGTATGATGATTGGTCGACCTGGGTTCAATTCTTTTGCCAAATCAGACAAAGACTTTAAAAACAGCTTTTGCAGATCTTCTGCGCTCTGTATTGGAGCTATACAAAGGGTAACATATGAAACTAAGTTTACTCTCTGTCATATGAAAAAAACAACTGATCTCAATCACATGATCACGTGCCTACGGTAATGCAGTGGAACCTATTTTGTTGTCCCAATAGACGAATTAAGGCTGTTTTCCAGCATGTTGCTGGTCATTTCTTGTTTTTCACGAACACTTTGTTTGCATTTACTAGCGTGGAAAAAAGAAATTTTCGGGGTGATATTTATATGGCTTTTGTGTTTTCGATTTTGGTAAATAACTTTTTTGATTTAACCATCAATTTGATCAAGTTTGTGCGATAAGTTTTTTAAATTGACGTTTTGAAACCGTTAAACTTAAAAATACGTTTATTGTTTGATGGAATTAAAAAAATTTTGAGAGAATCAAAGCCCAAAGGCCCTCCTTCTAACAACAACAACATTTTCATGGGACCAAGTATTTTTTGGCTGCTTTAAAGTTTACGAATTCTCAAATTTCTGCACAATTAAGCTTGACATTGCCTCATAACGTAAAATTTTGGAATATACAAAGTTATAATAAGTTATGCTTACTAGAATTCATATAATTCATCTTGTTGAAATTGTAAAGTGCTTTTCGCGAGAGCAGAACAACAATGGCTAATCCAGAAACTTTTACATATTGTAAAACAAAGTGCTATGCGATCACGCAGTTTGCATGTAGGCTAAATCTTCGCAATATCTATCAGAAGCAACATAAGAAATGCCAATGGCATTTTGGAGTGTTTTTTAAAACTCATAGATTACTGTAGTAGATTATACACTTATCAATACTTTAAAAAATGCGTTTCATTATTGTGCAACCTAAAAAACATATTTTGCTTGAATCGAACAATGGACTGTGTAAATATAAACAGTGAAGTGATTGCTTTTAAAATACAGCCTCTAGTGGCAAAAAGGAAAAATGTAACATCCGATGTTTTTGTGCGATTGAAGTAAAATTTATGACTAGCTGCCCATTTTGGGTGCCAAAGATTGATTGTATTAGTTTGCTATATTTTTGCCACTAGATGACAGTAATCTCAAATTATAGTTGGGTTGTTTACCATTGACTTTGCTATAATTTTACTTGGTACTGTACGAAATTCTTAATGACTAGTCGGTTTGCCGACGTCACCCGGCAGGGCCCCTCCATCAGTAATGTCGAGGTTTAGTATTCCAGTTCAACCAGCTGCGCCGACTTCACCTATCGGGCTCTTGTGTGAGCAGTAGCGAAAAATTAATGAATTTTACGCACTTCCACAATTCTTCTACACGAAATTGTAATCATCATATTCTCTTAATCATGACTGGTAAACCTCACTAAGAATCTTGTCACAAATTATTGTTGATACTTGTGAGGGAGCAGGGATTGGAACATAATCAAATCTGATTGTAGCGACAATACAATGGTTGCTTTCACAATTAAAAAAGTTTTTAATTGTAAATCTATTTTTCAATGTGGTTCCACCAATTTCCTATTAATGTTTGTGGTGAGTTCCTAATCTGGCTGTGCTATTGGTCTTGTTTCCGGCATAGCGACAAAAGCGGCTATTGTTTTCTCTATATTCAGTTTTACAAATTGTTATGGTTTTATGTTGCTTTTTTTCTTCAACTTGGGATTTTATCACAATGCTGTAAAATATAGACATAAAAACTTTAACAGGCAGCATATCAGCATAAGAAAACATCTTGCTTTATAGTATATATGACGGCGTCACCCAAAGGAGCCCCGTCAGTAACGTCGGGATTGAGAGTGTTGGTTCAGCCGGCCAAGCCGGACTTCATCTATCAGACTCTTATGTGAAGAGTTACCGAAAGTTTATGTGTTTCCTGCACATAAGATTTTCACATCTTTTTGTGCTCCTTTTCATAATAGATTATCTCATTTCAAGATCCTGGCTACACCTTAGGTCTATGCGCTTTGTTCATTGCTGACACAAACCAAAGGGAGCCTTGCGTAGTTTGGAAGTAGGAAACACATTTCTGATATTAAGCTATTTTCAAGCAAAATAGCAAAAATGTCTTTTACGTGGTGCGATTTCACCCAGTGACGCTGTTGTCTTCTGATTTCCCCTTAAACTTTCTCAAGTCCGCGCTAGCTTCGCTTCATATAGCACGTGTTTTTCTCCCTGCTTGACGTGCCCTGGGAAGTTAAAAAAGTCCTTGGTTTTATTTAAGGACACACACACACACACACACACACACACAAACACACACACAAACACACACACCCGGCATGGACAACAAGTCACATCGGTAAGCTCTAATAGGGTTGTAGGATCAGCTACGACTTGATCGATTTAAACTAACCTGTATACTTTAAAGTGATAAATTCGTAACAATGATCCTACAAACCTATTAGGGCTTACTGATGCGACTTGTTGTCCATGTCATGTGTGTGTGTGTCCTTAAATGAGACCCACATGATATAGATATTGCTATATCATATTGTTTGTATTGCATCTTTTTTTTGTTCCCAATGGCAAATTTGTTTTTTTCAGCATTTTTATTATTGAGTGTTTTTTACACCCTCCTGATGAGACCCAATAAGGTCGAATCCAGTCGTGAATTATTGACATGATGTAATAGACTGCTGTGTGGTACCGTATGATGTTGGTGATTATTTTTGAGCAAAAATTTTGAGGTGATGCTGGAGGCAGATCCCTCTTAATAGGAGATCGCCTTGAAAATTGCTAATTGGCAACTAGCACTCTCTATACTTTACATTTAGAGACTTCAGTTTTTAATGGATATTTTTGAAAACATCGATGGTTATGCAAAAGAGCCATAATTGTGAGGAAAAGCAGTCGAAATGTACCAAAAAACTAATTTTGATTTAACAATTGCAAGTTTGTTAAGTCAAGTAGGATAATTGTTCAAATAAAAATGAAACATGATGTGTGGCAACTAATTTTTGATCAGCCATTATAAACTAATTCTTAGCCCTAAGTAATTGAAGTCACATACTACTGGAAAGAAAATTGCCTAAGCTTTTGAAGGATAGTAATTGTTAGTAGCTTACTATAACGTTTTTGTATTAAAGTTACCTGTTTTTACTCAGCTTGCCACTTTTTGAGAGGGGTGGAAAGTTACCTTACAGGTTTTAAAAGTTTAGCTTTTTTGGTACAAAAATAAATATTAATTGTACATATTATACGCTGTCGAAAGTGCCTTGAAATAACCTTTAAACTGTTGAAAAAGTTTGAAAATCGGTTAAGAAATGAGGTCACAATCAGATTTTTAATAAATTGATTTTGCAAAAAGGGCGCAATTTTTGAAAACATCTTCATAATATGATCTGTGAAGGCCAAAGATTTGTGTTAATTGGACCAGACATGTTATGACATCGTAGAGCCACTTTTAAGCGTGCAAGCGAAGTGAGAAGAAAAATGCTCAAAGGACTTAAAGTGCTGAAATAAAGAATTGCAAATAGCATTGCCAAATAAGCAATAGTTGTTGTAAAATTGTTTTTATCAAAAGCACCTTATCAATATCTTCTGAAAGAACGTTTAATTGCGTTTCTGCAATCAGTACTTTTTGAAGGAAGAACAAAAAACAGATTGTGCAATGAAGCGTTGACTGTGACATCATTTTAGAACCCAAACAAATGAAATATTTTGTAATGGGGTACGTCGGAAACTGGTTGTCCTCTGCAAGTAACAAAAATTGTAAAAAATATTTTTGATTGTGACATCATGATGTCGTCACCAACACTCTTATGACACTAGCCATGGGGTAGTGATCAATCGTGCTAAGTTTGATGCTTGTTCCTTTAGCAGTTTCAGAGGATTTAAAACAGACAGATAGAATTGCGTTGTATAGTATAGATCAAGTGATGGTTATTAATCTTTTCTTTTATTTTAAAATCAATTTCTTGGGTGTTGATTTGATGAATTTTAATCTAATAATCCATTTTACACTAGTATTTCAACTTGATATAAAAAAAGGTGGCGCACAATTCTTTTTGAAAATTTCCAGTTTTCACCCTTTGTTCGTGCAAACCAACCAATGTAAAATAAGCTTCAACAGGTGCTTCGAAGCGGCATTTGCCATAGACAACAGTTGGCCAGCTTACGCTCGACTGAAGCAAAAAAACATGACCGGAAAGATGTTGAGCGGCCTCACAGTGGAAGACGAAAAATATAGATGTAGGGCATTAGAAAAATAATTATGTATATTCGATATACTTAGTAGATTTCAAGTATATCGAAGACCGAATTCTGAAACGGAAATATTAGCATTCTAAGCCAGCGATGCATCCGGCTTCAAAGTTTTCTTTATTCACAAGGCAGTCTTTTAGATTTTTCACCTGCCTAACTCCATGTCAGACAGCAATATAAAGAGGAGTTATTAACAGTGCAAAAATGAAAGTTGAAAAGATAAAAAACGTTTTACAACAGGAAAAAACTTTTGTCTACGTTTTAATGAAAAAAAGCAGAAAAAGGAATAGCTAGTAATATGCTTTACAAGTCCCACCAGAAGTGTCTGTTGTGCTAAGGATTCTTCAGAAGATACGTTTTTCAAAACTAAAAAATTTTTGGACAAATTTAACGCTTGGCCCAATATGCAAATGATTATTCGTGACATCATACATAGAAAAAAATGGAGCTGTTTCTCTTTTTCAAACAGAATTTGGTTGTGAAGTCATCAGAAACCATAATAGATTGGTTGTCAATTCTATATTTTAGACCTGTTTTAGTAATTTACTCAATTACTATTGTCCAATTACTAACAAATAAACAGAATTGAGCTGTGATTTGTTAATGATTTATAATCGGATATGAAAAGTTGCAAACTGACTATGATGGGTTGAAAATCGTTCCGACTAAACTGAAAAGTTTACATGAAGGGATGACTACGAGTTTTTGTTTGAATTACGTAAAGCCTACAAGTATTTCATGAAATCGGACCAATTTTTAAAATAAAGTGGAGAAAACTTTCATCATTTTAAGTGGAATTCAAGAGCGATATATGCATTTATGGTATATTTTTAGCTACCAAATCACGGTTGAATATTGAAAAAAATATGTGACTATCTCTATTGTGTGGGCAGAGGCTTGGTTTAGCAAGCAATAAAATAACACACCGATTCATTGAGATCTCCTAGCTGGTTTAACCCAACTTCCAAGCTCCAAAGCGTTAAAATGTTTTCACATCTACTAAAAAAATGTGTAATCAGCAATTGTGGTATCAAGATCAGGTGTGATTAGTTGAAAGACGGGTGAAAGTGGTAAAAGAAATTAAAATGATTACAAAAAAAGAGAAATATCTACACTGAAAGTTAAAAATTTTTGAATAGTAACTTGAACAAGAAGCATAAGGTTAAATTTTGGTATTTTTTGCTAACAGCCTATTTAAAAACATTTTCTGACTTCAAGAGCATCAGGGTTTTCAAGGTTAAGTTAAAGGAAAGCTATATTTACCATTAGTAAAAAAGTTTTAACAGTGAAAATACCACTGACATTTGTATAAAAGCATTCGTAACCGTGAGCACAGCCTTTTAAAACTGAAAGAGGTCATAATCCTTTAGAAGTGTTAACAAAAAAGCAGTTCTGTTTCCATTTTAAATAAGCCAAAAGAAAAGAACACACCTTTAATTTGAGATTACTGTCATCTAGTGGCAAAAATATTACAAACTGATACAATAAAATATACAATACAACATATAAAATATATTATAAAATAAAAATATGCATACAACAAAACAATAAGCTCCTGGAAATCCAAAATGGAAAACTACTTAAAAATTTTACTTCAATCGCACAAAAACATTGGGAGATAATGCATTTTTCATTTTTACCATTAGAGGCAGTATTTGAGAAAACAAGCTTTTTACTGTTTATATTAACAGACTTCATTGTCCGAATTAAACAAAATTTGTTTTTTAAGTTGTGCAACAATGAGGCACATTTTTTAGAGCATTGATAAGTGTATAATCTACTATAGTAATCTATGAGTTTCAAAAAACACCTACAAAATGCCATCATGAAGTCAGAAATATCACTTCATTGGTGACCTTTTTTCAGTGATTTTTGAAAATAATTTTCAAAAGCGTGATGTCAATAAAAAAGTTCATCTTTTTCGATATGAGGCCTTTTTAATTTTCAAAACTGGTCTCTATTGCACATCACAATAATGCAAACCTAAGTCAAGATATAAATATTGGGCAGAGAGTGCCGACGATTTTTTGTTGATTACAAATAAAACAAAACCACATTTTTGAAAGCTGGTTATAGGAGGATTAATGTATGCATTTATTTGGTCTGTTTTTGAGAAAGATGTGCACAAACTTATTGACTAAAATATACTACCATCCGCAACATAGCTTCAAAGTTAAGCAAAAAAGTAATTTTGAATAACTGGTTGGGGGAATGCACTTTTTATTTACTCCAAATTTGTCTCAAATAGATCTCAAACGTACGGTCTATAATGTAAACCACTTCAAAATTGTGAACATGAATTTTTAAAATATACGAAATAATGATTTGAAAAGCTGGCGGGAGTGAGGCATTCTCTACATCCCCCGTTGCATCTGTCTCTGCGCATCAACTCAGTTATGTGACTGTTGCGTCATAGGAATCATTAAGTCGGCGCTATCGGATCCTCTTCATTACTTTGGCGGAACACATAAGGAAACTCATTTTATTTGAAGGAGGTCGGAGGGGGCTAACCTTAGATTTTATTTGAAAGAGTTTGGGGGAAGCTAACCCTAGATTTTATTTGAAGGAGGTTGGAGAAAACTAACTCTAGATGTGAGAGAGTTAACACTAATCTGAAAGAGTTCACCCTAACAAGGTGTGGACATCATTTCAAAAGGTTTCGTGCAAAACTTACAGTCTCATGGTACTTGATCTAATTATTACACATTTACATAGTGGGTTTTAGGGTGTGATTCTGTATTGCAATGATGGATTCTGTTTTTCACTAGATCGTGGGAATGTAGTTGCATCACCATTGTGCAATCCATGACGTAAGTTTCTCACCAGACCGCGAGAATGTAGTTGCATACATTATGGTACAATCCATGACGTATTCAATTTTTAGTCAGATTGCATGCCTATTGCGCAATCCATCGTGGTGCTATATAAAACAAGGTTTGACCAAAGAGCATTCATTCTACAAAATGGGAGTGTATACGTGTGACGTATGTGATAAAATATTTACTGAGAAAAGGAACTTACTGAGGCATGAGAAAAATATACATGGCGAAAAAAACAGTTACGCATGTGAGTTGTGCAATAAAGTTTATAAGCGAACAGAGGATTTGCGTAGACACAAAGCAAGTACTAACTTTAAATCAACTAAAGTGCAATGCTCAAAATGTAAGAAAACGTTTGCAAGAGCAGACAATCTGAAAAAACAGAAATGTAAACTGGCTCAAGAAACTCGATGTTTACCTGATTCAAATGAAACCCCCTTAAAAGATGTGACAACCGAACAACTCAGTGAGAAGACTCTTGTTAATATGTTTCCTGGTGATGCTTCTTCAATTGATGAACCGCCTATTAAAAAAAGAAAATATTTTAAATGCTCTGTGAAACCAGATCAACACAAAGATTTGAAAAACGAGGACTTAACTAAATCATATCCAGAAGTGAAAGACTTTATGCAGAAATACTGGGGAAGTATCCGGAGTTTTACGAAGAAAGAAAAAGTACAAAATACAGGGTGTTTCAAAAGTCACGCCCGATTTTATACAGTTAAAAAGTCAATGGATATTTTTCTATGATATTTTCTATATCTATGCTTTCTCTAATCATTTCTAACATAGAAATAACAACATAGAAATTACATTGCATTGATTTTTCTTATGGAATTCTTATTTGCAGCTCCTTGTATTGATTATTCTTATAGAATTATTACCGGTACTTAAAAATAATTTTAATTGTAATCATGCCTTTCCATCTAACTAAAGAACAGAGAATTGCAGCAGTTAAATTTTATTATCAAAACAATGAAAATGGGGCAGCAGCTGGTCGTCTCACTAAACCCTCGCACTATTCCTAAATTGAAAGACATTATAAGACAAAAATGTTTACGTATTGACATTGAATTATGTGAAAAAGCCTGTCAAAATGTCATTGCGAGGATGCGGAAATGCATTCAGGTAGAAGGAAAAGTGTTTGAACATTATGAATAAAATGTGTACAATTAACTTTATTTTATTTTCTGATTTATTCTTATCATTATAATTTTCTGTAATTCCATTTTTCATTGTTATGTAGCCATACTACTTATCAGAAATATAAATTCGTTCTTTAAGCACGTTTTTTCATATTAAAAATCGGGCGTGACTTTTGAAACACCCTGTATATACAACATTTTTTATGATAGAGATTTCAAAGATTTAGTGGAAACCATAGCAAAACGGATCATGACTCATCAAAAAAATCGTTTTAAAATCAATTACTGTCTTGCATTCATACTCAAAAATATAGAAACAAAGGAGTTACGCTAATATCGCTCAAGCTTCAACAACGCTCAAATCTTGAAAACAGCTTTGCTGATAAACAACCGAAAGGGCTTATTAAACTATTTGATTTCTTTGGCGGAGGAATCCTTTTATGACGGCTTGACTCGACCCGACACGAAATGGAAGGTGGTACAAATTTCAAATATCACTTTTTACGCGAACAGCCCGAAAAATGCCTCTTGGAGCAGGAGCGTCTTTACCAAGCTACATCACAAACAATCATGGACTTGCAAACGTTTCAGGTGATGACAATCTTTGCTTTTTTCGATGTCTGGCGGTCCATCGAGGAGCTGATAGACACTGGTGTGAACGTGAAGCGAAAAAACTGTTTAATGATTATTGCATGCATTTTAATATTGTTCCCAACACCTTTGTTGGTGTGAATTTAGTTGATTTTGTAGACTTAGAGGATTTTTTCAAAATTAATCTTGTTGTTTACGAGTTAGAGGAGGGGGTTGCTAAATTGGTTCAACGTAGCCGGGAATTATATTCTGAAACAATGAGAATAAATATTTGGGAAAATCATCTAAGTCTCGTTGTTGATTTTGAACATTATTGCCGTGTATATCAATGTATTCATTGCGGGGAACTTTGGGACCAAAACTGTCATTATTACCGGCACACGAAAACTTGTAAAACCACAATTCTTGATCTTTTTCCAGGGGTTATTCATAAAAACCCATCCACAATATTCGAAAAACTTGAAGAAATCGGTATCTGTGTCCTTGCAAACGAAAGATTTTTTCCTTATTTTGCCTGTTATGATTTTGAAGCCTATTTCTCTCGAGAAAATTTACCTGAAAATTGTCCAAAATTAAGTTTTGAAGCACGTCATGTGCCATTGAGTGTTGGCATTGCCACCAATGTGCCAAATTTTGAGAATGGAGTGTGCTTTGTCACCAACAGCGATGAAAACGATTTGGTGCAAAAAATGTTAAAATATTCGGAAGACGTGTCAAATGCTGCCTATGAAATCATGAAAAGCAAATTTGATTATGTATTTCAAGCATTAGAACTCAGCGAAAATGTCAGAAAAGAAAATTTGATCAACGAATTTGAACCCTACTGCCGAGAATTAATTATTATTGAATTTAATTCTGCCTCCTACGACCTAAATTTAATCAAGCCAACACTGATACAGCAGCTATTGGGTAAGATCGATTTTGTAATCAAAAAAGCCAACAATTATTTGTGTATCAAAACTGAAAAGTTGAGATTTTTGGATATTCGGCATTTTCTGGCACCTGGGTTCTCTTATAGAAATTTCTGATTGCTTATGGCAGCGTTCAAACAAAATTTTATTTTCCATATGAGTTTGTGACAGATCTGACAAAATTGCAAAGCGGTTTGCCAGAACACCAAGCTTTTTACTCCATTGACCAAATCAAACATATCAAAAGACGAATATGAACTTGTAAAAAAAACATGGATTGAAAAAGACTGGCACACTTTGAAAGACATGCTGATTTACTACAATATGTTGGATTGTGTACCTTTTATTACTGCTGTTGAAAATCTGCTTCACCCCTACAATCAACAAGGATTGGATATTTTTAAAAGAGCCTTTTCAGTAAGTGGGGTAGCAAAACTACAGATGATGAAACGCATTGAGAAGGAAACGTTTTTCTGTTTGTTTCCCAAACGGCACGCAGACCTTTACAACACTATGCACAGCCAAATTGCTAGAGCTCTCAGCATAGTTTTCACGCGTCTGGCTATTGCCGGCGAAACTAAAATCCGTTCCCATGAAATAGACGATCCTGAACCCGTGACGCAAGATCTTGGTCTGGATGCTAATTCATTGTATTTACATGCTATTGCTCAAAACAAACCTACTGGTTATTTTTGTCGCTACAAAGAAGAAAATTATCGACCTGGCCCATGTTCAAAATTTGGTCTTCAGGCATTTCAATGGTTGAGTTATGTATCTCATACTGAGGAAAAGTTTATTCAAAGCATATACAACATAAGGAAGCGACGAGTATCTACACACAGCTTACCGGTGGATGGATTTTGCCAGGAGAGCAATCAAGTCTTTCAGTTTTAGGTTGTTTTTGGCATTCTTGTGCTGATTGTAATACCAACAGGAATTCCAATGGTTCTTTGCAAGAGATACACTCAGTGAAAAAGATACCTCATTCAGATGTCCGAAAAGCAACACTGGAAAACAAAAGGCGGTTGGAAGTAGAGGGGTTCGATGTGGTAGAAATGCGGGAGTGTCAATGGAAATAGTTGGCAAAAAGAGCTGATATTGCTGCTTATTTGAAAACCTTAAAGTCAGTTCAACCAAAGAGACAATTGTCCTTTCACAAAATTGTAGAAGGAGTGAAAAACGGCACTTTATATGGATTTTTGTTGGTGGATATTCACACACCAAATCATTTACAGGAAAAGTACGAAGATTTCCCTCTCAACATAAAAAACACGTTTGTGTCTTGAGACGACATTGGTGAATATATGAGAAATGTAGCTGAAGAACATGGTCTGCTTAAAGAACCCCTGTTCCTTCAGCACATATTCACACAGAAGAAATCATTTAGCATGCTCGTAACAAGGATTGTTGTTCGGTTTCCGGTTCTTTAGACCTCCACCACAATAAAAACAAATAACTCGGTCGCTGTCATGCAAGTAATAGAAACCAGCATCCACCATTTCACGCGGTGTTACATGTCCTTTCAAAGGCCAATTCCTGATAAAGGACTATAAACGTTCATCACTGCTAACCATATGTGGATTGTATGGAGCACGACAAGCAAACGGTTCTTCCACATTTTCTGCAATAGAGTCAGGAACATCACACATATTTCAAGCAATTTCTCTCACACAATAGTATAATTCTCGCTCACCTGCTTTACATAGAATCGTGATGGATTGCACAATAGTGATGCAATTGCAGTTAAAAATAGATTACGTCATGGAATGCACAATAGTGATGCAATCTGGCTAAAAATAGAATACGTCATGGATTTTGCAATAGGCAGGCAATCTGGCTAAAAATTGAATACGTCATGGATTGCACCATAATGTATGCAACTACATTCTCGCGGTCTGGTGAGAAACTTACGTCATGGATTGCACAATGGTGATGCAACTACATTCCCACGATCTAGTGAAAAACAGAATCCATCATTGCAATACAGAATCACACCCTAAAACCCACTATGTAAATGTGTAATAATTAGATCAAGTACCATGAGACTGTAAGTTTTGCACGAAACCTTTTGAAATGATGTCCACACCTTGTTAGGGTGAACTCTTTCAGATTAGTGTTAACTCTCTCACATCTAGAGTTAGTTTTCTCCAACCTCCTTCAAATAAAATCTAGGGTTAGCTTCCCCCAAACTCTTTCAAATAAAATCTAAGGTTAGCCCCCTCCGACCTCTTTCAAATTTTATTATCTTCCTTAGAACTTTTCATCATGTAAGCACAGGATAGAGAAAAAGATTCGAGTTTGGGCAAGTCTGGACAAGACAGAGACACTACATCCTAACAAACAACTGAATAAAATGTAATCTTTTTACATTATATCCTAAAATTTTCGACAGACAAGTCTGGACCTGTCTACACAAAAACAAAAATCGCATTATGGTTAAAAATAGAATACACCATGGGTTGTGCAATAGGCATGCAACTACATTTTCACAGTCTAGTTAAAACTTACGTCACGGATTGCGCAAGAAAGATTTAAATACATTCCCACCATCTGGTTTAAAACTTACGTCATTGAAATCCAGAATCAAAAAACCAATATGTAATAACAAGCCATAAGTTTCGCATCAAACTCTTTGAAATTACACCGTGTTAGAACTAGCTCCCTCAGATTTATGTTAACGTCCTCAGACCTCCCTCACATAAAATTGATAAACCTAGGGTTAGCTGGGTGCGGTGGTGTAGTGATTAGAGCGTCCGCTTTGCAGTCGGTAGACTAGGGGCTCATTCACCTTGTTGAGTCATACCAAAAGACTTTAAAAAATGGTATCCACAGCTCCCCTGCTTGGCGCTCGGCATTTATGGGAGGTTGTAGAGAACAAGCCGGCAAGTTCGCTTGTTGTGCCCTTGGACAAGGCAGTTAACGGGACGCCTCCGTTTTTATGTGGAAGACAGATGGCCCAGACACCTCAAAAATGGCAACTCCCAAGCGAGTGCGGACGTCCCGTCCAAAACATAGAGATACAATTCGCTTTCTCGTGAATGGAGGATAAATATGAACAAATACAAATACAAAAATACAAATACTCCTTCAAATAAAATTAGCTTCCTTGGAACTTTTCATCATGTAAGCATAGTATAGAGAAAAAAAATTCGAGCTTGGTAAGTCTGGACAAGACGGAGGCAATATATTCTAACCAACAGCTGAATAAAACATATTCTAAAATTTTCGACGGACAAGTCCTGACCTGTCCACACAAAAGCAAAAATCGCATCATGACTAAAAATATAATACGTCATGGTTGCACAATACGCATGCAACTACATTCCCACGGTCTAGTTAAACACGTCATTGAAATACAGAATCAAAAAAAAACCTTTGTGAAATAACAAATCATAAGAATGACATCAAATTTTTTAAAATGACACCATGTTGGAACTAGCCTCCTCAGATTGGTGATAACTCTCCCAGACCTCCATTACATAAAATTAAAAATCTATGGCTAGTTCTCTCCGACCTTCTTCAAATAAAATTAGCTTCCTTAGAACTTTTTATCATGTAAACACAGTGCGGAGAAAAAAGCTTGGGTAAATCTGAGGCAAAGATTCCTAACAAACAACTGAATAAAACGTAATCTTTATATTCTAAAAACTTTTGATAAGTAACTCTTTACCGACTTCTAGTGATACAAAACACTTTACTACTTTTTAGGGTCCCAATCTCCTTTTCCAATAAAAATTCCCCTTACTCGTGACCAAAACTTCCCCCACTTCAAAAATTCCCCAACTCCTGACCAAAACTTTCCCCGATTTCAAAAAATTCCTCAACTCGTGACGTCATCGCTCCGCCGCCAGCTCCGCCGCTGCTCCCCCTAAATCCTCACCAAATGACGCATCCTATACTACTGTCCCACGAAGCTATGTCGCTGACAATTTACACTAGACTATGGGTTCTTAAGCTGAAAGTCTCGGATTCTTTTAGGGTCTGTGGACAAGGTTTATGCGGTTCGTGGAGATCCAATAAAAATATCATGTCAGAAACAGCAAGATCTTTTTTGCAGATCATTTTCTTCTCGGCGCTGATTTTGACTTATTTTTTGGAAATTTGCTTCCCACAGTAGCATAAGGATCTTTTTATATCTTTGTTTTTCTGGAAAGAAGTTGGTCAGTGGTTAGCTATCCCTGGACTAAGCCGTACAAGGGCCGGAACAAGAAAAAAAATTAATTTAGTGATCGTCGTTGAAAAAGTTTAAGTGCCCTGCACTGGACTGTCAGCAATTCGTAGAGTTTTTTTGTTTGACTCTGGTCTTTTCTATCGCATGAGGCATGGGTAAAGCTGACTTATTTTCATAATTTGTAGCCTTCAAAATACTAATGGTGCAGGTGGGTGGTATAAGCGTCAAGTTAGGAAAGATGTAACTACATCATTTACGATGGGCCAAACAGCGGCAACAACCGATGATGGTACCCTGGACACTCTTTTTTGCACCTCTCAATAACAAATAAATTGCGGAATTGTGCATAAATTTGTTACCTCCAAGTGATTTAACCTATGTTACGACAGTATTAAACAATCTCCCACTTTTTAATTGGGGGCCTTCTTTCAGTAAGAGTCCAAGTTTTTTCCCGAGCTGCAAGTTCTTTTCTGAAAAAAGTATAAGTCGTATTGACATCAGCAGTTGCCTTATAATCATGAATCCGCTTTTGACTACTGCCAACTTTTTCTGCCAATTCGTGAACTTTCTTCAAGTATTGTTTATGAAAAATTTTGTTTCCCGGCATCTAAGAATCCCGTTATAATAACGGGCTCTGGTGTATGAGCAACCAGTAAAGGTAGTTTGGCTTAAGTCTACTAATGACTGAGCGAAGAAAATTCTTGAAATCCGGATAATTAAAGAATTTTCGTTGCCAGTAAATACAATTTATTTTTGTTTATGTTGCTATGTTGTAGTTTTGTGTCACTGGAGTAAGTATCGCACTACCAACCTTGTTTTTATATATGCTAGAAGTAATATGATCTTAAATTAGAAGCAATTATTAATTCTCTTTTATTTACCAATGTATATTACTAATAAATTATGACCGCTTTTGTGTGATTCGGCGTATTGCTGAGTTGGTTGATTCAGCATCATTTTGTCGTTTCAGAATGCTATATTAATGACTCACTGAATGAAATGGGCAGTGGCGTTTTACATAACTCGCCAACTGCTCGCTATAATGAGGAAGTGAATTTGTGGTGCCAAGGAAATGGAAAATTGTTTTATAGAAATGAAACATTTGCAGCAGATTCATTGAAGATTAAATGTAAAGCGAATGCTCAGTTCAATAATACTGGAAAAAATTTAATATGTAGAAGAGGTGGGTCTACATATTAATAGATCCTGACACCATCAAGCTCAGGCGTATTTAGAGGCAAATTTTCATTGGGGATAAAGAATAAAGGCTTTTTGTGGAATTGATGATCTTTTGTTTAAAGATCAACTTTTTGAAATCAAGAATTTACCCAATTTTGGTTTCCAAAGAAATCTAAAAGAGTATTTTGCCCATTTTGGTCTCTAAATAATCATGAAAACCATTTTTATTTCACAAATTTTGCTACTGTCATACCGTTTGAGGGTGATCATTCTTTATTCCTTCTAAATAGGCATTTGTTCTTGGGCTACGTTCTAATACACCTTATCGGTTGAACGATATCAATATTAGTTCGTATTGTTCCTAAAAGCTCCCATTTTATGAACATCTATATCATAGCGCAAGCATATTCAAACTTTCTAAAGTTTTTAAGGTTGTTACGTCTCACTTATTTGTTTTGTGTTTTTTTAAGAGCAGCTAAATCATTCAAAAGTAAAACCGCTCAAAAATTTAGTTTGCCTATTTACGCTATAAAAGCAATCTAGCAAATAGCTTACGTTTTACATTTCGTTATGCATATTAGAAAAAAATGAATGCTTTCAGTTTTGCCTTGCATAACATCAGTTTTCATATTTAACGACGCAATAATTTGCCTTCAGTAATGTATACATTTGCACACGCACACACATCAAGAGCATTCGTAAGAGAAGATTAACGGCATTTGTCAGTCTTTACTGTAAGAAATCTGTAGCCCTTTGTTGTGGTAGTTGGAATCCATCTTTTAATCATTTCTGAAGACCAATCCAGCATTGAAGAAATCTGATTGAGACAATGTCTGGCCAGGAAAGACTTGTAAAATTGACCACATTTCGTCTGTTCAACATTTTTTTGGTGACTAATTTTTTCAAACTAAATTAATTTATAGATATTAATGCAACTTATTAAGCAATGCTTGACTTAATATTCAAGATATTAAGCAATTAAGCTCCTAATTAAGCTTTTATTTAATAGATATTAAGTAATGGTTCACAGAATATCTTTCAAACTAAATTATCTTGATTTTGAACAAAATTTGTTTTTCAAATCGATATTTTTAGGCCACCAGTTTTTAAATCGGTGATGATATTTTTTGGAAATTAAAATACATTGCATATTTTTCTAAGTTGATGTTTTTTGCTTCTACTTTCCACCTGGCTCACAATTGCAAGCTGTGGGTGGCCTGCTGAAAAGTACCACTGGGCCCACAATTGGGTCGCGGTTCACAGTTTGCTGACCATTGGCCAAAACTAAGATTTCTCTTAACTATATGTCACAAAAATATTTTAGGTGGGCAGCAAAATTTTTCGACATTCCAGGGAGGTTACAATACGTCATATCACACCATAATGACACAATGGCAATCAATTATTGCAGTTCATATTGATCAAAGAATTTTGTTCATACTAATGAACGGATTACGTAAAAGCAGTGTGGCAAAAATACGTTTATTTTTGTGGTAGACAGTGAGTTGATATTGAAAAAGTCGAAAACCGTTTGCCTATAGGCTTTATACCGATCCAGAACATCGATTTTTTTGTAACAAGTATAAAATGGTTGAAGATTTTGACTTTCAAACGATTAAAAAATATAATTTTACCATTTTCTGTCAGCGCCACTTCTCGCCTTTAGTGTCTGCCACGATTTGTAGGTAAAAGCAAAGTAAATGAGCTGATGTATTTTCACTCACAGCTCCATATAAAGTTACAATCACTGGCAATCTTCAGAAGTTGGAAAATGACCACCTTACGATTGGCTGCGTCTATGGTAATGAAATACCTGTTGCAAAAGAGAATATTTTTTATTTTCGAGGTAAAGGAACAGTTCTTCGAAAAGTAAGAGTTGTCATCGTTTTGAAAAAGTTTTGGTTGAGTTTTTTATAGACAAATAAGCTGCGATCACAGTGTTCTTAACTCTGATGTAAAAACTCCATTTACTTCTGCCATATTCTTTCGTACGATATCTGAAATTTAAAAATCAGATTCTGAAATATGTGACAAAAAATGCTTCAAAGAAAATGACACTATAAGCAATGCTTGACCGCAATTTAGGTTATTGATTAGCGAAGCACTAAGCATAGGTACACCAAGGAAGCCAAGGGGCGTTGACCCCAACCCAAATTCTTTAAACTTGAATAGGGAATCAATGTATTTTATAGAAAGTAGTGGTTACCATTCGTCAATATTCACAAAAACGTTTATCCAATAAATTTTAAATACAAATTTACAAAATTGAGAGAGTCTAAACAATCAATTTTATAAGAATTTTTCTGGCAACTCTAATAATGGCTTTGTAGCAGTAGTAGGCCTACTTCAAAGCCAAACTAAACATAAATTGCTCTATATTTATCGTAGCGGTGGTCAAAATCTAACGACCAGAAAATAAAAATATAAATGGGCTACTAATAAAAAGATACACAAAGTAGCCTACTCCTGGTTTTAATTACCTTCCCTCTATTTTTGATTTGAAATCCATTTGATCATTTTTTTGCAGTATGAATTTTTCGATGTAATTGTGACTAGAAAAGATGATGGTGAAAAAGTGTCTTGTCAGGCCGTAAACAAATTCACGAAACTTTTTAATTATACTGGAAGATCGCCAATTAAACGAATTCGTGTGCTAGGTAATAACACTAGGCCTAATGAACGAATTATCTTTTTTGTTTTTTAATCTCGATGAGTTTTTGCGGCTGAAAAAACAACAGCCTGGGTCCAAACCTACTACAAGACGTCAGTAAATTGCGGTAGAAGAAATAACTGCAAGCAAGCAGAAAAAACGCATTGAAATATATTCTAGTGTCCATGCATTATCATTTTCACAATAAAACCTTCAGAGTCGAAAATTGCTTTTCAGTCTCTCAAATTCTGCAGTTTTCATTTCATCTGACCGTTGCTGATTCGTAACCCTATCAGGGATGGGAGAGCTAAAAGTAAGTAGTAAGCCAAACAATTGCATACCAGATTCCACGTTTAAAGTAAAGCATAATTTTGCAATTGGAAGCAAAACTGAGATTCTTGCAGTATAATCCTTAAAATTCCTTTTTATCTGCGGTCAATTTAAATTCGATGTATATTTTTTAAACCAAAAATATAAACACAAATTTCAAAATCTGTTGCGTATAATTCAATAGCAAAATTGATTTCGTCTTGTTCAGGAATTATTGGTTGTTTTAGAGTAGTCTTATTCAAATAGAATCACAAATTGATTTTCTGATAGTTTTTTTCAAAATTGAGCATTTTTTGGCTAAGCTTGTTGCTGGTTAGATCAATAAATATAATTTTGTGTCGTGTTGGCAATGATTTTAAATGCCAGTAGAGTTTGAATTGAAGTTCAGAGTTCATTGGGGGTTAAATCTAATTTGAATTTAATTTAAGAGTTCAACAACGTAGTTATTGGGTCGTGCATTTTAGGTGATAAATCAATTTTGAAAAAAAATCAAATCAAATTTAAAAGAAAGAAGACAGTTTATTCGGTGAATTTTTAAACAATTCAATCATTTTCTGATTTTTTTAAACATATCGTATTCATGTTTTCAGGTGTAATTTCTCTCAACAAAAACGATATACCACTGTGCACTTGGATTTTAAATGAAACCCATGTTTGCAAAGTTTTGTTTAAAACTGAGAATAAAGCGATAAAATTAGGAGAGGTTACCCTAAATGGTAAGAAGAATTCTTTATAGTAATTTATTTTTGGATATACAGCGTGATTTATTAGTAACTCTCTATTTCAAACTATTTATACATTTTTAATATGCCGTAACCTTTTGCTCAATGCTTTAATGTATGTTTCTTGATATATGGAATCAAATTTGTTTTGTTTCTTTTTAGATTGATTGTTTTGTTTTAAAATTCAAAGCCCTATAAAGATATCTGGGCGTTTAAGTTTTTAAGAGCCTGCCAGCCAGCGGCACGTTACGAGAGTTGAAATTAGTTGTTCAAGAGCAAGTATTCTGATCGGTGCAAAGATCATTAAGAACAGTTACGCAAAATGTATTATTACAGTCAGGGCCGGCCTTAGAAGTTGCGGGGCCCAATTAGTTGGATGCTTGCGGGGCCCCTCTATACTATTTATTATTGTGCATAAAGAAGAAAAGAATTGCAAGTGCAAAGTGGCCATTCTCAACCTTTCTAATATTTTTTTTATATATTCTTCAGAAATTTTCTATATCCTAAAAATTTCTCATGGCGGAAAATTTTATAAAAATTGAAAAACGAAAAAGACTCTATACACCCTTTTATTAAATAGTTGTCTTTTTAACCAATTTTATTTTTATATATTTTTTATTCAGGAAAAAACGGAGCGATTTTTTTGAATCCAACTGTACATCAAAATGTCTGACATTGCTCTACATTCATGAAAAATCTAAAGCCTATTTTGTCTTACGAGGGTGTGAAAGGTCTCCAAACTTGAGCTAAAGTTTAGCCCTTTAGTCATGATTTTAGATTTTCCTGTTTCCATGGATAATGGTTTGAGATTCATTGCATTTTCAACATAAAAGAAATTGGTAATAGTTTTCTTGGAGCTAATGGGCAAATTTAGAAATACAAAATAGAGAAATAGAGATATTTTGCAAAACACCAAGTTGCAATTCTTTTCTTTGTGTGTCATAGTAGGGTTTTTTAGATGGTAACTATTAATGAAATCATTAAGTCAAAATTTATGCTACAGCATGAATGGGAGGCAGCTCAAAACATAACTTTACACGTGGTATGTTTATCCCTGTGCAACAATAGAAAAACTAAATGGTATCGAAATGAATTATTTTAAAATCACTTACCACCAACTCATAGTGGCAGAGCTACACAAAGACATTTAGAAGCAGACTTTTCTTGCTTTCTTCTCAGCAAAGTTTTTAAGAATTTTGTCAAAGTTGATGTCTCTACTGACCGGAGATTCTATAGACAGACGTGCCAAATTGTTCAAACGTTCTTGGTGGATTACTGACCTAAGGTACGTTTTAATTAACTTGAGCTTAGAAAAGCTTCTTTCCCCAGAAGCAACAGTCACTGGAATTGTCAGCAATATTCTGAGGGCAGTGAACAAATTGGGAAATGCGGTAGACCTCTCGTTACAAGCAAGATACTGTAACAGTTCTCTGGGCTTTTGCTGTTGGGTAGGGAGTACTGACTTTATTATCTCCATTTCTTCAGAAAGCATGTAACCATCAATGTCTTTTGACTGTTTTGAGATATCTGTTAGAGCAATTTCCAGATCGGCTGAACATTTTCTGATATCATCTTTTGTCATATTTAGAAAAGTGTACAGAAATCCAAAGAGATTGTGATGTTCCTTCAGCTGCATAAACCGTGGTTGAAGAGATTGCAATGCCTTGTCAACAACTTCGTTGAAGAAGTTCACTTTAAATTCTGTTTCTGGGTCTGAAATGGGTTCATGAAACGATTCATATGTAAACATTCTCTTTTTTGTGCGTGAGTGCTTATGTGGAAAAACAGGTTCAACTTCTAACTCAGTTGCTAGTTCATTAGCATTAATCAAAGCATCCTCAAAACCTGTCTCTCGGTATGTTTTCAACCAATCACACAATCTTTCAAATGATGTCAGCCCTGTGACAATATCCATAGTGTCACTTTGAAGTTCCTTGCTGACAAAATTTACTCGAAACAGTAAAGAGTGCCAGAAAACCAGTGCAACCAAAAATTTATAGCTCCTCATTTGGCTTACTAAGGATTCAGCCTTACTTTTTCCTTGAGCATCATCGGTGCATTCTGCTAGTTCTTCTAAAGCATCACACACTTCTGTAGCTTGATATCTTACAGCTTTGATACTATCCATTCTACATTCCCATCGTGTTTCTGATAATGGTTTTACAGACAGACCTTTCACATGCTTTTTAAAAACAGTCCATCTTTTCGTCGATGAAGCAAAGATAGTGTATATACGCTGCAGTGTTCCAAAAAATGTCATAGCATCAGGGCATGTTTTAGCCATATCTCCAAGAACAAGATTAAAGTTGTGGCACACACATGGAGTAAAAAAAGCTCGTGACTTTCTTTCCAAGAGTCGTGCCTGTACGCCAGATTTGTGCCCTTTCATATTTGCTCCATTGTCATACCCTTGTCCTCTAATATTTTCAACGTCCAGTCCCAACATTTCCAGTTCTTGTATCAGAGTGTTGAATAAATGCTCACCTGTGCTGCTTTCAACAACGATAAACTTTATGAAATGTTCATAAACTCCTGCTGGTACATCCGAGTGTGAGCCATCAGCAACATATCTTAGCACCATTGACATCTGCTCTTGATGGCTGATATCAGGAGTGCAGTCAAGAATAACTGCAAAATACTTTGCTGACTTGATTCTAGCAACAATTTCCTGTAGAACAGCTTGACCCATGGTTTCAATAATTTCATTTTGAATGTTCTTGCCTAAATAATGGTTGTGAATGTCTTTGTTAATAACTTTCTGTATATGATCTTGCATAACTGGATCAAATTTTCCCAATAATTCGATAACACCAAGAAAATTGCCATTGTGTGAATTTCCAATTTGCTCCTCAGACCCGCGGAAAGCCAAGTTCCTTTCTGCCAAAAACTGTACGGAGGCAACAAGTCGCTCAAAAACTTGATTCCAGCGTTTTGTTTCTTGTCTTATTAATTTTTCATTTTCTTTATCAACAGTTAATCCAGTAGATAATCTTTGGTGCAATTCATAGCAATTGAGTGTGCTGTGCAAATGTTTCTTAGACTTTTCATGTTCCTCTAATCTTGTATGAATATTTTACCAGTTGTTAAATCCAGAAGTAGCAAGGGCAGTATCAGAATTGTCAAAAAGTTTGCAGTAGTAACAGTAAACTTTGTCACTTGATTCAGAGTATATCAGCCATGGCCGTTCTATAACTTCTCCATTTTTCAGCTTTCTTTTACAATGGAATTTCGAAAAATGTAACCCTTTTTCATTTTGAGGAAAATCATCAACAATAATTTTAGGTGGTCCTTTATTCACTAAATAATCTCTGACATTTTGATTTATCCTATCTGGCCATGTAGCAGGATCATCTTTTATCGCAAAACTATTGTGTAATGCTGGGTTAGAGTCCTCTTCGCTTGACTCTGAAGTATCATTGTCACTCATGTTTGTCTCAACCGGCGAATTTTGACATAATGATGTAATTTGTTGATCGTTACTGCTTATTGAAGAAAGATTAGGTTTACCACTGGCTTCTCTACATGTCATTTCCTGAGAGCCATTTCCTTCATTGTTGTCTGACTCTACGTTTACAGATCTAATAAATTTGTCCATCGCACCTTTCTCCTTTTCTTCCTTAGCTTTCTTCGCCTTGGCTATGGCTCGTTTCTTGCTGCCACTAAGATATTTCCTGCCGATATCTCTCGGTCTTTTGCTCATATTTAAGAGGGGTTTCTTTTAAACTTTTGTATTAAGAAAACTAGCAGTGCAAAACATACACGTAAACTGATACCATAGACAGAATACTTAAATTTATGACACTCACTGGCACCCAAAGCACGTGTATATACGACGTAATAAATACATTGCTGGCGAGGACGTACCACGTTTTGCTTTGATGTTTTGGCGGGAAAGATACGTTATTAATTAATCTGGTTACTACTGGTTTGACTGCTGGGCGCTGACTGGCTGAGTGCACACATGTGATTGCATCAGCAAGATCACGCCTCGGGCCGGCCGCCAGAGGATCGAGATGACCGAGATTGTCGCCTTTTGAAAAAAAAATGCGGGGCCCCTCTCAGCGCGGGGCCCGATTTGGAGCAATTGGTCAAATCGGCCTAAGGCCGCCCCTGACTACAGTATCTGTAATGGATGCTCAAAGAAGCTGTCGACCTTCCAATGCCAGAGACTAGGAGGTAATAAAATCAGCTCATGAAATGTTCGCTCATTGCCCAAAAAAAATCCATTCTACTATACAAACAGCAAAAAAAAGCAGCCTTTTCTTTCAAGTGTGTACGAATTGCGCCAAAGAAGCAGCTCAAACAGCGTGGTAGGAAACACTCTCTACCAAAGACTGCGACATTCTTATATAGTTCGTGAAGATGATCTTGGCTTCGTTTAAAGATTAGCCAGATCTTTTTAAAAATATCTTTTAAAGTGATGAAGCTTTGTTTCACCATTAGCAAAGATTAACACCCAGTAGATTTTTGCTTTGGAATTGTTTGAAGGAATAGATCTACTTTGCAAAACCAATGACTTAGGAAGAACTTGAGGAGCAAATACGAGAAGTTGTTTCTGTTATCCTTCCAAGAGTTCCTGAGAAGAGCAATTGATAAAATTCCCGAGCAGCTTAAGGAGCAGGAAGCAAATGCTGGTGTTCATATCAAATTTTGAATAAATTTTCATATGGGCGTTTTACTAGTATTCATTTTTTTTCTAAAAATCACGATTCAAGGAGCAGGAAGCAAATGCTGGTGTTCACATCGAATCTTGAATAAATTTCCATCTTATGTATGTTTTACTTCTATTCATTTTTTGTAAAAATAATGATTCAAACGTGAATATTAAAACTTTCTAAATAAGAAGTAATTCTTCAATCACTCTTGTAGTTTGTAATTATCACTATATAAGATCACTAAAAATTTTTTTATCAAACTTTTATTGGAAATCTGATCAGACACAATATCACCTCAATTTAGAATATTCTATTCCAAAAAGTGAGTTTATACAGGGTTACGACATTGCATTGTATTAAAAACAGAACAACTTTGCTTACAGGTGCACCAGAGAAAGAATCTAGCAAACATTACTTCATAGATAAAATATTATGGTACTTGCCCAGCAGTTAAATTACAACAGCGTTAACAACAATGTTAATTTTTCATATGTTTCAGCATTTGTCGCCTTAAAGAGAGAAAACACTGTACGCCCGTAACAACATTATGTGTTCATTCATACACGTGCATGAACTCATTTGTTGGTTGCATGTTGTCAGTGTGACTTGGCCGTTGTTGTGTCAGGTAGACTCCCAGGTTCCATCATCTGTCTGCCGTATATAGATGAAGGAATCCCGTTAAGTGTCTTTTCCAAGAACATATAAAGCAAACCGACAGATTTTTTATATGTGACACCTTTCGTGCTAAGCGTCAAGCAGAGAAAAGCCGAGCATAAAGCAGAGAAGCTGTAAATATCATATACTTTGTGAGTGGCGTTTACAAACCAGGTGGAGTCAAAAGAAAAATTGATCTACTAGCAATACTAACAAACTTATTTATTCAGATTTCCCAGTTCGAGGACAGACGAAACTTGAATATTTACCCAAACAAAACCTTCAAGCACTTGTCTATCAAATAAATCGTGTAAGACTTAAATTACAAACAGATAAGAAACTAGCACCATTTAACCTTAATTTAGATATACACAAAAATATCATCCAGCTTTTTCGCGCTCCATTGTCTCGGATGCGTCAATCTGTCTTCAGAAGAAATTCCTTTAGTCGACTGAATCTGTTAAGCAATGAAAAAGTGGGAGTCTTTGAGGTTTATGCTCCTCCACTGATTTAATGCAATGAAAATTGGAGTTCTCCATTATGCAAATAGACATACTTTTGATTGTTGTTTTTGACACGTCGCCGAGTAACTCTTCGCACTTTGCAATCAACTACACGGCTCCAGAAAAATTGCCTTAAAAGTCATACGCTCATACTTTTGGTACTCTCAATTTCCATATTTTTTTTGATAGAATCTGTTTATAGAACTTTTGAATGTCATCCTTGGCTTGAGGGCACGGTTTTCCAAGAAAATTGTTTGTCTTCTCTATTTTTTCTGTTTGAAACTCTACGTCAAAATTTTAAACAACACAGGCTACAAAATGAACGCACAAAACTCAGTAAAATGTTAAAAATTTGATATTTTGTGTATCTAATGGCAGTACGAATTTGATGAAAACATAAATACAAAACCGCGGGTGAGCGACAATATTGCAAATGCATTCATCACAAAGTCGGAGGAAAAGGATGATTAAAAAGCATACAGACTTATCATCAAGAAAAACTTCTCTTGTACAATTGTCCAAGCATATTATTCTTTGTTAAAATGTGAAAATGCAAAAATCCAATATTTCTAAATAGGCCAAGCAATGCCAAGAAATGTGAAAATCCCTCTCCCAAAATATCTCTTGAAATTTTTCATTGTGGAGAAAAAGCTTTTCCCGGTGGAGAAGGATTGGCATAAATTTAAAAATATAGTATTGCAAAAATCAGAAAACCATTTTGGTACTAGTAGTGAGCCTGGAAAAAAAGTTGTGAGCGCATCGGCGGAGATTGGCTACTTAACACAACATTGACTGTCACTGATCACAAAACTACAAGAAAACTTGAAACGGTTCCGCTAGGAGTAAAATATACCAGCTCTTGTTAAAACTGTACATGTGCTAGATAACTTGAGCTATCGAAAACCTTTCTAAGCTTTGAGCTGTACATTATTTACAAGTGAAATTCGTACTTAACACTTTTTGGTAGCTAATCGCTCGTTTGTTTGTAATTATTTTTAAGTAAGTTTACTTTAATTGTACAGTATATGAACAGTTAGCGTCAGTAACTATAACAGCGGATACACTGATTGAAATCAGTTTTAGCATTTTGATGTTTACTAGGTGAAAATCGAAGATGCCGGACTGTACAAGGCTTTTACTACAGTTGTTTCAAACCAAGTTTATCAAATTCTTTTTAAAGTTGAAGTTTTGTATGATTCTACAGCTGCATTTTTTTACACGGAATTTGTTACGTCGTCCGTTGCTGCTATTGCGATCGGAGTGTTTGCTGTTTGTTACACAGTTGTGCATTACCTTGATTATTTGGGAAAAAAAAGACATGGTGAGTCACAGAGTAAAGTTTACACTGAAGGAAAAACCTGAATTAACAGAGCTTCTCCGTAGCAAACATAGATTATTTTCTTGTTGATAGTGTCACTTCGCAATTGCTTATTATGTTTTTCTTCTCTACTTGTACAACCATTGTCCTTTATAATTAACTATAAGACTAATTTTTGATTTACCAGCGTAATCAAAGGAAACTTTGAGCAAGTCCAAATATATATTTTTCGACTTTTGCGTTCTTAAACTTTGCCACGACTTTTTTGAAACAACAATTTTTCTGCTTCTCATTTTGCCCATTTGCATCAAAATAGTTTGATGTTCTTTTTAGGAGACCGACTTTTTTCGCTTAAGCTGACAACACCATCTTTCTTTGATCGCGTTCAAGAAACTTGGTAGAGTCGTGACTACTCGCTACGTCTAGATTGAGATCCACTGTCGAAATATCAGTGCCGTTAATATTCCGCATTTCTATCACAACTGCGATCATGCAAGAAAATTGCTTAATGGGTGATTCTCGAAAACTCCAAACCCACTGCCAATAAATTTAAGCCTTACAAATGCAAGCAGCGGATTGTTGCACTGAGGTACCATATCAGCAAAACATAAAAAATTAAACTGTCGGCGTTTAGAATCGGTTATGACTCTTTGGCAAGATCTGGAGAAAGAAGACAAAATGCAGCGTCATCCGCATCCGATGATTTATTCAAAATAAATCCGATTTTGGATTTATATAAATACGTCTTCTAAACCTTTTTTTCTCTTTGTAGAGTCGCGGAGGCAGCAGCCCCAGAACTTCCCTACGAACCTCACGATTTCCCGCTACATTCGTTCACTCAACTGGTTTAATTACAAGCTTATGTGGCAAATATAACTCTTTGACCTAGTTCTTGGGGGACTAAGCGGTCTTTTTCTGTTTGATTTAATGAAAAGAACTTGATGAACGAGTTTTAGGTTGCAGTAGGCTTTCTTGGAACATACTGCTTAGCCTGCGTGGTCAAATTAATGCAGCTAAGATCTCTCAATACAAAAACTTGAGATTTGAGGCTGAGAGAGTTTTGAATTTTGATGCTGTGACTTTTATTTATTCTTGATACACTAACGCATATCGGTTCGTTGTAAAAACCAATTTTTTCACCTAGGACTTGGGATTACACTTTTTTTGACATTTGTCATGATTCATGAAAAAAAGATGAGAATAGAAACAAAAACCTGTTTCAACATTAGACAATTCTGGCATCGCTATAACTGAACGTTGAAGCTCACGCATTTGCATTATCAATTTCAATCCTGTCATTCCAATTTTTTTACCACTTTCCCCTTTTTAATAACTTTAAATCTATTTTTAACCACATGCACTCGACAAAACATTAGAACAACAGGCGCGAAAACTGACTTCTCATTACATGTTCGAATTTCTATATTTTTGCTGGTTATCGCTATTTTCAAAGAATTTTTCTAAGGATTGTCACTCTTTTATAGTAAATGTGATCGCAGCACACTTTTATAGAAATCTGATCGCACCACGCGTGGATCTAAGAACCCAATTGTCAAATGTATTAAATAGCAAGAAAGAAGGAAAAAATCAGATGCTTAAATACTGTGTTTAGCAAGAGACTAACTGAACAAGAAACTGACTTTTTTTGCTAGAAATTGGTGAAGAGGAAGTTAAAACAAAACAGAAAAGCAAAGAAACAGTAAATATTGGAAAAAAAGAATCGGTCTACTCTGAAAGAAATTCCAATTCGATTATCACCGATATTAATGATAGTTTTTGTGAGGTTTCAAGTGGTTCATCCTATGAACAGAATATATTCTCAGTTGATGATAGTTCTTATACATTAGCTGTAAGTAAAGTAGAATACAATTTCTTGTTTTATGCTATTGCAATACTCAGAGTCTTGCAGGTGATAACTCGCTTTCTTTGATATGATTATCTACCGGTATTATGTGACTTGAAACAGCAAACCCAAAACTCAAGTTGGCTCTTGTCTAAAGCAATATAGCATAGCGAGTAGATTTACCCACCGGCGCGATGGTGCAGTGGTTAGAGCGTCCGCTTTGCAGTCGGTAGACTTAAGGTTCATTTCCTAAGACCAGTCATACCAAACGACTTTAAAAAATGGTATTCACAGCTTCCCGGCTTGGCGCTCAGCATAAAAAAGGAGTAGTGTGGAGAACAAGCCAGCAAGCTTGCTTGTTGTGTCCTTGGGAAATTCACTTAACGGGACGCCCCACCTTTATGTGGCAGATAGGTGGCATACCCGTGCTTCACCAGGTAACAACTGTGAAGGTGCTCACCCGGCATGTCGTAAAAAGCGACTCTTGGGTACCCACCAATGGCAGTCTGCCTTGGTGGTGGTGGGGCTACCAGTAACTCATGACTGGCTCGAAATGAGCTGCCATCATTCCCTAGCCTAGTTTCAATTAGTTTGACGGCATTAACCTAAATTGCCGTTCGTGCTGTGCCTCCATCCCGAAGAAGAGGAGGGGTAATTACAACAACAACAACATTGCATTTACCAAAAAAAAATACTTTAACTTCGTCTACTCAACTTGATTTAAATTTCTTGTATAAAATCTGTGCAAATTTGAACTTGATTGAAATTTTGGAGGAATATTAACAATTGAACAATTGTGGCGTCAAAGCCTCAAACTTTAAAGTTGAAGTATTGCAACTTTTGTACTTCAGGCTTCGAACTCGAAAGCTTGACACCAACTTTTATGCTGCAGGCTTTTAGTATAGCAGGGGTGAGCATAAAGCTTAACGTTTGATGCTAAGACTTAAAGTGTGAACCGGGCTTTACTAAATCAACACTTGTAACTTAAGAGAAAACCCATAAGCACCATTCATTATTTTGTAGCAGCACGGATTGTAATGATACCAGTTTATGCTGCAGTTTGCAACAAGTGGCCGAAGTAGAAGCGTAATAGGCTATGGTTACAAATCCTCAAACAATGAAGATTTGCGCACAAGTGCCCGGAAGGAACTCCACGGTCTTCGCTCCTTCTTCAAACACAACGACTAAATAAAAACTTCTTTATTTCGGGAACTCATTAAAAGAAAATTTTAAATTCAAAAAACTCAGTTAAATCAATTCCAAAATCGATAAAATAGAAAGAGCAGTTTACCGAGGGCTTCTTCAAAAATAACAGAATGCAGAAAAACAATGAACTTCGTGCAGCAACCAAATTAAGCAACTAACTTAAAATCCAAAAAACGTTACGCTAATTAGAATGCAAATCTCGCCCGGTTTTAGGCAAAAACTGCCCGAGAGTCGCATTCCAATCTCAAATTGCCAAACGCCAAACAGAAAATACAAAACGTGCGAGATCAAAAGGGTGCTAGTTCAGTTCAGCCACGGAAATCAATAATTTTTTATTTTTTCTTTCCGAAGCCGATTTTGTAACAGCTATGCATGTGTATATCAGCACCTAGCAGCAGCCAGGAGAAGCAAAACCACACTCTTAATTATCCTTTGACAGGACCAATATCGACTGTTAGAAATAACGAAAGTTTCTGATGTGCAGATATTCAATGAGCTGGCCAGAGCTGCTTCAACCAATTACGGCCTCATTATGTCTCCTTTCATCTTTTTATCCACTGATTTCCTTTTTTGGTGTGAAGACGAACAGTCTCATCGAAATTGTTTTGACGCAAAAGTTCTTAAATCTTCTTTGTACTTCCTATTGTTGTTGTTGGTTACCCGATCCCTTCCGAGGGATGGGAGCATGGTGGAAGATCATAGAGCCAAAGAAGCCGGGCAACTCCCACGGGCCTGGACCAGAGGTCATAGAGAGACAGAGAGTTGCCAAAGAGAGTGCGGCGCAAAGAGCCTGTAGCTGGACAGTGTAGAATGAGATGAGAGGTGTCCTGGAACGAGTGTCCACAGGCGCTGCAGGAAGGATTCTCGATTCTGCCAATCCTGTAGAGAAAAGAACCTAGAAGAAAGCTGTGTTGGTTTCAGCGAAGACGAGAGAGGACACAGCGAGCATGATGAGAGAGCACAAGTTCCTCGGTAGAAATCGAGGAAACCTGTGTGTCAAAATACTTCGATGAGTCCGAGAAAGTACGCCTCCAGTCCGAGATAAGACAAGAGTGGATACTTGAGATCAGAGGAGAGAGACTACAAGGGATTGCGGAGGGCGCACGTAGCGCTCCCCGTCTGGCCAGCTTATCAGCCGCGTTGTTCCTTGGGAGAAACGAGTATTCGGGGACCCATTGTAGCCTGATAGAACAGAAGGAGAGAGAAGACAGTTCCTGCCAGATCTGCCACAGAGTTTGAAATAATAGGAAAGATGGAGGAGAAGACAGAGTGGCGAAGACAGAACGAGAGTCAGATACTATGAGTAGAGAAGAGAAGTGGCAGACTTGTAGGTGTTGCCGAGACCAGCAAAGAGCGTGCAGAATGGCGCAGGCTTCAGCGGAAAAAACTTAAACACACTGGGCCTGCTGAAAAGGAAAGAGTGGCCTCAGTGCCACGGAGAGAGCAGTTGGCAAGAACGCCGGAGCCGCTCTTGCCAAAAGCAAAAGGAACAGAGCCGTCCGTCCAGAGTACCAGATCATGAGGGGGAGAGTCAAGGTGGGCAAGAGTCGCACCTTGGCCAGAGAGAGGGGAATTAGAGCGAGAGCATGAAGAGGAAAGGGTGCACTCCACTGTGAAGGAAGGCAGATTCCAAGGAGGAAAGGGAGGGCAAGCAAAAAGAGCCTCCCTAGAAGAAGTAGAAGGTAGCATTAGTACTTCCTCGTCGCCATAGTCTTCTTTTTATTTACTATGATGCACGCAGCCAAATTTAAAACTTTTGTCCCTCCAGGAAAAGCAGAATTGAGAATCCTTCGTGCAACGCCGCAGTCGCTCGATTAAGGATACTTCTCATTTTGCTTATTTTTTGTTTGCTATGAATTTACTTTGCTGCACGCTGTTCGGCAATTCTTTATTTTCGACCACTTTTCCAGACGGTGGAAAGTTTTTCGTCTTTGCCAGCTTCATGGCCTTTCGCCATGTTCACATTTCAAGCAAGGTATCGGATGACATCAAGAATAAGTTTTGTAAGCTTGTAAATCGAAATTGAGTAAACTACCAACATGGCAGATAACAGACTGTATTTCGTGGACATGTCATTTGAAAGTTGTAGATTACGACGATACCATTTAAATATTTATTTGCAAAACGATTCTCTGTGTGCCGTTTTGATTACTGTAACCAAGATATGGCATTGTGATTGTCATGTTATCCCTGTATCCTGTATCCTTGTATCCTGTATCCCTGTATCCCTATTATGTAGTTTCGTGATTGCGTTGGCACCGAGTAGCGATTTTATCACTTTTGCTTACGACTATTAATGGAAAACAAGGATGTGTAACTGACGGTCCGCGGGCCAATGCTGTCGCGAGGTAAAGTTACGCGGCCAGCAAAGCAATGTCGCTTTTGGCCTGTGCAGTTAATTTTCCAAAAAATCAAGGATCATCAGTGTAAAACTATCTATGTTAAATCGTGATCTTTAAAAATGCTCTTCTTTTTTTGAAAGGATCTACGGTCTTATCTGGCTGGGCAAAATAGAGTGAATTTGACCCGCCTGTACGAAAAGATAGTAATAAAACTAGGCTACAAGTTTCGAATCATTTACTGAAATTTCCTTGCAAGCTTTTTAAGAGGGAGGGGAAAAGCTGGACAGCTATGGCACCGGTAATGCTGCAAAGTCTTCGAAAGTTTTCTTTGGTTATTGAAGATCAACTTTACCTTTTAATTCTCCAGGTTTTCCAAGCAGGTTAAACAGCAACATTGCTCTTGAGATAGCTCACTTATTTAGTTGTTTCGGAGATTCCAATTCAATATTTCGCTCTTATCACTAGGTATTATTTTCAGTGAATATGATGTTTTGTAGAATATGCCTAGCTGAAGAAAGCTTTGTAAAATGTCCTTTTCAATGAATAATACCATAACGAAGTTATCGTAAAATCTGAACGCATAACAAACTGTCAGACTGAAAGAAAGTGTCCATTCTTGGCAGAAAAAAAGCAAAGTAAATTTACACTGGCATTTGGGATCCGGGCTCACCTTCATGAAAAAGTGCTTTACCCAAATTAAGAAACAAGCTTTGACATATAAATACCAGGAATCCTTTTAACAACGTGACTTTTTCCTCCTAAAACTAAAGTTTCTTTAAATCCTTTTTCAAAAAGAGGTATTTGTTTTACCTCTATCTTTTGTGTTGGTTAAGTCACCGTGCACTGTTTTAACTGCTATCAATAAACGCTCCCTTTGCATTTGCGTTGCTGATAGAAGCCAATTGTGAAAACTCAGAAGAACATCGCTGTTTGGAGTAGAACCAGAAAATGTATGATCACTTCGCAATTACTTTAATACCGGTATTACATGTGTCATTTGTCAAAGGTGTAATGACACTGTAATTCCTACTAGGTACTTAGCGACCAACAAGGGCAACACGACTCGCTACCTTCACAAAAACAATCAGTCCTAATCCAGAATAGTTGCATCAGTCACTTGACCAGAAAACAATTTTGGGGAAATTTTGTTTCTTGTAATCTAAATCGGCTCAACCTAAATTCAGCCAATTTAGTTGATATCAATTTTTCCTCCCTATTTTTTCAGAAACACCAACGGTATGACTCTAACATGTCGTAGTTTGATAGGTTGCATATCTCTTACCAAACTCGACTAACCTAATTTGCAGGTGGAAGGTAAGATTACATTTTTCGTTGGTGACGTCATCACATGTTAGTTTTGTTGTAATTTAATGATTTTTGGGATAGATTTACTACACACTACCTCCTTATTTTGTTTGACTTGTCTCTCGATATAGAAAATGTTTATTGATTGCTTCATTCATATGGAGGTAATGCACAATGCTTTTGCTATTGCAGATCATTTATAAAAACTTGATCATATAATGTTCTTTATATAACAGGACAATTTAGATTTGGGGATCGCTTTCTTTGACGAACCAGATGCTAAACACGAGCACAAGCACAAGCACAAACACAAGCACAAGCACAAGAAAAAATTAAAAAAAAAGAAATCAAAAAAGAAGAAGGAAAAGCGAAGAAAAACCGAAAACAATAAAGCTTTAACTGCATAAAAAAATACAATTCAAAAACGTTTCCATAAAATTTTTTTTGTTGAAAGCTTTTCTCTCGTCTTACTTCAATTATAGAACCAGGCGACAGTAAATTGACCTGTGTCTTGAGGTGAACCAACTATTCAGAATGATTTAAATGCCAAAACAATCCGAACCAGCCAAACGTGAAAAATTAAAATCCAAAAATTTTTTGGTGAACGGCTAGCCGGCAGGATTAACTTGGTTTTAATAATATTACAAAGGAATAGTTCAAAGTTTTTTAAGCTTTCCATGCCATCATTGTATTTTGCAATTAATTTATTGTTGATAATAAACAATGTTTAATAGTGATTGGCTACAGATATAAGCGATGCTTAAGTGAACAAAGCAATGGCTATTTTTTGAAGCGAAATTGGTGTGAATTGTTTTTCCAAAAACTTCATTCGTCATATCGTTCTCATGCTTTGCTACTAAAAAGAGTGCAAGCAGTCACTGCTATTTTTTGACCTACTTGTTGAGAAAGCCACCACTAATCTTAGGACATCCCTATGCAATTGTTCCACTTTTACCAAGCAGTTCGCTAGATGAAACTAGTTCAACTTAATTACAAAAAACCCACCCAGGAAGACTAATTTTTTACCATCTCCAATCAGGTGCTGTTTACGCAACAAAAAATATTGCCGCAGCTGCCACGACAAGTCTCACCGTACGCCTCGTACCAAAACAATTGATATGATTAATTGATATGACCCTGCAATGATAGATACCGATACGTAACGCAACGACACGAAAACGGTACGTTTAGAAACCGGTGCTGTATTCTCAAATGTTTCAAGACAGAATAAAACCACTCTTTTTCATCGATCAGGAAATTACACAAGATCAAGACTTGGAAATAACCTGGTTGTGTATGAAAGTCTTTGATCCCATCGGTAAGCACTGAACGAGCAATAGGCTATTATCTGCTTCAAAACTCAACCAGCGCAAACGACGAGAATGATGAAACACTTTTAGTGCTAGTCAAAGGAAGCATATCTTTTTACTTGTCAGCTTTAGAAGCCGGTTTTATCAAAAAAATCAACACTGATTTATGTAAACATAAAGAATTTGTTTATAGTCTAAAACTCGCAAACTAATCTACTTTGATTTGTCCATTTTCTGATTGATTTTCAGAGATAGATTGCCTCTTGCTCAGTCACTGCTTACCCTCTGTTGTAAGAGCGCTGATAGCTTAAATAATATTTTTTTCTGACAATTTCCCCTGAAGAACAGACTGACAAAGAGTTTTGCAAATATGCTGTTTGAAGCACTTTCGGATTTTGTAACATAAGCCAAATTTTGAAAACATTTTTTCAGAGAACACTGTAAAATTGGGCAAAAATGTTTCTGTGTTGCAAAATTTTTAGAAATATCATTCCTTCTAGATTGGCTGACGCTCTTAATGTTCTCATACTATGAATTATTGAATTGTGGAAGATATCGCTTCCAGTTCGGGTTTAGCAAAATTAAAAAAAAAATCAAAAAAAAATCAACACCACTCTTTAGAAGCAAAATTCATAACAAATGCAACCTTATTTAAAAATTAACTTACTTAAAATTTTGCCGACTTTAAACTGGATTCCCTAGTTTTTTCTTTTAACATTTCACTCTTTTTTTTTCATCTGAAAAGTAGGTTTGAGCCTAGATATGCGTCTGAAGTTGTCAACCGATTATTGTTTATAGTGGGATGTGCAAACGTTTTGGAAGTCGGCCCATTCTACTCAACCGAAAGACACCCCGGGCAAAACGCAAACTTTTTTTAATACCTTTGATTTTTGTAGTTCTAAAAGTGAAGAGCTTTTATTCTTATGAAATGTTAGAAGCAAGATATAAACCCTTCTAGAGGGTACTTTTATTGTAGCTAAAACAAGATTTTTTGTTTTGTTAAAATTACGTTCAAATAATTGCAGGTTGCAAACTCAACCTACCGTATCCTTATGGTAATTTGAACGGAAACGCCACTAGAGTGCTTCTATATTATGGAGAAAAAGTAAGTTTGAAATGCCTAAACCGAGGAAAATTGCTGTACCCAGACGGTCGATTCCCAGCTTCACCAAATTTTTCTTGCACATCACTTGGCATTTTTAGTAAAGAAATTTATACTTTGAAGTGCTGGAATGGTTGGTGTGTCTTATATTTACTGGTTAAACTTAAAACATTGTTGTCAATTGATTATTGGTTGATTAATATATCTGCTGGTACAGGCCAAAAGCAGTTGAATATATCATAACAACATTAAAGTAAATAATGTAAGCAAGTTTGCTGTGTAAGGCGATAACCAATAAACAACACAAAAGTTTATAAGTTTAGCAACAAGCGATTTATTTTAAACATAACTACATTCAGTCATTATGCAAGGATTAAAGCATTTAGGGGCCCAAGGCAAGAATACATAAGGGCCCCCTATTAGCCAACTTCTCAATCAAAACCTTTTTGTTTGGAGTTCACTTTTATTTTGAAAGTCTGGAATCGGTAAATTTGTTGTAAAATGCGGTTTTGGCCCTGAAGTTATAATTAAAGACTTTTTTGATTTTTGAAGAACACCGCTATTTTGAAGAACCAAAAAGTACTCTATAGGTATTGTCTGGAAGTGGGAGGCCTCTACTCTTGATGAGGAGGGACAGAGGCAGCTGCCCAACTTGCCTCATTATAAAATTTACCACTGCATACAGTCCATTCTGCTTTGACACATTATCTCTCTTCAATCAAGAATAAGCAAAAGCTGTAGTGTGAGTGTGTGTCTATTGGCTTGTTAGTATTGACTCTCTAAGACTATCGCGAGCACAACCATGAAGCTTGGCATGATTGATAGCCATCCCAGAGTATGTGTCATAAGCGTGGCGTGATGATGACATCATCAATAAAGTTATATTTTTTAAAAACAGCATCCTCTGATCAAAATGCGTAGTAACGTCATCACACTGCCTGGTATCATTTCACCGAAAGCAGTAGCTGCAGTTATCATTCATTGCTATTTAAAAAAAAATTTTTTTTTTAATTTTTTATTTTGCCATATTTATCCTCCATTCACAAGAATGCGAACTGTATCGTTATATTTTGGACGGGACGTCCGCACTCGTTTGGTAGTTGCCATTTCAAAGCTGTCTGAGCCACCTGTCTTCCGCATGAAGTCGTGGGCGTCCTGTTAAGTGCCTTGCCCAAGGACACAAGCGAATTTGCCGGCTCGTTCTCCACAATCTCTCCTAAATGCCGAGCGCCAAGCAGGGGAGCTGTGGATACTATTTTTTTTAAGTCTATTGGTATGACTCGACAAGGTGAATGAACCCCAGGTCTACCGACTGCGAAGCGGACGCTCTAATCACTACGCCATTGTAAAAGCGTAAGTGGTAATTCCTATTTTTGATTTTGTTCCAGTTAAGCAGATTGACACATCACTAACACATAACCCTGATTTTTTCGTATTGAAGTATCAAATATAAAAAGTATAACTAAGCGGTTGGTGAACTTCAGGCTAGGCTACCTTTCCGCACTCGTGTTGCGTTTCTGACTAATTTTAATTCCTAGAACATAGTCCTCACGCGTAGCAAAGTGCAATAAAGTTTTAGGTTTTGGGGTAAAATACTGCAGGGTTAAGAAAAAATATCTTCTTTAGCAAAAAAGTTGGATTGTAGGTAGGTCACTGTAGCACAATAACTGAACAGCAAGTTGCTAGACTCTGGGTTCGACTACATACGAATATTATTTTCTCTGAAATTACTTATTGGAAGCAGGCATGAATCCTTTTGCCCTTTCTTTGCTGCTTACCTTGAAGCAAGGGAACATAGTTTAAGCCAATTGTAATACTTACTTGCTTACTACTTACCTATTACTTAATTGCTTACAGTATTTCAAAAGGCTTGTCAATCAATTTGCACCCACCTTAACTCTTAAATTAGTTTCCTCTCCCGCACTGGGGGAAAGGAATAGATAATCACGAGTGTTGGTGTAATGATAAGCTGCTTGTGAGTATTCAATTAGAGAGTTTAGAGATATACAGTACAACGTGCATCGCAATTGTTTAGGATCATAAGATTTTAATTCATAATTGTTTGGAAACAACAAAATTGCAATGAATTTCAGAAAAATGGTTATGTCATTATAGCAAAACAATTAACAATCATGTAACATATGTGTTACAATATCCCTCAAAAGATTAAACAAAACGATTGGGCATAAATGAAGGATCGTGAATGACACAATAATGATGATTACATTAATTAAAAGGTAAAAGAATAACATTTAAAAATACGCTTCCGTTTACCCTCAAATCGGAAGTAGAATGTCAAGAGGAGTCCTAGAGTGAGTGTTTCCAGGTATCAATCGTTCAGTCAATAGCATTCTTGAATGCGGCACGATAAGTTCTTGATAATACCGTCAAATTTCTCTTGCATAATGACCTGAATTTTCGCAGTAATGGCTGCTTTCAAAGCAGCAATGATGGGTGAGCTATTCTGGTAGATTTTGTTTTTGAGAAATCCCCACAAAAAGAAATCGTTTAGATTTAGGTTTGACGAGTAAAGTGGTCATTTCACTTCAGCTTTGCTGCTGATGAGATACTTTCAAAACTATTCACGGACCAGGCCAGGGAGGCATCAATAATGTGAGGAGGGATAACATCTGGCTGGGATTTCTGTTCCTTCTCATCAAGGTCCTCACTCTTCTCAAGCTCTCCCCAAAACTGCTAAAATATTAGACCATAGTGCTCTTTTGTCACGATTATTGAGTTGCCGTAATCATCTTCAACGAAGAATTGTCCGATGATACTAAGCTTGAAAATGGTGATCCATGCTGTGCACTTTTTTAAATCCAGAAGACGTCCAACGACGCCTAGAAGGTTCTCATTTCCTCATAACACCCAAAGTTAGCACAACTATTCAAGAGGAAGTGACTTTATTCGAAAATCAGACATAATTGATGAGTTTCTCGTCCTTGTTGGTCTTTTCCGAAAATCACCGACGAATGGCTTTTACATAACGGTCTCGGTCAGTTGATGGTTTATCTGGATTCGGCAAAAGCAAAATTCCGGAACCTTAACCAGAATGCCCCACACACAAACGCAAATGATGCCATGCAGTTTCTTAGCTCTTGGGTCGCAAAGATCTACTCGAACTATAACCGGCTGACTCTTGAACTCTAATGACACTGTTGAGAATTCCGATTATCGGAATCCCAAAGGGCGAGAGCCCGTTACCCTGATCTGCACGAAATGCCATGAGCTTCAAAAGATTTAGTTTCATAACATGTCTTCACTCAGAAGATCTTCTGCTCCATCGATCAATAGGCAGGATTTGACTATTTTTCGCTTGATATACTCGTATAAAAATGCTTACTATTTTCCTGCGACATTCTGAAAACAGAAAAAGAATGAAGTCATCAAGAAAGATTTTAGAAGCTGCTGCTTTGTTTCAACAATTGTAAAACACCATGCAGTTAAAAAACCCAACGTTATAATAAATAACTATAACCCTACCAAATTATTTTGGGGAAAGCAGTCAAGGTGACCTGTTGGGGTGAAGTGCAAATCATGAAGAAAGAATTAAATGAGTTATTTCTACATACCACACGTAGAAGCAGCCAAGAAAATTAATGTCACAAGCGCAATTACGAAGGAGGAGCACTAAGAGTGAGATTTGTGTACTCCTAATCGTGAAAGCAAATGCCATTTTGGCATCCACAACCAAATTGACTTTATTTTACGACCAAGCTCAAATTGGAGGAGACAAATGTAAGTTAGTGAAATTGTCCATATATTGTGAGTTGAACCAGGCTTGATTACAAAGTAGGATAACCAGGTTAAGATACAAATGCTTGTTTTTCATTTACAGTAACATTTTGTTTTTGCAGTGTACTACTCAAAGAGTTAATAGTAAGCGAGATCTATTTGAAGCCTTTACCTCTATAAACATAGCACGTGATCACCATAACTGTATCATACATCGATTCAATGAGTTATAAAGGCAATCTACGCGCTTTATATGCATGTTCACACGAATGAGGTGGTTATTTCACAAAGTATTGCAAACAACAAAAGCCCCCACCCATAATTTGATGAGACTATTCCTGGACGCGCTCCGTGCTTTTGGACTCATCAGCAGGGCTTGTCCCGTCATCACCAAAAAACAAAATCCCATATTTGCAATAATATAAAAAATGTATCATGTGTCTTTCTATTACAAATTCCTTCGCACACATCACGCGCGGGGTGCATGCTATCACTTTGGTACGGAGATCCCATCCGTATCGAAGATGCAGTGTACCACTCAAAGAGTTAACAGTAAGCGAGATCTGTTCAAAGCCCTTACATCTATGAACATAAAACGTAATCACCATAACTGTATCATACATCGAATCATTGAGTTATAGAAGATGGTTTCGTCAAATTATGGGTGGGGGCTTTTATTATTTGCAATACTTTGTGAAAAAGCCACGTCATTGGTGTGAACATGCATATAAAGCGCGTAGATTACCTTTATAACTCAATGAATTGATGTATGATACGGTTATGGTGATTACGTACTATGTTCATAAATGTAAGAGCTTCAAACAGATCTCGCTTACTATAAACTCTTTGAGTAGTACACTGCATCTTCGATACGGATGGGATCTCCGTACCAAAGTGATAGCATGCGCCGCACGCGTGATGTGTGCGAAGGAATTTGTAATAGAAAGATAATACATTTTTCATATTATTGCAAATATAGGATTTTGTTTTTTGGTGATGACGGGACAAGCCCTGCTGATGAGTTCAAATAAACGGATCGCGTCCAGGGATAGTCTCGTTAAATTATATTGAAGGGTGTTTTTGTTGTTTGCATTACTATTTTTTTGTGAAATAACTACGTCATTGGTGTAAACATGCATATAAAGCGCGTTGATTACTTTTATAACCCATTAAATCACTGTGTTCTTGATCTCACAAATGTCCTCGGCTGTATTACTTGATCAGGCATAACTGGTCAATTGTTCTGCATGTTGTGGATATAAAAGACTGCCATGCATAAGCAATGGAAGCACCAAATGTTATAAGCACTATTCTTGTGGTAGTGTGCTTGCAACGTTAGCCACTCATTTGCTATAGATTTGATATAGAGAGAGTCGACAAAATTTTCACTGCGATAACCTAGTTCAGAAACCTTCTTAAATGTAAAATTCTAGACTACAGTAATGGAAGCTGGAAGAAGGTTGTGGGGGATACATAACTTCTACCGGCCTTTTCAAGTCATACTTTCCTTTTCCTAACAAATTGCACAATTCACGACATAATCAGTTTTATTTTAAGTCAGACTGTGATTGCATCATTATTGGGTTATCAATGACGTAATCAATTATGTTTTTAACCAGACTGTGATTACATTTTCATTTTAAGCTAAACTTTGATTGCATCCTTAGTGCTCATTGCATGATGTAATCAATTTGGTTTTGACTAGACTTTGATTGCATCCTTATTGCGCATTCAATGATGTAACCAGCTTTATTCTTAGCTTGACTGTTATTGCATCCATATTGCACATTCCATGATGTAATCAATTCGATTTTAACTAGACTGTAATTGAATTCTTATTGCACATTCCATGACGTAATTAGCTTTATTGTAAACTAGATTGTGTTCGCATTCACATTGCACAATCCATGACGTAAGTAATTCTGTTTTTAACTAGACTGCGATTGTATCCTTATTGCATAATCCATTATGTAACCAATTCTATTTTAAGTTAGACCATGATTGCATCCTTATTGCACAATCCATCATGGTAGAGGCGATGCTATATGAAGCGGGTGAGTGAGAATAGTTATAATATACCATTGTGTGGTTCTTATATAAGCTGAAATATACGGTGAGAGAAATTGCTTGTTATAAAATATGTGTGAAAATGTCACTGTTCCAGAAAATATGGAAGAACCGTTTGCTCGTCGTGCTCCATATAATCCACATATGCTTAACAGTGATGATCGTTTGCAGTCATTTACCAAGAATTGGTCTGTAAAGGAACACGAAACACCACCTGAAATGGCGGATGCTGGTTTCTATTACTTGGATGACAGCGACCGAGTTATTTGTTTTTATTGTGGTGGAAGCTTAAACAACTGGGAACCGAACAATAATCCTTTTTATGAACACGCTAAATGGTTTCCTCTGAGTGAATATGTGCTGAAGAAACAGGATATGAATTATGTGAAAAACATTACTTTCAAATACCCGAAGTTAAACAGACCAAAGTTTCAAAACCTTTGTAAAGCAAACGATGCAAAAATCATCCATGAAATATTGAACGGTTCAAGGTCAACAGAACCAAAACAAAAAGCAGTAGGATGGGAGGTTTTAATGTTGTTGGATTCGAATGTAGCTAGCCTATGCAAAAAGATAGTTATTGAAGCAAACAAAATCATCGAGCATTGATTAATCAATTGGAAAGAAGTTTATTTACCAATCATCAAGGTAATTTGGAGGCTACCTGAAGACACAGTATTAGTAAAGAATGAAACACGTTATGTCTACCATCTTTTGTTTGTTGAATATGAACTATTGCCACCACGAAAAAGTGAAAATTCAAACGTGTTAAGTCTGCTGCACCAAGATATTGAGCCATACTTGTGACATACAACATGCGATCCAATTTGTAGGATTTCATGTAATTGCGCAATCTTTTTTATGTATGTGTTTATTGTACAATTCACGAATATAATCAGATACACGACGATTGTTCTCTGTTAAATTTTAGCTAAAAACAGATAGGATTGCATACAGATAGATATTACCACAACAAAATATAATACACACAATAATGCTCACGCACATTTGAAAATACGCATTGTAATAATTCTAAATGTTTCAATGCTTGAGTTGTCTAATAAAAGAGCAAACATTTTTCCAGCTCATAAAAGTTGATGATATTAAAGACCAGAGCCAGCATCATTCGACACTGCAAAGTAATCTTGTGCTTTTTGCTTTACCACCAATTTTTTTCTGTATAAAGCAGTTATCCAACTTATTCATTCTGGTCACTTTTAATAAAAATCTTCACATTTTGAGCCCATTGACTTCGACTTCCATCACCCATTTTTCAGTTATCAGTGCTGCTTCGAAAACTACATCACAACCTAACCACAGATTTTAAAACTTTACCGCTTGTTTAAGCCAATATCTTTTTAACCCATTAAACGCCATTGGCAACTTTAGTTGCCAAAAAGACACCACCAGAAAAATTTTGATTGCTCTGCAATAGTTAGTCATATTTTGCAAGTGTTCATAGCAATAAAAAGCTGATTTTATGCGGAAAATGTAACAGTATTTTAATTAAAGTTTCTTTCTAGTGGAAACTCTAAAATGACTAATTAAAAATCGGGAACTTGAAAAAACGGTAAAAGTTGCGTTTGTGGTCAGGTCGGGTTACTAATAAGCGACAGAAAATAGATGAAAAGAGTTTGGAATGATAAAAATCCTTAAATTATGAAAGAGAAATGCTTGTTTGGTTTCCCGAATCTGTTTTCATACAATTGTTGCTTTTTATGACAAAATTAAAAGGGTTTGTTTGTTGCTGGCAACTAAAGTTGCCACTGGCGTATAATGAGGTCAAAATTTAAACGTATGCTAAATGCAATCAACATATTTAAAAAGCCAGTTTACTTTCTGGTGTTGTGTATGTCGAAAGTCAGAGTGACAGTATTATTGTTTTATATTTTGATTTTGTACAATTCTTTTAGCCCGATACCCAACTGTAATAACCTGTTATAGTCTAGTAGGTCTATCATAGGTCTGTGCTCATAACTAATTTAGTGCATGACTAAGAAACCTTCAAAATGGCTGAGAAACTTTGCTCAAAGCGTTCTATAAATGGTTGTCAATCTTCTGAAAAAGTTATGGAAAGGTAGGTACTAATTAATCATCTGTTATTCTTCTAGCATCAATTATCTAAGGTTTTGCTCGCTGCTAGCCTCGTGTTTTTATAGCTGCAGTAGGCTATCCAGGTGATTCATTTTACTGATTATTTTAATCTCGGTACCATCATGCAAACACAAAAAACACGTAAGAGAGTAACTTCTGGCAACAAAACTAGAGTAATGCTTATGACATTTTTAGTTGAGGTTTCAAACTTCTTGATGCAATAATTTGTGCCTTGCATTTTTTATTTTTTGTGCTAACTGTGGAATAATAGTCAGCCTAGTGAAGTTGTTTGTAGCCGTGTGACATTATGACTTATATATTGCACATAATTTTTAGTTGCAAGTGCTTACGTTGACTACTTTTATTGTTCAAAAATATAAAAAATTCGATTTTGTGGTAAAATCAGTAAGCAGTCTTTTTATGTGTAGTGATTTTTAAAATATGTCACTGGCTGAAGTTGGTATATTGTTAAAAATGTTTTCGTGGATTACATCAAATTTATTCACTTACCAGTGTATAATAGTGTGTAAACTACTTTTTATCTAATAAACTGGTGCTGCTCACAGCAACACTAAAAATGTTGAATTAGGCAAATAAAGGAACTGCATTGGACAGTAATCTACAGTTAATTTTTATTACTTGGTTTAGGTACACATTGAATGATGCCCTGGACATGATGATGGATCCTGACATTGATCTTTTTTCTAACATTGACTCAGATGCTGAAGAAACTACTCTTGTAATGATACCTCCTCTAGAAAGAGCAAGCACTCAATCTGACCAAGATAGTGATGCCTCTGATGACTTAAATGAAGGTCACGCTTATCACTTGCCGAAGCGTTTGCTCAACTCAGCATGCAGTTTAAATATTGTAGAAAACAAGTCAAGGGCATTTACTCAAAGCGAAAAAGGAGGTGCATGTAAAAAAAAGTGCAAAACAAGTAAAAGAGCTGCTAGAAAATGGAAGAAACAATTTTTGTTAACTAATGCTAACGTAAAGTTGTCCGGCTCCATTTCTATACCACAACTAACTAGAGATACTGTGAAAAGCCCTTTGGATTGTTTTTATTCCATGTTTTCTCTTGACCTTCTAACTTACATTACCAGCCAAACAAATCTCTACGCTTCCCAACCTGGCCAAACTTTGAATGCAGATGAAAGTGAAATTAGAACTGTAATTGCAATCATTTTGCTTTCTGGATGTTGCAAAGTGCCGTAACGTGAACTATATTGGACAGTTTCTCCAGACACGCACAATGTGGCAGTAGCAAATGCAATGAGCCGAAATCGATTTAGAGATATATTTTCAAATTTACATTTGGCTAACAATGCTGAAATAAATGCTGACCGATATTACAAGGTGCGTTGTCTATTTGACACGCTAAATTGCAACTTCAAAAAGCACTTCAGCGCTAGTGACCATAGCATCGATGAAACCATGATTCCATACTTTGGAAAGCATGGAACCAAACAGTTCATTCGCGGCAAGCCAATTCGGTTTGGCTTCAAGTTGTGGTGCCTTGCTTCAACTGATGGATATTTATTTCACGCTGAACCGTACTGTGGAGCTGACACTAAGCTGTCAGACACTGGCCTCGGCCAAGGTGCTGATGTAGTGTTGGGTCTTATAGAAAAATGCGGTTTGTCAAGTGGTTCCTCTGTTACTTTCGACAACTTTTTTACCTCTTTTCCTTTGCTTGATGAGCTTTCAAAACGGGGCATCGGAGGTCTGGGCACTACTCGGCAAAATCGCTTGGAAAATGCAGCAATTCCATCAAAGCAAGCAATGAAGAAAACTGAAAGGGGCTTTTATGACTGCAGCACCGATACTCGTGGAAATGCAGTTGTAGTTTGGCATGACACAGCTATTGTCACGTGCGCTTCAAATTATGCTGGAGCTGAACCAGAAAGCTTCATCAAACGGTGATCAAAAGCGGAAAAGAAAAAGATCAATGTGCCGATGCCACACGCTCTGATGTTATACAATCAAAAAATGGGAGGAGTGGATCTGTTTGATCAATTTGTTGCTACATACAGAGCTCGCATTCGATCAAAAAAATGGTGGTGGCCTTTTTTTGCATGGAGTCTTAATGCTGCTATGACCAATGCTTGGTTACTCTACAAAAAAATTCACGGCAAAAATATTCCAATGCTGGCATTTATGAGGGAAATAGTCGCCACAACGTTTGCTTCATCCAGGCGAAAAAAGTTGTCTATTTTGCAATATGATCAGCAAGTGCAAGGAAAACTTACGTACAGATAACTTTGACCATGTGGTGATCAAAGGCCAGTCAAAATACAGACGCTGCAAAGTTTGCAAACGTCGCTCAGTATTTATATGCCAAAAGTGCAAAATAACCCTGCACCCATCAGACTGTTTTAAGCGCTTTCATGAAAGTAGCACTTTGTAATATTATTTTTGCAGACAAACTAAAGCAAGAGATTGGAATAAAAGCAACTTCTAGCTTTACAAAGGCTAATGTGCTAAGAAATGTGCATTTTCGACTAGTTTCTGCTTTCGTTGATAATGTTTTGACGCTGGCAAAATAAATCCCTGAAAAACGGGTAAAAAAGCATCTCTTTTTAGCTACTCAGAGAGCCCAAATTACTGTTTTGTTTTACTCAGGTTACTCAGAACGCATGATCGTGTCTAAACTACATTGCAGTACAACAGCAGTTTATACGGCAAAAGTATCATTTTTATCAAGTATGAAAATTACAAAGACAGAAAAAGAAGGGGGAGGCCACGAAAAAGTATCCCCAGGGATGATAACATGATGAAAAAAATAATAGCTCGTTCTCCCACTAGTTCTTGCTAAAAAATCAAGACCTATTCCAGTCAGAGTATAGAGAGGTACTGAGGTTAGCTTAAAGACAATTTCAAGGCGTTTTTGTGACCAGTTTGATCTAAAGTTGTATAAACTAGCTCGAAAGCCTTGTTTGACCCCCAGATGAAAATGAAGCGTTTGGCATTTGCAAAAAAATATGAATCTTGGACTGCTGTAGACTGGGGTCAAGTGATGTTTTCGGATGAGTCGACTTTTCAACGATTTGTGGTACAGAAAGGACATGTTATAAGACCTAAAGAAAAACAATTTGAGGAAAAATATACTAATACTATGCTCACAGTAAAGCACCCCCCCCACCCAGATGATCTGGCGAGCAATGTTTGTTGATGGAACTGCTGCATTGTACCTTTTACCGGCTGAAGTGACAATGAATGGCTCACGATATGTGAACCTTTCACGAGAGAAGTTGCAATTGCACAAGGCAGTCCATTGATGTTCAGTATTTATGCACAATGTTGCTCCATGTCATTGATCCAAGGTGGTGCAGAGTTTTCTGGATCAACAAAAAATCAACATGCTGGAGTGGCCTGGAAACAGTCCTGATCTCAATCCGATTGAGAATTTTGTGGTCAACGATGAAAAGAAAAGTTGCAGAACAGCAATCTTTAAATCTTTTAGTGCTACAACATGCCATAAAAGAACTTTGGGTGAATAATTTGGATATGGAATATTGCAGAAAGCTAATTTTGAGTATGTCCAGAGGAATCAAGAGTGACATAAAATGCAAGGGAATCCATACGAAATTCTAACTTTTGCAAATATTTTGACAAACTGGTGTCATATGTCTATGCAGCTGCAACACTTGCTTTATTTAACGACAATCCGCTGACCATGTTCTGTTGTTCTTGTCAAAAAAAACAAGATTTTTGATAAAACTCGAAATATCGTAAGGTGGTCGGTCACTTTTGAAAATAACTGTATTACCAATTGAAAGTGGTGAAAGAAAAAGCTTTTATCCAACTAACTTTGGCACTATTAAATTTGTAGTTTACCAACATCGTTTACCATGATGAGGGTCCTTTGGGATCCCCATCATTTTCAATGCTTGAAAGGTTTGCTAAATGTAATAAATCATTTTAAACTAGATTTTTATGTTATTGAAACTTAATTCAATGACATAATTGATATTTGACATGACATAAGCATTTATGGTATCAATATTTACTTATTTTTGATTTTTTGTAGAAACTCACATCCAGCCTGAATCATATATACCGATATACCAAAATGCAACCAAAGGCAAAACGTAGCTAATAAAGAACATTAAGATTTTATTGTCTGATTTTGAATAGCAGTTTTTTCACTCGTAAAACAACCTAATTGTTTACATCATTAGGAATTTGAAACAGAACATACCGAGGGAGGTCCCATCAGGACCCCTGGGAAATTTTTCTAAACGTGCATAATTTTCGAAAAATTCTTTATAAATTTGTTTGTACTATATTTGTATTTTTTAAATTTTTGACACAAAGATTTGAAGAAAAATTTATAATATTGGTACGGCAGGGCCAAAAGAAATGATTTCTGAGGTTTTTTTGAAACCTCTTTGGAATGCTAAAAGTTAAATCATAACTTAATTGACAAATGCCTAGTTTTTGTTTGTTGATAACAAGCTTATTTTGAAATAAAAGAAAAAAACATCTCAATGCAAAACATTTGCAAAATATGCAAAAGATACTTTGTAAAACTTCTTGCTGTTCCTTTTTTTTACATGATACTTGTTTGTTCTTTTTGGTTTTCCAAACATATAGTAAAACACTCAAATAATAACTAGTCATAGCCTCAATACACAAATGTTATCTAACTATGTTTTTATAATTATTTCTTTAGCGTCTGCTTAGTAAAAAATATTTTTGCCATGAGTTGAGACATTGGTTTTTAATTTCGCTTTTCTTACTTTTCTTTTTGGTAATTTTTATTTATCTTGTTGCACCTTTCTTGATTTTTCTAAATAGATCTACATCCAAAGAATAAGCTCTAGAATATCGATTACATGACTCTTGCGGTCCCACAAAATGTCTATCTTGCGCTGTTTGCGACACGATTAACATTTATCTTTTGTGTAATTACTAGTTAAGTATCCAAGACACAATGCCATCTTCGCTCGTATAAAACTAATCTGTTTGATTTACGTAGCTGGCTAAAAGTTAGACAATTACCACTCAAAATTTAAATGCTTTTATTTTTTAGCTCCTCGTAGAGTCAAACTTGAGGGACCAACTGAATTATTTGAGAATGACACCTTAACACTACGCTGTAAGCATTCCCATGTTGATCCTCCGGTGACAGAGTATATATATTATTTTCGAGACGAAGGAACAATACTTCTAACGGTAAAAATTTAATTAATGATAATAAAAAGCGAAATATATCGTTGTGGGCAGATGTGTAATTGACCTTATGCACATACTGATTGAATAAGGGCAATGCTTCTATTATACCAGCATTTCTAAGAATTGTTCTCACTTTCAAAAGCTACGTCTTGAAAACAGTATTTTCCATATTTTTCAGAAATGTTCTGTTTTGCCAAAATCCCTATTCAACTATTTTTAGCAAAGCAATAATTTTCAATGTAAGATATTTTTATCTCATCTTAAAACTCTAAACAAATCCTCATCTTTACACCTCGAACCCCGGTTATAAATAAGGCCACAATCTGAGGAATCGGAAAACTATATGGCTACTTTGAATAGGTTATTGTAAACTCTACAAAACCGTAAAAAGAGATCTAACCCATTTACTCTCTTGGTAGAATTCTTAGCTATCTTCAAAATGGTTTTGCTCCTATTGATGTGGAAAAATTTTTGAAGTTTTCCCAGTAATCCTTATTTTTATTTCCAGGTCGTTGTTTGCCCTGACTATTAGCAATTTGCCATAAAGCATTGCAAAAAAATTAAAACGATTAAGGCCGAACTATTCTTTTTGAGTAGAAAAGACTTGCTAAAATAACTGTTGCTGGTTGTACAGAATGTTACTTCATTTTAAAAACTATTTTACTGAAGCCTTTTGTCACAAACGAACCAGAGGTGGTATTACATAAACTAGAATGAGTTACAGTAAACACACTGCTGATCAACGTAGGTGATTTAGAAAGCCACGCTTTCCATTTTTATTTAGAACTGCGGAGAAGCGCTTTGGCAAATTGAAGAGCCCAGTTCTAAAAGTACTTAAGTCACATTTTAGAAAAAATGAGTTAAGAGTGAATGTTGGTTGTTTATCATGCATTCTATATGTTGAATAAAAAAATTTCAAAAAAAAGGTCTTCAAGTCCTTTTTTGTGGAAGTTAGTAATTCCCAATTTTGCAAATTTTGGCGCTAAATGTACCTAAGTCCATCAATTAAGTTTAAGTTCTAATCTCTTTAGTGCTTAGGGGCAAAGTACTGTTAGATAATAGACAGGTTAACAAGATACTGTAGGTCAGGGGTCGGCAACCCCTGGCACGCGTGCCACAGGTGGCACGCGAGAGGATTTTTTATGGCACGCCAAGTGACTTGACGCGCATGTGAAATTTACCCTATAAGCGTGCGCGGCGCACTCTCAAGCAGAGACGTAGCAGCCGCCCCCCAAACCCCCCAATTGGGGGGGGCCCAGGCCAACTTTGGGGGCCCAAGTTAGTCTGAAATTGCTTTTTGGCTACGTGACTATTTTCAGTTCAGCAGACTTGTTTACAACCGATTTAAACTGTAGGAAGAAATTGGCTTGTGACATCATAAGTGAATGCAACGTCATTTTATCTCGCAGAATCTAGAATATTTCGATTGATTTTCTGGTAGAATCTTGAATATTCGATTGACGTAACAATGCCGTTGTTACGCAACAATCATAGAATGGTCTGGAATTCTGTTTGGCTATAAATACCGGGACAATATATATATACACTGCAGACTGCAGATAAAGTATTTTATTGACATTGTATAAAATGAAACGTTCAAAAAGTGGTGCTCAAAAGAGAAAAGAAGCAGCCACTGCTCGAGATGCTGTAGCGAAATTGCCCAAGATGACAGATTTTTTCAAGATTACTGAGCAGAGTAGACCTGGCACTAGTACCGAGAGGGATGAAGAAAACTATAGTGTACAAGAAAAAGAAGACTATGACGATCAGCATCAAAGTGATTGTGAATTTCCAGAAAATGTAAGTTGTGATTTACCTGCCAATACGCAACCTTCAATATCAAAAATATCTGAATCTCAATTTACCCCTATCCCTGATGACCCATGTAAATGGCCTGAAAGTATTTCTGATGCTCAACAATGTGATATAGTAAAGCGTGGACCACATTAACTAATAATGAATTTTCCATATAATAACACAACTCCAAGGCGACGTTTTTCCTCCAACCATTATAAACGTGTGTTACCTAATGGTGAAAGTGTTTCACGGTCGTGGCTAGTTTATTCTGGGGAATCAGATCAAGTTTTTTGCTTTTGTTGTAAGCTATTTGGAAAAACACTAAGCCCCTTTTGTAGTGGTATAAATACATGGGAGGGTTTTTCGAAAAAACTGAAAGACCATGAAAACGGCATTTCCCACCAAGAATGCTGCAGTCAATGGATGTTGCTAGCTGAAGGGATAAGAAATTCATCCACTATCGACAAACGCGAGATGAATATTTTTTTCAATGAAAGACGTTTTTGGAGAAATGTTTTAGAGAGACTTATCGACATTGCTTTGTTTCTATCGGAAAGGAATCTTGCTTTTAGAGGATCTGAAGAAGTCTTAGGATCTCCTCACAATGGAAATTTTCTGGGTATATTTGAGCTTTTGGCAAGAAGAGATCCGATCCTAAAAGAGCTTCAAGACAGAATCAAGAATAAAAACACTAAAGATCACTATTTGAGTCCTACCATACAAAATGAACTAATTGAATTGCTAGCGACAGAAGTTGAAAAAGAAAATTTATAGCAATTGAAATTGGCAAAATATTTTTCTATGATTTTCGACTGCACTCCAGATATGTCACATCATGAACAAATGTCTGTCATTCTCCGTTATGTACTATGTAATGAAGAAGCTGCTGTTGTTAAAGAAACATTTTTTGGCTACTTGAGAATAAGTGACAGTACTGGGAAAGGCTTGTTGGACGCTTTCTTAGAAAAAGCGACCGAACTTCAACTCGAATTGTCTGATTGTCGAGGTCAGTCATATGGTAATGGTGCTAACATGAAAGAAAAACATTCTGGGGTCCAAGCAAGAATGCTAGACATCAATCCCAAAGCTGTTTACGTGCCCTGTGCAAACCATACCCTTAACTTAGTTGTTGTTGACAGTGCTAATTCATCGACGGAAGCATTGACATTTTTTGGAGTACTTACAAGGCTGTATGTGCTGTTTTCTTCCTCTGCTCAGCGTTGGGAAATTTTGAAGAAACATGTGGAGCTGTCCATAAAGTCACAATCTGATACTCGTTGGGAAAGCAGAATAAAATGCATCAAACCTCTTCGATACAATTTAAAAGAGGTGTTGCTGGCACTGAAAGACTTGGAAGCCATTTTCATAGAAAGAAAAGATGGAAGAGCTGCCTCAGAAACAAAATCGTTGATAGCTCATTTATCAAAATGGAGTTTTCTTTTGTCGGTGTTTATTTGGTATGATATCCTATTCCAAGTCAATAAAGCAAGCAAGATTCTTCAATCGTATGGAGTCTCCCTTCATACAATGGAAACGGAAATCCAGGCAACTGAAAAGTTTTTGCAAAACTATCGCACAACGGGTTATGACAGTGCCGCAACATCTGCTGTTGAAATAGCACAGGAATTGGATATTGATCCTTCTTTTCCTCCGTCAAGAAGTGCAAAGAAAAGAAGATTGTTTGATTACCAAGGTGACGAGGAACAACGAGCTACTCCTGAACTGAAATTTAAAAGCAACTTTTTCTATCCATTAGTAGACGAGGCTATTATGTCAATAAAGGAGCGCTTTAATTTGTTACGTGAGGTTTCTTCCGCCTTTTCGTTTTTGTACACACGAGACAAACTTTTGCTTGTGCAACAAGGAAATGCTCTTCTTACTTGCTGTAAAGAGTTCGAAAAAAAGTTCGGTGACATTGATTCTGATGAAATGAGCGCTGAGCTACAGCGGTTTGTTTTAATTTTACAAAAAAAACGCAATCTCAATACGGCTCAAGACTTTCTGAACTATCTTGTAAAGAGTCATTTATTTGAATTGTATCCGAATGTGTACATCGCACTTCGAATCTTACTAACTTGCCCCGTGACTGTTGCCAGCGCTGAAAGAAGCTTCAGCAAATTGAAACTGATGAAAACTTTTAATAGAACGTCTATGACAGACAGTAGACTATCTTCATTAGCCATGTTGTCAATCGAAAATGACTGCGCCCGATCTCTTGATTATGACAATGTCATAACAGCATTTGCGAACAAAAAGGTTCGCTCCAGACTATTTAAATGATACTGTGTTTTTATAACTTTTTCATGTTTTTCAGTGTCATTGCTTTCGTTTCGCAGTGTCTGCATAAATGTCCTACTGAACTCTGGCATCGGTGCCGAATTTTTTATGACTTGCACCTTCGGTATCGGCATGCTTTATTCTGACATTAGCCTGTTTACTTATGTACAAATTGTGGTGTATTTTCTTAATGCAGCTTTTCAATTTTACACCTCTAAAGTGATATGACCTGTGCGCAGGGGCTCTTGCGCTTACTTTGGGGGGGGGCCCGAAGTTGGAGTGCTACGGGACTGCTCTCAAGCTCAAACTGTCTACACTGCACGAAATCAACAGTCCTAAAATTTGTCAAGCATGCAATTCAGTTGACAATTTCTGTGTCGGCGATGTCTGTTGTGGTTCTGCCAATGACATTCACAACTGGCTCGCTGTGAAAGGGAAAAAATTGGCTCAAGACAATCCAGTTCGTGCGAGTTCCCATTAGCACAAACACATTAGAGTAAACAAAGATGCGATACGGCGCAAGAATGAATAAATTTGTGGTGTAGACACGCCTAATTTTAAAAGAGTAACGAAAATATTGAGTTTCCTTGTCGCACGCTCTACTACAGCACATAGACAGTTTCGAGCTTTGCTTGAAGTAATGAAAAGTGCATACCATGATGTGCTGCTGCACCTGCAGTGTCAGATGGTTAAGTTGCGGTAAGGTTCTCTTGAGGTTCGTTGAATGTCTAGTCGAGATAAGGGCCTATTTGATATCACAAGGAATGGCCTACCCCGAACTGAAGGATGAAAAGTGGCTTGTAAAACTGATGTTTCTTGCGGACATCACAACACACCTTAACGAACTTAAATCTTCGTCTGCAGGGTACAGTACAAACAGTGATGTGTCTTTTTGAAGTATGGAAAGGATTTGCATCTAAACTGGATGTCTACACACGGGATATCCGAACCGCCACCTTTTGCTACTTTAAACATCTGAAGGCTTTCTCAGTAGATCACCAAGATAATTCGGTTGAAATTGATATGTTTGCACCTGTTATGTTTCTGTGATTCTGTATTGGGGGTATTAGGGGTATGATATGTTTCTGTATTAAGGGTTCAACGTCTCAATTTTGCACCAAATTTCAAGATTTTCAACATTTTAGTTGATTGTTTTTTTTTCTCATCAAGCCCGAGAGCAGCAAAGACTTGAGCTTATGTGCATCTGAATGGATGGATATTGAAGACTTCCAGTTGCAGCTGATCGATTTCAAACCATATTTATTGTGGACATCGAAATTTGTTGAATTGCGGAAATCGCTGGAAACGATTGAAAACAAGCAAAAAACATTTTAACATGTTGGGAATTTTTTCTAGAGAAACTTAGCTGTCTGAAGAAGATGGCAATAGCTTTGCTGTCTGCATTTCAAGCCACTTATTTGTCTTAAAAAATATTTTCCCAAATGAAGGTTATTCTCAGTCCCCATCGCAGCCGACTTACGAAAGATCAATTAAAATTATGTGTTCAACTAAGTGTATCCAAATTTAGTACCAATATTACTGAGCTGAGCAAGGAAAAGCAAGGACAAGGAGTCTGTAGTTTCATTAAAAAGAATCTTTTGACTGTATTCGACCTCATCCAATAAAATTAGTACATAAATTTGTTTCTTATCCGTTTACTATTCACATCGTTGAGTGTGCAAACCAAACATATAAAAATGTTTGGCACGCGAAGTTGCTAACATCTTGATATCATTCGTAAACTGGCACACTACGTTCAAAAGGTTGCCGACCCCTGCTGTAGGTAGTCTACATCGGAACAATAGCCTAGGCCAACCGTACGTCTACCACTACCAGGCTAGCTACTATACTATTTCTATTTGAAATGTGTTGCATGATCTGGCGATTGCATTAAATAACCATTGCTGTTGTTGTAGTTGTTGCATTAGCATAGGCTAACCAGTATGGTTGGCATTGTCACCAGCTCAGAGTTAGGCTACCAGTAGCCTACCGACCTTCCTTATAAGCCAACCCTAAAACAGAAACAGTAGAACTTGGTCCTCGGTAAACTACAAGGTAAATAAATTTATTTTTTAAATTAGAAAATATTACGAAGCCACATAATTGATTTTCCAGCACGTGAGAGTCATTATGGCCGCAGCAAAAATGAAAACAAAAAATACTTGGATTCTTCACTTACTCTGGCTAAAATGCACAGATTGTTTTTTTTTTGCAACACCCAGACTTGACCTCATTATGTAAGTACTCCATGTACTCAGATATTTTCAACTATGAATTTTAATACTGCGTTTGGATATCTAAGAAGTGACATCTGTGACTTATGTGAGAGGCATTAAGTTGCTACTAAGGCTGCTGCAGCAAACAGTAATTTAGCTGAAAAGCGTGAACTGGAGGTTGAACATCAGTTGCATATTTGTAAAGCAGACTTCTTCACAGTACAAATTAATGAAGTGACTGAATGAGCTCAAGCTTTGCTGCCTGATGGCGACACTGCAGTTTTGGCCATGGATTACCAAAAAAATGTACCGTCGCCTCTCACAGGAGTATCACAAGAATACTATAAGAGGCAATTGTGAATTCATAACTTTTGCATTCACGACAATGTCACCAATGACGCAACCATATTCTTATATGCAGAGCTCTACGCCAAGAAAGGACCAAATGAAGTCATATCATGTTTAAACTATTATTTTGATGGTCTTCCAACTTCCATCTCTAAGGTGTACATTTTTTTGGACAACTGTTTCTCTCAAAATAAAAATCGATACCTAATTGCGTATTTGAACGTTTTGGAACAAACCAAATTTGATGAAATTCACGTATACTACCCTCTCCCTGGCCACAGTCGCATGCCCTGTGACCGAGACTTTGGCAGAATAGAGAAAAAAAGGAGGAAGAAAGATAGGGTGGCACAACCATCAGAGTGGGTGAACTTGATAAGGGAGACGGATCGTACTAATCCGTTTCAAGTTGTATATGTGGAGCACCCTTTGACGGATGACATGCTGGATGATGGCACACCCATTGTGAAGATTAAAGACTACAAGAAAGCTTTTGACCAAGTTTTGCGCCCTCCAAGTGGGATTTCCGGTATTCGTTGGCTACTGCTTCAGCGAGGCAAAGAACCGCTACGCAATGACCGCTGATTGCCTCACGTCTGTCACGATTTTAAAAAAAGGCGAGAAAATGAGCAGCCTTGTTTCTGCGATGGCCAACGTTCAAGCAGTTTATTGTGGGTACTTGCCTATTAAAGCTACAAAGCCTAGAGATGTTTTGGATCTTTTAAAGCATGTGTCATTGACTGAAAATGTAACCTTTTATTCACAGCTAGATGACCATGAGGATAATACGACACAAGTCGATGAAGAACTTGAATAAACTTTATTTTTTTTTTGATTCTGTGATTTCCTGTTTGCTTGTGCAATTCTATTAAGCAGCAGAGATACAATTCTATGAAGAACTTGTACAGGTAATGTAGAATCGAAATCGCAAAGATACAAGAAATGGTTGCGAAGATATATTTAAGCAGCAGAGCAATCAAGTATGCATGGTTTTATCACCTGTATCGAAACTAGGATTTTGATGTTTTGGAATCAAATGAATGACATTAATATAAACGAAAGCACGGTGACTAGCTAGCTTTTCCTGTAGAAGATAAATAAAAATCTTAACTGAACGATGTAAATCTAATGCAGTGCAGTCACAGTACATAACATTAACATTGTTCACCATAATAAAGCTACTCAAATACCAGAATATATCAAGGCAAAAACGTAGCACACCGAATGTTTGTTAATATTAACTCAAGATTTTAAGATACGGTACATCAATAAAGGTAACACATCATTTTGGGCATTTTATTAACAGTATTGTAATATTGCAAACGTAAGTTGCATCACGTGGCTGAAGCAGAAACAACACTTTTCGGCGAATTTCTATACTGTAGAGTGAGTAGACTATTTTGGAAAAACAACAAAGTCAACTCATTTAAGGAAAAGTACCTAAGTCCAACATATTCGCAGTAAAAGTGCCGAAGTCCTCATATTCACAGTAAAAGTACCTAAGTCCAAAAATACAAATCTCTTTCACTTCTTGATGTAAAACTGCATAAAGTGGTAAATAATCTTTAAAAGCCCCATTTGACAGTGCCTATCCAGAACGGGTAAACTTTAATCGCTGCACGCACAACCTGATTTCACGATCATATGAAAAACTTTAAATGCCATTATCTCAAAACTGTTATTTTGTGACTTAAGTACTTTTAGAACTAGACGCTTCAATTGGATTTTACATCTTGAAAAGGTGCATAATCAACCTTTTGTGTAACAACCAGTTTTTGCTTCCATGTTTTCCCTTTCCATAATGACAGGTTATGCTCAACAGGGTCAACACATGACAAGAAATTTTTTTGTGATTTTCAACAGGATGGCGGTGGGCAGCGATTGATGAGATTTTAATGTGAGGTGCACATTTATTTTAATAGCTCCTGTGTACTCATTTTGCTTTTCTCCTTTTTTGAAATTAATTTTCCATTTGCAGAATTGTTTAGTTGCTACCAAACTTAATCTTTAGGTCTTCGGGCGTAGATAAAAGTCTTTATATTTTTTTGAGATCAATTTTCATAGCTAAACTTTATTCTCGATCGAAATTAATATTTAAATTTGAGTTTTCTCTCAATGTGTTTTGAAAAGTAATTTTCCAAATGCAAAACTTTCGGATATTTAACAAAATCAAGGTTCAAATTCAGTTTTTCTTTTTGTGCAAAATTAAAGACATTTACTGTGTTTTATAGATTAACTTCAAATTAAATGTAAGACATACGTGCACGTTCACACAAAGTCAGTCATTTAGACAGGTTTTGCACTCCTGCAATGTCTTAGAGAAAATTTTCAAAGAGAAAAAGGGAAACCTAAGAGCATTTTTTAGCCAAATATTACCATTTTTACAATGAAAATGTACTGTACTCACACGAAATTACTAATACAACTGTACCTAGGAAGCAGCGCAAAACTAGAAACATTTTTAGATTTTACTTCAAAGTTTGTAAGTAGGTATTTAGAAATGGTATTGACTTTGGAATGTAATGGCTGCAATAAGTTGACGCGGTTCAGGAACAAGCAGTGAGTCGTTAGAAATGAAATATTTATTTTCAGAGTGAGGAATTCAGAGTTACCGTCATCAGAAGCGACGACCGATCTTTGGTCTCTTGTCAGGGGATAAATAATTACACAAAACTCTTCAATGAAACAGGAAGGTCAGAGAATCACACTCTTCGATTGAGTTGAAAGAATATCATACTGTACGTATGCGACAGTCCGAAGAAAAGGCTAAATGATCAAGCATCAACATCAAAAGCAGATTCAATCGGGAACTAAAAGTTTATTAGTTTTTCGGGTCTTTCTTAACAATTTTAAATAATTTCTTATTGTGAATACTTGATATTGATCGAAAACCTCAGCCTGATATAGAGCAGGATAACGATGCACAGATTGTAAATTCAATTCCACAGCATGGCCTCTTCGTTTTTGTGACCTTGGTAAATTCGAAATCTGTCTTTAATCCACATCTTGGTCATATAATTGTCCTTGACTTAATGTACGGGCTAAATCATGGTTCGACTTGTTGATATCGTAGGGGTATCAACTTTTCTAACAGCGTTCATCATAACAATTGTTAGTTTCCTGTGTATAATCTAGACTTAAACCGAATTGTTAATTCTCTTGATAAGGAATAAAACTGGTTATGGAAGAAATAAACTAGCTGTGCCAGCAGTATTCTTAAATTCAAATAGGGTCTAACCAAAAAAAGTTTTAACAGCAACCTGACAAACGGCTTTGCAGTGATCGTAAGATAAAAATACAAAGCTTAATTTATATTTGCAGTTGTTACTAATGTCGATCAAAATGAGATACCAATATGTTCTTGGGAGATGGGAAAAGTTCAAACTTGCAAAATTTTCTTTACAACACAATCGACATCATTGAAACTAAAAAATGTTATCTTAAATGGTGAGAATATTTCTTTCGTCAAGTAGAAAAATATTTGAGAACCGTTTATGTCAAACCGCCAATCAATTTTAAATAGTTCCTCACAAAATTGTTTTTCAAAAGTATATTCAAAATATTGTAAGGCCTAAAATGAAAATAATTCAAAAATATTGTAAGGCGTGAAATATCGTGATAAGTTGGTTGTTTTGACATGAAATGTTTTACTGTGTTTTGACACTTTTCAATGATTTTGCACTGCCAAGAAATTATTTTTTATGAATTATAACTAAGTAAATGTGACCAGGGCTGTAGGGAGCGAGGGAAAGGGGATACAGTGCACCCAAGGGCGCGCTCCTTTAGGAAGCCTGGGTTGCTGTCAAGCGCAACGCGGATTGGTTTTGGTTGTCACGTGTTTTGTATTGGCTTTGATGTTTATACCTGCTCAGGAAATCTCCATCGATACAGAGATCGAAATCAGCAGGCGGTTGAGTTTGGAAAAGGGTCCAAAAAAAGGGTCAACGCCTCCCACTCCCTGCGTCTATGTATCTTTTGCCTCGCGGTGCAGACAATTTCAGCAACGTTCCTTTTCTAGAAAAATTTTCAAACTTTACCACATCCTTGTCAAAAGGGGCCCGAAATTAATGTTGGTACCAGGCCCTGACTATTTTCTCAACGATTTTGAATGAGACACGATTTCAAATTTTATTTAACACATCACCTCAATAACAAAGCGCCAAGTAAAGAACTTGTGAATGTGAATATGAAAACTTTTACGGTGATTTGAAATTGGAAATGAAACCCGGTCTACAGGTTGCAAAGCGGACGTTTCAATCACTACATTAACGCGCCGGAAATCTCACATCAAGTGATTCGTTAAACTTTAAGTTGTGAAATAAGCTTATTAGATTCGTAGTCAAACTATGGCTTGCGTTGTTGCCGGGGGTCGCTGGCGATTTTAAAAACTTGATTTCTAATAACATGTCTTCACTTTTGTTGGAGCCAAAAAAAGGAGACTTGGGATCGCGAATACTTCCATACCTAAACTTTTGTTCAAATTTGGATGCCAAAAACAAAGTTTGGCAACCACAGAATTAAACGAAGGCATTACATGCTGGTAATTCCTTTGTTTAATTCCATGATTATACTACATGCAAGATATTGGTTGTTTGCTTGTGATTCGCAGCAGAAAATAAGTTCAGTACGAGTACGAGTTCGGTACTTTAAAACTGACTTGTTTTGCTCTTGTTGTATGAAAATGCGAAATAAATGCGTCTACAAGGTTTTATCCCTTTTATACCAGTGAAATGAAGGTCACAGTATGGCAATCGAGGAAATCCAATTATAAGGCACAACAACGAGGAAGCATTCCGCAAAGCGTCAAACTTTTGAGGTACAGTGGTATCTGGTGGTATCACATGGCTGATAATTACTGCCTTTCAATCAACATTGTGAAACTTCTCTAAACGAGATTGTTAACAAATATTTACAAAATTATTTTCAAAGTTATGTATTAATTAGTTTATAAACCTTAAATTCATCGTAATCAGCTTATGGAGATGGTCGTCTATCTGAATCGTGCCGTGGCGTTCTAATTTGGCAAGCCAGTTTGATCCTCCTAGTACGTTACTATTATTTAGATCGCCCCGTTCGTGGTCTGGCGAAACTGAATCAATATCAAAAATATCATTATGTATTCGTCTACCAATTAAAAAAGGTAAGAACTAAATAATAGCTCAAAACACAATGAAAAGCAGGTGTATTTGGTATTTAAACACTAAATGAAGTAACATTGACAAAATTTTACTACCCCATTGTTATACAGTAACCCTCGTTTGTGAAACCCACTTCGGGATCAGATGATTTTGATCTAATATCATTGTACACAAATATGGATCAAGTATTATTATTTATTACAATCTTGTTGGTGGTACAAAATTTTAATATAGCTTTGAAAAAAGCTGTTTTAGCCATAAGCTTTTCGTGACGCTTTTCGTGACGCTTTTCGTGACGACTTCACGACCAGTCTAATTCCCGACCAGTCATTCCAAAGGACGTGTTTGTTGAATTGATGAAGAGCGCTACATCCTCAGTTGAGTTCAGCTTCAATAACACCATGTACAAGCAAACAGACGGAGTAGCTATGGGATCACCACTTGGTCCGGCTTTGGCCAACATCTTCGTTGGATATTATGAAGAAAAGTTATTTTCTCAAACGCAAAAGCCTACAACATACTTCAGATATGTTGACGACACGTTTGCCATCTTCGATCACGAAGCTGAAGCAGATGAATTTCTGACCAAACTTAACTGCCTTCATCCATCCCTCAAGTTCACCTTTGAAAAAGAGAAAGGGAAATGTCTACCGTTTCTTGACGTCTACGTCGAAAGAACAGATGTTGGCTTGGAGACCAGTGTATACCGTAAACCCACTTTCACTGGCCAGTATTTGCGTTGGGAGTCCTTTAGTCCTCTCAAACGCAAAATAAGTCTAATATCTACATTGGTGCATCGAGCTCTAATGATTTGCACCAAGCGTAGACTCAATGAAGAAATAGAACGGATTACGAAGATATTACTGGACAATGGCTATCCTAAAAACATCATCAACATCCAGATCACCAAGAAAATTGCTCAGTTCTCCACCCTTAAGCGATTTGGCCCTGAAAAGTGTCCTGTGTACTTGAGGGTCCCTTGGATAGGTAAGCCATCTACAAACTTAGAAAAAGAAGTCAAAACCGCCGTGGAAAGCTGCTATGGTTCCGTCAGCACCCGCCTGGTCTTTACGTCTAAGCGCATGCTGCCTGTGGCCCGCAAGGATGTTCTACCTGCCATTCAGAAAAGCTTTGTCATATATGAATACAAGTGCCACTGTGATAGTCGGTACGTAGGGCGAACATCTCAACGACTACAGGATCGCATCAAGCAACATGTTCCGCAATGGTTAAGACAGCAATTGACTCGTCCACGCCGATCTCAACCACACAGATCGTGCAAACGAACCGACACCAAACCGGATTGTGACTCCGCCATTGGTCAGCATCTTTTAGATAATGATCGATGCGCATTAAACTATGATGATAAGCGGTTTTCAATCCTTGCCGCAGCGCGCAGCTCTTTCCATCTCAATCTTTTAGAGGCTACTTATATCAAGACCCGACGCCCGGTGTTATGCAGACAGAAAGAGTTTGTTTACACTCTCAAACTCTTTCGATAATCGTAGCATTTGGCCTCCTGCCGCGCCTTCTTTAACTTTCGCACTTGCGAAATCTTTCTTTCGCGCGCTATGCAATACAAACGCAATCATTGGCCTGTCTTGATTACGTAACATCCAAATTATTCACATAAAAGACTCATTCACTCTAGATCTTCCCTTTTGACGCGATACCGCCACTGATGAGAGCGTCACGAAAAGCTTATGGCTAAAACAGCTTTTTTCAAAGCTATATTATTTATTAAAAATAAAAAAAGATTCATTTTCGTGCAAAAGCATCAAGAGTAAGTTGCCTTGAGGGTTATTGATGACGCAAAAAATGCGGCGCATTACTACTGATCTTCTTAATCTCGTTCATTTGTTCAAATTGGGACAAAGGAGATTAGTTAAAACTAGTACAACAGTGTAACAAGTTGTAAATCAGTCAAAAGAATGAATGAAATTGGTTCGTTACGAAGCTTTTTAAACAAATGCCTACGAAACAAATGCCTACGAAAGGAAATGCCTACGAAATTTGGGCATATTAAACCGGGTTTTAGGCTTACAAAACTCGTTTTTTATTATACGATTAAATAAAACAATTCCGGACGGGACAAATTTGTGCCTATTAACTGTAGACTTAATAAGCGGAAGATACTGTGGAACACTATTACAATGGGGTAGTGAAATTGCCAGTCCTAGTTAATTGGCTGAGCCGTCGTGCTATCCGTGTCATCGATTCAGGTCGATTTGATGACCTTTATGACTTATTGGAGATGAAGTGTTAAGAATGCTTTTGTTGGTGACTCTACACAACCTAGATTATTTCTCATCGTAAGGTCTTAAAATGTGTTTTTGTGGTTTTCTGGTGGATCTTTTGGATTGGAAAGATATAGCATGCCATTCATCAATTGCAGGAATTAAAAGGTATTGGTTAATGTCAAGTACATTTTTTTACAAAAAGTATTGTAAGTGAACATATAGAATATTTCCGTGATGAAGTCTTGTTGACACTAATTAACTCTTTATGAACTTTGCTCAAAGCTGCTTATTTTGAGACCTTCTATCTGGTAATGGTAATAGCAGTTGTTTTACATGCAGTAGTTTTGGAGGAGTAAAACAAAGTAAAAACATGCTGACGAAGGTTACACAAACTAAAGATACAGCATTGCGCAAGAAAAGCTAAAAATCTTATTACGAAAAAGCAGTGGCTTGATGTTCAAAAGTTTTTGATTTGAGTTCAAAGTAAATATGTACAAATTTTTGATTTCACCATCGAAAACGATTGCGGTCTTACTGAGTCAAGCGGAAGTCGTTGGGTAGCAAGTAACAAAAACACATCACCAAATTGAGCAATCTTCCAGCTTGTACAGACAATGTTCATTGTGATTGGCTGTTGTTCACTGACATGATTTACTGCAAGCAAAAATTAACACGTTTTTTCTACTTTGTGTGCGTTCTATACCTGAGCCAAGTGCTTCATTGATTGCATCGTAAAACAAAAAGGCAGCCGTAAAGATATTGAGCACTTCATTCTGCGTGTTAAATCTCGATTATGTGCAGACTGAGTTCTCCATTAGCAGGCAGCATCATGTCGTGCTGTGATTATGCTAAGATTACCACTGCTTGTGCAGTCTTTACCTGTTTTGAAGAAATAGTTGCGTGTCACAAAACAAGGTAGCCATTCCAGCGCAATGTGATTTTGCATTGGCAGTGTCAGTCAAAACGCTTATTGTTCGCTTTTGACGTCATAAAGACATGAACTAAGGCCGTTTGTTGATCGACTTTATTATGCAGTGAGTACCGGTAAAACGCTTACCGCATCATGCTTCAGGTAGTTAATAAATCAAGGATACTAATTTCTGTCTGGAAGCGTCACTTGGCTTTTCAATTGCGCATTGCTAACAGCTTGCCAGTTTGACCACTCTTTGACATGATTTAATTAATTTTGTGAGGAGTTACAAAAGAATATATCTTTAGCTTCAAAGACTTGTCAAAGCAACATTATATACTCTTGTTCATGCCTTATTAGGTCATGTGCTCTTTTGATAACGCCACAAAAATAATAATTACACTGTCTTCATAACGTACAACATTGTACTGAGCTGTATTTAGACATGGATTCCACACCTACTCTGCTATTCAATACATCTTGTCGGTGGTTATCAAGATAGATACTGCTAGCCCGATATATAAAATCAGTGATAAGGTTAAGGTATTTCTTAATGCTTAGAAAAAATTTGACGCTCTGTAGTCGTTCACGACATGAAGGTTTCAATTGGCGTTAGCATACCTCGTTAACATTTTTGAATCCTGAATAATTTAAATCTGTATTCGTAGAGTAAACATTTTAACCTCATAAACGACTTTGGGGCTAAGCAAGCATTTATATCAAAGTTGGAACACTTGCATCGCCAAGTTTTACAGAAAAACAATGCTTCATTATATAAGCTAGGCACACCTCTTGAGAAATATGAAGTTGATCTAGAAGTTAAATTATTTTTGAAACAAGAATTAGATAGCCATTTACCACATTCGGATAACAGCGATAACAATCCATTTTGTGGTACAAAAACATTCTTCTCAACCATTTGCAAAAAAAATTTTCGGAGATGTATAACACTACAACAAAAGACAGTTTCAAAGCAATATTTTATAATGCTTTTCGGGTAAAATATGTCATGAGCACATGTGCAGAAATGTGAAAGAGAGGATTTGCGAATCAAGCTTCCGTTTTCGTCCACTTGTCAGTGTAAAAGTGTATTTTCTGCACTTTTGTGAAGGCAAAACTTCGAAATAAACTCCAGAGCGAAGTCGATCTGCAATTTGCATTGTTTTCTACAAAGCCTCGATACCCAACAATCAGACCTATGTAAACATAATCATGCATTGATGTTGCTTAGTGTGGGAAAACTGCAGTTTCCGTACTGTAATTTACACTCCTCCCATATGTTTTTGCTCATAGGCGATGAATCGGGCCGATATTTGGATTACAGGGTCTTTTTTTGTCAAATCAACCAGAAAAAAATAGGAAAATTTAATCACTTGACAGCGGATGACGTATATGTATGCAAATTTCAATGTAGATCTTTAAGCAGATGACGTATATATAAGCCTATTCATTTACAAAGAGCCCTGTGTGTTTGCTGTTGTTTTTGTCACCGTTTAGCAATTTTATGAAATTTTTCGAAAAAAATAATTTAAAATTAAGAAAATTTAAAAGAATCTCTTTGCTTTTAAAAATCCATCATTTCCCATCCATTTTCAAACCCACCATTTCACATCTTTATGAAGTTTTACAACATGTATGTCACGAAGAAAGTCGTTCTAAGCAAATTGATACCTACTACAACAAGATCGGTTCGGTAGTTTCAAAGTTACGCTACTTTAACAATCCACAATCCAGCAAAAGGAACAGAGCCGTCCGTCCAGATCATGAGGGGGAGAGTCAAGGTGGGCAAGAGTCGCACCTTGGCCAGAGAGAGGGGAATTAGAGCGAGAGCATGAAGAGGAAAGGGTGCACTCCACTGTGAAGGAAGGCAGATTCCAAGGAGGAAAGGGAGGGCAAGCAAAAAGAGCCTCCCTAGAAGAAGTAGAAGGTAGCATTAGTACTTCCTCGTCGCCATAGTCTTCTTTTTGTTTACTACGATACACGCAGCCAAATTTAAAACTTTTGTCCCTCCAGGAAAAGCAGAATTGAGAATCCTTCGTGCAACGCCGCAGTCGCTCGATTAAGGATACTTCTCATTTTGCTTATTTTTTGTTTGCTATGAATTTACTTTGCTGCACGCTGTTCGGCAATTCTTTATTTTCGACCACTTTTCCAGACGGTGGGAAGTTTTCCGTCTTTGCCAGCTTCATGGCCTTCCGCCATGTTCACAATTCAAGCAAGGGATCGGATGACATCAAGAATAAGTTTTGTAAGCTTGTAAATCGAAATTGAGTAAACTACCAACATGGCAGATAACAGACTGTATTTCGTGGACATGTCATTTGAAAGTTCCAGATTACGACGATACCATTTAAATATTTGTTTGCAAAACGATTCTCTGTGTGCCGTTTTGATTACTGTAACCAAGATATGGCATTGTGGTTGTCATGTTATCCCTATATCCTGTATCCTTGTATCCTGTATCCCTGTATCCCTATTATGTAGTTTCGTGATTGCGTTGGCACCGAGTAGCGATTTTATCACTTTTGCTCACGAGTATTAATGGAAAACAAGGATGTGTAACTGACGGTCCGCGGGCCAATGCTGTCGCGAGGTAAAGTTACGCGGCCAGCAAAGCAATGTCGCTTTTGGCCTGTGCAGTTAATTTTCCAAAAAATCAAGGATCATCAGTGTAAAACTATCTATGTTAAATCGTGATCTTTAAAAATGCTCTTCTTTTTTTGAAAGGATCTACGGTCTTATCTGGCTGGGCAAAATAGAGTGAATTTGACCCGCCTGTACGAAAAGATAGTAATAAAACTAGGCTACAAGTTTCGAATCATTTACTGAAATTTCCTTGCAAGCTTTTTAAGAGGGAGGGGAAAAGCTGGACAGCTATGGCACCGGTAATGCTGCAAAGTCTTCGAAAGTTTTCTTTGGTTATTGAAGATCAACTTTACCTTTTAATTCTCCAGGTTTTCCAAGCAGGTTAAACAGCAACATTGCTCTTGAGATAGCTCACTTATTTAGTTGTTTCGGAGATTCCAATTCAATATTTCGCTCTTATCACTAGGTATTATTTTCAGTGAATATGATGTTTTGTAGAATATGCCTAGCTGAAGAAAGCTTTGTAAAATGTCCTTTTCAATGAATAATACCATAACGAAGTTATCGTAAAATCTGAACGCATAACAAACTGTCAGACTGAAAGAAAGTGTCCATTCTTGGCAGAAAAAAAGCAAAGTAAATTTACACTGGCATTTGGGATCCGGGCTCACCTTCATGAAAAAGTGCTTTACCCAAATTAAGAAACAAGCTTTGACATATAAATACCAGGAATCCTTTTAACAACGTGACTTTTTCCTCCTAAAACTAAAGTTTCTTTAAATCCTTTTTCAAAAAGAGGTATTTGTTTTACCTCTATCTTTTGTGTTGGTTAAGTCACCGTGCACTGTTTTTACTGCTATCAATAAACGCTCCCTTCGCATTTGCGTTGCTGATAGAAGCCAATTGTGAAAACTCAGAAGAACATCGCTGTTTGGAGGAGAACCAGAAAATGTATGATCTCTTCGCAATTACTTTAATACCGGTATTACATGTGTCATTTGTCAAAGGTGTAATGACACTGTAATTCCTACTAGGTACTTAGCGACCAACAAGGGCAACACGACTCGCTACCTTCACAAAAACAATCAGTCCTAATCCAGGATAGTTGCATCAGTCACTTGACCAGAAAACATTTTTGGGGAAATTTTGTTTCTTGTAATCTAAATCGGCTCAACCTAAATTCAGCCAATTTGGTTGATATCAATTTTTCCTCCCTATTTTTTCAGAAACACCAACGGTATGACTCTAACATGTCGTAGTTTGATAGGTTGCATATCTCTTACCAAACTCGACTAACCTATTTTTGCAGGTGGAAGGTAAGATTACATTTTTCGTTGGTGACGTCATCACATGTTAGTTTTGTTGTAATTTAATGATTTTTGGGATAGATTTACTACACACTACCTCCTTATTTTGTTTGACTTGTCTCTCGATATAGAAAATGTTTATTGATTGCTTCATTCATATGGAGGTAATGCACAATGCTTTTGCTATTGCAGATCAATTATAAAAACTTGATCATATAATGTCTTTTATACAACAGGACAATTTAGATTTGGGGATCGCTTTCTTTGACGAACCAGATGCTAAACACGAGCACAAGCACAAGCACAAACACAAGCACAAGCACAAGAAAAAATTAAAAAAAAAGAAATCAAAAAAGAAGAAGGAAAAGCGAAGAAAAACCGAAAACAATAAAGCTTTAACTGCATAAAAAATACAATTCAAAAACGTTTCCATAATTATTTTTTTGTTGAAAGCTTTTCTCTCGTCTTACTTCAATTATAGAACCAGGCGACAGTAAATTGACCTGTGTCTTGAGGTGAACCAACTATTCAGAATGGTTTAAATGCCAAAGCAAGTCGAACCAGCCAAACGTGAAAAATTAAAATCCAAAAATTTTTTGGTGAACGGCTAGCCGGCAGGATTAACTTGGTTTTAATAATATTTCAAAGGAATAGTTCAAAGTTTTTTAAGCTTTCCTTGTTATCATTGTATTTTGCAATTAATTTATTGTTGATAATAAACAATGTTTAATAGTGATTGGCTACAGATATAAGCGATGCTTAAGTGAACAACGCAATGGCTATTTTTTGAAGCGAAATCGGTGTGAATTGTTTTTCCAAAAACTTCATTCGTCATATCGTTCTCATGCTTTGCTACTAAAAAGAGTGCAAGCAGTCACTGCTATTTTTTGACCTACTTGTTGAAAAAGCCACCACTAATCTTAGGACATCTCTATGCAATTGTTCCACTTTTACCAAGCAGTTCGCAAGATGAAACTAGTTCAACTTAATTACAAAAAACCCACCCAGGAAGACTAATTTTTTACCATCTCCAACCAGGTGCTATTTACGCAACAAAAAATATTGCCGCAGCTGCCACGACAAAGGCTCACCGTACGCCTCGTACCAAAACAACCTTATTTATTAATTGATATGACCCTGCAATGATAGATACCGATATGTAACGCAACGACACGAAAACGGTACGTTTAGAAACCGGTGCTGTATTCTCAAATGTTTCAAGACAGAATAAAACCACTCTTTTTCATCGATCAGGAAACTACACAAAATCAAGACTTGGAAATAACCTGGTTGTGTATGAAAGTCTTTGATCCCATCGGTAAGCACTGAACGAGCAATAGGCTATTATCTGCTTCAAAACTCAACCAGCGCAAACGACGAGAATGATGAAACACTTTTAGTGCTAGTCAAAGGAAGCATATCTTTTTACTTGTCCACTTTAAAAGCCGGTTTTATCAAAAAAATCAACACTGATTTATGTAAACATAAAGAATTTGTTTGTAGTCTAAAACTCGCAAACTAATCTACTTTGATTTGTCCATTTTCTGATTGATTTTCAGAGATAGATTGCCTCTTGCTCAGTCACTGCTTACCCTCTGTTGTAAGAGCGCTGATAGCTTAAATAATTTTTTTTCTGACAATTTCCTCTGAAAAACAGACTGACAAAGAGTTTTGCAAATATGCTGTTTGAAGCACTTTCGGATTTTGTAACATAAGCCAAATTTTGAAAACATTTTTTCAGAGAACACTGTAAAATTGGGCAAAAATGTTTCTGTGTTGCAAAATTTTTGAAAATACCGGTACATCATTCCTTCTAGATTGGCTGACGCTCTTAATGTTCTCATACTATGAATTATTGAATCGTGTAAGATATCGCTTCCAGTTCGGGTTTAGCAAAATTTATGGGTATGGGTTCAGCTCCAGCTCAGGTTTAATGCTTTGTAGAAACTGTGGATCAAGTTCGGTTCGGATTTAGCATGGTCAAATTTTATATATTCGGGTTCAAGAACAATAACAATTTAAAATTGGGATATGGGCCGGTTTTTTCTTTTGCTTGAATGGCGTGTTTTAATCCTTATTATTTTAGTTACACTCGTTTTTTTTGCTGTTGATTCGTATTGTTTAACAAAATTTGCTAGGAAGTTAGCTGGCCACAAATATTAAAAAGGAACAACTCAAATGAAGTTTGACTGGGTTAATGAACGTCAAAAGCAAAGTTATAATTTATTACCTCACAACGTAGCATATTCAAAAGTATAGCAGTGACCTTCTTTCATATAATTTAATTGAAATTGCAAAAATCGGTTAGCACGATGTTAATTAGACTTGCAATCAGAAATTTAGACCCTTACAGAGTTGTTGCACAGAAATTTATATTTTTTGTAAAGCCCTATTCAATTTAGTTTTACATAGAAACGACAACAAAAAGGAGAAATTCGGGAAATATAAAATGAACCTCTTCGGGTTTCAACAATCAATTATAATAACAACAATAAATTAAAAGATTTAACCGAAGGAAAACAAATTATATGGTTACAAAACAAACCTTACGGAAAAACCTAAATAACAGGAAAATCATAAGAGCAAAATTTTAATTCAATTTGCGTTCTTGCACCAATCCCTAATAAAACATTCTGCTTTTGGTATAAAGCAAAATCCCTTCAATGTGGTTCAACTACACATGCAATTAAGATTGTCTGTTTTTAAAGTCATCTGCTGAACCAATGAAACCATTTAAGTAATAACGCGCCGGTTTAAGTTTGGAAAAATTTATTTTTCCCCGCTCAGTTCCGGTTCAAGTTCAATGTGTTATGAAAATTGTGGTTTAGTGTCGATTTGGGTTCAAAAAAAGTATATGGTAATTACGGTTTTCGGTTTTGGTTCAGGTGTAGGTACAGATTCGAAGCCTTAAAAGCTTTTTTGATTTACTGTTTGCTGTATAGTACTAATTATTTACCGATGGGTTAAAACATAGTTATATTTAAAAAAATAATGAGAAGCATCAAACCGTAATGACTGACTTCAGATGGAAATTACTTTTTTGAAATTATTAATCGTTGGCATAAACTTATTGAGTTCATGTATTGCTTTTCTTTCATTGCCCATCATTCATCTTACATTTGGCATATTGGTTTTAGTGTCTGCTTGCCAGTTAGGGGGGTTGCAGTTGAACTTACGTTAATAGCCTGGCCAAATCCTTAATACGTTTGCAATTTACAGCGTTGTTGGGTGGTGTTAATTGAATTACAAGAAAGTGCAAAAAGTCATGTATTTTTGGTACTTTTTCTGTTTCAAAGTTACTATTTTCACAGCAGAAATAAACTTGAAAAAAACTTAGTTATGTATTCAAAGGTCTTAGCATTTTCCTTCAAGCTCATTTGAGCATAGCCAGTTGTGATACACAATTACCTCCACTGAAGCAGGGGAATTAGATGGCGAATATCTTTATCATTTTTGAGAAGAATTCTTGTGCTTGTTGTCGAAATTGTTATGTCAGAATTAATTACAGTTCGTCACAATAAGCTGCTTTTAGGTTCACTCTGAAGTATTAATGCTAGTTGCTGGATATTGGTTTTGGTATCAGCAAAAAACGTGATCAATATAATGTAAGCCTGAAGCACTTTTTTGTTTTCTGTTGACAATTGCATGGCAATCAGCAATCATGACTTTGTATGTTTGGGGTCAGGAATAAGAAGTTGAAATTTGAAAACAATTTAGGTAGGCTTTTGAGCGCGAAAATAACACCCCTTCAAATCTTTTAATATAATATTTCAAGGCAATATTGCTTGCCTTTGCTTGAGTTTATTTAAACAAAAGACGTTTTGATTGCTAAGCATGTTCAATGTAATATAAACTGATTGAGCACGCATTTGTTTATTAATCGAAACGTACTTTGAGTAAATATAATATTTTATAAAAATAAATTATAAGCTAAACTGTTTGAGATTGGTAGTTTTTCTACAACGAATTTTACACCTTCGTAGAATTTTTGTAAAATTTTAAACCGTCGTAGAAATTTCATGAGATTATGAGGTCGCGACTTACGTTCTTTAAATCTGATCCTGCCATAAAATATTGGATTATTTTCGGAGTCAATATTCGTATAATTTTACCCTTTGATTTTAGAAAAGCGCGTAGTACCATTAGATTATAACCTAGTAAGTACTTAACATGAGATATTACATCATGCAAGGTTTCCTTTGCAATGCGCGCGACCAGATATTTTGGTATGATGCACTCTCACTTTAAACCATTTCATAGATCCGTTGCATACGCTGTGATATCAATTAGAGTAAAATTAAATTTTTGTTCGTCAATCTCACAATTGTTTGTGCTCACAGTTACAGAGCTTATAAAACAATTTGTGTTCAGATTAGAACTATATTTTCAAACTCGAAAAAAACTTGATCACCTTTGCTGATTTCTAACTCAAAAAACGAAAATGATTTTTATAGCCGTCAGTTACACACGCGTAATTCGTCAACGAATAACAGAAATAATATAAAAAAATCAACACCACCCTTTAGAAGCAAAATTCATAACAAATGCAACCTTATTTAAAAATTAACTTACTTAAAATTTTGCCGACTTTGAACTGGATTCCCTAGTTTTTTCTTTTAACACTGCACTCTTTTTTTTCATCTGAAAAGTAGGTTTGAGCCTAATTATGCGTCTGAAGTTGTCAACCGATTATTGTTTATAGTGGGATGTACAAACGTTTTGGAAGTCGGCCAATTCTACTCAACCGAAAGATATCCCGGGCAAAACGCAAACTTTTTTAATACTTTTGGTTTTTGTAGTTCTAAAAGTGAAGAGCTTTTATTCTTATGAAATGCTATCGTAAGCATTGCAAAGAAGGGGCCATAGTGGCAAGGAACCTCGAAAATTTTGAATCCTATAAAAGAATAAAAATTTTTGCGGTTATTGCGAAGACAAAACCTTGATCTAAAAAATAATCAATTAACAAATTTGAGGTGGAAAATGACAAAATTGGATATCAGAAAATATCAGCCTTAAAAGAAGTTCAGCTGATTTGATCAAAATAAATATCGACTTTCAAAAAAATCTTCATATTTTGTCTTCTCGTCCTTTCAAAAAATATGCCAGCGACTTCGCCATTGCTTATAATGTTTTAAATGTATTGCAGATGTAGTGTTAATACATATACAAATTGAAACTTTTAAAAGATGAAGAGCGCGATGCTATTGATTGCTGGGCTAGTTGCTTTATCAAATTCATTTGATCAACCTACGATCACTGTGCGGAAACCTACCCATTTTAGAGGGTTTGTTGCATCCCGTTATCCCAATTTTGAAATTTTTTCAAGAGTCAATGGACAAAAAATTAAAACTTGCTCATGGTTGAGGACGATAACCAATCGACAAGGTTCCGAAAACATAAGAATGGGGGTACTTGGCGGGACAAGACATTGTGACGGCTTATGGACACCGGGACAGATTTCCGCTTCTTGCACCTATGCTGACGAAAACACGAAAGGAAAACGTTTGCGTGTCTACAAATTTAGTTTAAAAGAAGCACTTTCACCAGATGATGCTCTGGTCGTTTATAGGTTAACATGCCGTAAAGGACCAAAGCAGTTGTTTTCATCAGCGACTCTACAAGTAATATTTCGACGTGAGCAAAGAATTTAATTTATCTTATTTTACAAATATCACAATTATGACATCAGCACCAACGGAACCCTTCTTATGGTGACATTAATACACGGTGTTTTAAAAAAAGACGCCAAAATCATCACGCGATATGTAAAAACGGAAAACATTACACAATTTTAGCTTGAACACATGTGTTTTGCATACATTCAAGTTTTATTTCATATTTTATCAAAGCTTGATGTAGCCACTACCGGCAGTACAGACAATATCGAGCCGATTTGAGAATTTCTCCCAAATATATAGTATATCAAATAGATTGCTTTCTCGTAAATGAAGGATAAACATGAACAATACAATAAAATACAAAAAAAGCTTTATGTGTATCACAACTGTTGATGTTCTGTGAATCTATAGATGGTAACAAAATAGAAACACTTTGTTTAAAATGAATGCCGCAATAAATGCTCATATATACAGTAGATAGATACTACCTTAAACGGTCTTCCATGTTACTTCCATTTCATTTAATAACATCTACTGTTTTGAAAAAATGGATTAGCTGTTTTTGTTTGTTTGTTTGTTTGTGATTACCCCTCCTCTTCCTCGGGATGGAGATACGACATGAACGGCAATTCAGGTTCATGCCGTCAACCTAATTGAAATTAGGCTAGGGGAAAGATGGCAGCCCATTTCGAACTAGTCTTGAGTGACTGGTAGCCCCACCACCAACAAGGCGGAATGCCACTGGTGGGTACCCAAGAGTCGTTTGACATGCTGGGTTAGCAACTTCACAATTGTAATCCGGTGAAGTACGGGAGGGCTACCTGTCTGCCACATAAAGGTGGAGGCGTCCCGTTAAGTGTCTTGCCCAAGGACACAACAAGCAAGCTTGCTGGCTTGTTCTCCACACTATCCCCTTTATATGCTGAGCGCCAAGCAGGGAAGCTGTGGACACCATTTTTTTAAAGTCTTTTGATATGACTCGACTTAGGGAATGAACCATAGGTCTACCGACTACGAGGCGGACGCTCTAACCACTACACCATCGCGCCGGTTAACCACTACACCATCGCGCTGTTTTCGCGATTACTTTTATCAGCCAGTTTACAGCGCTATGGAAGCGGGAGAAGAAACGTGTTGCTTTAAATGGCTTTCAGAAGTGTGACGTCACGATGATTGATATCTCCGACATAGCAGATGATAATTTTTTATATTTTACATTGCTTGTAATTTTGCTGTACTGTGAGATATTTAATTGAAATTTTCGCCACAATTTTTAAATAACTTCTTTTTTGACGACATGAATTTTACATAAAATAGTTAAGGGATGTCCTGATTAAGTGTTGCGGTTATTTTGGGGACAACCTATAAATAAAATGTTAAACTTTTCTCGGGAATGTTTCTACACCCTTGTGCAAATTAATTGAAACAAACATCCAAACTTTTATATATCCTCATTTTTTAGCTGAAATAAGCGTAAATTGATTACAAATGTTGACTTTTTCGGAGAAAATGTTTATTAGATTATAAAGTTACTTGCTTTGTCATCAAAATTGTTATGCACAACACTCATCTTTGTCGAGACACGGTTAAGTGCGAAAAATTCACAGAATATTTCTATTCTTGTTGCTAAAATTCAAAAATGCAATTAGTTATACAGGGTGTTTCATCTCAATATGTCATTTTATGACAACTTATATCTTAATAACTGTAGAAGGTATGAAAACCAAACTTTTTTTTTGAAAACTAATGATCTTAAGTTTACGCAGCAAAAATTTGAACTCAAAAATCAAAGAAATAAACGTTTTATTAAACTTTACACAAATGTTCAATGAACGAGCCCTTGGTTACACGGCACACATCGAAACAGTAGTCCATTTCTTGCCAAAACTCGAGCAAGCATATCGGGATCGATGGTTTTCAAGGCCTCAATTATCCGAGTCTTCAGATCATCCACTGACGATGGAAAAGGAGGAACGTAGACCAAGCCTTTTACATAGCCCCAGAGAAAAAAAGTCACATGACGTTAGGTCTGAAGATCTAGGGGACCAATGCAGGAGCACGCAATCAACATTTCTGACACGTCCGATCCATTTGTTATGCAGAGTAGCATTCAGATACTGTTTTACATTGAGACTCCAGTGAGGTGGTGCTGCATCCTGTTGGAAAATAAGTCTGCTCGCTCTCCCTCAAACAAAAGTTCCATCAACCAATTTTGCAGCATAGCAAGGTACGCTTCACAGTTGACCGTTGTTCCTTCAAAAAAGAAAGGCCCATACACACACATCTTCGATATGGCGCAGAACACGTTACCTTAAGAGAATCTCGCACATGCTCCTGTATTGCATGAGGATGTTCAGTTCCCCATATGCGTGTGTTGTGTTTTTTGACTTTGCCAGTTACGTGGAAGGTTGCTTCGTCACTAAACACAAGACGGGCATCAAATCCGTCTTCTTCCAACAGCACCTGCATTTGGGTACAAAAGTTTTCGGAAGCTGATTGGTCGGTGTCTTTCAAATGCTGGAGCAAATGTAGTTTATAAGATATCATATGCAGGTGTTTTCTTATCACTCGAGAAACGGTTGTTGAAGGCATCTGAAGTTCAACACTAGCTTTTCTGATTGACTACCTGGGGCTCCGCTGGAAGATGTTTCGAACTTTTTTGACCATTTCAGTTGAAGGTGATGGAGCAATTGTTTTTCGGGAGCACAAACATCCCTACTCCTTAAATTTTGCTTGCCATTTCTGCATGGTACGTCGGTGTGGTGGCTGCTTTGAAAATCCTGTCCAAAATTTACGTTGAACACATGTCCACGAGTGGTTTTTATCAAATTCCAAACCACAAAACACTTCCTCCATTGCAGTAAAAGACATTTTAAGCAAATAAGAAGCAAATCGATAGAAACGGTATTTTACAAAATAAGCTTAAACCTTGATTGTGACATAACAATGGTCTGGCGAAACCACCGCAGCAACAAAATTGGAGATTTTACCTTTCCAACGAAACCAACTTTATCCTGCTACTTTTGCCAGTTAGTGAGATATGAGATTTTCTAAAGTGACATATTGAGATGAAACATCCTGTATTTCAATTTTGTATTAAGACTTGAGTAGTATTTTGTATTATAAAATACAAATAGCTTACGTATTTAAAAAAATCAAAATATAATTTTTTGTACTTGCATCTAAATACAATATTTCAGCTAATATTTTGTATTCGTATTTAAATACGTTTTTAGTAAACTATTTTCAAAGATTTAAAATACAAAATACTGCACCTCAATTTTTTGAGTCTTATTATATTTCATCGTTTTTCAGTTTGCTCTGTTTATCACGTGACAATTTGTTTTACTAAATGCCGAAGTCGGTAACATTATGATTGTTTAGTGATGGCTGGTGAATAAAACAACTGCTTTTATTTGACCAGATCAAGACATTGCGGTGGTGAAAAATGCTCTTTTAGCTACAATTTCATAGCCTGCTTTCAAGATAAAACCAATTATTAAAGTAAAGAGACCCTTGCTCAAGCAAGAATTGATCGCTGTAGCTAATAACATTGCAACAGAAATTGAAGCTACCTCAGACAGCAAAAAGACCAGTAGTAATTTTTTTCATTGGCCGGATAGCAATGAAGAGTCTGCTACATCAAAACCACACAATCCGAGTCCAATTGAAGTGCTGCAGTATCTAAAAGATCCGAATTCCAACTTTCAATTGCTTCACAGTTTTTCGAAAGTAAAGAAGATCTTTATAAAATTAAAATTTAGCTCTGCACTGACTTTGTGTGCACTGGTGGAATGACTCTCTTCCTTTGAGTCAATTGTTTTGCAAGGACGCAGAGAAAGGTTAACAAACAAGAACAATGAAAAACTGACATTGTTGACACCAAACAAGTGCCTCGTGAACAAATGATAAAATGTATTTGATAAGTATATAAACACATTTGAGACGTATTAGTATAAGCTTTTGGAAAAAATTATTTTGTATTTGTATTTCACAACTTTTATTGGAATATATTTTGTATTTGTACTTGGATGCAATTCGAAAGTATTTTACCCACGATTGATTATATTCCTGTGGAGGAGCAGCACATCAGATTCCAAATTTCTATGATTTTTATACCACAGTACAGCGAAGAGAGCGTTGCTCTCTGCACTCAGTATCAAGCAGCGAAACTTGCTTTAAATGTCGGAAAAGGCTTTGTTGCTGGTTGCAAAAACCGCTGTGTGCGAACGCAGCATAAATCTGGATTTGCTTTGATTTGAAATTGATTTAATTAGCTGGAACCATAGCTCAAATTCGGGGACAGCTATAAAGCAAGTACTTTATTACCACATCGTTCTATTGTTATGGCCCATTGTCTATTTATTGTAAACAATAAGCAATAAAGTGAAATAATTAGCTTGATGGTGTGTGATGCTAGATACTCTTCAAAATGTGCAAAATCGATGGTAGGTCCTATGTCAATGTGTGACAGCAGTAATCGGGTTAATACAGCAGTTTATTTCAAAGCGGAAGAAGATTGCGTTTTAGCTTTTACGCTTCCACCAATTAACCAACGCCTTCGCTCACACATCCCTTGCAATAACTGTCCGTTTCGGTACGGCAGTCTAATTGAGGACGACAGCCGGTGCGACCTAACTTTTATATTAGTCTGTAATAACAGCTAAATGTCGAAGACTCACTGTTACCAATCTTAATTATATAGATCCGGTAGCTTAAAAGAACAATTTCAATGTGGGAAACAACCCTGCATCACCATGAAAAACCTAGCTCTCAACATTCTGCTGAGTAAATACTTTTGAGCACCTAATGTGGTGTTCTTTTGTTCGTAAAACAAATTTATATTAAAAAACTTACATCTTTAAAACTTTTGGAGAAAATAGCAGCCAAAGATGAATCGGCAAATAAAATTTCAAGTTTAAATTGTTGTTACACTGGTAGATCAAAATTGGCTTGGGCAACATCAGAAACTCGACTTGGAATTCGGAAGTTTAAATGAGACCTGCAAGTAAAAAGCAAAGAGCAGTCCATGTACTCTTACTACAACCCAAATTTTTATTCAGGATTGATCTTTTTATTACGAAGGACGTAAGGCCCAAGTGGATTGAAGTATGTTTTGATCAGCTTCAAAAGAAAAAGGGCAGTTTAGCCTTTTAATAAAAATTCAAAAAATTTTGATATTCGATGGGTAAAGTTTGCAACAATTACGCTTGGGCTCATCGTAAATCACCTAGAACAAACCACGTCCAATAGCGAATTGAGAAGGACACAATGCATCAAGTATTCCATTGGCCTTAACAGCAAAGCAAATATCAGCTAATTTGTGTTTTGGAGCGAACTTGAAAAAGTAATAATACTCGCTCAGCGGTGAAATGATTAGAGCGTCCGCTTTGTAGCCGGTAGACATGAATTCATTTTCCAAGTTGAGTAATACCAAAGGATTCATGAACAGTATTTACAACTTTCCTGCTTGACGTTCTGCGACAAAAACCGTGACTAGAAAAGCGAGCAAAGTTGGTTATCTTGTTGCGTCCTTGGGTAAGACACTCAATCAAATGTCTCCATCTTTAAATGGAAGAAAGGTAGCGGGGTCAACCAGTCACCCATCGTAGTCACCCAATTGGACAAACAAACTTGAAACAGAACTTAAGCTCATACGAAGAGGAGAATGAGGAAAAGGTCTTTGCAAAATTTATCCTCAAAATATCCATCTTTGGTAAAATTGTAACCTCTACATCTACACCTTCTTTTAACTTAAAACTACCCAATTTTGACCAAAGATTGAATGACTTTTAAAAAATGTGTTCACTGGAATTCATGTTCCGGTTTAAAAATTTTTGGAATTATTATGGTTGCAGCATAATAAAGCCAAGAATGATTGCATAAAAGGTGTTGAGGCTTTTCGAAAACACTAAAGAATCATTTTCAAAACTTAAAAGAAAATAACTTGATTTCAATTTTATGTACATTTTATTCTATGTATATTTTTAAAAAGGTTTATATGGTCATTGTACAAGAAATCTTGTGAACATCTACAGTTATTGTCACAACTTTAAGACCACCTCAAAAAATTAGAAATTAAGCAATAATCAGTATTTATTGCTTCAGCAATGCCAGATTAGTCGTACTGTCATGACATCATTATAATCCATTGTCTAACAGGGGTGGGATAAGTGTGGCCTTCAGGCCGCATGCGGTCTTTTTAAAGAGTTTGTGCGGCCTTCTAACTGTTTCCTCACTTTACCATATTTTTTAAATTATGCCTTGCTTGTGTGTATAAGTACCGGTAGTACTCTCAAATAAGTCCAGTTGAAACAGTACAGAGTTCTTCTTACAAGTTTTATATAACACCTGTTCCCGAAAATCAAAATCTTTAAATCATTGTGTGCAGTAATATTAAACACTTTTCTGGAACATTCTCATCAGCCTCCCATGAGTGTGGTAGGTAACATTGTTTATATCGTAATAATCGAAAAATGAGATGACGTAACAATGGCTTTGTTTCTTTAATTATAATGCAATCGGCCCGACGGTGTTCACCTTCTACTTGAATCTGCTATGCGGTGTCTGTGATGATACTAACTTTAACGTTCAGTGAACTTTGCCTGACAATATTCGGACGTGATAAAGCAATTCAGCAAGATGACGCACTTGTACGTGGTAGAAATAGTTTAATTTTAGCAATACAGCAACAACCTGCATTTATACGGCAGGTATTTTGGTTGTACAGCAATGTGCTGCACTTGTGCGTCGAAGTGTAAGCTACATCTTGCGTTTTCTTAACGTTAGAATTTACCGACAAAAAACTAGGTACGCAGCTAGCAAAACTGTAAGATGGTTCATAAACCCGCAAGTTTTTTTTGCAGCGTGATGTGAGAAAACTAAGGATAGTAGTTGTTATATCTTAGTATCACAACTATTCTTATTTTCTGAAAAAAGATCATGTCAAAGCCTAACATTAGAAAAAGAATACTGCAAGAAGAAAGGAGAGTATTTAATGAGAAATGGAAGTTGCAGTTTTATGTAGTTGCTGTAAAGGATAAAATGATGTGCTTACTTTGCAACTCTATGATTACAACTGTAAAAAAGTACAATGCTAATCAAAGCAACTTACAGAATAGCTTACATTGGCAAGAAAGGCAAGCCATATAGTGATGCTGAACTCATAAAAGATTACTTAATTGAAACGATAACGTGTTTAGATTCTAACAAAGTTTACAAATTCAAAAAATTGCCGCTCTCTAGAAGGACCATAACTGATCGGCAACATGAGTTAGCACTCAGTGTATATGAGCAACTTTACGCATTATGCCAAAACGAAGATGTGTGTTATTCGATTGCCTTGGATGAAGCGGCTGATATAAATGATTCGGCACAAGTGCTATTTTTCATTTGTCTTGTAACTTCGAATTTTCAATGCTATTAGGAGCTGCTAGGTTTGGATACTCTTACAGAAAGAACACGAGGAATCGACGTTTTAAATTTGTTTAAAGAAAGATTCTGTAAATAAATCTAAATTAAAGTAATTTAGTAAGGGCCTGCACAGATGGTGCACCTTCTATTATAAAAACGCATGAAGGATTTGTGGCATTATTACGAAGAAAACTGCCAAATCCAGACTCGTTGATGTCCTTTCATTGTATTTAGCATCAGCAAAACTTGTGTTGCAAATCTGCTTTTCTGAGTGATACCTTAAATGGAGTGATAGGTATCGTGAATTACATCCAAGCGAATGCAATGAGGCATCGGCAATTTTGTCAAATGCTTCAGTATGATGACGAGACATTCAGTGTAGATTTACCATACCATTCAAAAGTGCGCTGGTTGTCACAAAGACAAGTGCTTGAAAAAGTTTTATCTTTGTAAAAACAAATTGTCAATTTTTTTGAAGGTAAAAATATATCTTGCAAATTGACAGAACAAAATTTTTGCAGAAATGCTGCTTTTTTGTGCGATGTAATGTCAAAGCAAAATCAGCTCAATGTTTCTCTGCAAGGTGGAACAAAATCTGTATATGACATGTGGCAAAAAATTCAGGCATTTCGAAAGAAACTGACTTTATTAAAATCTGTTCTCACCCGACCGCAAATTTCAGCTGAGCGCTTTTCTCAACTATTAAAAGTAGCAGGCAGATTGTGCAACGTGAAAGAATACACATTGGTCTTAGACTCGCTCATTGAAGAGTACAATGACAGACTTGAAGAGTTTGAAAAGCATAATCTCAGCTTGCAACTGGCATATCAACCACACCTGGTAGATGTCAACCAAGTGCCTGATCGTTTCCTAATGGAATTAATAAAGCTATCAAAAGATAGCATACTGAAATCTTTATTCAACGCCAAGAAGGATCCGATTGGAATATGGAAAAATGCTGTAGAATATCCACGCCTGGGTCAGCACGCTCAACAAATGTTATCATGCTTTAGTACAACCTACCGCTGTGAATCAGCATTCTCATACATGATACAAATCAAGAATCGCTTGAGATCTCAGATAACAGATGTTCACGTGGAAGACCAACTAATCCTAAAATCAACAATGTTGGAACCAAAGATCGCATCATTAGCTTGTGACAAACAACGTCACAGTAGTCTTTAAACAGTATAAAATTGCTTTTGTGTATTTTTAAGTTGTTTATTATTTTTTATGCATGACTAGTTTGTCTATGTGTTATGCTGTTTTAAGTTGCGGCCTAACTGATTCCCTGTGATTTGAAAAGCGGCCTTCGACTTACAAGAGTTTCTCCACTCCTGGGTCAAACCCAAACTCGTGTAAGAGAATTTAATGCTGGTTGCCATTTTTGACATTAGTTAATGCAGTTTTTGAAGTTGTAGTGTGTCCTGAAAAACGGGTAAAAAAGCATCTCTTTTTAGCTACTCAGAGAGCCCAAATTACTGTTTTGTGGCAGGAAGGTTACTCAGAACGCATGATCGTGTCTAAACTGCATTGCAGTACAACAGCAGTTCATTCGGCAAAAGTATCATTTTTATCAAGTATGAAAATTACAAAGACAGAAAAAGAAGGAGGAGGCCACGAAAAAGTATCCCCAGGGATGATAACATGATGAAAAAAATAATAGCTCGTTCCCCCACTAGTTCTTGCTAAAAAATCAAGACCTATTCCAGTCAGAGTATAGAGAGGTACTGAGGTTAGCTTAAAGACAATTTCAAGGCGTTTTTGTGACCAGTTTGATCTAAAGTTGTATAAACCGGCTCGAAAGCCTTGTTTGACCCCCAGATAAAAATGAAGTGTTTGGCATTTGCAAAAAATATGAATCTTGGACTGCTGTAAACTGAGGTCAAGTGATGATTTCGGATGAGTCGCCTTTTCAACGATTTGTAGTACAGAAAGGACATGTTATAAGACCTAAAGAAAAACAATTTGAGGAAAAATATACTAATACTATGCCCACAGTAAAGCACCCCCCCACCCAGATGATCTGGCGAGCAATGTTTGTTGATGAAACTGCTGCATTGTATCTTTTACCTGCTGGAGTGACAATGAATGGCTCACGATATGTGAACCTTTCACGAGAGAAGTTGCAATTGCACATGGTGGTCCATTCATGTTCAGTATTTATGCACAATGTTGCTCCATGTCATTGATCCAAGGCGGTGCAGAGTTTTCTGGATCAACAAAAAATCAACATGCTGGAGTGGCCTGGAAACAGTCCTGACCTCAATCCGATTGAGAATTTTGTGGTCAACGATGAAAAGAAAAGTTGCAGAACAGCAATCTTCAAATCTTTTAGGGTTACAACAAGCCATAAAAGAACTTTGGGTGAATAATTTGGATATGGAATATTGCAGAAAGCCAAATTTGAGCATGCCTATAGGAATCAAGAGTGACATAAAATGCAAGGGAAGCCATACGAAATTCTAACTTTTGCAAATATTTTGACAAACTGGTGTCATATGTCTATGCAGCTGCAACACTTGCTTTATTTAGCGACAATCCGCTGACCATGTTCTGTTGTTCTTGTCAAAAAAACAAGATTTTTGATAAAACTCGAAATATCGTAAGGTGGTCACTTTTGACAATAACTGTATTCCTAATTGAAAGTGGTTAAAAAAAAAGCTTTTATCCAACTAACTTTGGCACTATTAAATTTGTATTTTAGCATTTATAACACCAAGCTTAGTTCACCAACATCGTTTACCATGATGGGAGTCCTTTGGGATACCCATCATTTTCAATGCTTGAAAGGTTTGCTAAATGTAATAAATCATTTTAAACTAGATTTTTATGTTATTGAAACTTAATTCAATGACATAATTGATATTTGACATGACATAAACATTTATGGTATCAATATTTACTTATTTTTGATTTTTTGTAAAAACTCACATCCAGCCCGAATCATATATACCGATATACCAAAATACAGCCAAAGGCAAAACGTAGCTAATAAAGAACATTAAGATTTTATTGTCTGGTTTTGAATAGCAGGTTTTTCACTCGTAAAACAACCTAATTGTTTACATCATTAGGAATTTGAAACAGAACATACCGAGGGAGGTCCCATCAGGACCCCTGGGAAATTTTTCTAAACGTGCATAATTTTCGAAAAATTCTTTATAAATTTGTTTGTACTATATTTGTATTTTTTAAATTTTTGACACAAAGATTTGAAGAAAAATTTATAATATTGGTACGGCAGGGCCAAAAGAAATGATTTCTGAGGTTTTTTTGAAACCTCTTTGGAATGCTAAAAGTTAAATCATAACTTAATTGACAAATGCCTAGTTTTTGTTTGTTGATAACAAGCTTATTTTGAAATAAAAGAAAAAAACATCTTAATGCAAAATATTTGCAAAATATGCAAAAGATACTTTGTAAAACTTCTTGCTGTTCCTTTTTTTACATGATACTTGTTTGTTCTTTTTGGTTTTTCAAACATATAGTAAAACACTCAAATAATAACTAGTCATAGCCTCAATACACAGATCTTATCTAACTATGTTTTTATAATTATTTCTTTAGCGTCTGCTTAGTAAAAAATATTTTTGCCATGAGTTGAGACATTGGTTTTTAATTTCGCTTTTCTTACTTTTCTTTTTGGTAATTTTTATTTATCTTGTTGCACCTTTCTTGATTTTTCTAAATAGATCTACATCCAAAGAATAAGCTCTAAAATATCGATTACATGACTCTTGCGGTCCCACAAAATGTCTATCTTGCACTGTTTGCGACACGATTAACATTTATCTTTTGTGTGATTACTAGTTAAGTATCCAAGACACAATGCCATCTTCGCTCGTATAAAACTAATCTGTTTGATTTACGTAGCTGGCTAAAAGTTAGACAATTACCACCCAAAATTTAAATGCTTTTATTTTTCAGCTCCTCGTAGAGTCAAACTTGAGGGACCAACTGAATTATTTGAGAATGACACCTTAACACTACGCTGTAAGCATTCCCATGTTGATCCTCCGGTGACAGAGTATATATATTATTTTCGAGACGAAGGAATAATACTTCTAACGGTAAAAATTTAATTAATGATAATAAAAAGCGAAATATATCGTTGTAGGCAGATGTGTAATTGACCTTATGCACATACTGATTGAATAAGGGCAATGCTTCTATTATACCAGCATTTCTAAGATTTGTTCTCACTTTCAAAAGCTACGTCTTAAAAACAGTATTGTCCATATTTTTCAGAAATGTTCTGCTTTGCCAAAATCCCTATTCAACTATTTTTAGCAAAGCAATAATTTTCAATGTAAGATATTTTTATCTCATCTTAAAACTCTAAACAAATCCTCATCTTTACACCTCGAACCCCGGTTATAAATAAGGCCACAATCTGAGGCAATCGGAAAACTGTATGGCTACTTTGAATAAGTTATTGTAAACTCTACAAGACCGTAAAAAAGAGATCTAACCCACTTACTCTCTTGGTAGAATTCTTAGCTATCTTCAAAATGGTTTTGCTCCTATTGATGTGGAAAAATTTTTGAAGTTTTCCCAGTAATCCTTATTTTTATTTCCAGGTCGTTGTTTGCCCTGACTATTAGCAATTTGCCATAAAGCATTGCAAAAAAATTAAAACGATTAAGGCCGAACTATTCTTTTTGAGTAGAAAAGACTTGCTAAATTAACTGTTGCTGGTTGTACAGAATGTTACTTCATTTTAAAAACTATTTTACTGAAGCCTTTTGTCACAAACGAACCAGAGGTGGTATTACATAAACTAGAATGAGTTACAGTAAACACACTGCTGATCAACGTAGGTGATTTAGAAAGCCACGCTTTCCATTTTTAATTAGAACTGTGGAGAAGCGCTTTGGCAAATTGAAGAGCCCAGTTCTAAAAGTACTATAGTCACATTTTAGAAAAAATGAGTTAAGAGTGAATGTTGGTTGTTTATCATGCATTCTATATGTTGAATAAAAAAATTTCGAAAAAAAGGTCTTCAAGTCCTTTTTTGTGGAAGTTAGTAATTCCCAATTTTGCAAATTTTGGCGCTAAATGTACCTAAGTCCATCAATTAAGTTTAAGTTCTAATCTCTTTAGTGCTTTGGGACAAAGTACTGTTAGATAATAGACACGTTAACAAGATACTGCAGATAGTCTACATCGGAACAATAGCCGAGGCCAACCGTACGTCTACCACTACCAGGCTAGCTACTATAATATTTCTATTTGAAATGTGTTGCATGATCTGGCGATTGCATTAAATAACCATTGCTGTTGTTGTAGTTGTTGCATTAGCATAGGCTAACCAGTATGGTTGGCATTGTCACCAGTTCAGAGTTAGGCTACCAGTAGCCTACCGACCTTCCTTTTAAGCCAACCCTAAAACAGAAACAGTAGAACTTGGTCCTCCGTAAACTATAAGGTAAATAAATTTATTTTTTAAATTAGAAAATATTACGAAGCCACATAATTGATTTTCCAGCACGTGAGAGTCATTATGGCCGCAGCAAAAATGAAAACAAAAAATACTTGGATTCTTCACTTACTCTGGCTAAAATGCACAGATTGTTTTTTTGCAACACCCAGACTTGACCTCATTATGTAAGTACTCCATGTACTCAGATATTTTCAACTATGAATTTTAATACTGCGTTTGGATATCTAAGAAGTGACATCTGTGACTTATGTGAGAGGCATCAAGTTGCTACTAAGGCTGCTGCAGCAAACAGTAATTTAGCTGAAAAGCGTGAACTGGAGGTTGAACATCAGTTGCATATTTGTAAAGCAGACTTCTTCACAGTACAAATTAATGAAGTGACTGAATGAGCTCAAGCTTTGCTGCCTGATGGCGACACTGCAGTTTTGGCCATGGATTTCCAAAAAAATGTACCGTCGCCTCTTACAGGAGTATCACAAGAATACTATAAGAGGCAATTGTGAATTCATAACTTTTGCATTCACGACAATGTCACCAATGACGCAACCATATTCTTATATGCAGAGCACTACGCCAAGAAAGGACCAAATGAAGTCATATCATGTCTAAACTATTATTTCGATGGTCTTCCAACTTCCATCTCTAAGGTGCACATTTTTTTGGACAACTGTTTTTCTCAAAATAAAAATCGATACCTAATTGCGTATTTGAACGTTTTGGAACAAACCAAATTTGATGAAATTCACGTATACTACCCTCTCCCTGGCCACAGTCGCATGCCCTGTGACCGAGACTTTGGCAGAATAGAGAAAAAAAGGAGGAAGAAAGATAGGGTGGCACAACCATCAGAGTGGGTGAACTTGATAAGGGAGACGGATCGTACTAATCCGTTTCAAGTTGTATATGTGAAGCACCCTTTGACGGATGACATGCTGGATGATGGCACACCCATTGTGAAGATTAAAGACTACAAGAAAGCTTTTGACCAAGTTTTGCGCCCTCCAAGTGGGATTTCCGGTATTCGTTAGCTACTGCTTCAGCGAGGCAAAGAACCGATGTGCCGCTACGCAATGACCGCTGATTGACTCACGTCTGTCACGATTTTAAAAAAAGGCGAGAAAATGAGCAGCCTTGTTTCTGCGATGGCCAACGTTCAAGCAGCTTATTGTGGGTACTTGCCTATTAAAGCTACAAAGCCTAGAGATGTTTTGGATCTTTTGAAGCATGTGTCATTGATTGAAAATGTAACCTTTTATTCACAGCTAGATGACCATGAGGATAATACGACACAAGTCGATGAAGAACTTGAATAAACTTTATTTTTTTTTTGATTCTGTGATTTCCTGTTTGCTTGTGCAATTCTATTAAGCAGCAGAGATACAATTCTATGAAGAACTTGTACAGGTAATGTAGAATCGAAATCGCAAAGGTACAAGAAACGGTTGCAAAGACATATTTAAGCAGCAGAGCAATCAAGTATGCATGGTTTTATCACCTGCATCGAAACTAGGATTTTGATGTTTTGGAATCAAATGAATGACATTAATATAAACGAAAGCACGGTGACTAGCTAGCTTTTCCTGTAGAAGATAAATAAAAATCTTAACTGAACGATGTAAATCTAATGCAGTGCAGTCATACTACATAACATTAACATTGTTTACCATAATAAAGCTACTCAAATACCAAAATATATCTAGGCAAAAACGTAGCACACCGAATGTTTGTTAATATTAACTCAAGATTTTAAGATACGGTACATCAATAAAGGTAACACATCATTTTGGGCATTTTATTAACAGTATTGTAATATTGCAAACGTAAGTTGCATCACGTGGCTGAAGCAGAAATAACACTTTTCGGCGAATTTCTATACTGTAGACTATGTTGGAAAAACAACAAAGTCAACTCATTTAAGGAAAAAGTACCTAAGTCCATCATATTCGCAGTAAAAGTGCCGAAGTCCTCATATTCACAGTAAAAGTACCTAAGTCCAAAAATACAAATCTCTTTCACTTCTTGATGTAAAACTGCATAAAGTGGTAAATAATCTTTAAAAGCCCCGTTTGACAGTACCTATCCAGAGCGGGTAAACTTTTAGTCGCTGCACGCACAACCTGATTTCACGATCATATGAAAAACTTTAAATGCCATTATCTCAAAACTGTTATTTTGTGACTTAAGTACTTTTAGAACTAGACGCTTCAATTGGATTTCACATCTTGAAAAGGTGCATAATCAACTTTTTGTGTAACAACCAGTTTTTGTTTTCATGTTTTCCCTTTCCATAATGACAGGTTATGCTCAACAAGGTCAACACATGGCAAGAAATTTTTTTGTGATTTTTAACAGGATGGCGGTGGGCAGCGATTGATGAGATTTTAATGTGAGGTGCACATTTATTTTAATAGCTCCTGTGTACTCATTTTGCTTTTCTCCTTTTTTGAAATTAATTTTCCATTTGCAGAATTGTTTAGTTGCTACCAAACTTAATCTTTAGGTCTTCGGGCGTAGATAAAAGTCTTTATATTTTTTTGAGATCAATTTTCATAGCTAAACTTTATTCTCGATCGAAATTAATATTTAAACTTAGATTTTCTCTCAATGTGTTTTAAAAAGTAATTTTCCAAATGCAAAACTTTCGGATATTTAACAAAATCAAGGTTCAAATTCAGTTTTTCTTTTTGTGCAAAATTAAAGACATTTACTGTGTTTTATAGATCAACTTCAAATTAAATGCAAGAAATACGTGCACGTTCACACAAAGTCAGTCATTTAGACAGGTTTTGCACTCCTGCAATGTCTTAGAGAAAATTTTCAAAGAGAAAAAGGGAAACCTAAGAGCATTTTTTAGCCAAATATTACCATTTTTACAATGAAAATGTACTGTACTCACATGAAATTACTAATACAACTGTACCTAGGAAGCAGCGCAAAACTAGAAACATTTTTAGATTTTACTTCAAAGTTTGTAAGTAAGTATTAAGAAATGGTATTGACTTTGGAATGTAATGGCTGCAATAAGTTGACGCGGTTCAGGAACAAGCAGTGAGTCGTTAAAAATGAAATATTTATTTTCAGAGTGAGGAATTTAGAGTTACCGTCATCAGAAGCGACGACCGATCTTTGGTCTCTTGTCAGGGGATAAATAATTACACAAAACTCTTCAATGAAACAGGAAGATCAGAGAATCACACTCTTCGATTGAGTTGTAAGAATATCATACTGTACGTATGTGACAGTCCGAAGAGAAGGCTAAATGATCAAGCATCAGCATCAAAAGCAGATTCAATCGGGAACTAAAAGTTTATTAGTTTTTCGGGTCTTTCTTAACAATTTTAAATAATTTCTTATTGTGAATACTTGATATTGATCGAAAACCTCAGCCTGATATAGAGCAGGATAACGATGCACAGATTGTAAATTCAATTCCACAGCATGGCCTCTTCGTTTTTGTGACCTTGGAAAATTCAAAATCTGTTTTTAATCCACATCTTGGTCATATAATTGTCCTTGACTTAATGTACGGGCTAAATCATGGTTCGACTTGTTGATATCGTAGGGGTGCCAATTTTTCTAACAGCGTTCATCATAACAATTGTTAGTTTCCTGTGTATAATCTAGACTTAAACCGAATTGTTAATTCTCTTGATAAGGAATAAAACTGGTTATGGAAGAAATAAACTAGCTGTGCCAGCAGTATTCTTAAATTCAAATAGGGTCTAACCAAAAAAAGTTTTAACAGCAACCTGACAAACGGCTTTGCAGTGATCGTAAGATAAAAATACAAAGCTTAATTTATATTTGCAGTTGTTACTAATGTCGATCAAAATGAGATACCAATATGTTCTTGGGAGATGGGAAAAGTTCAAACTTGCAAAATTTTCTTTACAACACAATCGACATCATTGAAACTAAAAAATGTTATCTTAAATGGTGAGAATATTTCTTTCGTCAAGTAGAAAAATATTTGAGAACCGTTTATGTCAAACCGCCAATCAATTTTAAATAGTTCCTCACAAAATTGTTTTTCAAAAGTATATTCAAAATATTGTAAGGCCTAAAATGAAAATAATTCAAAAATATTGTAAGGCGTGAAATATCGCGCTAAGTTGGTTGTTTTGACATGAAATGCTTTACTGTGTTTTGACACTTTTCAATGATTTTGCACTGCCAAGAAATTATTTTTTATGAATTATAACTAAGTAAATGTGACCAGGGCTGTAGGGAGCGAGGGAAAGGGGATACAGTGCACCCAAGGGCGCGCTCCTTTAGGAAGCCTGGGTTGTTGTCAAGCGCAACGCGGATTGGTTTTGGTTGTCACGTGTTTTGTATTGGCTTTGGTGTTTAGACCTGTTCGGGAAATCTCCATCGATACAGAGATCGAAATCAGTAGGCGGTTGAGTTTGGAAAAGGGTCCGAAAAAAGGGTCAACGCCTCCCACTCCCTGCGTCTATGTATGTTTTCCCTCGCGGTGCAGACAATTTCAGCAACGTTCCTTTTCTAGAAAAATTTTCAAACTTTACCACATCCTTGTTAAAAGGGGCCCGAAATTAATGTCGGTACCAGGCCCTGACTATTTTCTCGACGATTTTGAATGAGACACGATTTCAAATAGTACGAGTACGAGTTCGGTACTTTAAAACTGACTTGTTTTGCTCTTGTTATATGAAAATGCGAAGTAAATGCGTCTGCAACGTTTTATCCCTTTTATACCAGTGAAATGAAGGTCACAGTATTGCAATCGAGGAAATCCAATTATAAGACACAATAACGAGGAAGCATTCCGCAAAGCGTCAAACTTTTGAGGTACAGTGGTATCTGGTGGTATCACATGGCTGATAATTACTGCTTTTCAATCAACATTGTGAAACTTCTCTAAACGAGATTGTTAACAAATATTTACAAAATTATTTTCAATGTTATGTATTAATTAGCTTATAAACCTGAAATTCATCGTAATCAGCTTATGGAGATGGTCGTCTATCTGAATCGTGCCGTGGCGTTCTAATTTGGCAAGCCAGTTTGATCCTCCTAGAACGTTACTATTATTTAGATCGCCCCATTCGTGGTCTGGCGAAACTAAATCAATATCAAAAATATCATTACGTATTCGTCTACCAATTAAAAAAGGTAAGAACCAAATAATAGCTCAAAACACAATGAAAAGCAGGTGTATTTGGTATTTAAACACTAAATGAAGTAACATTGACAAAATTTTACTACCCCATTGTTATAGAGTAACCCTCGTTTGCGAAGCCCACCTCAGGATCAGATGATTTTGATATAATAACATTGTACACAAATATGGATCAAGTATTATTATTTATTAAAAATAAAAAAAGATTCATTTTCGTGCAAAAGCATCAAGAGTAAGTTGCCTTGAGGGTTGTTGATGACGCAAAAAATGCGGCGCATTACTACTGATCTTCTTAATCTCGTTCATTTGTTCAAATTGGGACAAAGGAGATTAGTTAAAACTAGTACAACAGTGTACCGAGTTGTAAATCAGTCAAAAGAATGAATGAAATTGGTTCGTTACGAAGCTTTTTAAACAAATGCCTACGAAACAAATGCCTACGAAAGGAAATGCCAATGAAATTTGGGCATATTAAACGGGGTTTTAGGCTTACAAAACTCGTTTTTTATTATACGATTAAATAAAACAATTCCGGACGGGACAAATTTGGGCCTATTAACTGTACACTTAATAAGCGGAAGATACTGTGGAACACTATTACAATGGGGTAGTGAAATTGCCAGTCCTAGTTAATTGGCTGAGCCGTCGTGCTATCCGTGTCATTGAATTAGGTCGATTTGATGACTTTTATGACTTATTGGAGATGAAGTGTTAAGAATGCGTTTGTTGGTGACTCTACACAACCTAGATTATTTCTCATCGTAAGGTCTTAAAATGTGTTTTTGTGGTTTCCTGGTGGATCTTTTGGATTGGAAAGATATAGCATGCCATTCATCAATTGCATGAATAAAAAGGCATTGGTTAATGTCAAGTCCATTTTTTACAAAAAGTATTGTAAGTGAATATATAGAATATTTCCGTGATGAAGTCTCGTTGTCACTAATTAACTCTTTATGAACTTTGCTCAAAGCTGCTTATTTTGAGACCTTCTATCTGGTAATGGTAATAGCTGCTGTTTTACATGCAGTAGTTTTGGAGGAGTAAAACAAAGTAGAAACATGCTGACGAAGGTTACACAAACTAAAGATACAGCATTGCGCAAGAAAAGCTAAAAATCTTATTACGAAAAAGCAGTGGCTTGATGTTCAAAAGTTTTTGATTTGAGTTCAAAGTAAATATGTACAGATTTTTGATTTCACCATCGAAAACGATTGCGGTCTTACTGAGTCAAGCGGAAGTCGTTGGGTAGCAAGTAACAAAAACACATCACCAAATTGAGCAACCTTCCAGCTTGTACAGACAATGTTCATTGTGATTGGCTGTTGTTCACTGACATGATTTACTGCAAGCAAAAATCAACACGTTTTTTCTACTTTGTGTGCGTTCTGTACCTGAGCGAAGTGCTTCATTGATTGCATCGTAAAACAAAAAGGCAGCCGTAAAGATATTGAGCACTTCATTCTGCGTGTTAAATCTCGATTTTGTGCAGACTGAGTTCTCCATTAGCAGGCAGCATCATGTCGTGCTGTGATTATGCTAAGATTACCACTGCTTGTGCAGTCTTTACCTGTTTTGAAGAAATAGTTGCGTGTCACAAAACAAGGTAGCCATTCCAGCGCAATGTGATCTTGCATTGGCAGTGTCAGTCAAAACGCTTATTGTTCGCTTTTGACGTCATAAAGACATGAACTAAGGCCGTTTGTTGATCGACTTTATTATGCAGTGAGTACCGGTAAAACGCTTACCGCATCATGCTTCAGGTAGTTAATAAATCAAGGATACTAATTTCTATCTGGAAGTGTCACTTGGCTTTTCAATTGCGCATTGCTAACAGCTTGCCAGTTTGACCACTCTTCGACATGATTTAATTAATTTTGTGAGGAGTTACAAAAGAATATATCTTTAGCTTCAAAGACTTGTCAAAGCAACATTATATACTCTTGTTCATGCCTTATTAGGTCATGTGCTCTTTTGATAACGCCACAAAAATAATAATTACACTGTCTTCATAACGTACAACATTGTACTGAGCTGTATTTAGACATGGATTCCACACCTACTCTGCTAATCAATACATCTTGTCGTTGGTTATCAAGATAGATACTGCTAGCCCGATATATAAAATCAGTGATAAGGTTAAGGTATTTCTTAATGCTCAGAAAAAATTTGACGCTCTGCAGTCGTTCACGACATGAAGGTTTCAATTGGCGTTAGCATACCTCGTTAACATTTTTGGGCCTTGAAAAACTTAAATCTGTATTCGTAGAGTAAACATTTCAACCTCATAAACGACTTTGGGGCTAAGCAAGCATTTATATCAAAGTTGGAACACTTGCATCGCCAAGTTTTACAGAAAAGCAATGCTTCATTGTATGAGCTAGGCACACCTCTTGAGAAATATGAAGTTGATCTAGACAATTTTAAAGACAATTTCAAAGCAATATTTTATAATGCTTTTCGGGTAAAATATGTCATGAGCACACGTACAGAAATATGAAAGAGAGGATTTGCGAATCAAGCTTCCGATTTTGTCCACTTGTTAGTATGAAAGTGTATTTTCTGCAATTTTGTGAAGGCAAAACTTCGAAATAAACTCCAGAGCGAAGTCGATCTGCAATTTGCATTGTTTTCTACAAAGCCTCGATACCCAACAATCAGATCTACAGTATGTAAACATAATGATGCATTGATGTTGCTTGGTGTGGGAAAACTGCAGTTTCCGTACTGTAATTTACACTCCTCCCATATGTTTTTGCTCATAGGCGATGAATCGAGCCGATATTGGAGTACAGGGTCTTTTTTTATCCAGAACAACCAGAAAAAAATAGGAAAATTTAATCACTTGACAGCGGATCACCTATATATACGCAAATTTCAATGTAGATCTTTAAGCAGATGACGTATATATAAGCCTATTCATTTACAAAGAGCCCTAGGTGTTTCCTGTTGTTTTTGTCACCGTTTAGCAATTTTATGAAATTTTTCGAAAAAAATAATTTAAAATTAAAAAAATTTAAAAGAATCTCTTTGCTTTTAAAAATCCATCATTTCCCATCCATTTTCAAACCCACCATTTCACATGTTTATGAAGTTTTACAACATGTATGTCACGAAGAAAGTCGTTCTAAGCAAATTGATACCTACTACAACAAGATCGGTTCGGTAGTTTCAAAGTTACGCTACTTTAACAATCCACAATTTTGTAATCGCTCAAGCGTGAAAATTTATCAAAATTTTAAGCCTTAAATTTGAATTCTACGAGGTATATGAATGAGCTAGTTGAGAAGGTACACCCTTCAAACTAAATAAAGAACCAGTCAAAGATTAGTATTTAGAGTGTGCAAAGGTTCAGAACTCTGGTTTTTACTTGAATTGTCTTATGCATGTTTTCGTGAGGTACACTTCGACAACAATTAAACCGTAACGTGCCTTAAAATAAAATTTTGGACAAAGCAATGCAACAATTTTTTAAAGATCTTGACTTGCTCTTTCTATTGGAAAAAAAAACTATGCGCGTGTTAGTGATTATCAGGTTGAAATAAAGTGAAATTGTGTTGTGTTCCGCTTTTCCATACATTCGTGAAAAATATGCGCTAAGCGCATAGATTCGCTTGATAAATGATCAATAGGTATTTAGAGGTTACAAAAATAAAGCCAAATTTCCTATGTCCAACAATAGCAGAGGGTTGCATTTTATGATCAATACATGCTAAAGCATAACCTATCTACATGTGAGAAGGCAACTGCTTCCACTCAAAATTTAATAACAAAAAATCTGGACCGTATTTAGCAATTTCAAAAAAATTTAGTTCGTGTTTTGTTTAGATATCTAATATATAAAGCGCAATTCTGTTTATACGTACGTATCCACGAATGTACGTACGCTTTAACTCCTCTGAAACTACTGGACGTACACACACATCAAAGTTGGCACCATTAATCACGATCTCGGGGTGAGTGTCATAGAAGTATTCCTAACGTCATGATGACGTCATAATTAAAGATAATTTTTTTTATTGACATTTTTTGACAGAGCAAAATCAATTTGTGCTCAAACAAAAATTAGCACCCTATCTATCACCTTTTGGGGTTTAAGATGACGTCACAATTAGCTGGACTGCACATTTCTTGGTTGTATTTTTTCAAAACTACTGGTTGTAGAAACGCAATTAAATGCATTTTCGGGAGATATTAATAACGTGCTTTTGATAAAATTAACTCCACATCAATTTAAGCTTATTTGACAATGCAACGAGCAATTCTTTAGACAAACACTTTAAACCTTCGTGGCATGCTTCTTATTTATTACTTGCTCATAATGTCGTGACGCAGTCTGGTACGATTAAACAAATTTTTCGCTGCCAGAGATCAGAATATGATGCTTTTTCTAAAATTGCAACATTTTTACAATGTGAATTTACTAAAAAAACTAATTGGTAACCTCATTTCTCAACTAATTTTACATTTGTTTCAACAAACTAAAGATTATTATAAAGCAATTCCGAAATTTTGTGATTTGTCTTTAGTATTTGTGTTTGTACTAAAAACCTAAAGTCTATTACCGGTTGTGTAACTTTCTACTCTTCCCAAAAAGTGATAAGCTAAGTAAAAACAAGTTGGATATATGAACGTCGTAATAAGTTATTAACGATTACTGTCATTTGAAAGTTTAGTAAATTTGCTTTCCAACCATATGTGACTCTTATCAGTTAGGGCTAACGATTAAGGCTGATTTCCATTAGGCGTAAGTTGCAGGTGCAATTCTTTGTTTCTCTATTTAGTTTTGTGCGCAGAGCGCGAATTTTTCACACTACGCTGGCAATTTACATCAAGCAGCCAGTCGCGCCATCACCGGCTGCTCCTCGTCCTCCCCTATCCCTCTTCTATTCTCCGAGACTTCTTTACTTCTCCTAAAAGTCAACCTGACTCATTTCACTCTTTTATCTTATGAGCGGGCTCTTCGTCACCCAATCTCCTTCTCTATTTCAAGTTTGGCCAGACTAGGAGTAAAACCAAGACTCTGCAGATCGTCCTGGAGAGCTTTTGCGTCAACTCACCTGGTCATGCTTCCTTCTACTTCTCCTAGAGAGGTTCTTCTTGCTTGCCCTCGCTGTCCTCCTTGAAATCTGCCTTCGTTCACCGTAAAGTCCACTCTTTCCTCTTCATGCTCCCGCTTTGATCCTTTTCTCTCTCACCAATGTGCGGCTCTCGCCCACCTTGACTCTCCCCCCCTTCGTAATCTAGTACTCTGGACAGACGGCTCTGTTCCTTTTACTTTTGGCAAGAGCGGCTCCGGCGTTCTTGCCAACTGCTTTCTCTGTGGCACTGAGGCCACTCTTTCCTTTTCAGCAGGCCCAGTATGTTCAAGTTTTTTGCCTGCGACATTCTGCACGTTTTTTGCTGGTCTCGGCAGCACCAACAAGTCTGCCACTTCTCTTCTCTTCTCCTACTATCTGACTCTCGTTCTGTCCTCACCACTTTGTCCTCTCCTCCATCTTTCCTATTATTTCAAACTCTGTGGCAGATCTGGCAGCAACTGTCTTCTCTCTCCTCCTGTTCTATCAGGTTACAATGGGTCCCCGGACACTCGTTTCTCCCGGAGAACAACGCGGCTGATGAGCTGGCCAGACGGGAAGCGCTACTTGCACCCACCGCAAAACCTTGTATTCTCTCTCCTCTTATCTCTGGTATTTACTCTTATCTTTCCTTGGACTGGAGGCGTAGTGTCTCATCAAAATTCTTTGACACACAGGTTCCCTCGATTTCCACCGAGGATCTTGTGCTCCCGCTTCGCGCTCGCTGTGTTCTCTCTCGTCTACGCTGCAACGGACACAGTCTTCTATTAAGCTACTATCTCTATAAGATTGGCAAAATCGAGAATCCTTCCTGCAGCGCCTGTGGACACTCGTCCCAGGATCCTCTCATCTCATTCAGCACTGTCCAGCTGAGGACTCTTTGCGCCGCTCACTCTTTGGCGACTCTCTGTCTCTCTACGACCTCTGGTCCAGGCTCTGGAGAGTTGGCTCTGGGGCTCCATGGTCTTTCGCCATGCCCACAGTCGTCGGAAATGGTCGGGTAATCAACAACAACAACAACATGTGGTTGTTCGCTTAAAGAAAACGTAAGCCTTTTTGAAATCGCTGCTAGAATGTGATTGATTCGGCCATATTCTTCTAGTAGGCCATGCTTTGGTACATTTTGTCTATTCTTTTTCGATAACATTAATCTTTGGCATTATCCATCAAAATATTCAAAAAGATTCATCAAAAAATGAAGTCTCTAAAAACTTTAATATGTAGCCAACTCCAAATAAAACACTTGGCGATCACCCAAGAATAAAACAAAGTGCTACAGATGGTTCTGTCTTATCCTTTGCAACAAGTATTAATGTCCAGCTACTTATGATCTAAATATTAAAGCAATTTTTTTGCGATTGGGTGAGGCTGGAGCAGCCAGCTGATTTGCTTTCTTATCGTCGTCATTAATAATGGGGGCTTCTGCTATTGCTATAACTTAACTGTGAGCGCTTTATTTAGGGTTAGTTTGCTATTTGCGTGTCGGCGTTTATGCCAGAGCCAAGAAGCATGCACGTAACCAGAGGCATTAGTTTATATTATTTCGCCTAAAGTAACAAAAAAGTCGGAAGTAGCGGTCTTAACATTTAATGGCCTAATCCTGGAAGTACATATCAGTTACCTTAGCGCCCTCCCACAATTTTGATATGCTTTCAAGCACTTGCTGAATTGACCGGATAAAAGTCTGTTTAGTTTGAGAACGCCAATGGCGATTACAGAAGGTGACCATATTTAAAATAAGGTCAATCGACCAGAACAACAAAGCAAAATTTATCTCCGTATCTCCGCTGCGTAAAATATAAGAAATGCAGTTTGGAAACTTACCGGTATTTGTACCGTTTTCCATGCAATCAGTGCCGTAGCACTCCAACTTCGGGCCCCCCCAAAGTAAGCGCAAGAGCCCCTGCGCACAGGTCATATCACTTTAGAGGTGTAAAATTGAAAAGCTGCATTAAGAAAATACACCACAATTTGTACATAAGTAAACAGGCTAATGCCAGAATAAAGCATGCCGATACCGAAGGTGCAAGTCATAAAAAATTCGGCACCGATGCCAGAGTTCAGTAGGACATTTATGCAGACACTGCGAAACGAAAGCAATGACACTGAAAAACATGAAAAAGTTATAAAAACACAGTATCATTTAAATAGTCTGGAGCGAACCTTTTTGTTCGCAAATGCTGTTGTGACATTGTCATAATCAAGAGATCGGGCGCAGTCATTTTCGATTGACAACATGGCTAATGAAGATAGTCTACTGTCTGTCATAGACGTTCTATTAAAAGTTTTGATTAGTTTCAATTTGCTGAAGCTTCTTTCAGCGCTGGCAACAGTCACGGGGCAAGTTAGTAAGATTCGAAGTGCGATGTACACATTCGGATACAATTCAAATAAATGAGTCTTTAGAAGATAGTTCAGAAAGTCTTGAGCCGTATTGAGATTGCGTTTTTTTTGTAAAATTAAAACAAACCGCTGTAGCTCAGCGCTCATTTCATCAGAATCAATGTCACCGAACTTTTTTTCGAACTCTTTACAGCAAGTAAGAAGAGCATTTCCTTGTTGCACAAGCAAAAGTTTGTCTCGTGTGTACAAAAACGAAAAGGCGGAAGAAACCTCACGTAACAAATTAAAGCGCTCCTTTATTGACATAATAGCCTGGTCTACTAATGGATAGAAAAAGTTGCTTTTAAATTTCAGTTCAGGAGTAGCTCGTTGTTCCTCGTCACCTTGGTAATCAAACAATCTTCTTTTCTTTGCACTTCTTGACGGAGGAAAAGAAGGATCAATATCCAATTCCTGTGCTATTTCAACAGCAGATGTTGCGGCACTGTCATAACCCGTTGTGCGATAGTTTTGCAAAAACTTTTCAGTTGCCTGGATTTCCGTTTCCATTGTATGAAGGGAGACTCCATACGATTGAAGAATCTTGCTTGCTTTATTGACTTGGAATAGGATATCATACCAAATAAACACCGACAAAAGAAAACTCCATTTTGATAAATGAGCTATCAACGATTTTGTTTCTGAGGCCGCAGCTCTTCCATCTTTTCTTTCTATGAAAATGGCTTCCAAGTCTTTCAGTGCCAGCAACACCTCTTTTAAATTGTATCGAAGAGGTTTGATGCATTTAATTCTGCTTTCCCAACGAGTATCAGATTGTGACTTTATGGACAGCTCCACATGTTTCTTCAAAATTTCCCAACGCTGAGCAGAGGAAGAAAACAGCACATACAACCTTGTAAGTACTCCAAAAAATGTCAATGCTTCCATCGATGAATTAGCACTGTCAACAACAACTAAGTTAAGGGTATGGTTTGCACAGGGCACGTAAACAGCTTTGGGATTGATGTCTAGCATTCTTGCTTGGACCCCAGAATGTTTTTCTTTCATGTTAGCACCATTATCATATGACTGACCTCGACAATCAGACAATTCGAGTTGAAGTTCGGTCGCTTTTTCTAAGAAAGCGTACAACAAGCCTTTCCCAGTACTGTCACTTATTCTCAAGTAGCCAAAAAATGTTTCTTTAACAACAGCAGCTTCTTCATTACATAGTACATAACGGAGAATGACAGACATTTGTTCATGATGTGACATATCTGGAGTGCAGTCGAAAATTATAGAAAAATATTTTGCCAATTTCAATTGCTGTAAATTTTCTTTTTCAACTTCTGTCGCTAGCAATTCAATTAGTTCATTTTGTATGGTAGGACTCAAATAGTGATCTTTAGTGTTTTTATTCTTGATTCTGTCTTGAAGCTCTTTTAGGATCGGATCTCTTCTTGCCAAAAGCTCAAATATACCCAGAAAATTTCCATTGTGAGGAGATCCTAGGACTTCTTCAGATCCTCTAAAAGCAAGATTCCTTTCCGATAGAAACAAGGAAATGTCGATAAGTCTCTCTAAAACATTTCTCCAAAAACGTCTTTCATTGAAAAAAATATTCATCTCGCGTTTGTCGATAGTGGATGAATTTCTTATCCCTTCAGCTAGCAACATCCATTGACTGCAGCATTGTTGGTGGGAAATGCCGTTTTCAGGGTCTTTCAGTTTTTTCGAAAAACCCTCCCATGTATTTATACCACTACAAAAGGGGCTTAGTGTTTTTCCAAATAGCTTACAACAAAAGCAAAAAACTTGATCTGATTCCCCAGAATAAACTAGCCACGACCGTGAAACACTTTCACCATTAGGTAACACACGTTTATAATGGTTGGAGGAAAAACGTCGCCTTGGAGTTGTGTTATTATATGGAAAATTCATTATTAGTTGATGTGGTCCACGCTTTACTATATCACATCGTTGAGCATCAGAAATACTTTCAGGCCATTTACATGGGTCATCAGGGATAGGGGTAAATTGAGATTCAGATATTTTTGATATTGAAGGTTGCGTATTGGCAGGTAAATCACAACTTACATTTTCTGGAAATTCACAATCACTTTGATGCTGATCGTCATAGTCTTCTTTTTCTTGTACACTATAGTTTTCTTCATCCCTCTCGGTACTAGTGCCAGGTCTACTCTGCTCAGTAATCTTGAAAAAATCTGTCATCTTGGGCAATTTCGCTACAGCATCTCGAGCAGTGGCTGCTTCTTTTCTCTTTTGAGCACCACTTTTTGAACGTTTCATTCTATACAATGTCAATAAAATACTTTATCTGCAGTCTGCAGTGTATATATATTGTCCCGGTATTTATAGCCAAACAGAATTCCAGACCATTCTATGATTGTTGCGTAACAACGGCATTGTTACGTCAATCGAATATTCAAGATTCTACCAGAAAATCAATCGAAATATTCTAGATTCTGCGAGATAAAATGACGTAGAATTCACTTATGATGTCACAAGCCAATTTCTTCCTACAGTTTAAGTCGGTTGTAAACAAGTCTGCTGAACTGAAAATAGTCACGTAGCCAAAAAGCAATTTCAGACTAACTTGGGCCCCCAAAGTTGGCCTGGGCCCCCCCCAATTGGGGGGTTTGGGGGGCGGCTGCTACGTCTCTGCATGCAATCTTACTCTTTCAAACCTAAAGCAACATTCAGTCTGAGGTAGACCGTTAGGAAACTCCTTTTTATCATTTTCTATGAGTTAAACTTATCATCACTTAAACTAATATGCAGTGACATAATTTTTTAATCACAGGATAAACGAAAAAAGGGATTTTTTGAACAACTTTGGATGACCAAATTAGTTTATATTAAAAAGGAAGACAAAAAAGGCATTTTTAAACATCCTCGGAGGACCAATTACTTTTTACCAGAAAAGGAGGACATGTCCTCCTAAAAGAGGACGTATGGTCACCCTATGATTACAGGGCAAATAAGACAATGTCTGCACGCGACAAACTTTGGAGACATGTAGTGGCTATGCGCACCCACCCATACTGTTTTTTTAATCAATTGCGTTTAAACAAACATTAATTTTTGCTTAAAGTAATTCTACAGCATTTTACGCTGAATCAAGGAGTAATGAACGATGATTTACTTAAGTGCTTTTTGAACATGCACTTTTCTTCTATCTTGAATTCTTTTACATAGCAGTGTTCGGTCATAATCTTGATGGGCATTACAACGCTTGCCACCATATAGTGAAAACAGCAACAGGGGGCAAAATTGTCCACTATTATTTTGACAGGGAACATAATCGATAAAGCCCATTACTGATATTTATAATTGCAAGGATTTTTGTTTCGGTGCAAAGCACTGATCTTCATTTAATAGCAGGGAGGCCAGGATTAGGGGCAAAGATAAATCCAATAAAATCTAATGTTTAGGAAAAGGTTAAAATTAAACAATAATAGCATCAATTTGGAAAACTGGATTAGAAGGAAACGTTTTTGTTTGCAAAGAGCTTAATAGGCGTCATGTTGGAATAAACCCCTTTTCATGCTGAGGCCAAATTAATGCAAACAGCGCAGGACGTCAAGTTGATGGAAAAAAACATGCTTACATAATAGATAGCCAGTGAGGACTTCAGAAAGTTTAAGGAAAAATCAAAAGAAAACATCGTCACTGTGTGAAATCGCACCACACAAAAACATTTTTGCTATTTTTTTGCTATATTAAAAGATTCTTTTTAGGAAGTTCTAAATGTTTCCAAAACTGTCAGATGCAAAAGAAAAGCGGGAATTTTTGTTGAATCTGTGATTAAAATCATAAAAAATCTAAAAGTCTAGAAGATAAAATGGGAAATATAGAAAAAAAGCATGGCAGTCATTTCTCAGAGCGGTGAAAGGCTTTATTGGGAAATAGAAAAGACCCAATCTAAAACGAATTGGTAACATGTGATTGAGTGTTTTAGAAGGATGGAATAACAAATGTCTTCGAAGCTTTATTTTCTCTGCTCGGACCTCGACTTGCTTCACAAGAACTGAGAAGATTTCAGTGAAGAACATGGTGAAAGATTTTACCTAGGATCTGATCCAATACCTAGAATCAGGAGCGATGACAAGGAAGTCCAGCGGGTACTTTTGGCACCAGGCTTGGATATTTTTGGTGTGACCGGATTTTCAAAAACGTCGCGTCCAGTGTTAACAGCAAATTTGACGTAAGCTTTCTATTTTTTCTGTTAACAAATGCATATACTTTACAATAACTTTTGTGACATGATGACTAATGTTTTCTTGATTTCGGCCCCAAAAAATTGCTTAAATACTCTTTAAAAAAAATTCGGGCCCTTCCAGAATACTTACTGGCCCCGTTGTCAGAGAGAAAAATCTGGTTCCTGTAACTCTTAAAGCACATAACTTTTTAAACGTCACATAATTTTAAGCCCCAAATCCCTAAATCTTTAACCCAGATAACCCATATTGATCAATTAATTTGTTTATGATCAGATTTTACCAAGTCATTTCACATTAATCCCATTATGTTTTGTTATCTCAATTAAACAGAAAGGTTGCATTTTACTTTCCGATTACTGGTGGCTGATAATCACTACTTGCATATTGTTCACATTTTGGTTTTCAACCTTATCTTACTTCATAGTGTTATAACTATGCTTGATTTCTTACCCCACATCTAGAAATTTGATTATTTGAATAGTAAATAACCAGACCGCAATGTCTTGTTTGTATCAGAGTGGAGCTAAAAAAAGCGATAAAAAAGCAATTTCTGAGCAATTATGCCAAACACTTATGCATTTGTAATTGGATAAAACGCGCCAACTCCAGTTTAAGAGTAGCGGATGACCGAAATGAAACTAAATTAGTAGATATAACTGAGGCAGTAGTGCCAGTGGAGTTGATTGAAGCTAAGGTACAAGCAATTGATTTAGAAATTAATAAAGGTCTTAGGTGTAGTATTGAAAAGAAAAGAATTGATTCAGTTTCAAGCACCAGAAATCGTAGCATCAACTTCCCAATCTTGATAGTTTAAACTAATCCAGTTCATTTTTGTACGATATTGGAGACTTTAACGAAGTAAACCGGAATAAAAAAGAATAAAGAATTTTGTGTAAAAAATACCCATAAACCTGTTCCTTCAGTTCTTTCTGTCGACTCTAAAGGACATAAATTCTCTCAAAACACTCTGTCTGCTTCTTTGGCCAATAGAAAAATATTCGTTAAACTTACTTAGCATGGAGCTTATCAAAACAAGCAGTGTTTTACATGCAATATCGTCTCTTGAACAAAAAAGATGTTGCTTACAAATCATCCCTTGAATTGTCTGAAAGCTATTCTTCCAGTAAAAGTGTCAAAAACTCCCTACTAAAATTGCTGAGCATGAAAACAGTGCAAGCCATGTAGAATGCTTTCTTGACATGAATGCTACCATAAAACGCTTAAAATGTCAAACTGGAATTGTTTGAAAGTCAATTGATAAAAGAAGTTGAACAATGCAAAGGGATAATCAAACGAATTGTTTATGTGGTTTTTTTCTTGGAGTAAAAATCTTAGGATTTAGAGGCAGTGTAGAACATATCGAAGACAGTAGAAATGGTATTTTTCTTGGTTTCCTGGAGCTATTTGAAAAATTAGACCCTTTATTGATGTCACACAAAACCAAAGTAAAGATTTTTCAAGAAAATGGCAGTCGGATGGCAGTACATTATCTTTCCCTACAACATTATCTTTCCCAAAATGAGTTCATTGATGCTGGTGGAAAGCTAGAGCAACCAAAAATTATTTCTACAGAACGAAATGCCAAATACCATAGCAGAAGTGTTTACACCACTCCTAATTCTGCTCACATAGAACAAACCACATTTTTGATACGGTTTGTTCAAAATGTTGATTTTGCTTGGGAAATTCAGGAACGTTTTTTTGCTTTTTGCTGACTGCAATAAGCAACAAGGTATTGACACTGCAAACCATATTCTGAAAACTGTTTTTAATCATGACTTAGCGATTTGTCGTGGCCAAGCTTATGACAATGACAGTTATGTGGCAGGTAGGTTTTATAATTGTCAAGCTCATATATTGAAGAAAAATACTACAGCAATTTATATTTCTTGTGCTACCCACAGCTAGAATTTGTGCGGGGTTAATGCTGTCAGTTGCTCTTTCACCGTTATTACATATATTGGAGTACTGCAAAAAACTTATAACCTGTTTAGTTAAAGTTCTGGTGGGTTGTAAGTATCAAAAGAATGTCTTTCTGGCAGTTCTATGCACAGTCTTTCCCAAACAAGGTGGTCTGCAAAAATTGATGCTGTGAAAGCATTTGCCAAAAACTTAAATTGCATAAAATCAGCACTAAATTATTTACAAAGAAGGAATGTGTACGGGACTGTTGAGCTTTTGTCTAATGTAAGGGGGTTTTACATTAATTGCGAATTTTAAATGCATCTTATTTCGCTGCTGTTGTTTTTGTTGCTAACCGACCCCTTCCGACAAATGGGGGCATGGCGAAAGACCATAGAGCCCCAGAGGCCGGGCAACTCCCCAGGGACTGGACCAGAGGTCGTAGAGAGACAGAGAATTGCCAAAGAGCGAGCGCGCAAACAGTCCGCAGGCGCTCCAGGAAGGATTCTCGATTCTGCCAATCCTAGAAAGATAGTAGCTTAACAGTAGGTTGTATCCGTTGCAGCGTAGACGAGAGAGCACTTAACGATGGAGCACAACTTCCTGAGTGGAAATCGAGGGAACTTCTGTGTCAAAAAATTTAGATGAGACAGTACGCCTCCAGTCCAAGGAAAGAGAAGGGTGGATACGAGAGATAGAAGGAAAGAGACTACAAAAGATTGCAGAGAGCATGTGTAACGCTTCCCGCCTGGCCAGGTCTCCAGCCACGTCGTTTGCGGGAGAAACAAGCGTCCGGGGACTCACTGTAGCCTGATAGAACAGAAGGAGAGAGAAAACTGTTCCTGCCAGATCTACCAAAAAGATTGAGATTAAAGAAAAGTCGGAGGATAGGACAGGGTGGCAATGACAGAACGAGAGTCAGACAAGAGGAGAAGAAAAGAGAATTGGTAGAGTTGATGGTGCTGCCGAGAACAGCAAAAAACATGTAGAATGGCGCAGGCATCAGAGGAAAAACTTGAACATACTGGGTCTGCTGAAAAAGAAAGAGTGGCCTTAGTGCCACAAAGAGAGCAGTTGGCCACGAACGCCAAAGCCATGTTTGCCAAATGGAAAAGAAATAGAGCGCTCTGTCCAGAGCACCAGATTGTGAGGTGGGAGAGAGTCAATGTGAGCGAGAGCAGCAAGTTGGCGAGAGAGAGAAAAGAGTTCCAAGAAAAAAAGAGAGGGCAAGCAAAGAGATCCTCCCTAGGAGAAGTAGAAGAAAGCACGAGTGGTAGAGTTGACGCAAAAGCTCTCCAGAACTATCTGGATAGTTTTGGTTTTACTCCAAGTCTTTCCAAACTTGAAATAGGAAAGATGGAAAAGGAGGTTGGGAGACGATGAGCCCGCTCATAAGATGACAGAGCGAAATGAGTCAAAATGACTGGTAAGGGAAGTAGAGTCGCTTCAGAGTGGAAAAGCAGCTATTCTGGCAAAAGCAGCAGAGACGCTACAATCAGAGATAGCCCAAGTTACGGTAACATTCTCTGGCCTGCAGCGTACGCGAAATTCAAGCATGCGTAAGCACCATTAAAGGTATATGGGTATTTTTTCTAATTCTGAAAAATGTTTTTCGCTACTGCATGCTCAAGTTAATGGCAAATGTTCTGATTCTTCGCATTCGCGTTTGAAGCGTCATTGTTCCACAAAGTGGATTGAGAACTACGCTGCTGTCTTTGTCTTCAAGGAGTTTCATCCGGCGGTTGTTGGTTCTCTTGATCAACAGTCAGAATCAAAAGATAGAGAAGTTCTTGGAAGGGCTATGTTTTATGTAAAAGCGACAATAACACCTGGGAATTTTGGTTAGCCTAGAAGTTATCAATGCTGCAATAAATCTTGCCAAAGCAGTTGTAAAGAAACTACAGGGCATCAAGAAACGATTTTGACTGCATTAGATGCTACAAATATTGCCAGTTACAAAGATGTGCACAGACTTTTAGGGACAAAAACTCAATGTTGGCTTAACACCAGTCCCGTAGCACTCCAACTTCGGGCCCCCCCAAAGTAAGCGCAAGAGCCCCTGCGCACAGGTCATATCACTTTAGAGGTGTAAAATTGAAAAGCTGCATTAAGAAAATACACCACAATTTGTACATAAGTAAACAGGCTAATGTCAGAATAAAGCATGCCGATACCGAAGGTGCAAGTCATAAAAAATTCGGCACCGATGCCAGAGTTCAGTAGGACATTTATGCAGACACTGCGAAACGAAAGCAATGACACTGAAAAACATGAAAAAGTTATAAAAACACAGTATCATTTAAATAGTCTGGAGCGAACCTTTTTGTTCGCAAATGATGTTATGACATTGTCATAATCAAGAGATCGGGCGCAGTCATTTTCGATTGACAACATGGCTAATGAAGATAGTCTACTGTCTGTCATAGACGTTCTATTAAAAGTTTTGATTAGTTTCAATTTGCTGAAGCTTCTTTCAGCGCTGGCAACAGTCACGGGGCAAGTTAGTAAGATTCGAAGTGCGATGTACACATTCGGATACAATTCAAATAAATGAGTCTTTAGAAGATAGTTCAGAAAGTCTTGAGCCGTTTTGAGATTGCGTTTTTTTTGTAAAATTGAAACAAACCGCTGTAGCTCAGCGCTCATTTCATCAGAATCAATGTCACCGAACTTTTTTTCGAACTCTTTACAGCAAGTAAGAAGAGCATTTCCTTGTTGCACAAGCAAAAGTTTGTCTCGTGTGTACAAAAACGAAAAGGCGGAAGAAACCTCACGTAACAAATTAAAGCGCTCCTTTATTGACATAATAGCCTGGTCTACTAATGGATAGAAAAAGTTGCTTTTAAATTTCAGTTCAGGAGTAGCTCGTTGTTCCTCGTCACCTTGGTAATCAAACAATCTTCTTTTCTTTGCACTTCTTGACGGAGGAAAAGAAGGATCAATATCCAATTCCTGTGCTATTTCAACAGCAGATGTTGCGGCACTGTCATAACCCGTTGTGCGATAGTTTTGCAAAAACTTTTCAGTTGCCTGGATTTCCGTTTCCATTGTATGAAGGGAGACTCCATACGATTGAAGAATCTTGCTTGCTTTATTGACTTGGAATAGGATATCATACCAAATAAACACCGACAAAAGAAAACTCCATTTTGATAAATGAGCTATCAACGATTTTGTTTCTGAGGCCGCAGCTCTTCCATCTTTTCTTTCTATGAAAATGGCTTCCAAGTCTTTCAGTGCCAGCAACACCTCTTTTAAATTGTATCGAAGAGGTTTGATGCATTTAATTCTGCTTTCCCAACGAGTATCAGATTGTGACTTTATGGACAGCTCCACATGTTTCTTCAAAATTTCCCAACGCTGAGCAGAGGAAGAAAACAGCACATACAACCTTGTAAGTACTCCAAAAAATGTCAATGCTTCCATCGATGAATTAGCACTGTCAACAACAACTAAGTTAAGGGTATGGTTTGCACAGGGCACGTAAACAGCTTTGGGATTGATGTCTAGCATTCTTGCTTGGACCCCAGAATGTTTTCCTTTCATGTTAGCACCATTATCATATGACTGACCTCGACAATCAGACAATTCGAGTTGAAGTTCGGTCGCTTTTTCTAAGAAAGCGTACAACAAGCCTTTCCCAGTACTGTCACTTATTCTCAAGTAGCCAAAAAATGTTTCTTTAACAACAGCAGCTTCTTCATTACATAGTACATAACGGAGAATGACAGACATTTGTTCATGATGTGACATATCTGGAGTGCAGTCGAAAATTATAGAAAAATATTTTGCCAATTTCAATTGCTGTAAATTTTCTTTTTCAACTTCTGTCGCTAGCAATTCAATTAGTTCATTTTGTATGGTAGGACTCAAATAGTGATCTTTAGTGTTTTTATTCTTGATTCTGTCTTGAAGCTCTTTTAGGATCGGATCTCTTCTTGCCAAAAGCTCAAATATACCCAGAAAATTTCCATTGTGAGGAGATCCTAAGACTTCTTCAGATCCTCTAAAAGCAAGATTCCTTTCCGATAGAAACAAGGCAATGTCGATAAGTCTCTCTAAAACATTTCTCCAAAAACGTCTTTCATTGAAAAAAATATTCATCTCGCGTTTGTCGATAGTGGATGAATTTCTTATCCCTTCAGCTAGCAACATCCATTGACTGCAGCATTGTTGGTGGGAAATGCCGTTTTCATGGTCTTTCAGTTTTTTCGAAAAACCCTCCCATGTATTTATACCACTACAAAAGGGGCTTAGTGTTTTTCCAAATAGCTTACAACAAAAGCAAAAAACTTGATCTGATTCCCCAGAATAAACTAGCCACGACCGTGAAACACTTTCACCATTAGGTAACACACGTTTATAATGGTTGGAGGAAAATCGTCGCCTTGGAGTTGTGTTATTATATGGAAAATTCATTATTAGTTAATGTGGTCCACGCTTTACTATATCACATCGTTGAGCATCAGAAATACTTTCAGGCCATTTACATGGGTCATCAGGGATAGGGGTAAATTGAGATTCAGATATTTTTGATATTGAAGGTTGCGTATTGGCAGGTAAATCACAACTTACATTTTCTGGAAATTCACAATCACTTTGATGCTGATCGTCATAGTCTTCTTTTTCTTGTACACTATAGTTTTCTTCATCCCTCTCGGTACTAGTGCCAGGTCTACTCTGCTCAGTAATCTTGAAAAAATCTGTCATCTTGGGCAATTTCGCTACAGCATCTCGAGCAGTGGCTGCTTCTTTTCTCTTTTGAGCACCACTTTTTGAACGTTTCATTCTATACAATGTCAATAAAATACTTTATCTGCAGTCTGCAGTGTATATACTGTATATTGTCCCGGTATTTATAGCCAAACAGAATTCCAGACCATTCTATGATTGTTGCGTAACAACGGCATTGTTACGTCAATCGAATATTCAAGATTCTACCAGAAAATTAATCGAAATATTCTAGATTCTGCGAGATAAAATGACGTAGAATTCACTTATGATGTCACAAGCCAATTTCTTCCTACAGTTTAAGTCGGTTGTAAACAAGTCTGCTGAACTGAAAATGGTCACGTAGCCAAAAAGCAATTTCAGACTAACTTGGGCCCCCAAAGTTGGCCTGGGCCCCCCCCAATTGGGGGGTTTGGGAGGCGGCTGCTACGTCTCTGCTTAACACCACTACTGCCAGCATCTAATCTGGGCAGCGCAGCTGCCCGGGGTGGATAAAGCATAGACTCTTGCCCCTGACCTTGATTTGTGCTGGCCCGGATTGAGTTTGGGTGCCTGACCAAACAACGACAAAGAGGGACACTAAAAAATATTTGTTGGACTATTCAGACATGCCGAAGGTGTCTAGAGTCCATACCCATACCTTAAATTGTGAATCGGCAAGCCAATAGAGCAAACCCACTTGCTGTCTCACCATTGCAGTTTTACAGACGTTCTGTCTTTTTGCCTTTTTTTGACACAGTGCTTGAGCAAGTAAGCGAGAGATTTTGCTCTGATCTGGTTGCTTGCATAAAACTCAAATTTTTGATAACATCGGTTTGTGTATTGACTCCATCAGAAATACTGTGAACTTCTATCTTCCTTTTCTGGATGACAGCATTGACACAGTGGAAGTTGAATTTGTGCAATGATGTTTGTATTGGCTGTGCCACAAAGGTGATACTTTACCGTACAACGCTTTAGGCGCGTTGCTGTCAGTTAAAGAAACGAACACGTATTCATATCTGAAAGTTCTTTTTTAAATATTGACAACTCGTCCGATTACTACAGCAACAAATGAGAGTTTGTTTAGTGCTCTAAAATATTTGAAAACTTAATTGGGGTCCATAATGAAAGAAGCTTGTTTGAATGAATTTGCACTGCGGTATGTTCACCGTGACCTCAATCTTAAATTTTGAAGATGTGATCGATGAATTTTTGCGTAAAAATCGTAGGCTGAATTTCAAATAAGTTAAATTTTGACACACAGCATCGGTAATTTTTTTGGTTGGCCTATCACCACCAGCAGTAAGTTAGTGTCAGTAAATGCGTTGCGTGCAGTTGCGTAAGTGCAAAATTCTTTTGTGTGCGATTGCGTTAAACTTCTTTACGCTCTGTTTAAAAACCTCACACACCCCTCATCTCCTGGGGAGAAGAAGCCTCGATATACCAATTGCGACTAAATTCTGAGGGTTTTACCATTGCACCTGGGCTGTTGTTCAAAAAATTTTGGCCTTCCCCTTGAAGAAATCCTGGCTATGCCACTGGGCACAGCAAGCAATCGATGCAATTGGTATATTTTAAAGCTCAGGTTACGAGTTCAAACCAAGTCTCGAGCCTACTACAACGATGAGCATGAGTGATTTCTAACTGGACGACTGTGCACGAGATCCCTTCGTTATCCCCTAAACTATCCGCCTCCTTGTATTCATTGAACAAGTTTTCATCAAATCAAATAACCCGGAAACTAATTTCTGAAAACGGCTTTTAAATTTAGTAAATTAGGAATGTTTTGAAGTGTGAAACATTGTTTTCTTTCTCCAATCCAATATGTTTTTTACGTCAAAACGGTAGTCGGTAAATTGTAGGTTGCAGCCCTAGTATAGGCCCATTGATACTTAATAGTGGGACCTACACAGCTAGCGACTACGGACCGCATGGAATAAAAGCAAACATCATTAACTTAAAAGTTGCGTGGATTATTTAAAGTTGGTTTTCTAAAGAAAAATATCATGATTATCAAAAAGGAGTGAAAAGCATCAATTTGAAAAAATTTTGCTCAAAATTTAGGATATTCACTCTCAAAAAATAAGTCTTCAGCTGACTAATTGTGATCAGCTTTAGAAGTTTGCGTCAAATCTTTGTCTTAATCAGCTTTCGAAAATACGGGATGGGGATTCAGCAATGATTAAAAGGTAAATTTGGAGTATTTTAAGAACTGTTTGTCGACCACTGCCTTGAAAAGATATCCAGATGTTCATAATTTATTACGTCACAATAAAGTTTATGAGCAGCATTTACTAATGATCGGATAAAAGTAATATTTCTACTTGATGTTTCGCTTTTTTAAGCTGAAACGATAAGATGTAATTGAAATTAAACAGAAATAAATTTTGGTTTTCTCTCACTCTGGCTATATTGTCAATGCATTGGTGTAGTGCAAGTGCAGCAAGTGCAGCAAGTGGAGCAAATTAGTAAGTTGTCAGTTATCATCAACTTTAAAAGGTCACAAAAATGCTTCCACAAACGATAGGTAAAAGGATAAATAATAGGTTGCTGCTGTGCATCGCTTTTGGAAATTAGCTTTAGAATCTTATGAATAATTTTTAGCCAAAACTTGAACTTAACTCATCCTCTTAACTGTCGAATAGGGATTTATTGTTTTGTTGTCACGAGTTAGACCCTCTACTAATGTTTGTAGCTGGAAATTAAAAAGTACAAAAAAGTTTAGCAAATTTTGTACACGGTGCTTTCAGCCAATAGCTTATTCAATGAATGTAAGGGAGAGGAAAAATTTCAAGCCAAAATGCAACTTTTGGCAGTCTTTTTGTAAAGAAAGTTTCTCAGATCATCTATAAACATAGGTCATTGCCATTGCTTTTCCAAATGTTTCCGAATTTAGAGTGAGAATAATTCGTTTTGTCCGCCCCTTTATCTCGGTCTGTCTTTTCGATAGATTCATCAAATGCAGATCGGAAATAGAAAAGACGATTTCGGCATACCAGCAGGCGAGCAGCTATTCTGGCCGTAAAATAGAAATTCTAAAAAACTGTAAATATGTATATAATAATTTTTTTTGCTAAAATGGAACACATGTGAGTAAAAAAATCATGCACAAAATACAGGAAAACTATACTGCATATGTTTATGCTTAATCCTGCATAGGAAAACCCTAAATTCTGTGTTCAGAAAACGTGGGATAGAACATGCTCCAACACAAAAACTGCGAAAACAGTACCTGTATTTGCTTTAACGGCAAATGCATTTTGACATTCAAAATTAAAGATATTTCCTTTTATTCTGGCAAAAAATTGAACTGTAAACAAAACAATTATTTTTTTAAAGTAAAACAAAAACCTGTACCTATTTTACTTCATCAGTTTTGACGCTAATGTTCAGAGAAATGGAAACTGAACTACCGACTTTTTGGGTCACCAACAGCAGACCGACGATGGGACATAACCCACCAACCTCGCATGGGAGCCTAATTCACCTCGGCAACCCATCAGAGGAAGGTAACCTTGAATAAGTTATTCCACATAAATTTACACGATAGTTGGACTGGGATGTGAGATAACCCAATAGCTCTATAAAGCATCTCAAGAGGCTGTTACAGGAATCAGCTCCATTCTCTTGAAGGACTTGACAAGTCATACAGGTAAAGGGGAAGAGAGATCTCCTGGTTATACGTTTATATGAATAAAACTTGGGAAAAAGTGGTGGGGTATGAAATACAGTAGGTTTCCTAACTAGAGTTAATCTTTCACTTCTTCATTAAGTGATGTGATTTAAGAGTATTCTGTTACTGAGACATCAAATATAAGATTGCAAGGTTATTTGCCACTTATTTCGCTAATTCAATTTATTGAACTGAATAGAAATATGATAGCCAGTAAACAAGTGAACATTTTATTTCAAAACTTTTTGCTTTGTAGCCTACCAAAATTTTAATATAGCTTCGAAAAAAGCTGTTTGAGCCATAAGTTTTTCGTGACGCTCTTATCAGTGGCGGTATCGCGTCAAAAAGGAAAGATCTATATCAGGGCTACTCAATCGGCGGACCGCGGTCCGTATCCGGACCTTTCAAGTGTTGAAACTGAACCAAAAGCTCCAGGATGAGTAGCAGTAAGTGCAGCTACGGATTGCGAAAAAGCCCATGCTCTTTTACCAAACTTTGTTTACTCATTCTCAATACTAAATTATTTTCCAACAAAATATCAACAATTTTTCGCGTCGAAGACGCAGCTTAACATTCTTAGCGTTTACTAAGAGCACCTTTTAAAGACTAACGAACAGCATGGTCAGCATGAAAAACGGGAGAAAACCTATTTTCCAGTGTTCAAGGTCTGTTATTCATACCTGCCTCGTCCACCAAATTTACCTCTGCAATTTAACTGATCAAGTGTGGTAAAGCTCAAAACCCAGACAATATTCCGCCACATGTATTCTCAAGCACTGCAGCCCCAAATGTCTTACACGGCTTCAAAAATTCTACACAACCTGCATGACCTACCAAACAATCCCCACAATATAGCCACTGGCCACTGTTATCTCGATACCAAAACCTGGAAATACAGCTGATCACTGAAAGAGCTTCCAGCACATATCGCTGCTGAGCGTTTCTTACAAGCTTTTTGAGTGGTCACTCTTGAGGCGTCTAGAACCTCTTTTTGACCCCCAGAGTTGGTTTTAGGCTTGGTCAATACATAGCCAATCAAGTGTTTAAACTAACCTATGACGTTGAGCACCGCTTTGAAGCAAATAAATTAGGTATTGTGTTGGCAAATCTTATTGCCGCAGAAGTTTGCCTACTCTATGTTGCCAGGGCCAAACACCCCACCACCGCCTGATTTGGTGCTACTTTTATCAACCAAATTTTAAGAACTGCCGAAAAATAAAAAATGCGCTTTTTTTCACAAATTTACCGGAATAGAGCACAATAAGCTTATGTTATTTTTGATTTTGATGATCAGTCTAGACTATGAGAAAAATCCAAGTATTTTTCTCTATTTACTGGTAATGATAGTTTCATTTTTGTCATTGCAAATCAAAAATTCTACTGGACTTCTTGAAATACTAAACTTCTTCAACTGGACCTTCGTTAAAATTAGTTGAGTAGCTCTGATCTGTATAGTGAATAAATGTTTTGTGTAATTAATTTGGACGTTATGCAATCAAGACAAGCCAATGATAGCGCTAGTATTATAAAGCGGGCCAAAGAAAGATTTCACAATAGCGAAATGTTAGTGAAAGCGCAGCAAGAGGCAAACAGGAACGCAACGATTATCGAAAAAAGTTTGAGAGTGTAAACAAACTTTTTCTGTCTGCATAACACCGGGTGCTAAGTCTTGATATAAACTGCCTCTAAGAGATTAAGATGGAAAGACCTGCGTGCTGTGGCGACGATTGAAACCCGCTTGCTATCATAGTTTAATGCATATTGATCATTTTCCAAAAGATGTTGACCATTGGCAGAGTCAGGGTCCGGTTTGGTGTCGCTTCGTTTGCACGATCTGTGTGGTTGAAATCGGGGTAGACGGGTCAACTGTTGTTTTTTGTTTTATTTGCCATATTTATCTTTCATTCACGAGAAAGCGAATTGTATCGCTATACTTTGGACCGGAAGTCCGAACTCGCTTCGGAGTTGCCTTTTTTGAGGTTTATGGGCCACCTGTCTTCCACATAAAGGTGGGGCGTCCCGTAAAGTTGTCCAACGCTTTGACGTAAGGATCAAGCAGGTGCTGACAAAACCATAGCAGCTTTCCACGGCAGTTTTGACTTCTTTTTTAAATTTGTGGAGGGCTTACCTATCGAAGGAACCCTCAAGTACACAAGGTACTTTTCTGGGCCGAATCACTAAAGGGTAGAAAATTGAGCGATTTTCTAGGCGATCTCAGGGTTGACGACATTTTTAGAATAGCATTGTCCAGTAATATTTTCTTGACTCGTTCTATTTTTACATTGAGTCTACACTTGGTGCGAATCATTAGAGATCAATGTAGATCTTAGACTTATTTTACTTTTAATAGGACTAAAGGACCCCCAATGTAAATACTGGCCGGTGAAAGTGGGTGTTTGATATACACTGGTTTCAATGCCAATATCTGTTCTTTCGACGTAAACATAAAGAAACGTTATACATTTTCCTTTCTCTTTTTGAAAGGTGAATTTGAGGGATGGATGAAGGCAGTTGAGTTTGGTCAGTAATTTATCTGGACAGCTATAGTGCAGCTGCTTTGACAAGTGCCTCGCGAATAATTTGAGGATTTTCCTGCTTTGCAATTAGACATGCCACTTCATATGACGCCGTGAGAATCGGTTTATCTACTGGAACAAAATCATAAAATGTAATGGTAGCAATTGCGTCAAATTGGCCCTCTTCTGCCTAAATTTATCAAGTACGGTGCTTTGTAGTTCCCTGTACCGTGAATTTTTGTAAAGTGTTCACGTAATTTAGCTAGTTCTTGGCTGGAATTGCTTAACTTAACATGACAAAGCATGCAATGAGGGTACAGCGTCCCATCACTTTTTTATTGCACAAATGAAGCCGTACTGCACATAATTCTCTGACCACTTTTTTTGGCTGACATGTTAAAGCTAATTTGCAGGTAATTCACGAATTGCAGTGTTTCTTAGACCTAAAATAATTCATGGCCTGGTTTTGTCTTGCTTTGAATGATGATGGAAACTTAGTTTAGAGCGTCAGTAGCCTATGTAATTAACCAAACAAGCAGTTGCAGTTATTAAGCCGTTTCAACTGCACTTGCTGACCTAACGCAACCCCAACTACTACAACGCAACTTATCCTTGAAAGTGACAACCTATCACATTTCAATATCAAAAAATGAGAAGTGGTACAAAATTTTAATAAAGCTTTTGTTATCGACCATTTCGTTGTACTCTTTTAGAAAAAATAAGTGAAAACTCTAACGTTTTCGTCTAGCTCTTTTCAGAAGTTATCGCTAGAATGAAGCCTAGTGTTGGTGGCCGGGTATTTATAGCGATTGAAGTTGGTAGAAATGTCGGAACGTTCTGATTGGCAGACAACCAGACGGTTCGTCGAGTCCAAATTAATGACGCAATTTTACCGTGTAAACAAATTCTTTCTGCGGACAAAGCTCTGGTTTAAGCATTTTGATTAAAGTTGCTTCCAAGGTTGATAAATGAAAAAGTGTTCTTTCTTTAGCCAAAATAGAAAACTGGTTGTCATCGTAGTAAGAGGCGCAGTTTTTATTGTTGAGGATGTGTTGTCCTATTGTCGAAGTACTTGTAGGTTTGGATAACAATGAAAATAATGAAAAACTATTCACTTATTCTTTTTAAAAGAGTACAATGACATGATCGATAACAAAAGCCTTATTTCAATATCAGTTTGCTACTTGCCACACTATAATTTTCACTGCTTTAATCGGAAAAATAACTAAATCTTCTTTAATTTTGCTACCGGTTCCTTTAACCCTTAAACGCCCAAGTGTTTCGCCAATCACCATTACCTATGTGGTCGTTAGCGGCCCGGCATATTGAAATATCTTTGCTCTAGCTTTCACCTTGTCTATCTCCCTTGAACATCGTTGTGAAACTAATCAACATGTTGCAAGTTCACTATTATTTGCAGCTAAGTATAATGCTTCAAAAAAATCCGACAAAATTTGCAAAAATTGTGAGTGTAACATTTTCAGTTTTGTACAAAAAGTGAACTATCAAAAGCAAAATAAACACTGCGGACTACTAACAACAAACGGTTATTGAAATAACGTATAACATCAAAATTTAACAAAAAAGGAATGAAAAACAATTAAACGATTGCAGTTTGCTAGCTTGTAGCACAATAGACATGATTATGCTAAGGCACAAAAATCATGCGGCACAATAAAACATAAAACCGTCACTTGTTTGTCATTAATGCAACATAGCTCATTACATTCTTCATACATGTCAGCTGTTTTGAGATCCAGAGAAGATGGACAGATGTAGCACCGTCGTTTTTTACGTTTTCCACCATAATATGCAGCGGATTGAAAAGTGCCAATGTCAATTTTGTACCCGCGTTTTTGTAACGATAGCTTTGTAGCTCTTGGAAGTTGCTTGACTCGCACTCGTCGCTATAGCCATGGATGAAGCAAACTGATGCATAAGCTTCCTGACTGGCCTCTTTTTCCCTTGTTGAAATTTTGCTCGGAAAATCACCATGCTATTGATACCTGCAATATTGAGGCAGTTGAAAAAGTATGCAAGTGGTCAGCGCTTGATCCTTTTCTGCCCACTGTAATTATGGCAAAGTTGGTCATTTCGGTCAACACCTGCTTTGGTAGCATTGTAGTCTAGTATCATTTTAGGCAAACTTAAACCCATCACTTGTGATCTGGTCGCTAACAGTAGAAGAAGCGTCATCCTATCTCTCAGGCGTGATTGGCCACCCACAGAATCTTCGCTCTCAATAATTTCTTCATCGTCAGAGTTGTCTTCAAAATCAGACCAACTCCTACCACTTTCCCGGCTGTTGCTGCATCCAGTAGCTTTCTTATTGTAAAGACAATATTTTCAAAAAATATTTCAAAAATAAATAATTTTAAATTATTTATTTTTTTAATAATAATTATTATTTTATTGTTAAATTATTAAAATAATTAAAAAAGATAATGAAATTATAAATTTAAGTAAACAACAAAATTTTCAAAAAATAATCTTTTAGAAGACGTTCGCGCCGAATCCCTGAAACAGCTTCGTCGAACCCTGGTTAAGAACAGCTGGCCTAAGCTTTGATGTAAAAATTGCAATGACAATGAGGGTTAATGACGTCACAAAGACATATTAATGACTGCAACAAACCTATACCAACTATAAAAGCAATTACGTATGGGGGCCGAACTAATTTTTGATTTTCAAAAAAAGAAAATTTTCAACCAAAAATGAAATATTTATTAAGGATTGTTTGTAATATTTTTCGAGCAGTTTACGCATTTTTAAACGCATATCATGGTTTTAACTGAAATTTAATTTATCGAAATAAATCATGATGAAGCTAAATAATGATTTACTGTCAACGCTATGCTGAAAATTTGTTTAGGGGTGTTTGATGTTAGGACTAAAATAGAAGAAAAACAAAATCTGGAAAAAGTTATGATTATTCAGCAAATACAAAATTTTTAAAATCTATCAATATTATGATATTTTATGTTGATGAGCTTTTTAATCCATACTTATCTAAACACATTAATTCGCAACTTAACAATCAATGAAGTAAAAACTACACAGATGGAAGATCAATGCTTATTGAAAACTTACAGCAGAGGTGTCGAGCATGCAGCCCGCCGGTCGCATGACTTCTGGATATCGTCGTGGTGTGTCGCAGACAAAAAGTTTGGCGACCACTGATATACAGTGCCTGCTTAAAATTTTTTAAGAGAGTGCGGCCTGCGTTAAATCTACCTATGTAAATGTGGCCCATAGCATTAAATGAGTTTGACACCCCTGACTTACAGCTTAAATTTTGCCAAAATGTGCAACAGTTACAGCATTGGCTCTATTAGTCTATTTGTTGGTTTGGCTGGTGTTAGTTTCGAACCTATTATTAGAGATCAGTTGCTCACATTACGAGCGCGTTTCTACTTATGCAATCATGCGCTCTCAGCTCAGTTCCACTGCAAGCAATGTGCGCCTGCGCCATTGGTAATTGCTTGCAGTACACTCAGTACTTAAGGATTGGATGTGTGAAAATTAGGAAAGTGTCAGTAGGATTTATGTTGGCTGAAGAATTTTCGGTAATCAAGTTAAAAGTTAAAAATCTGGTAATTTTCGGTTATTTTTGCTGTCACAAAATTTGTTGCTTTATTAAATACGGTTCAATTTTACAAACACACTCTTCGAGCGGCAAGGTCCAAGCGCTCCTCTAGGCGAAGATTTGAAAATTTAGAAAGTTGCTGAAAGTCCAAACAGGTTCGAAACTAAATAACAGGAAAAGAAATTGGACGAAGCAATGCGATCATAGGAGATGTGCTAAAAATTTCTAGCAAAACAATTTTTAAAGCAAAATTCTTAATGGTCTACAGCGGTATGACTAATCAAAAGTCTACGCTTAATAACAGCCTAAGCCTTGTACGTTTTAGTGCGAAGGCTATAGACTTTTAATAGGTGTAAAGGCAAATTGTAAATAAAAATTTATCTATGTAAAACAACTAATTGTTCGAAATACTGCTTACAACAGCTAATTTTAGCAAACTGTGACTAAATTTTGGCTCGTTTGTGACGCTTTTGTTCTCTATTTGATTGGAAATCTGTGTCGTCACAATAGTCTATTGATCAGTCGCAACGAACACCCAAATGTGGAATCTATATCGAAAGCGCTTTTCTCATAACTCTTAATCAAGCTTTTGGCCAAATTACTAGAGCAATTTTACTAAAAAACATTGTCGTAAGCTTTCTACTTTTATTACTTTTGATGCTTTACAGAAGTGCGATGAAAAAATAGCTGTTTAGATATGTTAACGACAAGTCATTTTTTTCTGATAATTTTTGTGCCAACTGTGCTGACGACATCACTCAAAGTAGTAGTAAAAAATCCTCTCAATATTTCAGGGACAATTGCGACAGGGTTCATGAATTTTACAGTCGCAGTAAATTTTTCAATATCTGACAATTTTGCTTCTACTGGAACATGTTATTGGTCAAGAAAATGGATTTTTTTGAAGCCTCCTCCTCTAAAAGGAAAAGTAAGAATTTTTCACACCTCTTTATTCAACCACCATCGAGCATGCAGAGGAGTAATCATTCACCGAACAACTGAAACTCACTGCCGTAAAATTTTAAAAGGTGGTCTTTCGGTCATATATGCTGAATTAGTAGAAATTTTTCCACAGCGAAACGAAATTCTATCCTCTTATTCTGTAGTTTGCGACGACGACATGCGCAATAAATTAACAACAGACGTCCTCACAATGCGATTTTCAAGTAAGTAGGCAAAACCAATTGCGGTTTATTTATGTTGCCGTCATTTTAAATATTACTCTCGTGAACAATTTTCCTAAGTTCAATAGAGTTGCATTTATTGTTTATATTTTAAATTTAGTAAGATGTAAATTCATAGCAAAACTGTTGGCATAACGGTATTGTGATTGGTCGACCTGGGTTTAATTCTTTTGTCAAATCAGACAAAGACTTTAAAAACAGCTTTTACAGAGCTTCTGCGCTCTGTATTGGAGCTATATAAAGAGTAACATATGAAACTAAGTTTACTCTCTGTCATATGAAAAAACAACTGATCTCAATCACATGATCATGTGCCTACGGTAATGCAGTGGAACCTATTTTGTTGTCCCAATAGACGAATTAAGGCTGTTTTCCAGCATGTTGCTGGTCATTTCTTGTTTTTCACGAACACTTTGTTTGCATTTACTAGCGTGGAAAAAAGTAATTTTCGGAGTGATATTTATGTGGCTTTTGTGTTTTGATTTTGGTAAATAACTTTTTTGATTTAACCATCAATTTGATCAAGTTTGTGCGATAAATGTTTTAAGTTGACGTTTTGAAGCCGTTAAACTTAAAAATACGTTTATTGTTTGATGGAATTAAAAAAATTTTGAGAGAATCAAGGCCCCAAAGGGTCTCCTTCTAACAACAACAACATTTTCATGGGACCAAGTATTTTTTGCCTGGTTTGAAGTTTACGAATTTTCAAATTTCTGCATAATTAAGTTTGACATTGCCTCATAACGTAAAATTTCGCAATATACAAAGCTATTTTAAGTTATGCTAGCTAGAATTCATATAATTTATTTTGTTGAAATTGTAAAGTGCTTTTCGCGAGAGCACAATAACAATGGCTAATTTAGAAACTTTTGCATATTGTAAAAGAAAGTGCTATGCGATCACGCAGTTTGCATGTAGGCTAAAGCTTCGTAATATTTATCAGAAGCAACATAAGAAATGCTTTGTTGCAATGGAGCTGATATGCGTCACCAACGTCATTTTGATTCACATAAAAAAGAAAATTCACAAAATCGAAAGTGGTATCGCTCTGCGCTGTTTTTTTTGTTACCAACCTTGCCAGAAAATAAATTCGACTCCCGTAGTGTTAAACTACCTCGGTCCCTGGGCCGGGTAGGCGTGACAAAAACTTCTGTTTTGTCGGTCGATACTTTCGTTTTTAGGTGTAAATGAGTTTCGTCCCTCAACTTACTCCCCCACACCAAAACTCTCTACATTATAGCCATGGATTTTTAGGTGGGGATGGATGTAAGCAAATTGCCAGTCTTTCAAGCAGGGGAATGCCTGGGAAAAGTTACGATTTAATGGAGAGCTTGGAGGAGAGGGCGCATACAGACATGGTGTCTCGCGCAAACTAATCGAAAAAAGATGATTGCGTGAATTAGGAAATATATGTACACTAATGTTATGCTTTTTTTTAATTCTTTTGTCCTAATGTAAAATAAAATAAACTTTTTCATTGACATCACGCATTTGAAAATTATTCTCAGAATTCTTTAAAAAATGTGACTCACTAAAGTGATAATTCTCACGTCACAATGACATTTTGGAGGTGTTTTTTGAAACTCTTAAATTACTATAGTAGATTATACACTTATCAATGCTTTAAAAAATGCGTCTCATTTTTGCACAACTAAAAAACAAATTTTGTTTGAATCGAACAATGGAGTATGTAAATATAAGCAGTGAAGTGCTTGTTTTCTCAAATACTGCTTCTAGTGGCAAAAAGAAAAATGTAACATCCGATGTTTTTGTGCGATTGAAGTAAAATTTATGACTAGCTGCCCATTTTGGGTGCCAAAGATTGATTGTATTAGTTTGCTATATTTTTGCCACTAGATGACAGTAATCTCAAATTATAGTTGGGTTGTTTACCATTGACTTTGCTATAATTTTACTTGGTACTGTACGAAATTTTTAATGACTAGCCGGTTTGCCGACGTCGCCCGGCAGGGCCCCTCCATCAGTAATGTCGAGGTTTAGTATTCTAGTTCAACCAGCTGCACCGACTTCACTTATCGGGCTCTTGTGTGAGCAGTAGCGAAAAATTAATGAATTTTACGCACTTCCACAATTCTTCTACACGAAATTGTAATCATCATATTCTCTTAATCATGACCGGTAAACCTCACTAAGAATCTTGCCACAAATTATTGTTGATACTTGTGAGGGAGCAGGGATTGGAACATAATCAAATCTGATTGTAGCGACAATACAATGGTTGCTTTCACAATTAAAAAAGTTTTTAATTGTAAGTCTATTTTGCAATGTGGTTCCACCCATTTCCTATTAATGTTTGTGGTGAGTTCCTAATTTGGCTGTGCTATTGGTCTTGTTTCCGGCATAGCGACAAAAGCGGCTATTGTTTTCTCTATATTCAGTTTTACAAATTGTTATGGTTTTTACGTTGCTTTTTTTCTTCAACTTGGGATTTTATCACAATGCTGTAAAATATAGACATAAAAACTTTAACAGGCAGCATATCAGCATAAGAAAAATTCTTGCTTTATAGTATATATGACGGCGTCACCCAAAGGAGCCCCGTCAGTAACGTCGGGATTAAGAGTGTTGGTTCAGCCGGCCAAGCCGGACTTCATCTATCAGGCTCTTATGTGAAGAGTTACCGAAAGTTTATGGGTTTCGTGCACATAAGATTTTCACATCTGTTTGTGCTCCTTTTCGTAATAGAATATCTCATTTCAAGATCCTGGCTACACCTTAGGTCTATGCGCTTTGTTCATTGCTGACACAAACCAAAAGGAGCCTTGCGTAGTTTGGAAGTAGGAAACACATTTCTGATATTAAGCTATTTTCAAGCAAAATAGCAAAAATGTCTTTTACGTGGTGCGATTTCACCCAGTGACGCTGTTGTCTTCTGATTTCCCCTTAAACTTTCTCAAATCCGCGCTGGCTTCGCTTTATATAGCATGTATTTTTCTCCCTGCTTGACGTGCTCTGGGAAGTTAAAAGAGTCCTTGGTCTCATTTAAGGACACACACACACACATGATATGGACAACACGTCGCATTGGTAAGCCCTAATAGGGTTGTAGGATCATTGTTACGAATTTATTGTTTTAAACTAACCTCTATACTTTAAAATGATAAATTCGTAACAATGATCCTACAACCCTATTAGGGCATACTGATGTGACTTGTTGTCCGTGTCATGTGTGCGTCCTTAAATGAGACCAACATGATATAGGTATTGCTGTATGATATTGTTTTGTATTGCATCTTTTTTTTGCACCCAATGGCAAATTTGTTTTTTTCAGCGTTTTTACTATTGAGTGTTTTTTACACCCGCCTGATGAGACCCAATAAGGTCGAAACCAGTCGTGAATTGTTGACATGATGTAACAGCCTGCTGTATGGTACCGTATGATGTTGGTGATCACTTTTGAGCAAAAATTTTGAGGTGATGCTGGAGGCAGATCCCTCTTAATAGGAGATTGCCTTGAAAATTGCTAATTGGCAACTAGCACTCTCCATACTCTACATTTAGAGACTTCAGTTTTTGATCAATATTTTTGAAAACATCAATGGATAATGCAAAAGTACCATAATTGTGAAAAAAAGCAGTCAAAATGTACTAAAAAACTAATTTTGATTTAACAATTGCAAGTTTGTTAGGTCAAGTAGGATAATTGTTCAAATAAAAATGAAACATGATGTGTGGCAACTAATTTTTGATCAGCCGTTATAAACTAATTCTTAGCCCTTAGTAATTGAAGTCACATATTACTGGAAAGAAAATTGCCTAAGCTTTTGAAGGATAGTAATTGTTAGTAGCTTACTATAACGTTTTTGTATTAAAGTTATCTGTTTTTACTCAGCTTGCCACTTTTTGAGGGGGGTGGAAAGTTACCTTACAGATTTTAAAAGTTTAGCTTTTTTGGTACAAAAATAAATATTAATTGTACATATTATGCGCTGTCGAAAGTGCCTTGAAATAACCTTTAAACTGTTGAAAAAGTTTGAAAATCGGTTAAGAAATGAGGTCACAATCAGATTTTTAATAAATTGATTTTGCAAAAAGGGCGCAATTTTTGAAAACATATTCATAATATGATCTGTGAAGGCCAAAGATTTGTTTTAATCGGACCAGACATGTTATGACATCGTAGAGCCACTTTTAAGCGTGCAAGCGAAGTGAGAAGAAAAATGCTCAAAGAACTTAAAGTGCTGAAATAAAAAATTGCAAATAGCATTGCCAAATAAGCAATAGTTGTTGTAAAATTGTTTTTATCAAAAGCACCTTATCAATATCTTCTGAAAGAAGGTCTGATTGCGTTTCTGCAAATCAGTACTTTTTGAAGGAAGAACAAAAAACAGATTGTGCAATGAAGCGTTGATTGTTACATCATTTTAGACCCCAAACAAACGAAATATTTTGTAATGGAGTATGTCGGAAACTGGTTTTTGTTTGAGCAAAAAGCGGTTGTCCTCTGTCAAGCAACAAAAATTGTAAAAAATATTTTTGATTGTGACATCATGATGTCGTCACCAACACTCTTATGACACTTGCCATGGGGTAGTGATCAATCGTGCTAAGTTTGATGCTTGTACCTCTAACGGTTTCGAAGGTGTTAAAACAGACAGAATTGCGCTTTATAGTATAGATCAAGTGACGGTTATTGATCTTTTATTTTAATTTTAAAATCAATTTCTTGGGTGTTGATTTGATGAATTTTAATCTAAAAACCCATTTTACAGCAGTATTTTAACTTGATATAAAAAAAGGTGGAGCACAATTCTTTTTGAAAATTTCCAGTTTTCACCCTTTGTTCGTGCAAACCAACCAATGTAAAATAAGCTTCAACAAGCGCTTCGAAGCGGCATTTGCCATAGACGACAGTTGGCCAGCTGACGCTCGACAGAAGCAAAAAAACATGACCGGAATGATGTTTTTGCTGAGCGGTCTCCCAGTGGATGACGAAAAATATAGATGTAGATCACTAGAAGTGTAATTGTGTATATTCAATGTACTTAATAGATTTCAAGTATATCGAAGACCGAATTCTGAAACGGAAATATTAGCATTCTAAGCCAGCGATGCATCCGGCTTCCAAGTTACAAAATAATATGATCTACAGCTGTAAAAACTCCTGCGTTTTTGTTTTGTTCTGTTTGTTTTTTTGTTTTTTTTTTTTCAATTCAATTAAACTGATCTTTAATTGCTTGAATTTAGGGTTTAGCGGCCATGCAACTATTGCTCTAGTTTTATGGATCCACTGTTTTCATTTGCATGTTTTAACGTCTGACGTTGTGTCGCTTCTTCCTTTTCTTGACTCCATTTCTCTCATTATTATTGTTGTTCAGTGTCGTGTTATGGTGGTGGTCATGAATAAAAAAGATACAGATACAGATACAGATACAGTTTTCTTTATTCACAAGGCAGTCTTTTAGAATTTTCACCTACCTAACTCCAAGTCTGACAGCAATATAAAGAGGAGTTATTGACAGTGCAAAAATGAAAGTTGAAAAGATAAAAAACGTTTTACAACAGGAAAAAACTTTTGTCTACGTTTTGATGGAATTAACGCAGAAAAAAAGGAATAGCTAGTAATATACTTTACAAGTCCCACCAGAAGTGTCTGTTGTGCTAGGGATTCTTCAGAAGATACTTTTTTCAAAACTAAAAAATTTTTGGACAAATTTAACGCTTGGCCCAATATGCAAATGATTATTCGTGACATCACATCAGTCAACATAGAAAAAAATGGAGCTGTTTTTTCCAAACAGAATTTGGTTGTGAAGTCATCAGAAACCATAATAGATTGGTTGTCAATTCTATATTTTGGACCTGTTTTAATAATTTACTCAATTACTATTGTCCAATTACTTACAAATAAACAGAATTGAGCTGTGATTTGTTAATGATCTATAATCGGATATGAAAAGTTGCAAACTGACTATGATGTGTTGAAAATCGTTCCGACTAAACTGAAAAGTTTACATGAAGGGATGACTACGAGTTTTTGTTTGAATTACGTAAAGCCTACAAGTATTTCATGAAATCGGGCTAATTTTTAAAATAAAGTGGAGAAAACTTTCATCATTTTAAGTGGAATTCAAGAGCGATATATGCATTCATGATATATTTTTAGCTTCCAAACCATGGTTAGAAATTGAAAAAAATATGTGACTATCTCTATCGTGTGGGCAAAGGCTTGGCTTAGCAATCAATATAATAACACATCAGTTCATTGAGATCTCCTAGCTGGTTTAACCCAACTTCTAAGCTCCAAAGCGTTAAAATGTTTTCACACCCACTACAAAAATGCGTAATCAGCAATTGTGGTATCAAGATCAGGTGTGATTAGCTGAAAGACGGGTGAAAGTAGTAAAAGAAATTAAAATGATGTCAAAAAATGAGAAATATCTACATTGTAAGTTAAAAATTTTTGAATAGTAACTTGAACAAGAAGCATAAGGTTAAATTTTGGTATTTTTTGCTAACAGCCTATTTAAAAACATTTTCTGACTTCAAGAGCATCAGGGTTTTGCAAAGTTAAGTTAAAGGAAAGCTATATTTACCATTAGTAAAAAAAGTTTTGACAGTGAAAATACCACTGACATTTGTATAAAAACATTCGTAACCGTGAGCACAACCTTTTGAAACTGAAAGAGGTCATAACTCTCTTAGAAGTTGTCGCCAATTTGAGATTACTGTCATCTAGTGGCAAAAATATTACAAACTAATACAATAAAATATACAATACAACATAGAAAATATATTAACACGATGAAAATATACATACAACAAAACAATAAACTCCTAGACATCCAAAATTGAAAACTACTTTTAAATTTTACTTCAATCGCCCAAAAACATTGGGAGATAATGCATTTTTCATTTTTACCATTAGAGGCAGTACTTGAGAAAACAAGTTTTTAACTGTTTATATTAACAGACTTCATTGTCCGAAAACAAAATTTGTTTTTTAAGTTGTGCAACAATGAGGCGGATTTTTTAGAGCATTGATAAGTGTATAATCTACTATAGTAATCTATGAGTTTCAAAAAACACCTCCAAAATGCCATTGTGACATCAGAAATATCACTCCATAGGTGACCTTTTTTCAGTGATTTTTGAAAATAATTTTCAAAAGCGTGACGTCAATAAAAAAGTTCATCTTTTTTCATATCAGGCCTTTTTAATTTTCAAAACTGGTCTCTATTGCACATCACAATATTGCAAACCTGAGTCAAGATATAAATATTGGGCAGAGGGTGCTGACGATTTTTTGTTGATTATAAATAAAACAAAACCACATTTTTGAAAGCTGGTTATAGGAGGAGTAATGCATGCATTCATTTGATCTGTTTTTGAGAAAGATGTGCACAAACTTATCGACTAAAATATACTACCATCCGCAACATAGCTTCAAAGTTAAGCAAAAAAGTAATTTTGAATAACTGGTTGGGGGAATGCACTTTTCATTTACTCCAAATTTGCCTCGAATAGATCTCAAACGTAATGTCTATAATGTAAACCACCTCAAAATTGTAAACATAAATTTTTAAAATATACAAAATAATGATTTGAAAAGCTGGCGGGAGTGAGGCATTCTCTACATCCCCCGTTGCATCTGTCTCTGCACATCAACTCAGTTATGTGATTGTTCCATTATAGGAATCATTAAGTCGGCGCTATCAGATCCTCTTCATTACTTTGGCGGAACACAACAACTCCGTAGCAAAATTTTTTACTATGTGATTTTCAAAAAATATTTCAAAAAACATATTCATTTAAAGAACTGGATCGTAATATATGACAGATCTCATCGAAAAGATTGCATTTACTGATATTAACAAAAATACAGCCAGAAAGGGGAAAAACGGGCCGTTACAAAAGCAACTTAGAATATTAAAAAATCTATTTTGAAATTTCCAACAATTTCATTACTCTAGTTCTAATTATTCTTTTATTAAAATTTTGATTGCCATATTTCATGGGTGTATTGCTCTTGGCCCATATGAAATCATCAATTGCTTGCTAATTTTTTAATTTTGCAATGTCCCGCGAAGCTATGTCACTGACAATTTACACTAGACTATGGGTTCTTAGGCTGAAAGTCTCGGATTCTTTGAGAGTCTGTGGACAAGGTTTATGCGGTCCGTGGAGATCCAATAAAAATGTCATGTCAGAAACAGCAAAATCTTTTTTGCAGATCAGTTTTTTCTCGGCGCTGATTTTGACTTATTTTTCGAAATTTGCTTCCCACAGTAGCATAAGGATCTTTTTATATCTTTGTTTTCTGGAAAGAAGTTGGTCAGTAATTAGCTATCCCTGGACTAAGCCGTACAAGGGCCGGGACAAGAAAAAAAATTAATTTAGTGATCGTCGTTGAAAAAGTTTAAGTGCCCTGCACTGAACTGTCAGCAATCCGTAGAGTTTTTTGTTTGACTCTGGTCTTTTCTATCGCATGAGGCATGGGTAAAGCTGACTTATTTTTATAAGTTGTAGCCTTCAAAATACTAATGGTGCAGGTGGGTGGTATAAGCGTCAAGTTAGGAAAGATGTAACTACATCATTTACGATGGGCCAAACAGCGGCAAAACAATGGTACCCTGGACACTCTTTTTTGCACCTCTCAATAACAAATAAATTGCGGAATTGTGCATAAATTCGTTACCTCCAAGTGATTTAACCTATGTTACGACAGTATTAAACAATCTCCCACTTTTTAATTGGGGGCCTTCTTTCAGTAAGAGTCCAAGTTTTTTCCCGAGCTGCAAGTTCTTTTCTGAAAAAAGTATAAGTCGTATTGACATCAGCAGTTGCCTTATAATCATGAATCCGCTTTTGACTACTGCCAACTTTTTCTGCCAATTCGTGAACTTTCTTCAAGTATTGTTTATGAAAAAAATTTGTTTCCCTGTATCTAAGAATCCCTTTATAATAACGGGCTCTGGTGTATGAGCAACCAGTAAAGGTGGTTTGGCTTAAGTCTACTAATGACTGAGCGAAGAAAATTCTTGAAATCCGGATAATTAAAAAATTTTCGTTGCCAGTAAATATAATTTATTTTTGTTTATGTTGCTATGTTGTAGTTTTGTGTCACTGGAGTAAGTATCGCACTACCAACCTTGTTTTTATATATGCTAGAAGTAATATGATCTTAAATTAGAAGCAATTATTAATTCTCTTTTATTTACCAATGTATATTACTAATAAATTATGACCGCTTTTGTGTGATTCGGCGTATTGCTGAGTTGGTTGATTCAGCATCATTTTGTCGTTTCAGAATGCTATATTAATGACCCACTGAATGAAATGGGCAGTGGCGTTTTACATAACTCGCCAACTGCTCCCTATAATGAGGAAGTGAATTTGTGGTGCCAAGGAAATGGAAAATTGTTTTATAGAAATGAAACATTTGCAGCAAATTCGTTGTGGATTAAATGTAAAGCGAATGCTCAGTTCAGTAATACTGGAAAAAATTTAATATGTAGAAGAGGTGGGTCTACATATTAATAGATCCTGACACCATCAAGCGCAGGCGTATTTAGAGGCAAATTTTTATTGGGGAAAAAGTTTTTATGGAAAAAATTTTTGTGGAATTGATGATCTTTTGTTTAAAGATCAACTTTTTGAAATCAAGAATTTGCCCAATTTTGGTTTCCAAAGAAATCTAAAAGATATTTTGCCCATTTTGGTCTCTAAATAATCATGAAAACCATTTTTATTTCACAAATTTTGCTACTGTCATACCGTTTGAGGGTGATCATCGTTTATTCCTTTTAAATAGGCATTTGTTCTTGGGCTACGTTTTAATACACCTTATCGGTTGAACGATATCAACATTAGTACGTATAGTTCCTGAAAGCTCCCATTTTATGAACATCTATGTTATAGCGCAAGCATATTCAAACTTTCTAAAGTTTTTAAGGTTGTTACGTCTCGCTTTATTTGTTTTAAATCTTTTTAACAGCAGCTAAATCATTCAAAAGTAAAACCGCTCAAAAATTTAGTTTGCCTATTTACGCTATAAAAGCAATCTAGCAAATAGCTTACGTTTTACATTTCGTTATGCATATTAGAAAAAATGAATGCTTTCAGTTTTGCCTTGCATAACATCAGTTTTCATATTTAACGACGCAATAATTTGCCTTCAGTAATGTATACATTTGAGCACGCATACACATTAAGAGCATTTGTGAGAGAAGATTAACAGCATTTGTCAGTCTTTACTATAAGAAATCTGTAGGCCTTTGTTGTGGTAGTTGGAATCCATCTTTTAATAATTTTTGAAGACCCATCCAGCATTGAAGAAATCTGATTGAGACAATGTCTGGCCAGGAAAGACTTGTAAAATTGACCACATTTTGTCAGTTCAACATTTTTTTGGTGATTAACTTTTTCAAACTAAATTAATTCATAAATACTAAGGCAACTTATTAAGCAATGCTTGACTTAATATTCAAGATATTAAGCAATTAAACTCCTAATTAAGCTCTTATTTAATAGATATTAAGTAATGATTCACAGAATATCTTTCAAACTAAATTATCTTGATTTTGAACAAATTTGTTTTTCAAATCGATATTTTTAGGCCACCAATTTTTAAAGGTGATGATATTTTTTGGAAATTAAAATACATTGCATATTTTTCTAAGTTGATGTTTTTTGCTTCTACTTACCGCCTGGCTCACAATTGCAAGCTGTGGGTGGCCTACTAAAAAGTATCACTGGGCCCACAATTGGGTCGCGGTTCACAGTTTGCTGACCATTGGCCAAAACTAAGGTTTCTCTTAACTATATGTCACAAAAATATTTTAGATGGGCAGCAAAATTTTTCAACATTCCAGGGAGGTTACAATACGTCATATCACGCCATAATGACACAATGGCAATTAATTATTGCGGTTCATATTGATCAAAGAATTTTGTTCATACTAATGAACGGATTACGTAAAAGCAGTGTGGCAAAAATACGTTTATTTTTGTGGTAGACTGTGAGTTGATATTGAAAAAGTCGAAAACCGTTTGCCTATAGGCTTTATACCGATCCAGAACATCGATTTTTTTGTAACAAGTATAAAATGGTTGAAGATTTTGACTTTCAAACAATTAAAAAATATAATTTTACCATTTTCTGTCAGCGCCACTTCTCGCCTTTAGTGTCTGCCACGATATGTAGGTAAAAGCAAAGTAAATGAGCTGATGTATTTTCACTCACAGCTCCATATAAAGTTACAATCACTGGCAATCTTCAGAAGTTGGAAAATGACCACCTTACGATTGGCTGCGTCTATGATCATGAAATACCTGTTGCAAAAGAGAATATTTTTTATTTTCGAGGTAAAGGAACAGTTCTTCGAAAAGTAAGAGTTGTCATCATTTTGAAAAAAGTTTTGGTTGAGTTTTTTTATAGACAAATAAGCTGCGATCACAGTGTTCTTAACTCTGATGTAAAAACTCCATTTACTTCTGCCATATTCTTTCGTACGATATCTGAAATTTAAAAATCAGATTCTGAAATATGTGACAAAAAATGCTTCAAAGAAAATGACACTATAAGCAATGCTTGACCGCAATTTAGGTTATTGATTAGCAAAGCACTAAGCATAGGTACACCAAGGAAGCCAAGGGGCGTTGACCCCAACCCAAATTCTTTAAACTTGAATAGGGAATCAATGTATTTTATAAAAAGTAGTGGTTACCATTCATCAATATTCACAAAAACGTTTATCCAATAAATTTTAAATACAAATTTACAAAATTGAGAGAGTCTAAACAATCAATTTTATAAGAATTTTTCTGGCAACTCTAATAATGGCTTTGTAGCAGTAGTAGGCCTACTTCAAAGCCAAACTAAACATAAATTGCTCTATATTTATCGTAGCGGTGGTCAAGATCTAACGACCAGAGGCTAAAAATATAAATGGGCTACCAATAAAAAGATTCACAAAGTAGCCTACTCCTGGTTTTAATTACCTTCACTCTATTTTTGATTTGAAATCCATTTGATCATTTTTTTGCAGTATGAATTTTTCGATGTAATTGTGACTAGAAAAGATGATGGTGAAAAGGTGTCTTGTCAGGCCGTAAACAAATTCACGAAACTTTTTAATTATACTGGAAGATCGCCAATTAAACGAATTCGTGTGATAGGTAATAACACTAGGCCTAATGAACGAATTATCTTTTTTGTTTTTTAATCTCGATGAGTTTTTGCAGCTGAAAATACAACAGCCTGGGTCCAAACCTACTACAAGACGTCAGTAAATTGCGGTAGAAGAAATAACTGCAAGCAAGCAGAAAAAACGCATTGAAATATATTCTAGTGTCCATGCATTATTATTTTCACAATAAAACCTTCAGAGTCGAAAATTGCTTTCCAGTCTCTCAAATTCTGCAGTTTTCATTTCATCTCACCGTTGCTGGTTCGTGACCTTATCAGGAATGGGAGAGCTAAAAATAATTAGTAAGCCAAACAATTGCATACCAGATTCCACGTTTAAAGTAAAGCATAATTTTGCAATTGGGAGCAAAACTGAGATTCTTGCCGTATAATCCTTAAAATTCCTTTTTATCCGCGGTCAATTTAAATTCGATGTATATTTTTGAATCAAAAATATAAACACAAATTTCAAAATCTGTTGCGTATAATTTAATAGCAAAATTGATTTCGTCTTGTTCAGGAATTATTGGTTGTTTTAGAGTAGTCTTATTCAAATAGAATCACAAATTGATTTTCTGATAGTTTTTTTCAAAATTGAGTATTTTTTGGCTAAGCTTGTTGCTGGTTAGATCAATAAATATAATTTTGTGTGGTGTTAGCAATGATTTTAAATGCCACTACAGTTTGAATTGAAGTTCAGAGTTCATTGGGGGTTAAATCTAATTTGAATTTAATTTAAGAGTTTAACAAGTAGTTATTGGGTCGTGCATTTTAGGTGATAAATCAATTTTGAAAAAAAATCAAATCAAATTTAAATGAAAGAAGACAGTTTATTCGGTGAATTTTTAAACAATTCAATCATTTTCTGATTTTTTTAAACATATCGTATTCATGTTTTCAGGTGTAATTTCTCTCAACGAAAACGATATACCACTGTGCACTTGGATTTTAAATGAAACCCATGTTTGCAAAGTTTTGTTTAAATCTGAGAATAAAACGATGAAATTAGGAGAGGTTACCCTAAATGGTAAGAAGAATTCTTTATAGTAATTTATTTTTGGATATACAGCGTGATTTAATAGTAACTCTCTATTTTAAACTATTTATACATTTTTAATATGCCGTAACCTTTTGCTCAATGCTTTAATGTATGTTTCTTGATATATGGAATCAAATTTGTTTTGTTTCTTTTTTAAATTGATTGTTTTGTTTTAAAATTCAAAGCCCTATAAAGATATCTGGGCGTTTAAGTTTTTAAGAGCCTGCCAGCCAGCGGCACGTTACGAGAGTTGAAATTAGTTGTTCAAGAGCAAGTATTCTGATTGGTGCAAAGATCATTAAGAACAGTTACGCAAAATGTATTACTACAGTATCTGTAATGGATGCTCAAAGAAGCTGTCAATCTTCCAATGCCAGAGACCAGGAGGTAATAAAATCAGCTCATGAAATGTTCGCTCATTGCCCAAAAAAAATCCATTCTACTGTACAAACAGCAAAAAAAAAGCAGCCTTTTCTTTCAAGTGTGTACGAACTACGCCAAAGAAGCAGCTCAAACAGCGTGGTAGGAAACACTCTCTACCAAAGACTGCGACATTCTTATATAGTTCGTGAAGATGATCTTGGCTTCGTATAAAGATTAGCCAGATCTTTTTAAAAATATCTTTTAAAGTGATAAAGCTTTGTTTCACCATTAGCAAAGATTAACACCCAGTAGATTTTTGCTTTGAAATTGTTTGAAGGAATAGATCTACTTTGCGAAACCAATGACTTAAGAAGAACTTGAGGAGCAAATACGAGAAGTTGTTTCTGCTATCCTTCCAAGAGTTCCTGAGAAGAGCGATTGATAAAATTCCCGAGCAGCTTAAGGAGCAGGAAGCAAATGCTGGTGTTCATGTCAAATTTTGAATAAATTTCCATATGGGTGTTTTACTAGTATTCATTTTTTTTCTAAAAATCACGATTCAAGGAGCAGGAAGCAAATGCTGGTGTTTACATCTTTCTAATAAAAACTTTAATATTAAATTAAAGTGAATATTAAAACTTTCTAAATAAGAAGTAATTCTTCAATCACTCTTGTAGTTTGTAATTATCACTATACAAGATCACTAAAAATTTTTTTTATCAAACTTTTATTGGAAATCTGATCAGACACAATATCACCTCAATTTAGAATATTCTATTCCAAAAAGTGAGTTTATACAGGGTTACGACATTGCATTGTATTAAAAACAGAACAACTTTGATTACAGGTGCACCAGAGAAAGAATCTAGCAAACATTACTTCATAGATAAAATATTATGGTACTTGCCCAGCAGTTAAGTTACAACAGCGTTAACGACAATGTTAATTTTTCATATGTTTCAGCATTTGTCGCCTTAAAGAGAGAAAACACTGTACGCCCATAACAACATTCTGTGTTCATTCATACACGTGCATGAACTCATTTGTTGGTTGCATGTTGTCAGTGTGACTTGGCCGTTGTTGCGTCAGGTAGACTACCAGGTTCCATCATCTGTCTGCCGTATATAGATGAAGGAATCCCGTTAAGTGTCTTTTCCAAGAACATATAAAGCAAACTGACAGAATTTTTTATATGTGACACCTTTTGTGCTAAGCGTCAAGCAGAGGAAGGCCAAGCATAAAGCAGAGAAGCTGTAAATATCATATACTTTGTGAGTGGCGTTTGCAAACCAGGTGGAGTCAAAAGAAAAATTGATCTACTAGCAATACTAACAAACTTATTTATTCAGATTTCCCAGTTCGAGGACAGACGAAACTTGAATATTTACCCAAACAAAACCTTCAAGCACTTGTCTATCAAATAAATCGTGTAAGACTTAAACTACAGACAGATAAGAAACTAGCACCATTTAACCTTAATTTAGATATACACAAAAATATCATCCAGCTTTTTCGCGCTCCATTGTCTCGGATTTGCCAATCTGTCTTCAGAAGAAATTCCTTTAGTCGACTGAATCTGTTAAGCAATGAAAAAGTGGGAGTCTCTGAGGTTTATGCTCCTCCACTGATTTAATGCAATGAAGATTGGAGTTCTCCATTATGCAAATAGACATACTTTTGATTGTTGTTTTTGACACGTCGCCGAGTAACTCTTCGCACTTTGCAATCAACTACCCGGCCCCAGAAAAATTGCCTTAAAAGTCATACGCTCATACTTTTGGTACTCTCAATTTCCATATTTTTTTGATAGAATCTGTTTATAGAACTTTGGAATGTCATCCTTGGCTTGAGGGCACAGTTTTCCAAGAAAATTGTTTGTCTTCTCTGTTTTTTCTGTTTGAAACTCTACGTCAATATTTTAAACAACACGAGCTACAAAATGAACGCACAAAACTCAGTAAAATGTTAAAAATTTGATATTTTGTGTATCTAATGGCAGTACGAATTTGATGAAAACATAAATACAAAACCGCGGGTGAGCGACAATATTGCAAATGCATTCATCACAAAGTCGAAGGAAAAGGATGATTAAAAAACATACTGACTTATCATCAAGAAAAACTTCTCTTGTACAATTATCCAAGCATATTATTCTTTGTTAAAATGTAAAAATGAAAAATCCAATATTTCTAAATAGGCCAAGTAATGCCAAGAAATGTGAAAATCCCTCTCCCAAAATATCTCTTGAAATTTTTCATCGTGGAGAAAAAGCTTTTCCCGGTGGAGAAGGATTGGCATAAATTTAAAAATATAGTATTGCAAAAATCAAAAAACCATTTTGGTACTAGTAGTGAGCCTGGAAAAAAAGTTGTGAGCGCATCGGCGGAGATTGACTACTAAACACTATATTGACTGTCACTGATCACAAAACTACAAGAAAACTTGAAGTGGTTCCGCTAGGAGTAAAATATACCAGCTCTTGTTAAAACTGTACATGCGCTAGATAACTTGAGCTATCGAAAACCTTTCTAAGCTTTGAGCTGTACATTATTTACAAGTGAAATTCGCACTTAACACTTTTTGGTAGCTAATCGCTCGTTTGTTTGTAATTATTTTTAAGTAAGTTTACTTTAATTGTATATGAACAGTTAGCGTCAGTGACTATAACAGCGGATACACTGATTGAAATCAGTTTTAGAATTTTGATGTTTACTAGGTGAAAATCGAAGATGCTGGACTGTACAAGGCTTTTACTACAGTTGTTTCAAACCAAGTTTATCAAATTCTTTTTAAAGTTGAAGTTTTGTCTGATTCTACAGCTGGATTTTTTTACACGGAATTTGTTGCGTCGTCCGTTGTTGCTATTGCGATCGGAATGTTTGCTGTTTGTTACACAGTTGTGCATTACCTTGATTATTTGGGAAAAAAAAGACATGGTGAGTCACAGAGTAAAGTTTAGACTGAAGGAAAAACCTGAATCAACAGAGCTTCTCCGTAGCAAACATAGATTATTTTCTTGTTGATAGTGTCACTTCGCAATCGCTTATCATGCTTTTCTTCTCTACTTGTACAATCATTGTCCTTTATAATTAACCATAAGACTAATTTTAGATTTACCAGCGTAATCAAAGGAAACTTTGAGCAAGTCCAAATATATATTTTTCGACTTTTGCGTTCTTAAACTTTGCCACGACTTTTTTGAAACAACAATTTTTCTGCTTCTCATTTTGCCAATTTGCATCTCAATAGTTTGATGTCCTTTTTAGGAGACCGACTTTTTTCGCTTAAGCTGACAACACCATCTTTCTTTGATCGCGTTTAAGAAACTTGGTAGAGTCGTGACTACTAGCTACGGCTAGATTGAGATCCACTGCCGAAATATCAGTGCCGTTAATATTCCGCATTTCTATCACAACTGCGATCATGCAAGAAAATTGCTTAATGGGTGATTCTCAAAAACTCCAAACCCACTGCGAATAAATTTAAGCCTTACAAATGCAAGCAGCGGATTGTTGCACTGAGGTACCATATCAGCAAAACATAAAAAATTAAACTGTTTGCGTTTAGAATCGGTTATGACTCTTTGGCAAGATCTGGAGAAAGAAGACAAAATGCAGCGTTATCCGCATCCGATGATCTATCCAAAATAAATCCGATTTTGGATTTATATAAATACGTCTTCTAAACCTTTTTTCTCTTTGTAGAGTCGCGGAGGCAGCAGCTCCAGAACTTCCCTACGAACCTCACGCTTTCCCGCTACATTCGTTCACTCAACTGGTTTAATTACAAGCTTATGTTGCAAATATAACTCCTTGACCTAGTTTTTGGGGGACTAAGCGGTCTTTTTCTGTTTGATATGGTGAAAAGAACTTGATGAACGAGTTTTAGGTTGCAGTAAGCTTTCCTGGAACATACTGCTTAGCCTGCGTGGTCAAATTAATGCAGCTAAGATCTCTCAATACAAAAAATTGAGGTTTAAGGCTGAGAAAGTTTTGAATTTTGGTGCTGTGACTTATATTTATTCTTGATACACTAACGCATATCGGTTCGTTGTAAAAACCAATTTTTTCACCAAGGACTTGGGATTACACTTTTTTTGACATTTGTCATGATTCATGAAAAAAAGATGAGAATAGAAACAAAAACCTGTTTCAACATTAGACAATTCTGGCATCGCTATAACTGAACGTTGAAGCTCACGCATTTGCATTACCAATTTCAATCCTGTCATTCCAATTTTTTTTAACACTTTCCCCTTTTTAATAACTTTAAATCTATTTTTAACCACATGCACTCGACAAAACATTAGAACAACAGGCGCGAAAACTGACTTCTCATCACATGTTCGAATTTCTATATTTTTGCTGGTTATCGCTATTTTCAAAGAATTTTTCTAAGGATTGTCACTCTTTTATAGTAAATGTGATCGCAGCACACTTTTATAGAAATCTGATCGCATCACACGTGGATCTAAGAACCCAATTGTCAAATGTATTAAATAGCAAGAAAGAAGGAAAAAATCAGATGCTTAAATACTGTGTTTAGCAAGAGACTAACTCAACAAGAAACTGACTTTTTTTTCTTAGAAATTGGTGAAGAGGAAGTTAAAACAAAACAGAAAAGCAAAGAAACAGTAAATATTGGAAAAAAAGAATCGGTCTACTCTGAAAGAAATTCCAATTCGATTATCACCGATATTAATGATAGTTTTTGTGAGGTTTCAAGTGGTTCACCCTATGAACAAAATATATTCTCAGTTGATGATAGTTCTTATACATTAGACGTAAGTAAAGTAGAATACAAAGTCTTGTTTTATGCTATTGCAATTCTCAGAGTCTTGCAAGTGATCCCTCGCTTTCTTTGATATGATTATCTACCGGTATTATGTGACTTGAAACAGCAAACCCAAAACACAAGTTGGCCCTTGTCTAAAGCAATATAGCATAGCAAGTAGATTTACCCACCGGCGCGATGCTGTGCCTCCATCCCGAAGAAGAGGAGGGGTAATTACAACAACAACAACATTGCATTTACCAAAAAAAAATACTTTAACTTCGGCTACTCAACTTGATTTAAATTTCTAGTCTAAAATCTCAGAAAGTAGAGTATTCATTCTCGAAGCTTTTCGTCTGACACTTTTCAAGAGAATTCGTCAGAAATGAGTGAAAAGGCGAAGTGAGTCACTTATATAGAGACACGGTTGACGAAAAAGAAAAAAGGGAAAAAAAGGCTCTATCGTGATTGGTAAAAAGAAGCGACCAATAGAAAGAGCGGAAACTAATGTGCGATATTTAGACCATAAACGAATTCCTTTTGTTTGCATAAATTTGGTTTGGATGTTTTAATGTACGTGGCTTCAAGGGTGGAAAGGTAAAAAGAAGTACGGCCACGGGAAAGAATAGAAAATTTGTTGTCATTGTATTCGTGTGCGCATGTAGGGTTTTGTAAAAGATGTTGACCTATGGCAGAAAAGGAAGTTTCAGTTTTAAAGCTTCTGATTGGCTTGCACGAGCGGGCCAATGTGCTTCGGTCCTGAGAAATATGCTTCTGGAGTATGGTTTTCGGCACGTGCTGCTTAATCCTCTGTTGTAGCCTTTGAGACGTACGACCCACGTACCGACTATCGCAGTGGCACAGAAATTGATAAACAATGTTGCTTTGATGAAAAGCGGGTAGTACATCCTTTTTGGCTACAGGCAGGAGTTGTCTGGTGGTGTAGACAATGCATGATTCAACTGCAAAGTAAAAGCGTTTGACGGCTGTTTTAATTTGCTTTTCGTACCTCATCGAAACATTGCCCAGCCATGGCAAGTGAAGATAAACTGGGCATTTCTTCGGACCGAATTGCGTTGGTCTGCGAAATTGATTCATTTTCTTGGTCATAACAATGTTGATGATAGCTTCAGGGTAACCGTTGTTGATAAGGATTGATCGAATATTGGAAAGTTCATTTTCAAGAGTTGATTTGTGACTCACTTCGCCTTTTCACTCATTTCTGACGGATTCTCTTGAAAAGTGTCAGACGAAAAGCTTCGAGAATGAATACTCTACTTTCTGCAATTTTCAAATTCTGTACCACAAATCAACTCTTCAAATATGTCTAAAATCTGTGCAAATTTGAACTTGATTGAAATTTTGGAGGAATATTAACAATTGAACAATTGTGGCGTCAAAGCCTCAAACTTTAAAGTTGAAGTATTGCAACTTTTGTACTTTAGGCTTCGAACTCGAAAGCTTGACACCAACTTTTATGCTGCAGGCTTTTAGTGTTGCAGGGGTGAGCTTAAAGCTTAACATTTGATGCTAAGACTTTTAGTGTGAACCGGGCTTTACTAAATCAACACTTGTAACTTAAGAGAAAACCCATAAGCACCATTCATTATTTTGTAGCAGCACGGACTGTAATGATACCAGTTTATGCTGCAGTTTGCAACAAGTGGCCGAAGTAAAAGCGCAATAGGCTATTGTTACAAATCCTCAAACAATGAAGATTTGCGCACAAGTGCCCGGAAGGAACTCCACGGTCTTCGCTCCTTCTTCAAACACAACGACTAAATAAAACTTCTTTATTTCGGGAACTCACTAAAAGAAAATTTTAAATCCAAAAAACTCAATTAAATCAATTTCAAAATCGATAAAAAAGAAAGAGCAGGTTACCGAGGGCTTCTTCAAAAATAACGGAATGCAGAAAAACAATGAACTTCGTGCAGCAACCAAATTAAGCAACTAACTTAAAATCCAAAAAAACGTTACGCTAATTAGAATGCAAATCTCGTCCGGTTTTAGGCAAAAAATGCCCGAGAGTCGCATTCCAATCTCAAATTGCTAAACGCCAAACAGAAAATACTAGACGTGCGAGAACAAAAGAGTGCTAGTTCAGTTCAACCACGGAAATCAATAATTTTTTCCTTCCGAAGCCGATTTTGTAACAGCTATACATGTGTATATCAGCACCTAGCAGCAGCCAGGAGAAGCAAAACCACACTCTTAATTATCCTTTGACAGGACCAATATCGACTGTTAGAAATAACGAAAGTTTCTGATGTCCAGATATTCAATGAGCTGGCCAGAGCTGCTTCAACCAACGACGGCCTCATTATGTCTCCTTTCATCTTTTTATCCACTGATTTCCTTTTTTGATGTGAAGACGAACAGTCTTATCGAAATTGTTTTGACACAAAAGTCCTTAAATCTTCTTTGTACTTCCTATTGTTGTTGTTGGTTACCCGATCCCTTCCGAGGGATGGGGCATGGCTGAAGACCATGGAGCCCCAGAGGCCGGCCAACTCCCCAGGGCCTGGACCAGAGGTCATAGAGAGACAGATAGTTGCACAAGAGTGAGCGGCGCAAAGAGCTCGTAGCTGGACAGTGTAGAATGAAATGAGAGGTGTCCTGGGACGAGTGTCCACAGGGGCTGCAGGAAGGATTCTCGATTCTGCCAATCCTGTAGAGAAAAGAACCTAGAAAAAAGCTGTGTTGGTTTCAGCGAAGACGAGAGAGGACACAGCGAGCATGATGAGAGAGCACAACTTTCTCCGTAGAAATCGAGGGAACCTGTGTGTCAAAATACTTCAATGAGTCCGAAAAAGTACGCCTCCAGTCCGAGTAAAGACAAGAGTGGATACGAGAGATCAGAGGAGAGAGACTACAAGGGATTGCGAAGGGCGTGAGTAGCGCTCCCCGTCTGGCCAGCTCATCAGCCGCGTTGTTCTCCGGGAGAAACGAGTGTCCGGGGACCCATTGTAGCCTGATAGAACAGAAGGAGAGAGAAGACAGTTGCTGCCAGGTCTGCCACAGAGTTTGAAATAATAGGAAAGATGGAGGAGAGGACAGAGTGGCGAGAACAGAACAAGAGTCAGATCGTAGGAGAAGAGAAGAGAAGTGGCAGACTTGTTGGTGTTGCCGAGACCAGCAAAGAGCGTGCAGAATGGCGCAGGCTTCAGTGGAAATAACTTAAACATACTGGGCCTGCTGAAAAGGAAAGAGTGGCCTCAGTGCCATAGAGAGAGCAGTGGGAAAGAACGCCGGAGCCGCTCTTGTCAAAAACAAAAGGAAAAAAGCGGTATGTCCAGAGTACCAAATCATGAGGTGAGAGAATCAAGGTGGGCGAGAGCCGCACCTTGGCCAGAGAGAGGGGGATCAGAGCGAGAGCATGAAGAGGAAAGGGTGCACTCCACTGTGAAGGAAGGCAGATTCCAAGGAGGAAAGGGAGGGCAAGCAAGAAGAGCCTCCCTAGAAGAAGTAGAAGGTAGCATTAGTACTTCCTCGTCACTATAGTCTTCTTTTTGTTTACTACGATACACGCAGCCAAATTTGAAACGTTTGTCCCTCCAGGAATAGCAGAATTGAGAATCTTTTGTGCAATGCCGCAGTCGCTCGATTAAGGATACTTCTCATTTTGTTTATTTCCTGTTTGCTATAAATATATCTTGCTGCACGCTGTTCGACAATTCTTATTTACGACCACTTTTCCAGACGGTGGGAAGTTTTCCGTCTTTGCCAGCTTCATGGCCTTCCGCCATGTTCACATTTCAAGCAAGGGATTGGATGACATCAAGAATAAGTTTTGTAAGCTTGTAAATTGAAATTTAGTAGACTACCAACATGGCAGATGACAGATTGTATTTCGTGGCCATGTCATTTGAAAGTTCCAGATTACGACGATACCATTAAAATATTTGTTTGCAAAACGATTCTCTGTGTGCCGTTTTAATTACGTGACCAAGATATGACCAAGATATGGCATTGTATTTGTCTTGTATATATATATATATATCTGCATATATTTCTATCCCTATTATGTAGTTTCGTAATTACATTGGCGCCGAGTAGCGATTTTATCACTTTTGCTCACGAGTATTAATAGAAAACAAGGATGTGTAACTGACGGTCCGCGGGCCAATGCTGCCGCGAGGTAAAGTTACGCGGCCAGCAAAGCAATGTCGCTTTTGGCCTGTGCAGTTAATTTTCCAAAAAATCAGGGATCATCAGTGTAAAACTATCTATGTTAAATCGTGATCTTTAAAAATGCTCTTCTTTTTTTGAAAGGATCTACGGTCTTATCTGGCTGGGCAAAATAGAATGACTTTGACCCGCCTGTACAAAAAGATAGTAATAAAGTTACAAGTTTCGAATCATTTACTGAAATTTCCTTGCAAGCTTTTTAAGAGGGAGGGGAAAAGCTGGACAGCTATGGCACCGGTAATGCTGCAAAGCCTTCGAAAGTTTTCTTTGGTTATTGAAGACCAACTTTACCTTTTAATTCTCCAGGTTTTCTAAGCAGATTAAGCAGCAACATTGTTCTTGAGATAGCTCACTTATTTACAATACGAATTATATAAGCTGGTGTTAGCCTGTTTAAGATATTAGTTTAATTAATTGATATTAGGGCATATAGGCTAACTTCAATCAGTTGATTAAAATTCCACTTCCACGACCGGTTTCATTCACATTAGAACTCGTCAGATGGACTCAGTATTGAATCGACGATCATATGATTGCTTCAAGCGGTTTATACCACTCCGCCATCGGTCCTTTCAACTGATGCTGTTAATTGCTAATGTTAATTGTTAATTAATGCGGTTAACTCCATTGCGTAATTACACTTATTTAGTTGTTTCAGAGATTCCGATTCAATATTTCGCTCTTATCACTAGGTATTATTTTCAGTGAATGTGATGTTTGGTAGAATATGCCTAGCTGAAGAAAGCTTTGTAAAGTGCCTTATTCAATACCATAACGAAGTTATCGTAAAATCTGAACGCATAACAAACTGTCTGACTGAAAGAAAGTGTCCATTCTTGGCAGAAAAAAAGCAAAGTAAATTTACACTGGCATTTGGGATCCGGGCTCACCTTCATGAAAAAGTGCTTTACCCAAATTAAGAAACAAGCTTTGACATATAAATACCAGGAATCCTTTTAACAACGTGACTTTTTCCTCCTAAAACTAAAGTTTCTTTAAATCCTTTTTCAAAAAGAGGTATTTGTTTTACCTCTATCTTTTGTTTTGGTTAAGTCACCGTGCACTGTTTTAACTGCTATCAATAAACGCTCCCTTCGCATTTGCGTTGCTGATAGAAGCCAATTGTGAAAACTCAGAAGAACATCGCTATTTGGAGGAGAACCAGAAAATGTATGATCACTTCACAATTACTTCAATACCGGTATTACATGTGTTATTTGTCAAAGGTGTAATGACACTGTAATTCCTACTAGGTACTTAGCGACCAACAAGGGCAACACGCTTTGCTACCTTTACAAAAGCAATCAATCCTAATCCAGGATAGTTGCATCAGTCACTTGACCAGAAAACATTTTTGGGGAAATTTTGTTTCTTGTAATCTAAATCGGCTCAACCTAAATTTAGCCAATTTAGTTGATATCAATTTTTCCTCCCTATTTTTTCAGAAACACCAACGGTATGACTCTAACATGTCGTAGTTTGATAGGTTGCATATCTCTTACCAAACTCGACTAACCTATTTTTGCAGGTGGAAGGTAAGATTACATTTTTCGTTGGTGACGTCATCACATGTTAGTTTTGTTGTAATTTAATGATTTTTGGGATAGATTTACTACACACTACCTCCTTATTTTGTTTGACTTGTCTCTCGATATAGAAAATGTTTATTGATTGCTTCATTCATATGGAGGTAATGCACAATGCTTTTGCTATTCCAGATCAATTATAAAAACTTGATCATATAATGTTTTTATACAACAGGACAATTTAGATTTGGGGATCGCTTTCTTTGAGGAACCAGATGCTAAACACGAGCACAAGCACAAGCACAAACACAAGCACAAGCACAAGAAAAAATTAAAAAAAAAGAAATCAAAAAAGAAGAAGGAAAAGCGAAGAAAAACCGAAAACAATAAAGCTTTAACTGCGTAAAAAAATACACTTCAAAAACGTTTCCATAATTATTTTTTTGTTGAAAGCTTTTCTCTCGTCTTACTTCAATTATAGAACCAGGCAACAGTAAATTGACCTGTGTCTTGAGGTGAACCAACTATTCAGAATGGTTTAAATGCCAAAGCAAGTCGAACCAGCCAAACGTGAAAAATTAAAATCCAAAGATTTTTTGGTGAATGGCTAGCCGGTAGGAATAACTTGGTTTTGCTAATATTTCAAAGGAATTGTTCAAAATTTTTTAAGCTTTCCTTGCCACCATTGCATTTTGCAATTAATTTATTGTTGACAATAAACAATGTTTAATAGTGATTGGCTACAGATATAAGCGATGCTTAAGTGAATAAAGTAATTGCTATTTTTTAAAGCGAAATCGGTGTGAATTGTTTTTCCAAAAACTTCATTTGTCATATCGTCCTCATGCTTTGCTACTAAAAAGAGTGCAAGCAGTCACTGCTATTTTTTGACCTACTTGTTGAGAAAGCCACCACTAATCTTAGGACATCCCTATGCAATTGTTCCACTTTTACCAAGCAGTTCGCAAGATGAAACTAGTTCATTTCAATTAAAAGAAATCCACCCAGGAAGACTAATTTGGCCGGGCAGTGTATGAGATAAAACACTGTTTATGAAGCTTAAAGGAGAGGCTTAAAACTTTGATTTAAGCCTCAGCGCATCTTGCCATTACAATTTGATTTGAATAAAGTTGCAAAATGAATTTAACAAAATTCGATTAATGGTTATTGGCAACGGCCATTCGGACAACGTAAAGTAAACTTGCAACAACTCGAAGGAAGCAAGCAATTTTGCGAACTATTCAGATTTGGTACTGAAAAAAAATGCTTTGTGTATCCTTTCATGACATGGCTTGATACTTATTGAAAAAATCAAAAACCAAAGCAGCTATTAAGCGTTGTTTTTTACCATCTCCAACCAGGTGCTATTTACGCAACAAAAAATATTGCCGCAGCTGCCACGACAAAGGCTCACCGTACGCCTCGTACCAAAACAACCTTATTTATTAATTGATATGACCCTGCAATGATAGATACCGATATGTAACGCAACGACACGAAAACGGTACGTTTAGAAACCGGTATGTATTCTCAAATGTTTCAAGACAGAATAAAACCACTCTTTTTCATCGATCAGGAAATTACACAAGATCAAGACTTGGAAATAACCTGGTTGTGTATGAAAGTCTTTGATCCCATCGGTAAGCACTGAACGAGCATTTGGCTATTATCTGCTTCAAAACTCAACCAGCGCAAACGACGAGAATAATGAAACACTTTTAATGCTAGTCAAAGGAAGCACATCTTTTTACTTGTCAGCTTTAGAAGCCCGTTTTATCAAAAAAATCAACACTGATTTATGTAAACATAAAGAATTTGTTTATAGTCTAAAACTCGCAAACTAATCTACTTTGATTTGTCCATTTTCTGATTGATTTTCAGAGATAGATTGCCTCTTGCTCAGTCACTGCTTACCCTCTGTTGTAAGAGCGCTGATAGCTTAAATAATTTTTTTTCTGACAATTTCCTCTGAAGAACAGACTGACAAAGAGTTTTGCAAATATGCTGTTTGAAGCACTTTCGGATTTTGTAACATAAGCCAAATTTTGAAAACATTTTTTCAGAGAACACTGTAAAATTGGGCAAAAATGTTTCTGTGTTGCAAAATGTTTAGAAATATCATTCCTTCTAAATTGGCTGACGCTCTTAATGTTCTCATACTATGAATTATTGAATCGTGGAAGATATCTCTTCCAGTTCGGGTTTAGCAAAATTTATGCGTATGGGTTCAGCTCCAGCTCAGGTTTAATGCTTTGTAGAAACTGTGGATCAAGTTCGGTTCGGATTTAGTAGGGTCAAATTCTATATATTCGGGTTCAAGAGCAATAACAATTTAAAATTGGGATATGGGCCGGTTTTTTCTTTTGCTTGAATGGCATGTTTTAATCCTTATTATTTTAGTTACACTCGTTTTTTTGCTGTTGATTCGTATTGTTTAACAAAATTTGCTAGGAAGTTAGCTGGCCACAAATATTAAAAAGGAACAACTCAAATGAAGTTTGACTGGGTTAATAAACGTCAAAAGCAAAGTTATAATCTATTACCTCACAACGTAGCATATTCAAAAGTATAGCAGTGACCTTCTTTCATTTTATTTAATTGAAATTGCAAAAATCGGTTAGCACGATGTTAATTAGACTTGCAATCAGAAATTTTGACCCCTACAGAGTTGTTGCACAAAAATTCATATTTTTTGTAAAGCCCTATTCAATTTATGTTTTACATAGAAACGACAACAAAAAGGAGAAACTCGGGAAATATAAAATGAACCTCTTCGGGTTTCAACAATCAATTATTATAACAATAATAAATTACAAGATTAAATCGAAGGAAAACAAATTATATGGTTACAAAACAAACCTTACGGAAAGATCTAATCAACAGGAAAATCATAAGAGCAAAATTTTAATTCATTTTGCGTTCTTGCACCAATCCCAAATAAAACTGTGTTTACTTAAAGTAATTTTCTAAATTCTGCTTTTGGGTATTAAGCAAAATCCCTTCAATGTGGTTCAACTACACATGCAATTAAGATTATCTGTTTTTAAAGTCATCTGCTGAACTAGTGAAACCGTTTAAATAATAACGCACCGGTTTAAGTTTGGAAAAATTTATTTTTCCCCGCTCAGTTCCGGTTCAAGTTTAATGTGTTATGAAAATTGTGGTTTAGTGTCGATTTGGGTTCAAAAAAAGTATATGGTAATTACGGTTTTCGGTTTTGGTTCAGGTGTAGGTACAGATTCGAAGCCTTAAAAGCTTGTTAATTTACTGTTTGTTGTATCGTACTAATTATTTACCGACGGGTTAACATAGTTATATTTAAAAAGATAATGAGAAGCATCAAACCGTAATGACTGACTTCAGATGGAAATTACTTTTTAAAATTATTAATCGTTGACATGAACCTATTGAGATCATTTATTGCTTTTCTTTCATTGCCCATCATTCATCTTACATTTGACATATTGGTTTTAGTGTCTGCTTGCCAGTTAGGGGGGTTGCAGTTGAACTTACGTTAATAGCCTGGCCAAATCCTTAATACGTTTGCAATTTCAGCGTTGTTGGGTGGTGTTAATTGAATTACAAGAAAGTGCAAAAAGTCATGTGCTTTTGGTACTTTTTCTGTTTCAAAGTTGCTATTTTCACTGCAGAAATAAACTTGAAAAAAACTTAGTTATGTATTCAAAGGTCTTAGCATTTTCCTTCAAGCTCATTTGAGCATAGCCAGTTGTGATACACAATTACCTCTACTGAAGCAGGGGAATTAGTTGGCGAATATCTTTATCATTTTTAAGAAGAATTCTTGTGCTTGTTGTCAAAATTGTTATGTCAGAATTAATTACAGTTCGTCACAATAAGCTGCTTTTAGGTTCACTCTGAAGTATTAATGCTAGTTGCTGGATATTGGTTTTGGTATCAGCAAAAGACGTGATCAATATAATGTAAGCCTGAAGCACTTTTTTGTTTTTTGTTGACAATTGCATGGCAATCAGCAATCATGACTTTGTATGTCTGGGGTCAGGAATAAGAAGTTGAAATTTGAAAACAATTTAGGTAGGTTTTCGAGCGCGAAAATAACACCCCTTCAAATCTTTTAATATAATATTTCAGGACAATATTGCTTGCCTTTGCTTGAGTTTATTTAAACAAAAAACGTTTTGATTGCTAAGTATGTTCAATGTAATATAAACTGATTGAGCATGCATTTGTTTATTAATCGAAACGTACTTTGAGTAAATATAATATTTTATAAAAATAAATTATAAGCTAAACTATTTGAGATTGGTAGTTTTTCTACAACGAATTTTAAACCTTCGTAGAATTTTTGTAAAATTTTAAACCGTCGTAGAATTTTCATGAGATTATGAGGTCGCGACTTACGTTCTTTAAATCTGATCCTGCCATAAAATATTGGATTATTTTCGGAGTCAATATTTGTATAATTTTACCCTTGGATTTTAGAAAAGCGCGTAGTACCATTAGATTATAACCTAGTAAGTACTTAACATGAGATATTACATCATGCAAGGTTTTCTTTGCAATGCGTGCGACCAGATATTTTGGTATGATGCGCCCTCACTTTAAACCGTTTTATAGATCCGTTGCATAGGCTGCGATATCAATTAGAGTAAAATTAAATTTTTGTTCGTCAATCTCACAATTGTTTGTGCTCACAGTTACAGAGCTTATAAAACAATTTGTGTTCACATTAGAACTATATAATCAAACTCGAAAAAACTTGATCACCTTTGCTGATTTCTAACTCAAAAAACGAAAATGATTTTTATAGCCGTCAGTTACACACGCGTAATTCGTCAACGAGTAACAGAAATAATACAAAAAAATCAACACCACTCTTTAGAAGCAAAATTCATAACAAATGCAACCTTATTTAAAAATTAACTTACTTAAAATTTTGCCGACTTTGAACTGGATTCCCTAGTTTTTTCTTTTAACACTTCACTCTTTTTTTTCATCTGAAAAGTAGGTTTGAGCCTAATTATGCGTCTGAAGTTGTCAACCGATTATTGTTTATAGTGGGATGTGCAAACGTTTTGGAAGTCGGCCAATTCTACTCAACCGAAAGATATCCCGGGCAAAACGCAAACTTTTTTAATACTTTTGGTTTTTGTAGTTCTAAAAGTGAAGAGCTTTTATTCTTATGAAATGCTATCGTAAGCATTGCAAAGAAGGGGCCATAGTGGCAAGGAACCTCGAAAATTTTGAATCCTATAAAAGAATAAAAATTTTTGCGGTTATTGCGAAGACAAAACCTTGATCTAAAAAATAATCAATTAACAAATTTGAGGTGGAAAATGACAAAATTGGATATCAGAAAATATCAGCTTTAAAAGAAGTTCAGCTGATTTGATCAAAATAAATATCGACTTTCAAAAAAATCTTCATATTTTGTCTTCTCGTCCTTTCAAAAAATATGCCAGCGACTTCGCCATTGCTTATAATGTTTTAAATGTATTGCAGATGTAGTGTTAATACATATACAAATTGAAACTTTTAAAAGATGAAGAGCGCGATGCTACTGATTGCTGGGCTAGTTGCTTTATCAAATTCATTTGATCAACCTACGATCACTGTGCGGAAACCTACCCATTTTCGAAGGGTTGTTGCATCCCGTTATCCCAATTTTGAAATTTTTTCAAGAGTCAATGGACAAAAAATTAAAACTTGCTCATGGTTGAGGACGATAACCAATCGACAAGGTTCCGAAAACATAAGAATCGGGGTACTTGGCGGGACAAGACATTGTGACGGCTTATGGACACCGGGACAGATTTCCGCTTCTTGCATCTATGCTGACGAAAATACGAAAGGAAAACGTATGCGTGTCTACAAATTTAGTTTAAAAGAAGCACTTTCACCAGATGATGCTCTGGTCGTTTATAGGTTAACATGCCGTAAAGGACCAAAGCAGTTGTTTTCATCAGCGACTCTACAAGTAATATTTCGACGTGAGCAAAGAATTTAATTTATCTTATTTTACAAATATCACAATTATGACATCAGCACCAACGGAACCACTTTTATGGTGAAATTAATACTCGGTGTTTTAAAAAAAAGACGCCAAAATCATCACGCGATATGTAAAAACGGAAAATATTACACAATTTCAGCTTGAACACATGTGTTTTGCATACATTCAAGTTTTATTTCATATTTTACCAAAGCTTAATGTAGCCACTACCAGCAGTACAGACAATATCGAGCCGATTGAGAATTTCTTCCAAATGAGTCTCAGCATTTTGCCCTCCACCGTGTTAATTGCAGCTGTTATTCGGTCTTTCATGTTATGATACTTACTTTAAGAACAAAAAGTTTATCTTTAACATACCCCACAAGAAAAAGTCACACACAGTGAAGCCCGAGGATCTGGCATATAAAGAACAGAACGAAGTCCTCAGCACTTCTTCCATCAATCCATTGCTGAGGCACTTTCATTCAGATAAGCTCGAATCCCAAAATGTCAGTCAGACGGTGCTCCATCTTGTTGAAAAATAAAGTCATTTCAATCTGCTTGCAGTAAACTAAATAGCCATTTTTTGAGCATTTCGAGATAGGTTGGTCCTGTAACAATGTTTCTTTCAAAGAAAAAAAGACTTGGACCTTGTTCTATTGCACAACACAGAAGACGTTTACTTTAGGGAAATCTCTTTGATGTTCAACTACTTCATGGGGGTGATGTCTTCGCCGAATGTGCTCATTTTGACTGTTGAATTTGCCACTCAAATAGAAAGTTGCTTGATCTCTAAAATCTAAGCGTAAAAATAGGATTTCATTATCTTTCACTATCTCCAGCTCTTACTCACAAAGTATCTTTCGCATCATCTTGTAATTTATAAGTGCTTGGACGAAGCTTAGTTTGGATGGTTTTACGCGTAATCATCTTTTTAACACACGATAAAAAGTGGTGTGAGGGATCTCAAGCTGACGACTTGTCCGACGGGTAGACTTACATGCCTTTTTCTCAAACATATCCTAAATCCTCTCCATTTGCTCCTCTGAAACAGGAGAGTTTCCAAAACTTTTTCTTCTGCACAGGCATCCAGTCTCTTTAAACAGTCTAACCCTCCGTCAAATGCTCTCACGATGGAGCGGATCAATGCCGAGTTCTGAAAGTGACCTGCATTGTGAAAATGGCTTTTGCTTTCGCAAGCTCAAACACAGAAAACGCTTTCTTCTAAGGAGTCGCCATTTTGAGTGTAAATAAAAACATGATCTCCCCACAATTCAACGGCGCCGGAAGAATTACTAATCACAGTAAGGATACTGACACCCAAACAAAATTAAATATTGATGTCCAGTAAGTAGGGATGTTGACATCAAAACGAAATTAGATATTGAAACCCAATATCAAATAACCACTGATTTATTCCATTAGAATGCTGCAGACTTGAAAAAATGCGCAATGATTTTGGTGTATTTTTATTAACTTACCCTGTATCGTTTTATTCACATTATGATTGCGATGTTGTAAGGCTGGGACTAGCATTTTGCAACCATTTGTTCTGCTTGGACAATTTTAGCAATAAAGAAATTGATTGAAAGAGAAACCAGAAAAGTTCTTAATCTGGACTGAGAAGCACGCCTGATTAACTTAAACAACGCAACGGTGTAGTGGTTAGAGCGTTTGCTTTGCAGTCGGTAGACCCGGGATTCATTCTCCTTGTCGAGTCATACCAAAAGACTTGAAAAAATGGCATACACAGCTTCCCTGCTTGGCGATCTACATTTAGGGAAGCTTGCGGAGAACAAGCCGACAAGTTCGCTTGATGTGTCCTTGGGCGAGGCACTTAACGGGACGCCCCTATCTTCATGTGGAAGATAGATGGCCTAGAAAACCTTGGAAATGGCAACTCCCAGGCAAGTGCGGACGTCCTGTCCAAATATATAGTATATCAAATAGATTGCTTTCTCGTGAATGAAGGATAAACATGAACAATACAATAAAATACAAAAACAGCTTTATGTGTATCACAACTGTTGATGTTCTGTGAATCTATAGATGGTAACAAAATATAAATACTTTGTTTAAAATGAATGCCGCAATGACAGATGCTACCTTAAACGGTCTTCCACGTTACTTCCATTTTATTTAATAACATCTACTGTTTTGAAAAAAGGGATTAGCTGTTTTTCGCCATCACTTTTATCAGCCAATTTACAGCGCTATGGAAGCGGGAGAAGAAACGTGTTGCTTTAAATGGTTTTCAGAAGTGTGACGTCACGATGATTGATATCTCCGACATAGCAGATGATAATTTTTTATATTTTACATTGCTTGTAATTTTGCTGTACTGTGAGATATTTAATTGAAATTTTCGCCACAATTTTTAAATAACTTCTATTTTGACGACGTGAATTTTACATAAAATAGTTAAGGGATGTCCTGATTAAGTGTTGCAGTTATTTTGGGGACAACCTATAAATAAAATGTTAAACTTTTCTCGGGAACGTCTCTATTTATCTATTTTTTAATTCATGAATTTTGAGGTGTTTAGTTTTCCACAATGTTAATCTCAAATTGGGGTGACAATCTTATATCCATGACCACTCCATCAGCCAACCTCGCCTAGCACTAGTTCAAATTTTCGGAGCAAAACAATAAAATTTAGGTTTTGATATCTATCTCAAAAAAATTAAAATCGCCTTTAAGGTGTAATAAACAGCACAGTAATTGCAAAAATTTTTCGATTAAGCAGTCTGTAAAATCACCATTGTTTATGCCAAACTATTGAAATTAACGGTAGTCGGAGCCTTAATATTTGCCTTAAAGTAGCTTGAAAGGCTAAGCAATTTCAACGGGATTTTAGAGCTTAAATGCTTTACAAAGAAGATATAAGTGACATGGTACGTATAAATAAGCTCAAATACTAATTTTATAAGAAGCAAGATATAAACCCTCCTAGAGGGTACTTTTATTGTAGCTTAAACAAGATTTTTTGTTTTGTTAAAATTACGTTCAAATAATTGCAGGTTGCATACTCAACCTACCGTATCCTTATAGTAATTTGAACGGAAACGCCACTAGAGTGCATCTATATTATGGAGAAAAAGTAGGTTTGAAATGCCTAAACCGAGGAAAATTGCTGTACCCGGACGGTCGATTCCCAGCTTCACCAAATTTTTCTTGCACATCACTTGGCATTTTTAGTAAAGAAATTTATACTTTGAAGTGCTGGAATGGTTAGTGTGTTTTATTTTTACTGGTTAAACATAAAACGTTGTTGTCAATTGATTATTGGTTGATTAATATATCTGCTGGTACAGGCCAAAAGCAGTTGAATATATCATCACAACATTAAAGTAAATAATGTAAGCAAGTTTGCTGTGTAAGGCAATAACCAATAAACAACACAAAAGTTTATAAGTTTAGCAACAAGCGATTTATTTTAAACATAACTACATTCAGGATTAAAGCATTTAGGGGCCCAAGGCAAGAATACATAAGGGCCCCCTATTAGCCAACTTCTCAATTGAAACCTTTTTGCTTGGAGTTCACTTTTATTTTGAAAGTCTGGAATCGGTAAATTTGTTGTAAAATGCGGTTTTGGCCCTGAAGTTATAATTAAAGACTTTTTTGATTTTTGAAGAACACCGCTATTTTGAAGAACCAAAAAGTACTCTATAGGTATTGTCTGGAAGTTGGAGGCCTCTACTCTTGATGAGGAAGGACAGAGGCAGCTGCCCAACTTGCCTCATTATAAAATTTACCACTGCATACAGTGCACTCTGCTTTGACACATTATTTCTCTTCAATCAAGAATAAGCAAAAGCTGTAGTGTGAGTGTGTGTCTATCGGCTTGTTAGTATTGACTCTCTAAAATTATCGCGAGCACAACCATGAAGCTTGGCATGATTAATTGCTATCCCAGAGTATGTGTCATAAGCGTGGCGTGATGATGACATCATCAATAAAGTTATGTTTTTTAAAAATAGCATCCTCTCATCAAAATGCGTAGTAACGTCATCACACTGCCTGGTATCATTTCACCGAAAGCAGTAGCTGCAGTTATCATTCATTGCTATTTTAAAAAAAATTTTTTTTAAATTTTTATTTTGCCATATTTATCCTCCATTCACAAGAATGCGAATTGTATCGTTATATTTTGGACGGGACGTCCGCACTCGCTTGGGAGTTGCCATTTCAAAGCTGTCTGAGCCACCTGTCTTCCGCATGAAGTCGTGGGCGTCCCGTTAAGTGCCTTGCCCAAGGACACAACAAGCGAATTTGCCGGCTCGTTCTCCACAACTTCTTCTAAATGCCGAGCAGGAAAGCTGTGGATACTATTTTTTAAAGTGTTTTGGTATGACTCGACAAGGTAAATGAACCCCAGGTCTACCGACTGCGAAGCGGACGCTCTAACCACTACGCCATTGTAAAAGCGTAAGTAGTAATTCCTATTTTTGATTTTGTTCCAGTTAAGCAGATTGACACATCAGTAACACATAACCCTAATTTTTTCGTAATGAAATATCAAATATAAAAAGTATAACTAAGTGGTTGGTGAACTTCAGGCTAGGCTACCTTTCCGCACTCGTGTTGCGTTTCTGACTAATCTCAATTCCTAGAACATAGTCCTCACGCGTAGCAAAGTGCAATAAAGTTTTAGGTTCTGAGGTAAAACATTGCAGGGTTAAGAAAAAATATCTTCTTTAGCAAAAACGTTGGATCGTGGGTAGGTCACCGTAGCACAATAACTGAACAGCAAGTTGCTAGACTCTGGGTTCGACTACCTACGAATATTATTTTCTCTGAAATTACTTATTGGAAGCAGGCATGAATCCTTTTGCCCTTTCTTTGCTGCTTACCTTGAAGCAAGGGAACATAGTTTAAGCCAATTGTAATACTTACTTGCTTACTACTTACCTATTACTTAATTGCTTACAGTATTTCAAAAGGCTTGTCAATCAATTTACACCCACCATAACTCTTAAGTTAGTTACCTCTCCCGCACTGGGGGAAAGGAATAGATAATTACGAGTGTTGGTGTAAAGATAAGCTGTTCGCGAGTATTCAATTAGAGAGTTTAGAGATATACAGTACAACGTGCATCGCAATTGTTTAGCCCTTTAAGGATCATAAGACTCTAATTCATAAAATTTGAGACAATTCCTTAATTGTTTGGAAACAACAAAATTGCAATGAATTTCAGAAAAATGGTTATTATGTCATTATGGCAAAACAATTAACAATCATGTAACATATGTGTTACAATATCCCTCAAAAGATTAAACAAAACGATCGGGCATAAATGAAGGATCGTGAATGACACAATAATGATGATTACATTAATTAAAATGTAAAAGAATAACATTTAAAAATACGCTTCCGTTTACCCTCAAATCGGAAGTAGAATGTCAAGAGGAGTCCTAGAGTGAGTGTTTCCAGGTATCAATTGTTCAGTCAATAGCATTCTTAAATGCGGCACAATAAGTTTTTGATAATACCGCCAAATTCCTCTTGCATAATGACCTGAATTTTCGCAGTAATGGCTGCTTTCAAAGCAGCAATGATGGGTGAGCTATTCTGGTAAATTTTGTTTTTGAGAAATCCCTACAGAAAGAAATCGTTTAGATTTAGATTTGATGAGTGAAGCGGTCATTTCACTTCAGCTTTGCTGCTGATGAGATACTTTCAAAACTACTCACGGACACACCACCAAATTGCACCACACACCACACTCTTTTCAAGCTCGCCCCAAAACCGCTAAAGTATTAGGACATAGTGCTCTTTTGTCACGATTATTGAGTTGCCGTAATCATCTTCAACGAAGAATTGTCCGATAATACTAAGCTTGAAAATGGTGATCCATGCTGTGCACTTTTTTAAATCCAGAGGACGTCCAACGACGCCTAGAAGGTTCTCATTTCCTCATAACACCCAAAGTTAGCACAACTATTCAAGAGGAAGTGACTTTATTCGAAAATCAGAAATAATTGATGAGTTTCTCGTCCTCGTTGGTCTTTTCCGAAAGTCGCCGACGAATGGCTTTTCCATAACGATCTCGGTCAGTTGATGGTTTATCTGGATTCGGCAAAAGCAAAATTCCGGAACCTTAACCAAAATGCCCCAAACACAAACGCATACATGCCATGCAGTTTCTTAGCTCCTGGGTGTGTGTGTGTGTGTGTTTACCCCTCCTCTTCCTTGGGATGGAGGTACGGCATGAACGGTAATTCAGGTTCATGCCGTCAACCTAATTGATATTAGGCTAGGGGAAAGATGGCAGCCCATTTCGAACCAGTCTTGAGTGACTGGTAGCCCCACCACCAACAAGGCGGACTGCCACTGGTGGGTACCCAAGAGTCGTCTGACATGCTGGGTTAGCAACTTCACAATTATAATCCGGTGAAGTACGGGTGGGGCCACCTGTCTGCCACATAAAGGTAGAGGCGTCCCGTTAAGTGCCTTGCCCAAGGACACAACAAGCAAGCCTGCCGGCTTGTTCTCCACACTATCCCATTTTTATGCTGAGCGCCAAGCAGGGAAGCTGTGAATACCATTTTTTTAAAGTCTTTTGGTATGACTCGACTTAGGAAATGAACCCCAGGTCTACCGACTACAATGTGGACGCTCTAATCACAGCTCCTGGGTCGCAAAGATCTACTCGAACTATAACCGGCTGACTCTTGAACTCTAATGACACTGTTGAGAATTCCGATTATCGGAATCCCAAAGGGCGAGAGCCCGTTACCCTGATCTGCACGAAATGCCATGAGCTTCAAAAGATTTAGTTTCATAACATGTCTTCATTCAGAAGATCTTCTGCTCCATCGATCAATAGGCAGGATTTGACTATTTTTCGCTTGATATACTCGTATAAAAATGTTTACTATTTTCCTGCGACAATCTGAAAACAGAAAAAGAATGAAGTCATCAAGAAAGATTTTAGAAGCTGCTGCTTTGTTTCAACAATTGTAAAACACCATGCAGTTAAAAAACCCAACGTTATAATAAATAACTATAACCCTACCAAATTATTTTGGGGAAAGGAGTTTAGGTGACCTGTTGGGGTGAAGTGCAAATCATGAAGAAAGAATTAAATGAGTTATTTCTACATACCACACGTAGAAGCAGCCAAGAAAATTAATGTCATAAGCGCAATTACGAAGGAGGAGCACTAAGAGTGAGATTTGTGTACTCCTAATCGTGAAAGCAAATGCCATTTTGGCATCCACAACCAAATTGACTTTGTTTTACGACCCAGCTCAAATTGTAGGAGACAAATGTAAGTTAGTGAAATTGTACATATATTGTGAGTTGAACCAGGCTTGATTACAAAGTAGGATAACCAGGGTTAAGATACAAATGCTTGTTTTTCATTTACAGCAACATTTTGTTTTTGCAGTGTACTACTCAAAGAGTTAATAGTAAGCTAGATCTATTTGAAGCCTTTACCTATATAAACATAGCACGTGATCATCATAACTGTATCATACATCGATTCAATGAGTTATAAAGGCAATCTACGCGCTTTATATGCATGTTCACATGAATGACGTGGTTATTTCACAAAGTATTGGAAACAACAAAAGCCCCCACTCATAATTTGATGAAACTATTCCTGGACGCGATCCGTCCTTTTGGACTCATCAGCAGATCCGACCTTTTGTCCCGTCATCACCAAAAAACAAAATCCCATATTTGCAATAATATGAAAAACGTGTCATGTGTCTTTCTATTACAAATTCCTTCGCACACATCACGCGCGGGGTGCATGCTATCACTTTGGTGCGGGGATCCCATCCATATGGAAGATGCAGTGTACTACTCAAAGAGTTAATAGTAAGTGAGAGCTGTTTAAAGCCCTTACATCTATAAACATAAAACGTAATCACCATAACTGTATCATACATCGATTCATTGAGTTATAGAGGATGGTTTCGTCAAATTATGAGTGGGGGCTTTTATTATTTGCAATACTTTGTGAAAAAGCCACGTCATTGGTGTGAACATGCATATAAAGCGCGTAGATTACCTTTATAACTCAATGAATCAATGTACGAGGTATGATACGGTTATATTGATCACATACTATGTTCATTGATGTAAGGGCTATAAACAGATCTCGCTTACTATTAACTCTTCGAGTAGTACACTGCATCTTCGATACGGATGGGATCTCCGTACCAAAGTGATAGCATGCGCCGCACGCGTGACGTGTGCGAAGAAATTTGTAATAGAAAGATAATACATTTTTCATATTATTGCAAATATAGGATTTTGTTTTTTGGTGACGACGGGACTGGCCCTGCTGATGAGTCCAAAAAAACGGATCGCGTCCAGGGATAGTCTCGTCAAATTATATGGGAGGTGGCTTTTGTTGTTCGCAATACTATTTCTTTGTGAAACAACTACTTCATGCGTGTAAACATGCATATAAAGCGCATTAATTACCTTTATAACTCATTAAATTACTTTGTTCTTGATCTCACAAATGTCCTCGGCTATATTACTTGATCAGGCATAACTGGTCAATTGCTCTGCCTGTTGTGGATATAAAAGACTGTCATTCATAAGCAATGGCAGCACCAAACGTTACAAGCATTATGCTTGCAACGTTAGCCACTCATTTGCTATGCCGATACGATGGCGTAGTGATTAGAGCAGGGATGTCCAATCTTTTAATTTAATGGGCCGCATTGCAAACTTGAATATGTAACTGGGCCGCAAAACCACCAGAATGACTTAGTACAATTTAATGAAAAAATTACAATATAAAACAAAACCATGTGAATACAGTTTATTTACATTATTACAACATTGTAAATATTGTAATGTTTATATGTAGCTACACATAATAAAAACAGTAAATTTAATTACCCAATATTAATTCAATGAGACTTTTGACTTTGTCTTTCAGCCATATTGTTTTCAATATTTGCATCGAAGGATGCATTCTTGATTCTAAGAATGTTTGCTAAATGTCTGTCAATCAACCTATTTCTTTCCGCAGTTTTAATGTTTTTCATGCCTAAAAAAAACTGCTCGCAAGAGTATGTTCTTCTCCACATGCATAATAATTTTCTTGATAAATTTAGAATTTGATTGAATTCATTTTTGAGAGAACGCAATTTCTTATAAAATAAAGGAAGTGTATTCTCCCTATGGAAAGTTTTTAAACCTTCCCGACTTTACAGCTCAATCAGTTCAAGTTTGTACTCTACTGTTGTTTTATCATATTCAAATGAAAATGGATCATTAAACAATTTTAACTCAATTTCAATCTTTTTAAAGTCAGAAAATCTAACTGTAAACTCTCCAAGCAAATCTTCACATAATTTAGTATATTTTTCATAGTTCACAGAAATTTTTTCTCTGTTTCAAATAGGCTACGAAAGTGTACAATTTTACCAGCTTTTAGCTGCGCTAGAAAAAGTTCCAATTTCTTTGTGAAACTAGTTATCCGATCAAACATTGAGGAACATAACTGGTCCTTTCCTTGTAAATGCAAATTAAGTTCAGCTAACACTTCGGTGATGTCTACAAAGAAAGATAATTCATTCAACTATTCTTCATTTTCCAAAGATCCACATTTTGCTTCTTTTCTTTCAAGAACACTTTTATTTCAGGCAACAATAACTGAAATCTTTTTAAGGTTGCCGCTTTACTGAGCCATCCAGCTTTTGAGAAATATACTACGTCTTTATATCCACTGCCAACTTCGTCCAAGAATGCTTTAAATTCGTGATGATTTAAACCCCGTCATCTGATGAAATAACAGCCTTGACAAGATCAGTCATCAAATGTTTCATATTTAGCTTTTGAGCACATATTTGTTGTTTGATGTATCAAGCAATGGTAACTGAGAATCTCATGATAACAGATTATTTGAATAAAGCAATAAAACTATTGCGTTTACCAGTCAGGGCAGGAGCACCATCAGTTGTAATTAAATAAATGTTTTTCCTGTCAATATTGAATTTATCTAATGACAAATTAACAAACTCATATATGTCCTTGCCTGTTGTTGTGCACTTTATTTGACTCAAGCCCAACATTTCTTCAATAATATTGAAATTTTTATCACTTCCTCTTATGAAAATAACTAATTGTGCAGTATCACTTTGATCAGTACTGTCATCCAACGCTAAACTATAAAGAACGCATGCAGATAATTTGTCCTTCAGTGTGCCTTCAATATTATCACCCAAGTCATCAATTCTTCTACCAATTGTCTGATGTGATAGACATGTTTCCTTTACTAAATTCACCTTGTCTGGACAGTACTCATTAAAAGCAATAACAACTCATTCTTTTATTAATTCTCCATCAACAAGTGGTTTTCCTGTCTTAGCTAATTTCTCAGCTATAAGGTAACTAACTTTTGTACATGTTCCAGTTTTAACAACATGTTTTTGAAGACTAGCTTGTTGTGACCTAATTGCCTTCGTCAATTCCTCAATTATCGTTTTTCTTCTTTCTTCATTAAACGTCTGATATTCTGACTCATGTTTCGAAGCATAATGACGTATGATATTGTATTCCTTGCATACGCTAATCTTATCATTACATATGAGACATATTATATTGCCAAATAACTCGGACACAAAATATTTTTCCGTCCATTGGATACTAAATTTCCTCTTTTCTTCTGCTATCTTCCTTTTTTTAGTAATGGATTCCATCGCCATATGAATATAAAATTTTCAATATTTAAGATATATAGTTCTCTGAGAAAGAAATTAACCATTAATAAGTATACTGAACCGTAGTTTACTGAAAATGCATTTATTTCAACAACAAAAAATTTTTTTAAATCCATTAATATAATTAATTAAACTAATAATTAATCCAATGATGTTAATTTAGTTTTAACAAGATGGCCTTCAGAGTGATATTCATCTATAGTGTGGATTATATTTTGGGGACCGTAATCACAGAACTAAGAAATTGACAATGTAAAAAACTTAGTATGCATGCTCAGTCCTAAATTTCATCTAAATTATATTGTTTTTTAAATTGTTTAAGTTAATTATTTTATTTATTAAATATAAAGTATTTTGATTAAATTACATGAAGACTCTTGTGCTCACTACTTAATAAATTCGCAAAAAAAAATTTTTTATAAGTCGATAGTGAGCCGCAGGTTGGACATCCCTAAATTAGAACATCTGCTTCGCAGTCAGTAGACCAAGAGATCATTCCACTTGTCGATTCATACCAAAAGACTTGAAAAAATGGTATCTATAGCTTTTCTGCTTGACGCTCGGCATTTATGGGAGGTTGTGGAGAACAAGCCGGCAAGCTCGCTTGTTGTGTCCTTGGGCAAGGCACTTAACGGGACGCCTCACCTTTATGTGGAAGACAGGTGACCCGGAAATGGCAACTCCCAAGCGAGTGCGGACTTACCGTCCAAAACATAGCGATACATCGCTTTCTCGTGAATGGAGGATAAATATGGCAAAATACAGATTTGATTATCCAGAGCGTCGACAGAATTTCCATTGCTATAACCTAGTTTAGAAACCTTCTCAAAAGTGAAATTCTAGAATACGGTAATGGAAGCTGGAAGGAGGTTGTGGGGGATACATAACTTCTACCGGCCTTTTTAAGTCATGCTTTTCTTTTCTTAACAAATCTAAGTTCATTTGTCTAAGTTTGTTAAGGTTAAACTGAAAGCCTCACTTTTAATATCAATCCAGTGCGGACCTAGAGTACATGTAGATAAAAAGTGCAACCCTTAACCAACCATTCAAATACGAGTATACGCTTTTGCATAACTTTAAAGCTACAGGATGTTTCAAAATTTGAAGGTCAAGTTTTGAAAGGTCTTATTGTTTTGTTCAAATATTTTTTCTTCTGATCTGTTTCAGATTTTACTATAAATGCTTTGTCGTTTATTATCTTAGTGATGGCATTGTCTTGAATCAACCATGCTTTATTTCAAAAAGCGAAAAATCAAAATCTTTGAATGGCGGCTTGATTCAAAACGCTGAAAAACAACTCGCCGTCGCCATGCTCGAGAATTTCCTGAGCGTAATGCTAAAGCTCCACAGCAAAAATTTATTCAGTCTACTGTCCCAACGTTTATGACTAAAGGAACAGTTCTTGATTACTGTGATTGCATCCTTATTGCACAATCCATGATGTAATCAAATCTGTTTTTAACTACACTGTCATTGCATTCTTATTGCACAATTTACGACATAACCGGTTTTATTTTTAGCCAGACTGTGATTGCATTTTTATTGCGCAGTCCATCACAACATAATCAGTTTTATTTAAAATCATACTGTGATTGCATCATTATTGGGTAATCAATGACGTAATCAATTTTGTTTTTAACTAGACTGTGATTGCATTTTTGTTATGCAATTCATCACGTAACCAGTTTTATTTTTAGCTTGACTGTGATTGCATCCATATTACATATTTCATGACGTAATCAATTTTGTTTTCAACTAGACTGTGATTGCATTTTTATTTTAAGCTAGACTTTGATTGCATCCTTAGTGCTCATTGCATAATGTAATCAATTTGGTTTTAACCAGAACATGATTGCATCCTTATTGTGCAATCCATGATAACGTAATCAATTCGATTTTAACTAGACAGTAATTGAATCCTTATTGCACATTCTATGACTTAATCAATTTGGTTTTTAACTAGACAGTAATTGCATCCTTATTGCACATTCCATGACGTAAGTAATTCTGTTTTTAACCAGACTGCGATTGCATTCTTATTGCACAATCCATTATGTAATCAATTCTATTTTAAGTCAGACCATGATTGCATCCTTATTGCACAATCCATTATGGTAGAGGCAATGCTATATGAAGCGGGTGAATAAGAATAGTTATAATATACCATTGTGTGGTTCTTATATACGCTGAAATATACGGTGAGAGGAATTGCTTGTTATAAAATATGTGTGAAAATGTCACTGTTCCGGAAAATACGGAAGAACCGTTTGCTTGTCATGCTCCATATAATCCACATATGCTTAACAGTGATGACCATTTGCAGTCTTTTACCAATAATTGGCCTATAAAGGGACATGAAACACCACCTGAAATGGCGGATGCTGGTTTTTATTACTTGGATGACAGCGACCGAGTTATTTGTTTTTATTGTGGTGGAAGCTTAAACAACTGGGAACCGAACAATAATTCTTGATATGAACACGCTAAATGGTTTCCTCTGAGTGAATATGTGCTGAAGAAACAGGATATGAATTATGTGAAAAACATTACTTTCAAATACCCAAAGTTAAACAGACCAAAGTTTAAAAACCTTTGTAAAGCAAACGATGCAAAAATCATCCATGAAATATTGAACAGTGCAAGGTCTACAGAACCAAAACAAAAAGCAGTAGAATGGGAGGTTTTAATGTTGTTGGATCCGGATGTAGCTAGCCTATGCAAAAAGATAGTTATTGAAGCAAACAAAATCATCGAGCATTGATTAATCAATTGGAAAGAAGTTTATTTACCGATCATTAAGGTAATTTGGAGGCTACCTGAAGACACAGTATTAGTAAAAAAAGAAACACGTTATGTCTACCATCTTTTGTTGAATATGAACTATTGCCACCACGAAAAAGTATAAATTCAAACGTGTTAAGTCTGCTGCACCAAGATATTGCGCCATACTTGTGGCATACAACATGCGATCCAATTTGTAGGATTTCATGTAGTTGCGCAATCTTTTTTATGTATGTGTTTATTGTACACATCACGAATATAATCAGATACACGACGACTGCTTTCTGTTAAATTTTAGCTAAAGACAGATAGGATTGCATACAGAAAGATATTACCACAACGAAATAAAATAGAGACAATAATGCTCACGCACATTTGAAAATACGCTTTGTATTAATTCTAAGTCTTTCAATGCTTGAGTTGTCTAATAAAAGAGAAAACATTTTTCCAGCTCTTCAAAGTTGATGATATTAAAGATCAGAGCCAACATTATTTGACACTGCAAAGGAATCTTGCGTCTCTTGCTTTACCACCAATTTTTTTTTGTATAAAGCAGTTATGCAACTTATTCATTCTAGTCACTTTTAATAAAAAACTTCACATTTTGAGCCCATTGACTTCGACTTCCATCACCCATTTTTCAGTTATCAGTGCTGCTTCGAAAACTACATCACAGCCTAACTGCAGATTTTAAAACTTTACCGCTTGCTTTGGCCAATATCTTTTTAATCACATATTTCTGCAGCAATTGTTTTACCCACCCACACCATCGTGCTTAATTTCACTTTCACAATTATCATTTTCTGTAATGATTGATTCCAAATACTATCTGATTTTTTAAATTTCAACTTATCTTTTTCTAAATTTTTGAAATCGTTTTGTAGTCCTCTAGATACCTCTACCCACGTATGACATTTTGTGGCTGCTAAAACTCATTAGATGCAGCTTGTTGGAATTTATTTAGGTCAGAATTTTCAAAAACACGACAACTTTTTGTATACAAAATTATCAAGTCACAACTTTTAACAGTTTTAGTCTGTTTGTTCATGTAAATTAAAGTGAACTTACCGTCTTTCTTTTCAACTCACATATAAATGTTTTTACTTTGCCCAAAATTTATAGCTGTTTTCATTTTTATTAGTGAAAAAACAGGAATTTATGAAATATTTTATCAACTTGTCTTGCATCTAAAATCACGAACTAACAATCACACTCACAGCTTTTTTCAGAACGTTTGCTATCAACCATAGAATTACATGTGTTTACAAAGCAAAAACTGTCAGTACACCAATTTAAACTCTCACAATAAGTCTCACTACCGCTTATACACATTCACAAAACAAAAAAAACTTCATTGATAATTTACACAAGTTCACCTTTAATATCGCATAACCCTACAACCAAAAGCTCACAACCCCCTTATACACACTATCTAACAAAAACTTTCAATTTAGTTGACCAATAGAAGTTTTAACAAACAAAATTTGTATAATGCATTGAGACAACTTCAATATTTGTGTATTGGCAACTATGAACTACAAAAATTAATCAATCGAAAAGGCCTATGAACTTGTTTTTATGCGTTCTCTTAACTGTTTCTAAGCGCTATAGCCACAAATTTTGACTGTAAAGCAAACCAAGTCTGATGGAAGTTAACATCTGGCAATACTTTCAGCTCTCTTTTTCAGCAAACTAAGACATTAATTACCCATATGACCTGAGTAAATACAAAAATTTTGTACGTACTTGTTTAGTTTTGTCAAACGTTTTAAAGTATCTACCTACCTAATGCTGCCCATTTAGCGTTTTATCCTAATCGATTACAAAACAAAAACCGTCAATTATATGAAAAATAACATTTTTATCGCATTGCAATCAAATTTTCTATTACCTCTAGACCTAGTGGTATTAAACTAGGTCTAGAGGTAATAAAAAATTTTATTGCAATGCGATAAAAATGTTATTTTTCATATAATTCCGTAAGTACTTCGGCCGTTTATATTATTAATGATATAAACGCCGGAGGTACTTACCAAATTTTACTTCAATTTCATTACCAATTATTGACTAGCAAATGTCACCCATAAACAAAATCTAAACTTTCCACCTCTTATTTTCAAAAATTTTGCAATGTAAACATCATACTTGTGTTTGTATGGCTGCTATTACTCAAATATTTATAGAATAAACCTTACTTTTTATATACATTGAATATTTAAAATTTCATCTAAGCATTCTTACAAACACTAATTCATGATTTCTGACACGGCTATACTTAGCTTTAAACCTAAACAATTTTGATTTTTTTAGCTAATCAAGTCAATGGTATCAAATATTAGTTCTATTGTATTTCACTTATATTTTATTTATTCTTTTCAATTAAATCTGCTATTTGTAACATCATTCGAATTCGATTACGTGTAGAAATCTTTGTAAACGTTCTTACAAGTTCCTATCATTAAGTACAACTTCAATCAAAGTACCAAATATTTTCAGAATTGCACTCACCATCGCGTTTAAATTTCGAACACAGTTATACAAAGTTTATTAGCAAAGCTAAAAATTCGTTGCATTTTTCACCAAACCTCAAAATTACGTCTTTTATTTCTTATTATACAACAAAAAAGCTAAACTTAAGATTTACCGACAGCAAATAGTTTTAATTTTCTCCTTATTTCTTTTCACTATGACCATCAAACTTGCAACGGTTAACATCAACACACTTGATTTCAAAACAAAATTTTATAAACTTACAATCTGCTTACATCCATTATTTAAAATTTTCATGTAATTACTTTATAATAACTTTCAAATACAATAAAGCCAAACTTATAATTAAGTCGTGCATTAAAATTTTCGTCCTCACAAAAAAATCAAATTCATACAGTTTTGACACAAAACATCCAAACTTACGATCATAAAAAATTCTGTTGCACTCATGCTTAAAGCTTGCATCAAACACTGAATTTGAAAATTATTAACATATAATGTATGCTTAATTAAAACAAAATTTTAATTTTTTCAATTTTAAACCATCAATTATCGCACCATAATCTTGACAATGCTATTTCTGAGTTCAAAACAAAAATTGCAAACAAGTGACCTAATACTTTTCAACTAGTAGGCATTTTTTGCATTATTTTACCCATTTGTTGTATTCTAGTTATTAATCTACCTTATTTGTTGTATTCAATTCAAATTCAGTTGTCACAAAAGATCACTAGTTTTTGATGAAACACAAAAGTCTTTACTTGAAAACATTTAGTTGTCTTAGTTTTTTGTGTCTGGACAACGCCTTTTGAGATGGCATAACAAAATTTAATTGAGACATCTTACTTCTCAAGAAGCTTGCGGCCAATCAATCATGATATGTACAGTTAGTTTTTCGTCAAGAAATACTCTCTTCACAGTTTAATAAAATCAATTTTGCGTTTTTTACCGGTCAACTGTTGGTGGCAATCCAGTAAATCGCAATTGAAATCCATCAGATAGTATTTCTAGTTTTATAATCTGCATACTTTTTTGCAGCGTACAATTAGAATCATCGTGGCTTGCTGCCCAGAATAAGAGCAGCACGTAGTCTTTCGTTTCGGAATTAGGTCGAAACAAAATATAAGGTAGATCACTCATCAGCAGAGTCACGACTTTTGTTATTTGTTCTGGAAAGAACAGCGTTTTGTACTTTTTGACACTGACCACCGCTTTTCTCAACAAAGTCGCAGCTGGTTGTGAAGTTGTTGCAATATCTTGAAATTGTCTTTGAAATCCATGTCGCTTGCAAAACTTCAAATAACTGCTTTAGCTACTGATTCTGTTTGTATACCCGCAAAAGGATGAAAAAAATTTTGCGCAACTACATGAAATCCTACAAATTGGATCGCATGTTGTATGCCACAAGTATGGCGCAATATCTTGGTGCAGCAGACTTAACACGTTTGAATTTATACTTTTTCGTGGTGGCAATAGTTCATATTCAACAAAAGATGGTAGACATAACGTGTTTCTTTTTTTACTAATACTGTGTCTTCAGGTAGCCTCCAAATTACTTTAATGATCGGTAAATAAGCTTCTTTCCAATTGATTAATCAATGCTCGATGATTTTGTTTGCTTCAATAACTATCTTTTTGCATAGGCTAGCTACATCCGGATCCAACAACATTAAAACCTCCCATTCTACTGCTTTTTGTTTTGGTTCTGTAGACCTTGCACTGTTCAATATTTCATGGATGATTTTTGCATCGTTTGCTTTACAAAGGTTTTTAAACTTTGGTCTGTTTAACTTTGGGTATTTGAAAGTAATGTTTTTCACATAATTCATATCCTGTTTCTTCAGCACATATTCACTCAGAGGAAACCATTTAGCGTGTTCATATCAAGAATTATTGTTCGGTTCCCAGTTGTTTAAGCTTCCACCACAATAAAAACAAATAACTCGGTCGCTGTCATCCAAGTAATAAAAACCAGCATCCGCCATTTCAGGTGGTGTTTCATGTCCCTTTATAGGCCAATTATTGGTAAAAGACTGCAAATGGTCATCACTGTTAAGCATATGTGGATTATATGGAGCATGACAAGCAAACGGTTCTTCCGTATTTTCCGGAACAGTGACATTTTCACACATATTTTATAACAAGCAATTCCTCTCACCGTATATTTCAGCATATATAAGAACCACACAATGGTATATTATAACTATTCTTATTCACCCGCTTCATATAGCATTGCCTCTACCATAATGGATTGTGCAATAAGGATGCAATCATGGTCTGACTTAAAATAGAATTGATTACATAATGGATTGTGCAATAAGAATGCAATCGCAGTCTGGTTAAAAACAGAATTACTTACGTCATGGAATGTGCAATAAGGATGCAATTACTGTCTAGTTAAAATCGAATTGATTACGTCATGATGGATTGCACAATAAGGATGCAATCATGTTCTGGTTAAAACCAAATTGATTACATTATGCAATGAGCACTAAGGATGCAATCACAGCCAAGCTAAAAACAAAATTGGTTACGTGATGGATTTCACAATAAAAATGCAATTACAGTCTAGTTGAAAACAAAATTGATTACGTCATTGATTACCCAATAATGATGCAATCACAGTCTGACTTAAAATAAAACTGATTATGTCGTGAATTGTGCAATAAGAATGTAATCACAGTCTACTTGAAAACAAAATTGATTACGTCCTGCGATGTGCATTGAGGATACAATTACAGTCTGACTAAAAATAAAACTGATTACATTATAGATTGCACAATAAAAATGCAATCACAGTCTAGTTGAAAACAAATTGATTACGTCATTGATTACCCAATAAGGATGCAACCACAGTCTGACTTAAAATAAAACCGATTATGTTGTGATGGATTGCACAATAAGAATATAATCATAGTCTGGCTTAAAATAATACTGGTTATGTCGTGAATTGTGCAATAAGGATGTAATCACAGTCTAGTTAAAAACAGATTACGTCATGAATCATTGATATAAATAATCACACCCTGAAAACCACTGTGTAATAACAAGTCAAATTATAAGACGGCAAGGATTGCACCAAACTCTTTAAAATATTATACACGGCATCAACATCGTGCTGGGGTGGAACTGTCTCTCTCATATTAGTGTTAACTCTTTCAGACCTCTCTCACATAAAAACAATAGACCTATGGTTAGCCCCTTGGATCTCCTTTAAATAAACTTAGTGTTCTTAGACCTATGGTAAGCTTCCTTAAAACTACAATTAGCTCACAAAGTTAATAGACGTTGGATTAGCTCCCTTATATAGGGTTAGGGTTAGAATTAGCATTAGGATTAGAATTAGGGTTAGGGTTAGGGTTAGGATTAGGGTAAGGATTAGGATTAGGATTAGAGCTAGGATTAGTTTTAGGGTTAGAATTAGGATTAGCTTTATGGTTAGGGTTAAGCACCTCCACCAGCATCTTCAGAATTCTCACCAAATGGATCATTCTAAACTACTCATGTTATTAACCGCTTGGTGTCCAAACTGATTTACGATACTACAGGTAAAAAAAACGCTCTGCTCGTTACTCTGTGGGAGATTATGAATTGAAGTTGAAAACTATCGTCTTGACAAAAAAGTCGAAGCGACTACGTTGTACTCAATCATTTTTCAAAATAAAAACATCTTTAAAATTAAGGTCTTGAAATCTTCTTGGAAGAGAGACACAGTAGCTTTTCCAACACTCTTTGGAAAGAAGTTTTTTTATAGTCTGTTGACTCTTTTCTTTACAACTTTGTTTATTTTAATCGTCTAAAGATGATGGCGTTTTAAATGCCTCTTAAGGATTGCTGATGTGCTCTCGTCTTGCAGTTTAGAATTAATCACAATCTCGAGATTCAACTGATTTAATCTTTAATCGAAAGTTACTTGCTTTGTCATCAAAATTGTTATACACAACACTCATCTTTTTCGAGACATGGTTAAGTGCGAAAAATTTACAGAATATTTCTATTCTTGTTGCCAAAATTCAAAAATGCAATTAGTTGTACAGGGTATTTCATCTCAATATGTCACTTTATAACAACTTATATCTCAATAACTATAGAAGATATAAAAACCAAACTTTTATTTTTGAAAACTAATGATTTTAATACGAATTATAGGAGCTGATGTTAGCCTGTTTAAGATATTACTTTTAATTAATGGATGTTAAGGCATATAGGCTAACTGCAATCAGTTGAATAAAATACCACTTCCAAGACCGGTTTCGTTCCTATTAGAACTCGTCAGGTGGACTCAGGTAAATTAACAGCATCAGTTGAAAGGTCCGATGGCTGAGTGGCATAAACCGCATGAAGCAATTCATGTGACCGTCGGTTCAATACCTGAGTCCACCTGACGAGTTCTAATAGGAACGAAACCGGTCGTGGAAGTGGTATTTTATTCAACTGATTGCAGTTAGCCTATATGCCTTAACATCCACTAAATAAAAGTAATAATGATTTTAAGTTTACGCAGCAAAAATTTGAACTCAAAAATCAAAGAAATAAACGTTTTATTAAACTTTTCACAAATGTTCAACATACGAGCCCTTGGTTACACGGCACACATCGAAACGGTATTCCATTTCTTGCCAACTCGAACAAAGCATATCGGGATCGATGGTTTTTAAGGCCTCAATTATCCGAGTCTTCTGATCATCCACTGACGTTGGAAGAGGAGGAACGTAGAAGATAGGGCTCCGTCTACAAATCCTTGTTAGCACCACAGATCAGATTATTAATCAGTATCAAAATTTTTCTTATTCAAATAGCATTAAACATGAAAAACAAAAACACATTGTTAGTAACAACACACACACAGTTACATTAGCGATGTATGTGCGATATCAACAATATACCTCGATAGCCTTTACACGTAAAATTCCATGAACAAAAAAAATTTTTATATTTATGTATACATCTCAGCAGGGATCATGGCTTTACATATTTTCACAAAGCTCCATCAATGATCTCTCCTGGGCACGAACTTCTATACAATGGAAAGCATAAGCGAAAATGAAGAAATGGGCCTCCCAATGACATTAATGATTTCGTGCGGACGCTTTTCTGCTCTGAAGATATTCTATTTTAAAAGTTAAAGGGTGGTCCTTGTATTTCCTATTTTCGGGAAGGGGTCCTTCTATCATTTCTGTCAGTTGGGTGGTCCATTTTTTAAGTATTAGACTAAAAATATACAGTTTCACAAAAGCAATGATTATAAAAAGCAACTGTTATCGTGATTAAATCCTTTTGGGCTTTATTAGAAACATAAATCGAAAACTTGGGTAAGAATAGAGGGATAGCTTTAATCGTTTTTATTCCACATGTTCCGTTAATCTTTGCATCAGCACTTTTAATGCTGATGAATTAATTAATCTTGACTCTTGATATCGCCTGAGTCTTTGCAATATGGGCTTGACCTTTCCCGGGGGAGGAGATCTACCGAGGTTCTTCATTTCATCTATTAATTGAAATGTTTTCTCTATGTATATTGTTAAGTCTGATGGATCAAAGAGAGATGGCATGTCTTCAAAAGGATCATTCATTTTTTGTATTTTTACTGAAAACAGAACTCTAAAAATAACGGAAAGGCAATAATTTTTAAGGGCGTAAACACGGTTATATCAATTAATGATGATTACCTCACACAAATTTCTTTAGAATTATAATGTTTTCATAAGTTACCGTATACAGAAATACGTAAAGAACATGTAATCAAATAGCGATATTCATCTATTTTTTCTACTAGTGAGGAGAACATTGTTTCAAAACGGGGGTTAGAAATAAGCCTTCTTCGTTTTAGAATTATTAATCCTTCCATGATACGTTGGAGTTTTCCCAAAGAGGACTTTTGGCCATTTTCTTCAATCTCTTTCAAGAGTTGAAGAGCTTCCTAAATAGTCTCCCTTAAATGTATCAGTTCGTGGGGGGGATGAGATAACGTCAGCATTAACGAAGGTTGACGTATGATTAAAGATTTCTCTTTGAATTATTCATTATTGCTGGTTGCTTAAAAGAGAAGAAATATTTAATCTCATTTGCTCATGTAACCTTTGCGTTACTAATAAAGTCTCATTCCATTTGGATAAGTCTTTCCTAGCTTTCTTCAATTCCTTATAATCCCCCTCCAAATCTTTAATATTGCCTTTTGTTGGTTAAGGGCAGCCTGCTGTCGCATATTCTCCAATGAAACCTCAAACCGTGCTTCAGTCATTCTTTATCATTGATTTTGAAAAATATATCATAACTTCTATTTCATAAAAAGGTCCTTACTATTTGCTTATGCCAGATAAGAAGGGATAAGATTTTTACAACGTAACTTTTAAATGCGCGATATCAAGGGACGTTTTAATTATTCTTTTATTTTAGTCTTTAAGAAAAATGAATTACTCTCCCAAAGGAAAGATCTTTGTGCCAGAGCGTGAACAATGTGCGTTGTTCCAGGTGAACATCAACACTGGCACACATGTTCTTCTCAAAGCACAAAGTATTCATTGTTCTATCTTCTTTCTAACACTGTTTTTGAAATCTTTTTAAGTATCCCTTAATATTTCACATTACATTTTCACTCTAACTGCGCTCATACAACATCTTGTTTTAATAAAAGTTTCTTAACATCTGATGCACAATAGACAAAAGACTCTTGCTTATAGTCTTTCAAAGTTCTTTTTCTTTCTTTAGATAGGAAGTCTTAATTGTCTTCTTATCAGATAAACATCTCTCATTTTAACAAGCAGGAAATCATCTCCCATTTTAACAAGCTTTTCCAAACCCACTACATGTCTGGAATTAATAAGCTGTCGAAGTGCAATGTTTGGTGTTTTTTCATTACAAGTACAAAAAGTTACTGTGACAAAGTCCATTATAATTTATGCAGCAATCAAATAAGAATGCACTCTGCAATGTAATAAAGCAGTTCAAAAGTTTTTTGCAAAATGTCCTTTAGTATATTCTTTCTTCTTGTCATTCTTCGAGGAAGCTTTTCCTTCTCTGAGGAGGCTTCATCATATCTTCTATGTGCATCTTTACTTCCTTTTCATTCTTTTTTAGCCAAGAAGGGGCAAACTCTCTTCTATTCTTTGCACATTTAAGGTGAAATTGGAAAATGCAACAGAAAAAGACAATAGCGACTGCAATGACAGCCGCGGGAATAAGAATAGGTAAAAGGGGTTTTAATAGTTGCTCTATTCCACTTCCAGTAATGTTTGCAATTTCATCAACGCCAGTCTTTATTAATCCTCCTACTATTCGGGGTACTATTCCTAGCCCATTCAGTAGATTATCAGCCAATTGTTTGGGTGTAATGTCCGTTTGTGTGAAATTTATAGAGATATCAGGAGGGTTCCATCTGACTTCAGAAAGATTTATAGGTACAGGAACGAGGGAGTTTGCATGCTTTACCATTTTTATGATATCCTTTGTTTCGTTAGTTAGAGAAGTTAAATTTCGTCGTAGATCTTTTATTTTTTCTTTGTCTGCGACAGTGATATTATAAAGGTGGGAGTGCAAGATTCGCGTTTCTTTTGCATACTCTTTTAAATATAAATTTCCTTGCGTGATTTTTGTTAAGTAAGTGGTAGTGTTATCAAATAGGTCTATACCACTTCTTTTGGCTACTTCGCTAATTATCAATCGATCAAGCTCTAACTCTGCAATTGAAATACTGTCAAGGGTTTGGGTTTGCCTTAGATAGGTATCTAGATGTTGGAGTAAAAGGTGTCGATTGCTGTCAATTTCTTCTTGTAGAAAATCGTCAGTAGAGGATTGTATGGCTTGTAAGGTTTAGGTTTGAGTGAGTGCTAGAGTAATAGCCTGGTCTTGTGCTACATTAACAGCTTCTAGGGAATTTATTCGGTTTGAGAGGGTTCTTATGTTTTCTTCGTCTTGGGCAAATCTTTCATTTATTTTACTTTCAAGTTCGTTAAGATTTTCATCAAATTCTTGTTGTAAAGTAAGTCCTGTGGCCATGCCAGTTATGGCGTTTCCAATAAGTGATGTCAAAAAGGTTAAAAGAACTACTCCACCTGTGATTTGTCTTTTCGTGCGCTTTGGATCATCAGGGGGCTTAGATATTTCACCGTTTGATCCATACAATCGGATGGGGGAGCTTGGAAATTTTGGTTTATTTTGTGCAGGATCGAAATGAACATGATCATAAAAAGCAAGTTTCTGGAGTAATCCTCCAACAAGATTATTACATATTGCATTATTCCTGACACGCTGGAAACAAGTTTTATCACCTTTAACCATTGATGGATAAATTAGATATTGATTATGATAATCACTCATTTTAATAGGGCCTTCTCGGTAGTTATGAGCATTTTGACGAGTAGTAGGGGCAATAACTTTGACACGCGCTGGCATCTTAATTTGGTTTTTATTCCATTTCTTCAAGAAGCCTTGGACTTGGTTTAAGGACTCAGTGGTATCTAATTCTTCCTGGACTACTATATCGGTTGGCACTGGTTCAAATGCCATTTCTTGTCCGTATACAGTACAGGTTATAGTGTCACTATACCATATATATTGTATGTCAAGGTTATAACAGGAATATTCGTAAGAACAACACGGGGAGTGATATGCGGATTTGTAGGCTCCAGAATTTTTACCACACCACAGCGCCTTTGTTATATCGCAGCACTGTAGCTTTTTTCCGTAATGTCCGATGATGTACAAGGGGATTTGCATACTGACACCTATCTATGGTTTGGGGATGTCGTACAAGCTTTCCTGTGGAAATGATACTGCCAGAGAGCTCCTTTAGCGCTGTCATAATGTATGGGGGTATCAGGAGATGTACCTTGGCTATAGACACAAGCGTATGATCTGACCTCGCAGTTAACCAATTCCTGCCTAAAAGAACAATTGGACTGTATGACTGCATAGTATGCCAATAGAGATAATGTTCTTTCTTTTAAAATACTTAATAAGGGATAAGCAACCTCCTTTGGTATGGGAGGAAGGGAGTGAAATTGATCAGGTGAAGGTCTTAGTGTCCACTTCCATCGGTGTCGAATTTTATTTCCAGTGCTTCAGACGATTGGGGTATTAATAAAAAGCATGTCAAGACTCAGGGAAGGGTGTAGATCCATAATTTTTCGTTCACAGAGACAGGACCTTTCCAATTCAGTTACGTCGTTCCAGTATCGTGATCCGGGAAAATATTTTTCGGAGAATGTTTTTCCTTCAGTTATGGCATATCCAAATATTTTAGAATACATTGGTATGGGGTTTTTCCATACGTGATCGTCTTGAGGTCTTTCCCAAAGGTGGTCAAAAGATATATGTTCCCAAGTCGTATTCGATGTATAATGCCATTTTTCAGGAATAGAAGTAGAAGGAGGTACGAAGGTACCTTTTGTTATTGGAACGAGGGAAGCCTTCGCGTTTGAACCACAAGACAGAAGTGGAATTAAGGGTGCTTGAGATAGTCGTTTACGAAGAGTAGGTGTTGGGCATGTCATCGACGAGTTGGACGAAGGCGATCTCCCCCCGCTTTTTGAAGAGAGGATGAGGTAGAGTACCAGACAAAACGTGGAAAGGACAAAGATAAAGATCATATATTCGAAGAATGCTTCGGAAGAACGATATTGAAAAAAAGGGAAAAAAATACCGTGGTTACTTTCCCATTGAACATGGTTCTATAATGCTAAAGATAAGTTATCAAGAGGCAACGGTTTTGCACAAGCTGGTAAAATTAGCGCAAGCATCAGACAGTGTTGCATTGTACGTGCATATTTTCCAGGTCGATATATTGGTGTTTTTAGAGTAGGAGTTTTGGGTCGGTCTTTGTCAAAGACGAGATAAAAGTGATATAGTCGCCGTGAAAGACAACAGGTAAGAAAGAAGAAAAAGGCGGAAAAAAGGATAGATATAGCGGTTAAGAGAGCATAACATATTCGTAGTAAGGAAAAGGGGGGGCATATGCTGCAAAACTGTGATTCACAGGCGTACAAGATGTGTTGGCAATAATTTGTACATGAGTACCCAGTTGGTAAGAAAACTCTTCCAGTCGGTCATTAAGTTGACTCTGGACGTATTCGAGTTGGTTTGCTGTGAGTAAATTTCCGGCTATAAGAGAATCCAATTGATGGAACACCACAGAGAAAAAGGTATTATTAGCAGGCGGTATTAAGGGAGTCTGGAATTCAGGCTTAGAAGGCGATAATAGTTGTGTAGACGCAGAATTTGGAGAGGGGTGTTCGCGGTACACAATTTGAAAGCCCTGTTCGACAGCAGAATTGTGTGTGACTAATCGTAAATAGACCATGTGCAGAAAAAAGGGAGTATGATGGGGAGAATATGATTAGTTCCATTGAAAATTTGTGGAATTTGACTTTCACTTTCTATTATCAGATTATCCTGAATCGTAGTTCGAAACTTTACGATTGCTGCATGTATGCAATATCCTCGTCGTGCAGCGATTGTCCATGTGCATGCTATGTTATCGGGATAAACATAGGGGGCAAATGGAGAATAGAGGTTTTGGTCTTGAGAGGTGGCCATTTGTTGGTAGCCACAACGTCCCAATGGATAATAAGGGGCTTGTGAGGTTTGCTCAAGGGTCAACTGAAATCCGGGAAAAATGTTTTCCGAGTTTGTGCGAATGATTAGCAGCAAATGTTGGGATGTGAAATAAAAAGGTGTTCTAAAAGACATAATACCGCAGAAAGTGTATATTGGCAACAAAACCATTACGCACCGTGGGAAACATGCTGCCAAGTTTAATAGATAAAATCAACACATTTGATCAACGCGGTGTTGTATATAAAATTCCATGTTTAGATTGTACAGGTGTATATATTGGTGAGACCGGTCGATCATTTAAAACACGACGAAAAGAACATCAAAGGGACGTCAAAACTGATATAATTGCCAAACTAACAAATGAGGAATTAAAAAAGAAATTTGCTCTAGTGAAACACGTTTGCTTAAATGGACACCGGATTGATTGGAAAAGCTTTGAAATTTTAGCTACTGAAAGGGACTATAAGAAAAGACGTTTTTTAGAATCATTTTACATACACAAAACTGATTTTTCTTTTAACGATAAAATTAACAGCTTTTATCCCGGATTGTACAAATTTATAAATTTTTGACCGCCAGTTGTCGCTGCTGCACTTGTTTATTGCCATCATTTTTATTTTTTCTCCTTATCGTCCTGTTGATTACTATGTAACCGTTGTCTATGTTTAAACTTTAGTCACTCCTGACGAAGAAAAACTGATTTTAGTTTTTCGAAACGTTGAGTTTTTGTGAATTTTATGTAGATTTTAAATCTAAATAAAGATCATTTAAACTTTCGATTACACCAGAAGAGCTATATTGAGAAGTTAAAGGATGCCTGGTGACAAAAGCAAAATAAAGTGTATATTGGTCGGTTAAGTTCGATAATTTGGAGATAATCATCACATGTCGGTTCAAGATGTAGGCTTACAATAGTAAGTTTGATAGTGTAAGAATTGGGTTCGATAGCGGTAATATCATAGTGATTGTTTAGATTCGAGGGATATCTATGGGTGGGGAAACCAGGAGAAGTAAGATTAACGGGCTGGTTTTTGACCACGATGTGTATCAGGGTCGGATCAGGTGCATTGGCATGTGCAGGATATCCAAGAGTTAAAAGAAACAAAATCCACATCCTGTAAACAAAGACAGAATTCAATCGATGGGAGTAAACAGATAATATGGAATAGTGGTTGACACAAGATATATATATTCATAGATAGTGTTTGAAAAACATTAATATTGTGTTCAAGCAAAAGGCGTGTACTGATAGATAGTACTTTGGGAATTCCTTTGCGAAGCGCTCGTTGATATATGTGTGTATCGTAGAGCTGTGGAGGGGCAATGGAGGTAAAATGAATGTACCAGCGTGTCATGGGAGAGAGACCTCGTAATTTAATAGAAGGCAATGCTTCGAGTGTAGTAACATGATAGAGAATGAGGGAAGGACCATTATAAAGGTCCGGAGGAAGAGGATCTCCACCATGACTATGGCCATATTTAGCCATTATCCATTGTCCAGAGAAATTCAATCGTAGTTCATTGTGTAGTTCTCGGAGAAGAAGCTGAAATTGTGAATTAGTTAAGCCAACACACAGAGGACGCAAGCATTTGTCAATGGGGTGTTTGCCTTGCTTGCTGTATTTACATTTAGAATGGAGCAGATGGCGCGTGATTTGCCGAGAAATTGCCTCCATTAAAGAGGGGGCAATGAATAAAGTGGGCCATGCAATAGGGTCATCAGAAGAGATGGCCAATTGTTGCCATGCCATTCGTGACAGGGCATCTGAAGTGAACACTTGTCGTGAGGGTTTGTGTATTATTCCCGAAATGGGATGAAGACAGATTGATTGCAAATATCGGACCAAAATAAGGTCAGTGGGGGGCTTGCCCTGTGCGAAATTTTGCACCAAATGGAAGACGCCCATGTTATCCGTTATTATCATGAAGGGATAAATGCGCAAAAGATAGTGATATTTGAGAATCACACGTTTTAAAGCATCAAGTTCTTTGCGACAAGGGTGTGCTGCACGCTCGGATGTAGTTTTTCATGCCTGTGAAGAATAGGCCAAAGGAAAAACTTGAGCCGTTTCCAAGGGTTCTTTATCTATCTGGAAGAGGACTGCACCATAACCGGTATTGGATGCATCCGTCTCCAAGTATAGAGGTCGTGTGGGCACAAAATGCGAAAGCACAGAAGGATTCTGCAGAACTTGTTTTACAGCATCAAATGTTTGCAACAACGCAGGTGTCCATTTGATATATACATGGGGAGCTTGGGAGGCTGAAACACCTCCAGTATAAGCATCAAAAGGATGCAAGAGTTCATTAAGTCTTGAGATATGCTCAGCAACATAGCGCAAGGCCCCCAAAAAGGAGCGAACCTGGAAGACTGTCTGAGTGGGAGCCAGAAGGGTTAAAGCTCGTAGTCTCTCAGGTTGAATGAGGCGTTGGTGGGGTGAAATCACCTCTCCCAACAAAAAAACAGATCGTTTGCCGATATAGCTTTTTCAATCGAAAGAGTCAAGGAGTACTGGGTGAGATGCTCAAAGAAGATACGAAGAAGGTACAAATGCTGTTCCACCGTCTTCGTGGCAAGAAAAATGTCATCCATATAAATGGCCAAATGGGAGGATGACTTCTCATCAGGGTACTGTTTGTGAAAAAACTGCTGTACAGGTTCCCAATTGGCTGCATTCATGTTTTTCTGCCAGATAGAGGTGGAGTTGATAAATTCCATTGGCATACATCGCATGCGAATTTCCTTAGTCGGATGCGATATGCCGAAGAATTGGCGATCGTCTTCGGCTACTTTGCAGTGAAAGAACGCCTTACTCAAATCTAGAAGAGAGAAAATTTCTTTTTCAGAGGCGATCTGGAAAACGTCGGCAATAAATGGTAGAGTGTTTTCAATTTTTTGTACCTTTGTGTTTATGGGAATGAAGTCTTGGACTACTCGCCATTGCTGTGAAGGGTGATAAGTGGGTAGTTGTCGCTGTTCCTCATTAACTTTCTGAGGGACAACGAAAAGTGAAGTTTTCCACAAAGATGGGCCATATTCAATGATGCCCATATCAAGATATTTGGCAATGTTATCCTCCAACGCCTTTTTCTGTTCAGGATGACGCATAGAATATGCGGGACAAGTAAATGGAGGGGTCTTAGGATCCACAAGGTTGATTGTACAAAGATAAGGAAGGGTCTGCGGCCCGCGCAGATGGCCTTTCAAATCGGTAAGTTGAGAGTGAAAGGGTTCGTAAACAGCATACCACTGTTAACGGGGAATAATGGTATTAATCGGGGAGTGTAAATCCACTCTAGAGGGTTCTTGACCCGACGAAATCTCAACGTTTTTTTTTCGTGAGATTAAATCGCGTAATAGGGTTTCAGCTTGAGATGCTGAGAGTTTGTCATCGGTTGCAAAGGAATATCGTTCATCACATTCATCACACTTTGTCCTACTCCCCTGATCGCATTTGAAGACTTGTGCGTCTTGGACGCACGATGGACTGACTACAACAATTCCATCCTCTTCGGAGGGGATATACTCCGGAAATTGCGTGCGTACGTCACAAACTGGCACGTTTTTTACCCCATCGGAGGGTTGTCCGGCTCCCACCGGTTCCTCCGAAATATGCACATCTTCAGGAGGCGGTATACTCTTGGTAACAACTTTCCCTGGTTCACAACATTCACACATCACATTCATACATTTTGAAAAAAGGGAGGAGTGATCAGATCCATCCCGTGTAGTACAGTCAAAGCCGTGGAAACTTCAGAAGGTCGTTGATAGGAAACAACAAAATTAGACAAATTAGCAATTACTGGAAACCAATCGATTCCGATAATATTGAAAGAAACATCTTTACTTACGCAAAACGGTACCACCACATCACAAAACGATATGTAGACAAAAGATGACAGTGTTTTCTTGCCACCTACCCCCTGTATAGGGAGAGAGATGGCAGTTTTGTCAGCGAGGACGCGAGGCCAAAACTTCTTGAGGGTTTTTAACTTGATAAGATTGGATACGCTGCCGGTATTAGCAAGAAATGTTACTCCAGTCGGCGTGTGTGTAAAGTAGCAAAGTTTTCCCGAAAAAGCGTCATAAAAAAGATGTCGTGTAATTTTATTTACATATGTGGAGACTAGAATGTGTGTAGGAGTGAGGAATTGGGTTACCGGATTATCCAATTCCTCCTCTAGTTTTCCGGAGAGACTTCTGGAGAAGGATCAGAATTTGTCATGTGTCTCGGAAATGAATATGGATATTGAGGCACTTGATGAAAAATTGGGGCAGAGGTTCCTGTTGAATTTGAAGACAGGGAAGTGTTAGAAGTTTGGGGAGTGAGAGAGTGTGAATCATTGTCTTGATTTGTCGTGCGAGTATCACGACTTTGGCCAGGGACAGCCCATGTATGATCTCTAGCTTTTTGTTTCGTTCTCTGCCCTGAATTATTATTGGGTCGTTGATAAGGTTGGCGTTTTTCACGGTAGGATCTCTCGTTGTATTGTCTCATGAGAATATCTAGGTCTCGTAAAGTCATGATCCTTTTTTTCAAAACATTTTGTCCTCGTAGGAAAGGAAGCCATTTATTATCGTGTCTCAGTTTGTAAGTCGCGGTCATAGGAAGTCGATCTATGAGTGTCACGTAACCAGTCTGGGGGTCAACTTCCAATCTCTTACCACATTGGTCAAGGACGGTCTTTATTAGGCATTCTGAACTCTTGTGTCCGTGTCTACCACAAGCATAGCACTAATACATTGGTCCCGTAGGCAAATGTAAGGCTTTTTCCATTGCGGTTTCATTGTTTTGGAGGGTAGATTGAGAAGAGGGGGAACGCGAAAAGCTATTGTTTAGTCGAAAAATAGATGTAGATGGATTTCTCGATTGTCGTGAGTGGCTATATCCCACATTTTGGCCATATCTATTAAATGGCTGAGCATTACGTGTGCTTTTTCTTGTTTGAGGCTGAACAGGTAAAGAAATAGGTGGAGGAGTTGGATCTTGAAGATAACGTTGCTTATCTCCACGTATCATATTCTGGTAACGTTGAAGTTTGTTGAAAAACTCGCTCCACGTATTCTGCTCTGTTCCCAAGAGATTTACTTGTATGGACTCTGGCAGTCGCCTACGTAATCGTGATAAATAATCAAGGCCATGATCTGTTTGGGAGATAATTTTATCTTTCATAGGAATGCCTGCTTCCATAAAAACAGGTGTAAGCCACTTCTTGCGTTTTCTTAACGTTAGAATTTACTGACAAAAAACTAGGTACGCAGCTAGCAAAACTGTAAGACGATTCATAAACCCGCAAGTTTTTTTGCAGCGAGATGTGAGAAAACTAAGAATAGTAGTCGATATATCTGAGCAGTGGTGGATATTAGGTGAGGCGAATGAGGCAGCTGCCTCAGGCCTCCCCTTTTTTGAGTTGTCGAGGGGCTCCTACTTTTAAAAATGGCGTGTGTAGTTTTAGGCTATTTCGTGGCATTTTGAAATGAGTCCTTGGTCTTAACAACTGTGGAAGTGCAAACTAAAAGTGGCTATTTTGCCTTTGACTGCATTTTATCCTCGCAAGCTATTTTGCCGTTCAACGTTTGTGTGTCTTCAAAATTGGCTTATTTGCTGCAGTGGTCATAAGCATTGAAGAGGGGATGGCAGTTTGTGGATATGAGTGGGAGTGTAAGCTGAAAGCTCCATTTTTGTCAAATCACTTTTTGTCCAGTTTAATACATTATAGAGGTTAACCAATCACAAACGACTTAAAGTCACGTTTCTAATATGTCACTAAAATTGACCAATCACAAACATTCAACAGAAAATAGAGTGCAGGGGTAAAGTGTCATTGACGGCAAAATAGCCACTGCCTAAATAAAAACCAAACACTAAAATTTGTTTTTTCTATTACTGTTTTGGCTGAAGGTTTTCCTGTTCTTTTGACAGAAACTGTTGTGACAATGTAGGTTTAACATATTTTTTAGGGTGGAACCTCATTTTACTGATGCAATCAGAACAACTTATATTTTTAGCTGTTTGAGCAGACCATACTTTGCCTGTGAACTGTGATAATTTATCTATGAAGTATGTCCAGCTTTCCATTGTATCAAAAACGTGAATTAATTGATTCATTTTTTTATGAGCAGTATATTGATGTTTGTGAGATACTGGTGAAAGCAGAAATAAATTTGCTTTGAAAAAATAATTGATCAGTTGCCTTTGTGCTGCAAAATAATATTAGAGATATGCAAGCGCAAAAAGTTTTTGCAAGATTTAAAAACATTAAGTTTTAGTTGTTTGACATCTTTGTGCTTGCTGTGTTCTGCTCAAGCCAATGATTCAACGGCAAATTTGCTACATTCTCATACTTACATTTTTATAGGAATTTGTAAAAGGAGAATTAGTTATGTCATTATTCATGATTGGTATATGCCACTATCTTTGGTTATGATAATAAAACAATAAAAGATTTTAGTGGCTTTAACGCTTTACTTGTCTGGTGACTCAGCCAAACATGAAGTCTACTACAATCATATTTATCAAAAAGGTTTGTTTATTCAGATTTATTTGTAAATTATTAGTTCAATTAAGATAGTAGTCCTTGATTTGCTGTATACCTTACCTTATACCAGACAGTTTTAGTGCATCGGTTAAATAGAGAGTATAAAAGTATAGCATCAAAACGAAGGTGAAAGGAAGAAAGTAGGAACATGGATGATGCAAAAGTCTAATGGATAGATTTATTTAATTAACAGCCCTACTACTACTACTACTACTGAACTGAGAGATAAAAAGTGTATTTTCATACATCTAAGTTATGTGTATTGATGAAACAGAAAATGATACCAGTTGCCCTATGTAATCAAGTGTCAGTGAGTTCAAAGATAATAACGTAGAGGATATTGGTGTTGGTTAATTGGTTGCTGACCTGTGCTTTGCAAAAAACAAAACAACAACCATTGTGACTAAACTTTCTGTTTTTTTCAATAGACCTAATGCAATTAACCAGCGACAGCATTTAAAACTTTAAATAACTTCTATCTCAACGCATTACGATTAAATTCAATGGTTTTTTACAAGCATAACGTAATAATTTTATTCAACCGACGCGATAACGTAGTGGTTAGAGCGTCCGCTTCGCAGTCGGTAGACCTGGGGTTTATTCCCCTTGTCGAGTCATACCAAAAGACTTTAAAAAATGGCATCCGCAGCTTCCCTGCTTGGCGCATTTATGGGAAGTTATGGAGAACAAGCCGGCAAGTTCGCTTGTTGTGTCCTTGGGCAAGGCACTTAACGGGACGCCTCCACCTTTATGTGACAGACAGGTGGCCCATAAACCTCGAAAAAGGCAACTCCCAAGCGAGTGCGGACTTCCCGTCCAAAGTATAGCGATACAATTCGCTTTCTCGTGAATGGAGAATAAATATGGCAAATAAAACAATAATAAAACAAAAAAAAATAAGCATGTGAAGACTCATATTTTTAGGAGGTTTAAGCTTTGTCTAGCAGTACACTAGCTAAGCATATTGTCAGCCCTTATCTCACGATGTTTTGGCAAAAAAAATGGCCTATGTTGCTGCATAACATCTAAACATTCTGCACAATTCTGTTTTGCGGAGTGTTTCATGACAACTAAAGTCACCAAGTCTTTAAGGCACTTGTGTTGCAGCAAATCATTTGAATATTCCCTACAATTGTGCTGTTATTGTAATGCTTTCGATAGCAAATTACTCCGATTTTTTTAAAGGGTGATTAACTGTGTGAAATGCGGTAACTAGTCACTGCAAAAAAGCGTTTCAATATTTCTAACGTATGGCTTTGATTATGAATATATCCTAATGTATCTGCATCAATTTTTTTGCAACAATCTATAGCCTACGCAGTAGCGTTGTTTGATCACAATTATTTATAGCTACATCAATTTATCGGGGCCCCCTATTAGAATTATGCCTCAGGTCCCCAATTTTGAGTATCCACGACTGTATCTGAGTATCACAACTATTTTTATTTTCTGTAAAAAGACCATCTCAAAGCCTAACATTAGAAAAAGAACACTGCAGGAAGAAAGGAGAGTATTCAATGAGGAATGGAAGTTGCAGTTTTATGTACTTGCTGTAAGGGATAAAATGATGTGCTTACTTTGCAACTCAATGATTACAACTGTGAAAAAGTACAATGCTAATTAGCGTTACACAACACACCACAACCATAAATATGTTTCATTGGAAGGTGAGGCCCGTAAGAAAGCACTAAAGAAGATGAAGCCTCATAATCAGCAACAGCGGCAAGTGTTTCAGTCAGTATCAAGGCAAGGGACAAATACTACTGAAGCAACTTACAGAATAGCGTACATTCTCGGCAAGAAAGGCAAGCCATGTAGTAAACTTTTGTTTATGCTGAACTCTCAAAAGATTGCATAATTGAAACGGTAACGTGTTTAGATTCCGATAAAGTTTACAGATACAAAAAATTGCCACTCTCTAGAAGGACCATAACTGATCGGCAACATGAGTTAGCACTCAGTGTATATGAGCAACTTTACGCGTTATGCCAAAACGAAGATGTGTGTTATTCGATTGCTCTGGATGAAGCGACTGGTGTAAATGATTCGGCACAAGTGCTATTTTTCATTCGTCTTATAACTTCGCATTTTCAATGCTATTAGGAGTTGCTGGGTTTGGGTACTCTTACAGAGAGAACACGAGGAATCGGCGTTTTAAATTTGTTTAAAGAAAAATTCTGTAAATAAATCTAAATTTAAGTAATTTGGTAAGGGTAATAGGTATCGTGAATTACATCCGAGCGAATGCAATGAGGCATCGGCAATTTTGTCAAATGCTTTAGTATGATGACGAGACATTCAGTGTAGATTTACCATACCATTCAAAAGTGCGCTGGTTGTCACAAAGACAAGTGGTTGGAAAAGTTTTGTCTTTGCAAAAACAAATTGTCGATTTTTTTGAAGATAAAAATATATCTTGCAAATTGACAGAACAAAATTTTTGCAGAAATGCTGCTTTTTTGTGCGATGTAATGTCGAAGCAAAATCAGCTCAGTGTTTCTCTCTGCAAGGTGAAACGAAATCCATATATGACATGCGGCAAAAAATCTAGGCATTTCGAAAGAAACTGACTTTATTAAAATCTGTTCTCACCCGACCGCAAATTTCAGCTGAGCGCTTTTCTCAACTATTAAAAGTAGCAGGCAGATTGTGCAACGTGAAAGAATACACATTGGTTCTAGACTCGCTCATTGAAGAGTACAATGACAGACTTGAAGAGTTTGAAAAGCATAATCTCAGCTTGCAAATGGCATATCAACCACACCTGGTAGATGTCAACCAAATGCCTGATCGTTTCCAAATGGAGTTAATAAAGCTATCAGAAGATAGCATTCTGAAATCTTTATTCAACGCCAAGAAGGATCCGATTGAAATATGGAAAAATGCTGTAGAATATCCACGCCTGCGTCAGCACGCTCGACAAATGTTATCATGCTTTGGTACAGCCTACCGCTATAAATCAGCATTCTCATTCATGATACAAATCAAGAATCGCTTGAGATCTCAGATAACAGATGTTCACGTGGAAGACCAACTAATCCTAAAATCAACAATGTTGGAACCAAAGATCGCATCATTAGCTTGTGACAAACAACGTCACAGTAGTCTTTAAACAGTATAAAATTGCTTTTGTGTATTTTTAAGTTGTTTATTATTTTTTATGCATGACTAGTTTGTCTATGTGTTATGCTGTTTTAAGTTGCGGCCTAACTGATTCCCTGTGATTTGAAAAGCGGCCTTCGACTTACAAGAGTTTCTCCACTCCTGGGTCTAACTCAAACTCGTGTAAGAGAATTTAATGCTGGTTGCCATTTTTGACATTAGTTAATGCAGTTTTTGAAGTTGTAGTGTGTTCTGAAAAACGGGTAAAAAAGCATCTCTTTTCAGCTACTCAGAGAGCCCAAATTACTGTTTTGTTTTACTCAGGTTACTCAGAACGCATGATTGCTAAACTGCATTGCGGCAAAGCAGCAGTTCATACAGCAAAAGTAAATTTTATGAAGTATGGAAATTATAAAGACAGAAAAAGAAGGGATAGGCCACGAAAAAGTACCCCCAGAGATGATAACATGATGAAAAGGATAATAGCTCGTTCTCCCACTAGTTCTTGCTAAAAAATCAAGGCCTATTTGAGTCAGAGTATAGAGAGGTACTGAGGTTAGCTTAAAGACAATTTTAAGGCGTTTTTGTGACCAGTTTGATCTAAAGTTGTATAAACCAGCTCGAAAGGCTTGTTTGACCCCCAGATGAAAATGAAGCGTTTGGCATTTGCAAAAAAATATGAATCTTGGACTACTGTAGATTGGGGTCAAGTGATGTTTTCGGATGCATCGACTTTTCAACGATTCGTGGTACAGAAAGGACATGTTGACAAAAAGACCTAAAGGAAAACTAAGGACAAAAAGACCTAAAGGACAAAAAGACCTAAACGATTTGAGAAAAAATATACTAATACTATGCCCACAGTAAAGCACCCCCCCCACCCAGATGATCTGGCGAGCAATGTTTGTTGATGGAACTGCTGCATTGTATCTTTTACCTGCTGGAGTGACAATGAATGGCTCACGATTTGTGAACCTTTTACGAGAGAAGTTGCAATTGCACATGATGGTCCATTCATGTTCAGTATTTATGCACAATGTTGTTCCATGTCATTGATCCAAGGTGGTGCAGAGTTTTCTGGATCAACAAAAAATCAACATGCTGGAGTGGCCTGGAAACAGTCCTGACCTCAATGCGATTGAGAATTTTGTGGTCAACGATGAAAAGAAAAGTTGCAGAACAGCAATCTTTAAGTCTTTTAGGGCTACAACATGCCATAAAAGAACTTTGGGTGAATAATTTGGATGTGGAATATTGCAGAATGCTAATTTTGAGTATGTCCAGAGGAATCAAGAGTGACATAAAATGCAAGGGAAGCTATACGAAATTCTAACTTTTGCAAATATTTTGACAAACTGGTGTCATATGTCTATGCAGCTGCAACACTTGCTTTATTTAGCAACAATCCGCTGACCATGTTCTGTTGTTCTTGTCAAAAAAACAAGATTTTTGATAAAACTCGAAATATCGTAAGGTGGTCGGTCACTTTTGACAATAACTGTATTCCCAATTGAAAGTGGTGAAAGAAAAAGCTTTTATTCAACTAACTATCAAATTTGTATTTTAGCATTTATAACACCAAGCTTAGTTCACCAACATTTTTTACCATGATGGGGTCCTTTGGGATTCCCATCATTTTCAATGCTTCAAAGGTTTGCTAAATGTAATAAATCATTTTAAACTAGATTTTTATGTTATTGAAACTTAATTTAATGACATAATTGATATTTGACATGACATAAGCATTTATGGTATCAATATTTACTTATTTTTGATTTTTTGTAAAAACTCACAGCCAGCCCGAATCATATATACCGATATACCAAAATACAGCCAAAGGCAAAACGTAGCTAATAAAGAACATTAAGATTTTATTGTCTGGTTTTGAATAGCAGGTTTTTCACTCGTAAAACAGCTTAATTGTTTACATCATTAGGAATTTGTTACAGAATATACCGAGGGAGGTCCCATTAGGACCCATGGGAAATTTTTCTAAACGAGCATGATTTTTGAAAAATTCTTTATAAATTGTTTGTACTATATTTGTATTTTTTAAATTTTTGACACAAAGATTTGAACAAAAATTTATAATATTGGCAGGGCAGGGCCAAAAAAAATGATTTCTAAGGTTTCTATGAAACCTCCTTAGAATGCTAAAAGTTAAATTGTAACTTAATTGACAAAATGCCTAGTTTTTGTTTGTTGATAACAAGCTTATTTTGAAATAAAAAAAAAAAAAAAAAAAACTTCAATGCGAAATATTTGCAAAATATGCAAAAGACACTTTGTAAAACTTCTTGCTGTTCCTTTTTTTACATGATACTTGTTTGTTCCTTTTGGTTTTATAAACATATGGTAAAACACTCAAATAATAATTAGTCATAGCCTCAATACACAGATCTTATCTAAATATATAGTAATGCAAGAGGCTAGCGATGCACATAGCAAAACTGCAAACAGTGACATTGTTTCGACCTATCAGGTCTCTTCAGTGCAGTTGGTGACCGACAAGATATCTTATCTAAATATGTTTTTATAATTATTTCTTTAGCGTCCGCTTAGTAAAAAATATTTTTGCCATGAGTTGAGACATTGTTTTTTAATTTCGCTTTTCTTACTTTTCTTTTTGGTAATTTTTATTTATCTTGTTGCACCTTTCTTGATTTTTCTAAATAGATCTACATCCAAAGAATAAGCTCTAAAATATCGATTACATGACTCTTGCAGTCCCACAAAATGTCTATCTTGCGCTGTTTGCAACACGATTAACATTTATCTTTTGTGTAATTACTAGTTAAGTATCCAAGACACAATGCCATCTTCGTTCGTATAAAACTATTCTGTTTGATTTACGTAGCTGGCTAAAAGTTAGACAATTACCACCCAAAATTTAAATGCTTTTGTTTTTCAGCTCCTCGTAAAGTCAAACTTGAGGGACCAACTGAATTATTTGAGAATGACACCTTAACACTACGCTGTAAGCATTCCCATGTTGATCCTCCGGTGACAGAGTATATATATTATTTTCGAGGCGAAGGAACAATACTTCTAACGGTAAAAATTTAATTAATGATAATAAAAAGCGAAATATATCGTTGTAGGCAGATGTGTAATTGACCTTATGCACTTACTGATTGAATAAGGGCAATGCTTCTATTATACCAGCATTTCTAAGATTTGTTCTCACTGTCAAAAGCTACGTCTTGAAAACAGTATTGTCCATATTTTTCAGAAATGTTCTGTTTTGCCAAAATCCCTATTCAACTATTTTTAGCAAAGCAATAATTTTCAATGTAAGTTATTTTATCTCATCTTAAAACTCTAAACAAATCCTCATCTTTACACCTCGAACCCCGGTTATAAATAAGGCCACAATTTGAGACACTTGAAAAACTGTATGGCTACTTTGAAAAGGTTATTGTAAACTCTACAAGACCGTAAAAAGAGACCTGACGTATTTACTCTCTTAGTAGAATTCTTAGCTATTTTCAAAATGGTTTTGCTCCTATTGATGTGGAAGAATTTTTGAAGTTTTCCCAGTAATCCTTATTTTTACTTAAAGAGTTGATTGGTGGTACAGAATTTGAAAATTGCAGAAAGTAGAGTATTCATTCTCGAAGCTTTTCGTCTGACACTTTTCAGGAGAATCCGTCAGAAATAGAGTGAAAAGATGAAGGTGAAAAAATTACACATTAGTTTCCGCTCCTTCTATTGGTCGCTTTTTTTACCAATCATGATAGAGCTTTTTTCCCACTTTTTTTTCTTTTTCGTCAACTGTGTCTCTATATAAGTGACTCACTTCACGTTTTCACTCTATTTCTGACGGATTCTTTTGAAAAGTGTCAGACGAAAAGCTTCGAGAATGAATACTCTTCTTTCTGTTGTTTTAATTGCAGGTCGTTGTTTGCCCTGATTGTTAGCAATTTGCCATAAAGCATTGCAAAAAAATTAAAACCACTGAGGCCGAACTATTCTTTTAGAGTAGAAAAGACTTGCTAAAATAACTGTTGCTGGTCGTACAGAATGTTACTTCACTTTAAAAAACTGTTTTTACTAAAGCCTTTTGTCACAAACAAACCAGAGGTGGTATTACATAAACTAGAATGAGTTACAGTAACCACACTGCTGATTAACGTAGGTGATTTAGAAAGCCACGCTTTCCATTTTTAATTAGAACTGTGGAGAAGCGCTTTGGCAGATTGGATTTCACATCTTGAAAAGGTGCTTAATCAACCTCTTGTGTAACAACCAGTTTTTGTTTCTATGTTTTCCCTTTCCATAATGACAGGTTATGCTCAACAGGGTCAACACACTGCAGGAAATTTTTTTGTGATTTTTAACAGATTTTTTTTTAACACTCTGAACATAATCGGTGGGCAGCGATTGATGAGATTTTGACGTGAGGTGCACATTTATTTTAATAGCTCCTGTGTACTCATGTTGCTTTTCTCCTTTTTTTTGAAATTAATTTTCCATTTGCAGAATTGTTTAGTTGCTACCAAACTTAATCTTTAGGTCTTCGGGCGTAGATAAAAGTCTTTATATTTTTTCAAGATCAATTTTCAAAGCTAAACCTTATTCTTGATCGAAATTAATATTTAAACTTAGGTTTTCTCTCAATGTGTTTTGAAAAGTAATCATCCAAATGCAAAACTTTCGGATATTTAACAAAATCAAGGTTCAAATTCAGTTTTTCTTTTTGTGCAAAATTAAAGACATTTACTGTATTTTATAGATCAACTTCAAATTAAATGTAAGAAATACGTGCACGTTCACACAAAGTCAGTCATTTACACAGGTTTTGCTCTCCTGCAATGTCTTAGAGGAAATTTTCAAAGAGAAAAAGGGAAACCTAAGAGCATTTCTTAGCCTAATATTACCATTTTTACAATGAAAATGTACTGTACTCACACGAAATTACTAATACAGCTGTACCTAGGAAGCAGCACAAAACTAGAAACATTTTTAGATTTTACTTCAAAGTTCATAAGTAAGTATTAAGAAATGGTATTGACTTTGAAATGTAATGGCTGCAATAAGTTGACGCGGTTCAGAAACAAGCAGTGAGTCGTTAGAAATGAAATATTTATTTTCAGAGTGAGGAATTTAGAGTTACCGTCATCAGAAGCGACGACCGATCTTTGGTCTCTTGTCAGGCGGTAAATAATTACACAAAACTCTTCAATGAAACAGGAAGATCAGAGAATCACACTCTTCGATTGAATTGTAAGAATATCATACTGTACGTATGTGGCAGTCCGAAGAGAAGGCTAAATGATCAAGCATCAGCATCAAAAGCAGATCCAATCGGGAACTAAAAGTTTATTAGTTTTTCGGGTCTTTCTTAACAATTTTAAATAATTTCTTATTGTGAATACTTGATATTGATCGAAAACCTCAGCCTGATATAGAGCAGGTTAACGATACACAGATTGTAAATTCAATTCCACACCATGGCCTCTTCGTTTTTGTGACCTTGGAAAATTCAAAATCTGTCTTTAATCCACATCTTGGTCATATAATTGTCCTTGACTTAATGTACGGGCTAAATCATGGTTCGACTTGTTGATATCGTAGGGGTGCCGATTTTTCTAACAGCGTTCATCATAACAATTGTTAGTTTCCTGTGTATAATCTAGACTTAAACCGAATTGTTAATTCTCTTGATAAGGAATAAAACTGGTTATGGAAGAAATAAACTAGCTGTGCCAGCAGTATTCTTAAATTCAAATAGGGTCTAACCAAAAAAAGTTTTAACAGCAACCTGACAAACGGCTTTGCAGTGATTGTAAGATAAAAATACAAAGCTTAATTTATATTTGCAGTTGTTACTAATGTCGATCAAAATGAGATACCAATATGTTCTTGGGAGATGGGAAAAGTTCAAACTTGCAAAATTTTCTTTACAACACAATCGACATCATTGAAACTAAAAAATGTTATCTTAAATGGTGAGAATATTTCTTTCGTCAAGTAGAAAAATATTTGAGAACCGTTTATGTCAAACCGCCAATCAATTTTAAATAGTTCCTCACAAAATTGTTTTTCAAAGGTATATTCAAAATATTGTAAGGCCTAAAATGAAAATAATTCAAAAATATTGTAAGGCATGAAATATCGTGATAAGTTGGTTGTTTTGACATGAAATGTTTTACTGTGTTTTGACACTTTTCAATGATTTTGCACTGCCAAGAAATTATTTTTATGAATTGTAACTAAGTAAATGTGACCAGGGCTGTAGGGAGCGAGGGAAAGGGGATACAGTGCATCCAAGGGCGCGCTCCTTTAGGAAGCCTGGGTTGTTGTCAAGCGCAACGCGGATTGGTTTTGGTTGTCACGTGTTTTGTATTGGATTTGATGTTTAGACCTGCTCAGGAAATCTCCATCGATACAGAGATTGAAATCAGTAGGCGGTTGAGTTTGGAAAAGGGTCCAAAAAAGGGTCAACGCCTCCCACTCCCTGCGTCTATGTATGTTTTGGCTCGCGGTGCAGACATTTTCAGCAACGTTCCTTTTCAAAAAAATTTTCAAACTTTACCACATCCTTGTTGAAAGGGGCCCGAAATTAATGTCGGTACCAGGCCCTGACTATTTTTTCAACGACTTTTGAATAAGACACGATTTCAAATTTTATTCAACTCACCTCAATCAAATTCACCTCAATAACAAAGCGCCAAGTAAAGAACTTGTGAATGTGAATATGAAAACTTTTACGGTGATTTGAAATGGGAAATGAAACCCGGTCTACAGGTTGCAAAGCGGACGTTTCAATCACTACATTAACGCGCCGGAAATCTCACATCAAGTGATTCGTTAAACTTTAAGTTGTGAAATAAGCTTATTAGATTCGTAGTCAAACTATGGCTTGCATTGTTGCCGGGGATCGCTGGCGATTTTAAAAACTTGATTTCTAATAACATGTCTTCACTTTTGTTGGAGCCAAAAATAGGAGACTTGGGATCTCGAATACTTGCATACCTAAACTTTTGTTCAAATTTGGATGCCAAAAACAAAGTTTGGCAACCACGGAATTAAACGAAGGCATTACATGCTGGTAATACCTTTGTTTATTCCATGATTATACTACGTGCAAGGTATTGATTGTTTGCTTGTGATTCGCAGCAGAAAATAAGTTCAGTACGAGTACGAGTTCGGAACTTTAAAACTGACTTGTTTTGCTCTTGTTATATGAAAATGCGAAGTAAATGCGTCTGCAAGGTTTTATCCCTTTTATACCAGTGAAATGAAGGTCACAGTATTGCAATCGAGGAAATCCAATTATAAGGCACAATAACGAGGAAGCATTCCGCAAAGCGTCAAACTTTTGAGGTACAGTGGTATCTGGTGGTATCACATGGCTGATAATTACTGCTTTTCAATCAACATTGTGAAACTTCTCTAAACGAGATTGTTAACAAATATTTACAAAATTATTTTCAATGTTATGTATTAATTAGCTTATAAACCTGAAATTCATCGTAATCAGCTTATGGAGATGGTCGTCTATCTGAATCGTGCCGTGGCGTTCTAATTTGGCAAGCCAGTTTGATCCTCCTAGAATGTTACTATTATTTAGATCGCCCCGTTCGTGGTCTGGCGAAACTGAATCAATATCAAAAATATCATTACGTATTCGTCTACCAATTAAAAAAGGTAAAAACTAAATAATAGCTCAAAACACAATGAAAAGCAGGTGTATTTGGTAAACACTAAATGAAGTAAAATTGACAAAATTTTACTACCCCATTGTTATACAGTAACCCTCGTTTGTGAAGCCCACCTCGGGATCAGATGATTTTGGGCTTTTTAACCGACTTTTTGCAACTCTTGCGCAAAAATGTTTATGGCTAACTACATTATAGCTAAAACTTCTAAATCTAATATCATTGTACACAAATATGGATCAAGTATTATTATTTATTAAAAATAAAAAAAGATTCATTTTCGTGCAAAAGCATCAAGAGTAAGTTGCCTTGAGGGTTGTTGATGACGCAAAAAATGCGGCGCATTACCACTCATCTTCTTAATCTCGTTTATTTGTTCAAATTGGGACAAAGGAGATTAGTTAAAACTAGTACAACAGTGTACCGAGTTGTAAATCAGTCAAAAGAATGAATGAAATTGGTTCGTTACGAAGCTTTTTAAACAAATGCCTACGAAACAAATGCCTACGAAAGGAAATGCCTACGAAATTTGGGCATATTAAACGGGGTTTTAGGCTTACAAAACTCGTTTTTTATTATACGATTAAATAAAACAATTCCGGACAGGACAAATTTGGGCCTATTAACTGTAGACTTAATAAGCGGAAGATACTGTGGAACACTATTACAATGGGATAGTAAAATTGCCAGTCCTAGTTAGTTGGCTGAGCGGTCGTGCTGTCCGTGCCATCAATTCAGGTCGATTTGATGACCTTTATGACTTATTGGAGATGAAGTGTTAAGAATGCTTTTGTTGGTGACTCTACACAACCTAGATTATTTCTCATCGTAAGGTCTTAAAATGTGTTTTTGTGGTTTCCTGGTGGATCTTTTGGATTGGAAAGATATAGCGTGCCATTCATCAATTGCATGAATAAAAAGGCATTGGTTAATGTCAAGTGCATTTTTTACAAAAAGTATTGTAAGTGAATATATAGAATATTTCCGTGATGAAGTCTCGTTGACACTAATTAACTCTTTATGAACTTTGCTCAAAGCTGCTTATTTTGAGACCTTCTATCTGGTAATGGTAATAGCTGTTGTTTTACATGCAGTAGTTTTGGAGGAGTAAAACAAAGTAAAAACATGCTGACGAAGGTTACACAAACTAAAGATACAGCATTGCGCAAGAAAAGCTAAAAATCTTATTACGAAAAAGCAGTGGCTTGATGTTCAAAAGTTTTTGATTTGAGTTCTAAGTAAATATGTACAGATTTTTGATTTCACCATCGAAAACGATTGCGGTCTTACTGAGCCAAGCGGAAGTCGTTGGGTAGCAAGTAACAAAAACACATCACCAAATTGAGCAATCTTCCAGCTTGTACAGACAATGTTCATTGTGATTGGCTGTTGTTCACTGACATGATTTACTGCAAGCAAAAATCAACACGTTTTTTCTACTTTGTGTGCGTTCTGTACCTGAGCGAAGTGCTTCATTGATTGCATCATAAAACAAAAAGGCAGTCGTAAAGATATTGAGCACTTCATTCTGCGTGTTAAATCTCGATTTTGTGCAGACTGAGCTCTCCATTAGCAGGCAGCATCATGTCGCGCTGTGATTATGCTAAGATTACCACTGCTTGTGCAGTCTTTACCTGTTTTGAAGAAATAGTTGCGTGTCACAAAACAAGGTAGCCATTCCAGCGCAATGTGATCTTGCATTGGCAGTGTCAGTCAAAACGCTTATTGTTCGCTTTTGACGTCATAAAGACATGAACTAAGGCCGTTTGTTGATCGACTTTATTATGCAGTGAGTACCGGTAAAACGCTTATCGCATCATGCTTCAGGTAGTTAATAAATCAAGGATACTAATTTCTATCTGGAAGCGTCACTTGGCTTTTCAATTGCGCATTGCTAACAGCTTGCCAGTTTGACCACTCTTTGACATGATTTAATTGATTTTGTGAGGAGTTACAAAAGAATATATCTTTAGCTTCAAAGACTTGTCAAAGCAACATTATATACTCGTGTTCATGCCTTATTAGGTCATGTGCTCTTTTGATAACGCCACAAAAATAATAATTACACTGTCTTCATAACGTACAACATTGTACTGAGCTGTATTTAGACATGGATTCCACGCCTACTCTGCTAATCAATACATCTTGTCGGTGGTTATCAAGATAGATACTGCTAGCCCGATATATAAAATCAGTGATAAGGTTAAGGTATTTCTTAATGCTCAGAAAAAATTTGACGCTCTGCAGTCGTTCACGACATGAAGGTTTCAATTGGCGTTAGCATACCTCGTTAACATTTTTGAGCCCTGAATAATTTAAATCTGTATTCGTAGAGTAAACATTTCAACCTCATAAACGACTTTGGGGCTGAGCAAGCATTTATATCAAAGTTGGAACACCTCCATCGCCAAGTTTTACAGAAAAACAATGCTTCATTGTATAAGCTAGGCACACCTCTTGAGAAATATGAAGTTGATCTAGACAATTTCAAAGCAATATTTTATAATGCTTTTCGGGTAAAATATGTCATGAGCACACGTACAGAAATATGAAAGAGAGGATTTGCGAATCAAGCTTCCGATTTCGTCCGCTTGTTAGTATGAAAGTGTATTTTCTGCAATTTTGTGAAGGCAAAACTTCGAAATAAACTCCAGAGCGAAGTCGATCTGCAATCTGCATTGTTTTCTACAAAGCCTCGATACCCAACAATCAGACCTATGTAAACATAATGATGCATTGATGTTGCTTGGTGTGGGAAAACTGCAGTTTCGGTGCTGTAATTTACACTCCTCCCATATGTTTTTGCTCATAGGCGATGAATCGGGCCGATATTTGGAGTACAGGGTCTTTTTTATCCAGAACAACCAGAAAAAAATAGGAAAATTTAACCACTTGACAGCGGATCACCTATATATACGCAAATTTCAATGTAGATCTTTAAGCAGATGACGTATATATAAGCCGATTCATTTACAAAGAGCCCTAGGTGTTTCCTGTTGTTTTTGTCACCGTTTGGCAATTTTATGAAATTTTTCGAAAAAAAATAATTTAAAATTAAAAAAATTTAAAAGAATCTCTTTGCTTTTAAAAATCCATCATTTCACATCCATTTTCAAACCCACCATTTCACATCTTTATGAAGTTTTACAACATGTATGTCACGAAGAAAGTCGTTCTAAGCAAATTGATACCTACTATAACAAGATCGGTTCGGTTTCAAAGTTACGCTACTTTAACAATCCACAATTTTGTAATCGCTCAAGCGTGAAAATTTATCAAAATTTTAAGCCTTAAATTTGAATTTTACGAGGTATATGAATGAGCTAGTTGAGAAGGTACACCCTTCAAACTTAATAAAGAACCAGTCAAAGATTAGTATTTAGAGTGTGCAAAGGTTCAGAACTCTGGTTTTCGCTTGAATTGTCTTACGCATGTTTTCGTGAGGTACACTTCGACAACAATTAAACCGTAACGTGTCTTAAAATAAAATATTGGACAAAGCAATGCAACAATTTTTTAAAGATCTTGACTTGCTCTTTCTATTGGAAAAAGAAACTATGCGCGTGTTAGTGATTATCAGGTTGAAATAAAGTGAAATTGTGTTGTGTTCCGCTTTTCCATACATTCGTGAAAAAAATGCGCTAAGCGCATAGATTCGCTTGATAAATGATCAATAGGTATTTATACGTGTCGCGTTTTAATATATGATAATATTATTAATAGAACTTTCGGTTCTATCTCAATTTTAAATTTCTTTTAAAATTGAGGCGACGTGTGATAATCGCTCGAATAATTAGGTCTGACTGCATCTTAATAAAACTTGGAAAAGATTGGCTTCCACTAAAAACATCTTAAACCACTTTGATAACAGAATAATGTATTCACAGAAATAGTACTTCACGACTCCAAGCTTTTTCGCTCAACAATCTCAGAACCATTCACTCTACCACACAATCAGGAAAACCACCAAAATTAATTTCACCAATAACTGCTAAATACTCGCCACGTCCACAGAATCCACAATAAATTAATACAAAAAAAACCAATGGCCCATTTTTGCACTGTCAATCAATCTCTCTCTCCCCCACTACAACGTTTTCTGCTCTCTGACCCCAACTCTACTCTCTAATCTCAAAAAATTTCCGTCGCCTTATATATAAATCGACAAAAACAATTCAGAAAACGCTAGAACAAAATCACGTGAGAAAAGAAAAAAAGCATTTCAAGTTATGTAATCGTTTATCGAAATTCTTCGAAGAAGCTAGAATCTCTAGATCAATCTGGAATTTTATTATGTTGTAATAACGATTGTGACGTAATAAAAGGCGTACACAGCAATCCACTTGCAAGAAAAAAAGGTTCTTTTTTCTTAATCAGTTATCGAAATTCTTCGAAGAAGCTAGAATCACTAGAACAATCTGGAATCGTATTATGTCATAAACGATTGTGACGTAATAGAAGCGTACTTACGGCAATTCCAATTGCGAGGAAAAAAAAGGTCTTTTTCTCAATTAGTAGCCAAGCGAACAAATGACACAGCACTTTGCACAAATATGAAAATACGCTTACAAGGCAAATTTCCTTATTCGTGACAATATGTTACAAGAATAAAGCCAAATTCCCTATGTCCAACAATAGCAGAGGGTTGTATTTTATGATCAATACATGCTTAAGCATAGCTTATCTACATATGAGAAGGCAACTGCTACCCAAACAAAATTTGATAACAAAAAATCTGGACTGCATTTAGCAATTTCAAAAAAATTTAGTTCGTGTTTTGTTTAGATCTTACCTAATACATAAAGCGCAATTCTGTTTGAACGTACGTATGCACGAATGTACGTACGCTTTAACTCCTCTGAAACTACTGGACGTACACATGTATCAAAGTTGGCACCATTAATCACGACCTCGGGGTGAGTGTCATGGGAGTATTCTTAACGTCATGATGACGTCATAATTAAAGATAATTTTTTAATTGACATTTTTTGACAGAGCAAAATCAATTTGTGCTCAAACAAAAATTGGCACCCTATCTATCACCTTTTGGGGTTTAAGATGACGTCACAATTAGTTGGATTGCACATTTCTTGGTTGTATTTTTTCAAAACTACTGGTTGTAGAAACGCAATTAAATGCATTTTCGGGAGATATTAATAACGTGCTTTTGATAAAATTAACTCCACATCAATTTAAGCTTATTTGACAATGCAACGAGCAATTCTTTAGACAAACACTTTAAACCTTCGTAGCACGCTTCTTATTTATTTCTTTCGCGCGCTTATTACTTGCTCATAATGTCGTGACGCGGTCTGGTACGACTAATCAAATTTTTCGCTGCCAGAGATCAAAATATGATGCTTTTTCTAAAATTGCAACATTTTTACAATGTAAATTTACTAAAAAATTGATTGGTGACCTCATTTCTCAACTAATTTTACATTTGTTTCAACAAACTAAAGAATATTTTAAAGCAATTCCAAAATTTTGTGATTTGTGCCTTTTGTATTTGCTTTCGTAATAAAAACCTGAACTCTATTACCGGTTGTGTAACTTTTTACTCTTCCCTTTTCTATTTCAAGTTTGGTCAGACTAGGAGTGAAACCAAGACTCTGCAGATCGTCCGGGAGAGCTTTTGCGTCAACTCACCTGGTCATGCTTTTTTCTACTTCTCTCTTGCTTGCCCTCCCTTTCCTCCTTGCAATCTGCCTTTGTTTACCGTGAAGTCCACTCTTTCCTCTTCATGCTCCCACTTTGATCCTTTTCTCTCTCACCAATGTGGGGCTCTCGCCCACCTTAACTCTCTCCCCCCTCATGCGGCTCCGGCGTCCTTGCCAACTGCTCTCTCTGTGGCACTGAGGCCATTCTTTTCTTTTTAGCAGGCCCAGTATGTTCAAGTTTTTGCCTGCTCCATTTTTTGCCTCCTGCTATTGCTATAACTTAACTGTAAGCGCTTCATTTAGGGTTAGTTTGCTATTTGCATGGCGGCGTTTATGCCAGGGCCAAGAAGCATGCACGCAACCAGAGGCATTAGTTTATATTATTTCGCCTAAAGTAACAAAAAAGTCGTAAGTAGCGGTCTTAACATTTAATGGCCTAATCCTAGAAGTACATATCAGTTACCTCAGCGCCCTCCCACAACTTTGATATGCTTTCAAGCACTTGCTGAATTGACCGGATAAAAGTCTGTTTAGTTTGAGAACGCCAATGGTGATTACATAAGGTGACCATATTTTCTTTGACAAAAAAGAGGACATTTTTTGATAATAATTATTACCAGCCCAACAAGTTCTTCGGCGAAGCTGGGAAAATTTTTCTGGACATTTGTTAGACACTGACCGCTTTTGATAATTAGAACAAATATAGCAGTTTATTTTTTAAATTTATTATGCCAATGAACAAAAAAATGTAAATTGGACAGCTTTTTTATGCTTTGAACTGTCTACATGCATGTCTAGGCTAAGTTTGCCTTTATTTGCAACAGAAACAAAAGTTCCGTAGCCACAAGCAATGCATTCTGCTTCCACCTCATCTCGTCCTTTTCTAAAAAGTGGATACTTCTGTTGAAGTTCTTCATTAAACTTTGATTTTCGTTTTGGCATGCGGCATTCATTTTTTAACTTTTTGTTTTATTTTTCGAAAATTACAGCAATGATAATTATAAACAGTTCAACTGAAAATATCGTTTGATTTTTTAAACTAAAATAAATACGTACCGAAATAGTTTCTTTAAAATAAGATTAATCGACCAGAACAACAAAGCAAAATTTATCTCCGTATCTCCGCTGCGTAAAATATAAGAAATGCAGTTTGGAAACTTAACGGTATTTATACCGTTTTCCATGCAATCTTACTCTTTCAAACCTAAAGCAACATTCAGTCTGAGGTAGTCCGTTAGGAAACTCCCTTTTATCATTTCTTACCAGTTCAACTTATCATTACTTAAACTAATATGCAGTGACATAATTTTTTAATCACAGGGTAAACGAAAAAAGGGATTTTTTGAACGACTTTGGATGATCAAATTAGTTTATATTAAAAAGGAAGACAAAACGTCATTTTTAAACATCCTCGGAGTACCAATTACTTTTTACCAGAAAAGGAGGACATGTCCTCCTAAAAGAGGACGTATGGTCACCCTATGATTACAAGGCAAATAAGACAATGCCTGCACGCGACAAACTTTGGAGACATGTAGTGGCTATGCGCACCCACCCATACTGTTTTTTTTAATCAATTGCGTTTAAACAAACATTAATTTTTGCTTAAAGTAATTCTACAGCATTTTACGCTGAATCAAGGAGTAATGAGCGATGATTTACTTAAGTGCTTTTTGAACATGCACTTTTCTTCTATCTTGAATCCTTTTACATAGCAGTGTTCGGTCATAATCTTGATGGGCATTACAACGCTTGCCACCATATAGTGAAAACAGCAACAGGGGGCAAAATTGTCCACTATTATTTTGACAGGGAACATAATCGATAAAGCCCATTACTGATATTTATAATTGCAAGGATTTTTGTTTCGGTGCAAAGCACTGATCTTCATTTAATAGTAGGGAGGCCAGAATTAGGGGCAAAGATAAATGCAATAAAATCTAAGGTTTAGGAAAAGGTTAAAATTAAACAATAATAGCATCAATTTGGAAAACTGGATTAGAAGGAAACGTTTTTGTTTGCAAAGAGCTTAATAGGCGTCATGTTGGAATAAACCCCTTTTCATGCTGAGGCCAAATTAATGCAAACAGCGCAGGACGTCAAGTTGATGGAAAAAAACATGCTTACATACTGTAATACATAAGCAGCGAGAACTTCAGAAAGTTTAAGGAAAAATCAAAAGAAAACATCGTCACTGTGTGAAATCGCACCACACAAAAACATTTTTGCTATTTTTTTGCTATATTAAAAGATTCTTTTTAGGAAGTTCTAAATGTTTCCAAAACTGTCAGATGCAAAAGAAAAGCGGGAATTTTTGTTGAATCTGTGATTAAAATCATAAAAAATCTAAAAGTCTAGAAGATAAAATGGGAAATATAGAAAAAAAAGCATGGCAGTCATTTCTCAGAGCGGTGAAAGACTTTATTGAGAAATAGAAAAGACCCAATCTAAAAAGAATTGGTAACATGTGATTGAGAGTTTTAGAAGGATGGAATAACGAATGTTTTTGGAGCTTTATTTTCTCTACTCGGACCTCGACTTGCTTCACAAGAATTTACAAGATTTCAGTGAAGAATATGGTGAAAGATTTTATTTAGGATCTGATCCAATACCTAGGATCAGGAGCGATGACAAGGAAGTCCAGCGGGTACTTTTGGCACCGGGCTTGGATATTTTTAGTGTGACCGGATTTTCAAAAACGTCGCGTCCAGTGTTAACAGCAAATTTGACGTAAGCTTTCTATTTTTTCTGTTAACAAATGCATATACTTTACAATAACTTTTGTGACATGATGACTAATGTTTTCTTGATTTCGGCCCCAAAAAAATTGCTTAAATACTCTTTTAAAAAAAAGTTCGGGCCCTTCCAGAATACTTACTGGCCCCGTGGTCAGAGAGAAAAATCTGGTTCCTGTAACTCTTAAAGCACATAACTTTCTAAACGTCACATAATTTTAAGCCCCAAATCCCTAAATCTTTAACCCAGATAACCCATATTGATCAATTAATTTGTTTATGATCAGATTTTACCAAGTCATTTCACATCAATCCCATTATGTTTTGTTACCTCAATTAAACAGAAAGGTTGCATTTTACTTTCCGATTACTGGTGGCTGATAATGACTACTTGCATATTGTTCACATTTCGGTTTTCAACCCTATTTTATTTCATAGTGTTATAACTATGCTTGATTTCTTACCCCACATCTAGAAATTTGATTATTTGAATAGTAAATAACCAGACCGCAATGTCTTGTTTGTATCAGAGTGGAGCTAAAAAAGCGCCAAAAAAGCAATTTCTGAGCAATTATGCCAAACACTTATGCATTTGTAATTGGATAAAACGCGCCAACTCCAGTTTAAGAGTAATGAACCGAAATGAAACTAAATTAGTAGATATAACTGAGGCAGTAGTGCTAGTGGAGTTGATTGAAGCTATGGTACAAGCAATTGATTTAGAAATTAATGAAGGTCTTAGGTGTAGTATTGAAAAGAAAAGAATTGATTCAGTTTCAAGCACCAGAAATCTTAGCGAAAACTCCCCAATCTTGATAGTTTAAACTAATTCAGTTCATTTTTGTACAAAATTGAAGACTTTAACGAAGTAATGCTGAATAAAAAAGAATAAAGAATTTTGTGTAAAAAATACTCATAAACCTGTTCCTTCAGTTCTTTCTGTCGACTCTAAAGGACATAAATTCTCTCAAAACACTCTGCCTGCTTCTTTGGCCCATAGAGAAAATATTCGTCAAACTTACTTAGCATGGAGCTTATCAAAACAAGCAGTGTTTTACATGCAATATCGTCTCTTTAACAAAAAAGATGCTGCTTACAAATCATCCCTTGTATTGTCTGAAAGCTATTTTTCTAGTAAAAGTGTCAAAAAACTCCCTACTAAAATTGCTGAGCATGAAAGTAGTATAGGATGATCCATTTGGTGAGGATTTAGGCGGTGCTATTAGGCGGTGCTATGACGTCACGAGTAGGGGAATGTTTGGTCACGAGTTGGGGAATGTTTGGTCACGAATGAGGGGATTTTTGAACCCTAACCCTAACCCTAGCCCTAGCCGTAACCCTAACCCTAGCCTTAACTCTAACCCTAATCTTATGTAAGGGAGTTAGTCTACTTTTTGTGAGGAAGATAACCCTAAATATGAGGGTGTTAAGTCTATTTGATGTGAGAGAGCTAACTGTAGTTTTAAGGGAGCTAACCCTAGGTCTGAGAGTGCCAACTCTAAGAGAGCCAACCCTAGGTCTGAGGGCGCTAACTCTAACAGAGCTAACCCTAGGTCTGAGAGTGTCAATCTAAGGGAGCCAACCCTAGGTCTGAGGGTGCTAACTCTATGTGAACTAACCGTAGTTCTAAGGAAGCTAACCCTAGATTTTATTTGAAAGAGGTCGGAGGGAGTTAACCCTAGATTTTATTTGAAGGAGTTCGAAGTGAGCTAATCCTAGATTTTATGTGGGGGGAGTTCAGAGGGAGCTAACCCTAGGTTTTATGTAGGGAGGTCGAAGGGAGCTAACTCTAGATCTGAGAGAACTAAGTTGAAAGAGTACATCCCAACACTGTGTTAAAAAGTTTAATGTCATTCTTATGATTTAACGGTTTTCAGGTTGTGATATCTTATTTCAATGACGTGTTTAACAAGACCGTGGGAATGTATCACTCTTGTGCAATCCGTGACGTAAGCTTTAACAAGACCGTGGGAATCTAGTTGCATACCTATTGTGCAATCCATGACGTATTTAACAATGATTTTTGCTTTTGTGTAGACTGGTTCGGACTTGTCCGTCGAAAGTTTTTAGATTACGTTTTATTCACCTGTTGGTTAGAATATATTGTCTCTGTCTTGTCCAGACTTGTCCAAGTTTTTCTCTATATTGTGCTTCCATGATGAAAAGTTCTAAGAAAGATAGCCCTAGGTTTATTAATTTTATGTAGGTCTGAGAGACCAATCTGAAGAGGTTAGTTCCAACACGGTGTTAAAAAGTTTGATGTCATTCTTATGACTTGTTATTGGTTTTTTGATTCTTTATTTCAATGCCAAGTTTTTAACTAGACAGTGGGATTGTAGTTACATCCCTATTGTGCAATCCATGACGTAAGTTTTTAACAAGACCGTGGGAATGTATCACTCTTGCACAATCCGTGACGTAAGCTTTAACAAGACCGTGGGAATGTAGTTGCACAACCCATGATGTATTTAACCGTGATTTTTGCTTTTGTGTAGACAGGTCCAGACTTGTCCATAGAAAATTTTAGTATATAATGTAAAAAGATCACATTTTATTCACCTGTTGGTTAGAATATCTTGTCCAGACATGTCCAAGCTTTTTCTCTATATTGTGCTTACATGATGAAAAGTTCTAAGGGAGCCAACCAAAGGTCTAAGGACACTAATTTTATTTGAAGGAGGACGTAGGGAGCTAACTCTAGATCTGAGAGAGTTAATATTAACACGGTGTGGACGGTATTTCAAAAAGTTTGGTGCAAAACTTACCACCATTTGGTACTTGATCTAATTATTACATATTTATATAGTGGTTTTCAGGGCGTGATTCTGTATTTCAATGATGGAATCGTTTTTTTTTTTTTAACTAGACCGTGGGAATGTAGTTGTACCCCTCTTGCACAATCCATCATGACGTAAGTTTTAACTAGACCATGAGAATGTAGTTGCATGCCTATTGCACAACCCATGACGTATTCTATTTTTAACCATGATGCGATTTTTGCTTTTGTGTAGACAGGTTTAGACTCGTCTATCGAAAATTTTAGAGTATAATATATAAAAATTACGTTCTATTCAGCTGTTGGTTAGGATGTATTGTCTCCGTCTTGAATTATCCAATATGAGATAATATAATGTTGCGAAATGGTTTCATAATTCTGGAACAATTGTTTGCTATGATGTGACGCAATGACGTTAAAGCAAAGCGATGGAAAAAAGTTAGCAAAATGTAACGTCGCTCTAAGGATTATCCAAAGCATACGATTTTGAGGCTAGCTGTTTTTAACATTTTACGATTAAGATTGTCAATTGCATATTTGTTTCCAATAATGTTCACACGCTTTTATGATAAAAGATTTAGCTAGCTATTCATGCGGTTTCTACATTACGTAATTACAATGTCAGGCAGACTAGGTTGTTCAATTCAGGAAGTTATAATCGAAACTACAAATTTATACAAACGCGAAAAAGAGTCACCTAAAAATGAGACGGTAAAAAGATCATCAAAATGAACTGCCGTGCCTATCAACAAAACTTTAGCAATAACAAACACAAAAACACAGTACAAGATATAATTTTTAAATAAGCTGTATTTTTCTTCATTTACGTCCAAACATCGTCTTATTATGAGTTGATCTGCACCATGCAATACGATTTCAGACCAAGAAACAACTTCGAAGTCAAAAGTTTTACTTAAACAGTTTCGATTCCATATGACAGCGTTTTTACTCAAAGGTTCTTGTAAGCATGTTGTTGTATAAACTTATTATGCAAGGGTTTGTGTGATCAAGTCTGTTAATACTTGTTCTTCAATGTTACAGATCTTAGGTAAGAGTCAAATTCAATTTACTAAGAAAGACACATTTAACAATTAAAGCATAATTATTCTTGTAGACTAGGCTAATTTAACGTTTTATAGTAAAAATTTTGTAGTTTATCAGAAACACAACCGACCAATAGTTCTATTTTAAGCAAATGAGTAGAGATTTAAGTTTAACTTTTGTCAGGGAGCTTGAAATAATTTGCAGAGCGTTGAATTTCCAATATTTATACGGCACTACAAAACTATGATTATTTTTAAATGTTTAAATTTTACTCATTCTTTGTAACACGTTACAAATAAACATTTAAGACATAGGTTTCTTATCACGTAATTCCGACACTTCTCTTCAATTTTGTACTTTCAATTTCATCCACCAGCATCGTTTCACTTGTTGAACGTCTTTTCTCAAACACTGTTCTTACCACACGTCTTCAAATGTGTATAAGCCATCTTCTTTTCGCGATATTGGTTTCACAAGATTTAGGATTTTCTACATTTTTCAACTTTACTCGCTCAACTGTTAGGTCTGCGACCTTAGAGAAATTCTTATAGTCTTTGGTCATCGTCAGACACAAGTCTTTATTTTTATTATAACAAAGATGAAACGTCACGAATTATGCTTAAAACCGCATCACACTAACCACTTGATAGATAAGAAAACAGGAATGGGTTGGTTGAATTACAGTTGTGGTGAATAGTTGCATCGACTGACGCTATAAGGGAGTAGTTTTTTAAAGGATGGACGTCATGAACGCGTAAGACACACGTGACCGTTAAACACGCAGTAAATTATGTTATCACCAATTTGAACGATGCATGCAGTGAGGAAAACACAACACATACAGGTGTTCTCACGCCCGTATATACACAAAACAGTTGCCTTTGATTACTAAGGTGACCTAAAAAGATGGTTTGAAGAAACGTATATTTGACGTCTTTTTCAGTTGAAATATCTTTAAAGATTTGAAATCTCGTTTTTAAATATTGTCACAACAACTGGACTGTTATGATTTAATTTTAACACAATATAACGTATTAATCCTAAACGTTTTAATGCTTGAGCTGAGAAATCAAACACGATTTTTAATCAATGTCATTTGAAACTGAAAAAGAATCTTACGTCTCTCCCTTTATCCGCAATTTTTCTCTATATAGCAGCGGTATGCAACTTCTCCTTTTGGCTGCTTTTGATAAAAACCTTAACATTTTGAGCTTGTTTGACTTCCATCACATATTTTTTGAGTTATCAGTGCTGCTTCAAACATCACAACCTAACCGCGGATTTGAAAACTTTACCGTTTGTTTTCGCCAATACCTTCGTATTTCTGGAGGAATATTTTTCCCCACCCACACTATCCAGCTGAAATATCACTTCCACATTTATCCGAAATGATTGATTCCAAATATTATCCGTTTTCTTGATGTCATGTAATTTTATTGTCGTTCTGTAGTCCAGTGCATTAACACATAGATATAACATCGTGTAAAAACTCATTAGTTCTAGATTGTTAGAAATTATTTAGATCAAAATTTTAAAAACATGACAAATTTTTCTATATAAAATTACCAAATCAGAACTTGAACGGCTTTAGTCTGTTTGTTTGTGAGGTTACAGTTTCAACTTTCACGTTTTTACAAAATCTACATCTGCTATCAATTTTATTAGTGAAAAAACACGAGTTTATCAAATATTTTAGCAACTTTTCAAGAAATAAGAACCGCACTCATAGTTTTTAGAGCGTTTGCTAGCAATTACAAACTCTTGCAAAGCTTCAACTTTAACTGAACATGGAATTTTTAACTCTTTTATGGTGACCTAAAACACCACAAATTAAAAACTTGCCACACTTGCAAAACTTTACAAAACCTATATGCGTTTACAAAGCAAAAAAATTGTCTGTACACCATTTTAAACCCTCATACTACCGGTTATATGCATTCAAAAAACAAAAAGAACCTCAACTTTGTTGTTAAGTTGCCTTTAATTTTTATTGCATAATCCTAAGCTCACAATAGTTTGGTTGGCAACGTTATTAAACAAAAATTTTCAATTATAAGTGATCTCATTTTATAAAAGTGTCAACTAATAATCTTTGTATGATGCATTAAGACCATTTCAACACTCGCGTATCGGCAACCACAAAGCAAAATATTAATCAAAAAAATCTAAGTCTCTGAACTTATTTCTATGCGTTCCTCATAGTAACCGTTTCTAAGAGCTTCAGCTACAAAGTTTTACTCTGAAGCAAACCAAGTCTGACAAAACTTAGCGTCTGGAAACACTTTCAGCTCTCTTTTTCAACAAACTAGGACATTAATTATCGATATGACTTGGATAAATACAAAACTTTTGTACGTGCTTGCTTATTTTTGTCAAATTCTACCTAACTTTCTTACTAGACGTTGCGCTTTTAGCGTTTTATTCTAGTTGATGTTAAAACAAAAACCGTCAATTAAATGAAAAATAACAATTTATCGCTTTGCAATCAAATTTTGTATTACCTCTAGACCTAGTTCAAACGTAATAATATAATATTTTCCGAACTTTACCCTAATTTCTATACCAAGCATTGACTCACAAATGCTACTCATAAACAAAATCTGAACTCACTGCCTGTTATTTTCAAAAAATTTCTCATAAACTTCAAAATCTTTTACTGAGTAAACACTATAGTTGTGTTTTTATGCTGCTGTTACTTACATATTTTAAAACAAACCTTACTTTTTATATACACTAGATAGTTAAAATTTCATCAAAGCATTCTCACAACCACTAAATTCGTGATTTCTAACAGAGCTATACCTAACTTTAAACCTAAACAGTTCTGATCTTTCTAACTAATCCAGTCAATTGCGTCAAATTTTAGCTCTATTGTATTCCAGTAGATAATAAACTTATATATCTTGATAAGCATTTTCATAACAAAATTAGTGCAATTTCTATTAAAAGTTTTTATCCGTTTACCCTCACCAAAGATTGAACGCACAATTTTTGTCATTTTGATGCAACAAAACGTTTTATATATCCACTTTACATTCAAGAAACGTTTAAAAAACTGAAGCTAATCATTATCTGCTATCGCCACTCACAAAGATGTAACAAAAATGACTCGTTTAAGATGATTCTTTAAAATTCTGTATGGTATAATTCATTCTTTTCAATCAAAAATACTATTTGCGACATTATTTGAATGTGATTACGGGTAAAAATCTTTGTAAACGCTCCTATCACTAAGCACGACTTTAATCAAAATACCAAATATTTTCAGAATTCCACTGTTCATCGTGTTTAAATTTCAAACTTGCAATCAATATACAAAGTTTATCAGCAAAGCTAAAAATGTTTACGTTTCTCACCACACGTAAAAACGACATCTTTTAAAAAATATCTTATTATAGGACAAAAAGCTTAAAGTTGAGATTAAAAAATAATATTAATTTCTTCACTATATCCATCAAACTTGCAGCGGTTAGCATCAACACATCTGATTTCAAAACAAAATTTTATAAACTTACAATCTGTTTATACCCATTTTTCATGTAATTACTCTCGTCACATACCGAACTAGTGATCTTTAACATTTTTAATAGTTTTTAGGTACATTGAAGACAAACTTATGATTAAGCCGTGCATTAAAATTTTTGTCTTCACCAAAAATCAAATTCACACAGCCTTGAAGCAAACATACAAACTCATCATGAAAAATTCTATTACATTCATGCCTAAGCTTGCATCAAACACTAAATTATTACCGTGTAATGTATTGCCGTAAAACAAAATTTCAAGTTTTTTCAATTCTAAGGCGTCAGTTATCACACCGTAGTCTTGACAACGATATTTTTGAGTGCAAAACGAGTAACCTAATACTTCTCAGCTAATACATTATTTTAAGTTATAAATCTACCGTTTTTGTTACATTCAATCGTCACGAAAGATCACTAATTTTTGATGTTACATAAATGTCTTTACTTGAAAACATTTAGTTGTCTTTTTTGTGTCTACGCTA